>CM071637.1:12850484-14100484 GCA_036419045.1 Scirpophaga incertulas | reverse complement strand
GTAGTCAAACGCGTTCTTTCATCGGAGCTGCAAAATAATTACGTTTTTAATACTTTCAACGTCTGATTTCAACAAAAATCACATATTAAGTTGAAACAGTTTCCCAAATGAAAGTGAGACGCCTACCTATTGCATAATCTAAGCATTATAATTACAAAATAATCCCAGGACGATGCCTTCAACGATTAAAACAATTTTGGTCGAGGTCTATTTTATTCTTTTTGTGAGAGGCAAACACGATATCAAGTTTCCATAAAATCATCGAAGCGACTATTATTCTCTGCTCATACATTATCGTAAGAACTGACAAGTTACAAGGAATTTCATTCTTTAATTTCATTAGCGCAAAGTCGAATATAATACCAAAGCTCAGTTAACTTGTTTCTCTTCTATAGAGCTGTCAGTGATGCCCAGTAGCCTAGGTAACTTGATAATGTGGATATCTCTGCCAACGCTCGAGTATTCGGTATGATTAAGATGAATTAACTTTTGTTTTAGTATTTTCAACAACGAGCAATTTAATTTCTTGCAGACTCATATACCAATTAACAATAAGTGTAGTAGCTATTGTATTGGTGATAATATTTGTAGAGAAAAAGCCAAGCTCTGTTTTTTAATTTATAAGACTATCTTCATGTTAAAGCAATGCTTATAAAATCTTATAACAAGCTAAAACATCTAGGAATAAGTAAAACGAAGCTACGTATGAATAAATATATAATAAGTCTAATTTAAATATTAAAGAAATGCAAGGAGTAATTATTGCACAAGGACAGTTTATTCTTATTCTACTGTGTATTCATACCAATTTCACAGTGAAACAAACATCATGGGTGCCTATTGAAACTGAAGCCACGAAAAACAATGGTAGAGTTACGTTGCCGCTAAATTCCCAATTTTCGTTGATGCGTGTATCATATGTGTCAACCACAATCATTATCATTGATGTGTTGAAACAAAAAATAGACCATCTGGCAATCCGTAACGGTCTGCCAGAAAAACTGTACCTTTCCCGGCTGTATCCAGTAGCTTTCACGCACCAGTAAATTTGTTTCGTGTTAATTTGTTACTTTTATATTAATATAAATAGATAGAACGCGTTAACAATTATTTATGTTCAATCTGTTTTTTAATAATTACCAATAAACAAGAAAAAAAATTATTTACTTTAAGCTCTTTGATCGTTTTTGTTTTTCGTTGTTTGGTACTTTTTAGAGAAAATATCACCAATAAAACTTCGTCCAAATAATACAAAATATTATGGAAATAGATAAATATTAACGAACAGACAAATTATTTTTTTAGGATCTAGCCGTAATAGCAATTATTTAAAAAAATAGAACAGTTTAATCATTTGGTTCCCACCTACTGTGTTCCCACTGGCGTCGCTCACGAAACCAAATACAGGATGATAATTTTATAGGACGCACTATCGGAGCGTTTATTATAATTCGATCTGTCAGGATGAGACAAAAAATCCTTGACTTGGCTTCGCTACTGGGCGCCTCGTAACGTGATCTCGTGCCCGCAGACAATTCCGACTGATGCACTCTATTGGAATTTGTATCAATTAACTGATACATTTGTATTTATTTCATCAACAATAAATGTCCCGAGATTCAGAGAAGTCGAAGTAAATTATTACAGGTAAATAAGCAAATAATTCTATTGTATTTTAAGAAAGATTTCATTTGACTGTCGCTAAATTAATTATTCACATAGTTATTAAATTTAGGTCGCATAAATTACTTCACTATTATGAAATTTTAACACCTACAAAGTTATGAAAATCTTTGAAATCTTGTTTCTGTCAAACTTGAATATGGTATTAAAGTATGTAATATTTTTCTAAACTTTTTCTTTAATTTTTAGCAAAATAACTTTGTATTATAACTCTTATTAAATTATATCCAAGTCAATAACTTAGCAGAAAACTACTTTAGACAAAGTTATAGTTAATTATTTAGAAAAGGGATTCAAATATAACCATAAATTACACTGTAGAGTTATAATATAATACAAAAATAAATAGTTTGTTTAGTTCTTTACTTAAAAAGTTACAAAGTTTAATATTCCAATAAAAAAGCGGCAATTTCAAAGTTAAAGACCTATTATTTAATCATGTTTTTTATCTCTTTAAAAAATCTGTGAACAAATATGTAAAGCCGATTATTTTAGCTTATTTTTTTTATTAAAAAATTAGTGGCCCCATATCTATTTTGTACAAAAACACACCCACTTCCGTGTACCGACGTAGGGGATAGAGTACGTAAGCTACATACGTAGCAAGTTTTGGTAATTAAAATTCTGCCTTCGCATACTTTGCCGAGGTGAAGAGCGCCAGGAACCGTACCGAGTCATGTTTCGCGGTGAGCCGAGGCGCGCGCGACCGCGCAATTTCTCTGCACTTAGCAGGGCTGACAAAATTTAAATATTAATATTATCTAAAATTTGACTTACAGTTGGTAAAATTCTATCATAATTATTAAATAAAATGCAAAGCCTATAATATTATGTGTCTTTATTTTTGTATGGTAATTAAGTATAATTAGGAAAACTACATGAAATTTTAAGATATTTATAAATACGTATTTAAACTATCAAATAGTTTACTTTGGATTAACAAAGTAAAAAATTACTCATTTCGATTATGTACTCGGTGGCCAAATTAGTCAAGGCATGTTTAATTACAACCGAGTTAAACATTTTCTTATGTTTTTTTTTTTAATTATACCTACTAGATTGATTGCTTAAGGTGACAGAATATATCACATATCTTTTCATCTAAAGGCTAGCTAAAGAAAATAATTATGATATAAGTTATTATTAAATATTCTAGATTGTTTTTAAATTCCAACCCTATGTGCAAAGAGTACGCGGCCACAGTCGCGCGCTCGCGCACCAAACGATTACGCAGTATCAGCTTCCAGCACCGCTTGCTGCTCACGATCAGGTATGGCCGAAGTTACTCATATCAACTAGTTCACCATCAATATTTCCTTTAACTTCCATACAGTAAGCTAAATAGATTACAACTGATTATGGATGTTTTTATCATTTACCTAATTTAAGTACGATTGATCTCGTAAAGGAATGTAAAAATAGACATTTCTGTTCTGTGTTTAAGTAAATTTGATTTTCAAATTAAAACACGGCGCAGAACTATTTTACATAAGCAAACAAACAATCACATTTTAAGCATTTTCACATTAAATACTTGTTTAAATATATAAAGAATACATGTAAACGTACAAACAACAAAGTTAGGTACAGGCAAATTTGTTTATACACCCACAGATTAGGCAATTTATGACGTCACGTTTGTAGCGTATTTTGTATGGAGTGATATTTTTTAAATCCGTGACAAGGTCGCAAACATACTGCTATATCTTCCTATATCTTCTAAAGTTATAGCTATAGCGCAGGAACACTGAACAGAACAACGGCGTAATACATATATATAACACACAAAGATAAATGGGATTAGACTTGTTTGACATTTTGTAATTTCGTTGCTCTGTCGATGATAAAAATAATCATTACAGTAATACTTATTATATCATCACCCTCATTTAATTCATGAAAAGTTATTAGATTTGAAAAAAAGGCTTGACATACGATTCCAGCAATGGTATGATTTGCTGTTAAAGGTATTTTTGACACTGCATTACACTTGGTAATGTAACATTCCTTCTTAAGCGTACGAAAACGTTTTTTCAATGATGTCTAGATTTATAGATAGGTCAAATATTTATTTATCACAAAAGAACCATACCAAAGGGAGTCTATACCAGAATCATCTGCTTGATTACCTACATCTTCTCTATATCTACCTTAAAATAGCAGTACTGACGTTAGTATTCCGGTGTGAAAGGAAAGGAAACACATAGACAGCTACTTACCTACCATTAGGTGAGCAGCAGCCTGCTTGTTTGTCAATATCTAGCAATAAAAAAGTAAAAACCATTATTTCAGTACTATACAAACGCTTAAAAGAAACATTAGATAAGGCAATATATTTTTTATTTTTGAATTAATGGAAGTTAAGAAACTTATCTGTTTAACAATATTTAATCTCACCATGAACGTAGAAATTTAACACAGGCCCTTATACATTGTGAATTGCGAGACGGTTAAAATCAGTATATTTGCATGAATATAATTTCGTGGATCGTTTCTTTTCGGTTTAGCAGTGTACTTGAAGATATTTTTAAAAAACTTTATAAAAACTCAAACGAGTATAGAATTTATAATTTATAATATAATACAGCCTATTGATTTATTCGTTTTCGATTTGTAGTAGTATAATGACGGTCTAAATCTTGTTGCCCACATTGAAAGTCATGGTAACAATAACAACGGACCCGTAGCTACCCATTATTAAGCGATAGGCAGCAATTTATGAAATTGTCAAAAATTATATTCCAGTAGTCAGTGGCCAGTTACGGTGTTTTTTGTGTGACCGTCCCTTATTGGAGACGGTGGAAAAAAGACGTCGGAAGCACGCGACACGCGATCCATGGCGTCTCGGCTCATAAAAAATATTACATCAATAACCAAATCTTCGGTTTCGGTAGATATTAAACGGCTATAAATTATCCTAATAGCTGTAAACTATTAGCTCGTGAAGGCTTGCCCCACAACGGAATCTTTGTCCAGTCTAAAAGGTTTTTGTTGCTACAAATTATAGCTTAGCTGATCGAAGGATGTATCAATTAGAAACTAATCATATTCACGATACAATTACAAGATATTGTCTGCGAATAGATAAATAACGAATAGGGAAAAAATTGTTTTGCTTAAAAAATATCCCGATATCATTTCAACATAACATCGAGTACCAAAGACCCCATTATGACCCCGTTAATTTGACTTACTAGTAGGATACCCAAATTTAAAGTACCTATGCCTGATTACTCTTATCTCAATGTTTGCATATAAGCCGTGTTAAACTCGCAGTTTACACTATTTTGTGCCATCTTGACACTCAAGATAAAATCTTATAATTAAGAATTGCTTAAAATTTCTCCATGCTACCCATTTCCAAGTTTTGTAGTTGTCGGAGAACGTTACCTAGTTATACCACTTCATATCACCTATTTTCTAATAAGTCATGCACGGTGCAAGCGGTATTATTGTGAAATTCATTACCTGTAAAAATAAGGCAATCACTAACCTTTCACACTTGCAACACTCAAATTATTTTATTAATTATTTAATACAAAACACTTTGTTAGTTGTTGTTGTTGTTGTCAATTTCGTCCATACGGACAGGCGAAGGTACTAAGCCATACTGCCAAATCTAACATCTATTTACATATTAAATTTCATTCAGTGCTAGGCGGAGCCAAATCTTTTATTTTATTATAAATTAAGGACACTTTGTTAGTCGTTGACATCTTTATTGAGAGACCTACAGATAACTTAGAATCTCTAATACTTAATCATATGACCACAGAGTATTAACGAGTACTGTGACATCTTTCCTTTTTTATTATTATTAAAATTTATTTTAGTTGTTAATATAAATTTAGGTTTTACAATTTAATATTGCAACATTAATATTAGTTGCTATTTTACATGTTTAGGTTTTACAATTCAACAATGAAATCTTAATTTTAGTTGCTATAAATTATTAATAGGTTTTAGGTACAATCCAATAATGCAATCCTAATTTTAGTTGCTATTATATATTACTAATAGGTTTTACAATTCCACGCTGTAATTATTGTTACATTACTATTTAGTTCTCTATGTATCTTATCGGTTTCTTAATCAATCTCCTATCTCTTAACTTCATGGGTATATTATTATGATTATTAGGTTTATTGTTAATAGATATATTATTCTTATTTATTTTTTCATTGTTATTAAAGTTACTGTTATCATTACCATTATTCGACTGATTTATTTTTATTATGTCTTGTCTATTTCTTCTATAAAACTTTTCTTCATCAGAAGAAAGCCACCATGACCTTGGTGTTTCAGCAGGTAGGTACACATTTCCTTTATTTCTTTCTTCATTCAAATTTATGATTTCTACCATTCTTTCCAATGACAAATTGTTTCCCTCGTCCAATAATCTATTGATTAGAGTTTCATCTTTTATGTTTTGTAATATTTTGTCCCTTATCATGAATTTTTTTTTTTTTCACTGAAATCGCAATGTTCGGCTTGAACTTTTAATAATGTTATGAACTCTGGTAATGGTTGATCTTGAATTGTTATTTTGTTAAATTTCGCTTCGGTCGCTTATATTATTATTATAATTAATAATTTGTTAATTTTGTTCCTTTTCGTAAATATTACTAAGCGCCAAATAAATAATTTTTCTTTCTTTCTTTCAAATTGAATCGTTCATATAAGATGTTAATTTTAGGCTGAAAATATTTGTTGTATTCTTGAATAACCTCATCAATTTTTTTATATTTCACATCAAATGTGTTATACTTAAATTAAATTTGAATTCCTTTTGCACCAAGTTGGTTTAACAATATTGCAATTTTCATTTTGTCTTTCTCCTCTGTCTTTTTTAAAAATAAGATAAATAGAGAAAGCTTGTCGCCATCGTGACCATTCCTTGTTCAAATGAAACAATGTTCATTTTTCTTAAATGATTTCTGTTTTTATGTTGCTTTTCTTACGTTTTAATATTTTTATAGCTTTTCACACCTGACACCATATTTTATTAATTATTCAATACAAAACACATTGTTAGTCGTCGACATCTTTATTGAGAGAGACCTACAGATAACTTAAAATCTCTAATACTTAATCATATGACCACAGAGTATTAACGAGTACTGTGACACAAATGATTATTTAAGTTATTATATATATATATATATATATATATATATATATAATATATATATATATATATTATATATATATATATATATATACTCTTCTATATATATATCTACTCTTGGCTTAAAGTCGCCATTTGTGTACAAAGTTATAAGATTAAAATTACAAATTAGCTATAAGATTTCAACGTATGAACATTTTTTGATTAGAGTCGACGTACAATAAAGTTATATTATAAATGTTACAGATAAATAGACACCTTTTTTTTGTTTTTGCTAAGGAAAATGCATTGAATTGCATACCCCCGGAAAAAGCGCAGACTTATGTGGGGTTCTCCTCCCCAGAAGGGGCTAGGCCTACTGACTAAAAACCTCAGTGATGCCGCCACTGACGCCTGCCGAGGGCGATCGATCGACGGCGCGTCCGACATCGCCGCCAGACGCGCCGAGGAGAAGTGCCCTCGGCGTAACAGGGCCGTGGGATACCGTGAGGAAACTACCACGACCCTATCGGCGTCGGCTCACCACAGGTCAACCGCTCACTCGCCTCCCTGATGGACTGGGGAGGCCGTCGATCCGGGGGATCGCCGATCGGGGGACAGCGACAGGTGTGATGCAGGGTCGGCCGTCCCGGTGGCCGGCCCCGCTGGTCGCCGTCAGGAGGGAGGACATACGCCGACGCCCCTACGCCCCTTGGCAACATGCCAAGGTGCCAGGGTCGTCCCCCGTGGTGGCAGACAGGACTGCTAGGATCATATTTTCATCGCAGCCCCCCCGCGCTGCGGTGCCGCCGGTGTGGGGGCCGCCCTCTTTTGGAAGGCGACCACTCTGCCCTTCGTCCGGGCGGGGTTGCCTACGCCCATGACGTGGTTGCACGGCCGTTTGCTGGCCGCGCAAACCGCACAATGGGGCTCCGATACACATTCGGAGACCTGCCGTCGGTGTGGTGGTGTGGGGTCACCTCTTGGCCACACCGACGGCAGAGGCTGCTCCGGTCGATCTCGGAGGGACACCTCTGGCCTACGTGGTCCGTGCCAAGGCACCAGAAGCACCGCAATGGGCGGACCTCCAGTACCCTGACCAGGGCCGAACTTCAGCCTACGACACTGGACACCGCACAAAAACGGGGCCCAGACCACCTGGACCAGATCGAATGTTCCCTAATGATGCCCACCCATCTGGAGCATAACCTCCCGGAGCCACTCCTCCTTCGCTCCAGGAGGCGGGAATGCCGCTGCACTAGTCGTAGATGGCGGGGCGGCTAATGATGTTGCCGCCGTTTTGAGAACCCTCAGCTCGGACGTCAGCTCGATGACGTCCTTGCGGAGCTTCTCCAGCTCCCGCCTGAGGGCCTCGTTCTTCGACTTTAATTGACGCGAGTCGTCGGGGATTTACATCAGGGCGACCTCCCTAAAGCAGTCCCCGATGGACGCCGCCGCATTCTTCAGGGCCTTAATGTAAGGCCCGGTGAGGTGGGAGGACTTTTTCGCCACGTCGAGAATGACTTGGCAATTAGCCCTCACCACCTCCTCCAGCTCCAGCGCTGCCCGTAGGCTTCATCGGTACCCCGGCGGAGACCCTGGCCTCGAAAGACGAGAGCGGGTCCCGTGCGCCCTCTTCTCAGTTTCAGCCACCTGCTTATCCAGACGGGCCTGCTCCTCCAGGCACTGAGCCGATTGGCCTGCGCCAAGCCAACGTACTCGATGGTCGTCGATGGGCGGCCGCGTCCGCGGTTGCAACCCAGCTGCAAGTCCCGCGTGGTGTTCGTCGGGGTCGACTCGCTTAACACCTCTTCGTCATTAGTTGTCGGTAGGTCGAAAGATCCCCTGCTCTTCCTCTCCTCCCCCGCTTTCTTGAGGCGCCGTCGGAATACGATGCGTCTCCTCCAGCACATACGGACTCGGAGAAAGACATGATTGATCTTACCGAGTCCGTTGATGAGGTGGACTCCTCAATACTCCTTTATATGTGCCCCGTTCTGGGGCACCAGTCTCCACTGCCCTGCGGTGGCGGCAAGGCCGCTTCAGGTGCAACTTTAGTCGCAGATCCAGACCTAGACCTGACCATGAGCGAGGAGGGTCTAGACTTGTTTCTGAACTCTCTGCTTCCGCTCCTCTCATGGAGCCCGCTCCGACCACGCGTCTCAATTTTGGATTTTGTAAACAGCAGGGAATTGCGTATTTTTTGCCATATTTATGCCCACCATCCCACGCCACCCGAAGGTGGCCACTGCCCCCCGCGGGGGGCCCACAAAGGGTGCAAGAGCACCGAGGCGCGAACGTGCCACACACCATGCCGCCGACAGAACGGCGGCCGCCGGTTTGAATCCAGCCATCCCACGACCCGGAACGGCTCCAGGGGCGAGTACTCCGACCCGGAAGCGTCCCGCTGGGTTGCACCCGGCCATCGCACGACCCATGGAGGGTTCAAAGAGCGAGAGCTCCACCCCCTTTTAAGAAAGAGGGGGGACTTCGCCCCTTCCCCATCCACCGCCGCCCGAAGGTGGCCTCTGCCCTCCAGGCGAAGGCCACCGTACGTAATTTTTTAGAGCGGTTTTCTTCCTCGCGACCCGAGACCCCCAGCCCCACTCAGTGTGGGGTCTGGTGTGTTGGTTTTTTAATGTGGTTTTCCTTCCACCGCCAGTTTTTGTCCGCGCCGGCCGAAGCCGGTACCCCCCATATCTGGGGGGCGTTGCCCTATCCGCAACCCGGGGACGCGTCCGATGGCAGAGCTGGAAACAGCACACGGAAGATAAATAGGCACCTAAATTAACCATTAATTATATTACACGAATAAGAAACAATGTTAAACAAAACTGAAAATTTTATGAAATATAATAAACCTAAAAATTAAATCTTAGATATTTTAAAATATTTAAACTGTTTATTTATTAAAATATCAATTCCTGAAACTTTCACAGTTGACAGCTTATATTTATTCATTGACAAGTGTTATAAAATTGGCCGGGTCAACTATGTAGTTGAAAAGTAGCTCTCTTGAACTTCAAAAAAGCGTTATTAGCGCCCTCCTTTATTTCTGTAATAAGTTTGTGTGTAACTCGAATCGCATAGTGAAAATATTTACCGAAAATGAAAGCACACCATTGCCAAGTTAAAGCACGCGCAGTAATAGTTTACAAACTAACCGATAGATGGCGTTTCTGAAATACGCCATCTGTAGATGTATTGTGTGTACACAGAAGGCAGGGTTACTTTTTCATCATAGCAACGTACTCAAACTAAGCATAAGCCAGCTTAAGAGTTAACGTATCTCTGTATCTAATAGATCGAGCTATTAGCGGGTTTATTTTCAAATTAGACGCAAAGAAATAAGAACCAATATCTATAGATAGCTTTTTCTTCTTTATTCGTTATTTTTGTGTTAGCTCAATCTATTTATTTTATTGTATAAAACTAATTATGAAACTTTTAACCCGACAATGGCACAGAAAGAAGGAAGAGCGTACTTATAATTTTGACTAACATGATTTAAGCACCGTTTTCCTACCTGTTTCCTACACTGATACCTACCTATAGATAGACACTATGTTAAATGTTTTCCAAGGAAATTCAGTGTTCTTGAAGAAAGTTCTCAAAAGTTTTAATTATGAAGCATTAATAATAAAAACTTTTAATAGTTATTACTATTAAAAGTTTTTATTATTACATCTTTAAAATACTATATAACATAATATGTTATGTTATAGTATTTTAAAGATGTTATTGTGTGCTCGAAATATGTTCACTCTTTCGACGAACATAACAGCATATGTGTTTACATATTTATTTCAAATCATACAACTTAGGCCCATAGATATATAGCCATAAAATATTATAATTTTGTCTTTATAAATGAAACTTGTAAAAATATATTAATAATTTTAATATGGTGCCTAATAAAGATTATGTTCAAAACGAAATCTTCAGAATCATACAGCTAATACATATTATGTTTAAAAGTTTAATCCAAAATCTCAATACAAAAAATCTACTATACTATAGTCCCAAATTCTACACCATCAAAAAGAACCGCGTTGCTTTTTATATTGATCATCCCAACTAATATTATAAACGAAAGTGTGTTTGTTTGTTTGTTTGTTTGTTTATTTGTTTGTTTGTTTGTTTGTTTGTTACCTCTTCACGCTTAAACTACTGGACCGATTTCAAAAATTCTTTCACCTTTGGAAAGCTACATTCTCCCCGAGTAACATAGGCTACTTTTTATCCCGGAAAAATCGACAGATCCCACGGGATGCGCAATAAAGGCTTCGCTCAAAAACTACTGCACAGATTTTTATGCGGTTTTCATCAATAGATAGAGTGATTCTTGAGGAGTTTTGCGGCATTTTTTATCTCGGAAAAACGGATAGTCCCACGGGAAGCGCGATAAAATCTTCGCACCATAAACCGACTTCCGCGTATATGTAGCCGTGGGCAAAAGCTATGACCCTTAACCCTCTATACACCCAATCCCGAAATCCACGCGGCGAAGCCGCGGGCAGAAAGCTAGTATTATATACATAAAAGTCCTACTGACGAGAAGAATTGAGTTAACAGCTGGTATAAATGTAGAAATATCTATTATTTGTAACAATGGAGCATACTGTCTAGCAGCAATCTAGCATGCGGACCCTGATTCACCTACTCTGATACAAAACGATCAAGGTAATCTCAAAATAAATTTCTGCTTAGAACGTTTTAACAGGGATCCTTAACACGAACCTTATTCTGACTGAATCCTTAAAAAGAACTCACTATTTAAAACTCTTACTCAAAACTCAAACATCGAATGTCAATTTTTTATTATTATTTATAAATATATACATATATATAACTGTATATATTTTTAGGAATCAGAAGAGAAATTCCTTAAAAAAAATAAACAATTTAACAAATCACTTATAAACACAAGAATTTGGCAACAAAATAATTTTACAGAGGAACAAAATCAGCCTAACGCCTACTTTACGAATTACGCAACGTTACGCAACGCAACACGTAATAACGTTACGACCGGTCTACCCGCTCCGAATGCCCGATGATAAGTAAGTCGCTAGCCAACCGCAGCGGCTTTTATAGGCAACGGTCGGCAACCTTACGTAACGTGTGGGGGTATCCGCTTATACGGCCTCTCCTGACATAGTGTCGTCCTCGACACGAGCCTCGGGGTTGTCACCCACTCAGTCATCCACATTCGAGCGTCCCCCTTTAGACAGTTGCCTATTCTGGAAAGACATTCGTAACCGTTCCAGTTATTCATCGACTTGGCACGATCGACTTCTTCACACCAATCTTCGAAGTTATGCAAATTAGGATCGAGACTAGAAATATAAAATATTTGGTTGGATCTCACCGTGCTGTTGATGGAGCGTATCGCGTCTACTATACGCTCGGTTACCGTGGCTGTGACGCTAACGTCACTGTTGGCGACCTCCGGCGCAGTCTCGGGCGGCCCTCTGACGGCACGACCGGTGTCACAGGAACGTGCGGCGGCGTGTGCGACGGTCCCTGGCTCTGCGCAGGCGTCGTAACCGCACAGCGAGCCTCCAGCGGCCTCGCAGTCGTCGCGCGCCCAGACGGCGCCGATGAAGCTGGTGCGCAGACGGAGCGCCGCGTAGTCGGGCGCCGCATAGTCGGCGGCGTGTGCGCGCGGTCCGATCGCCTTGACAGCGACGCGGCGCTGCGGCGAGATGATGGCGGCATGTGCCCGCGGCTCGGGCACCGAGGTGATGTTGACGACTGGTCCCTCACGGACCGGTGGGCGTCCATGGCGAGCGTCCGCCTCTCCAAGGCATGGAGTCGGGATCGCATCGCCTCCATCTCTCGTCGTCGTTATCTAGCGCTACGGGCGGAAGACACACTTAACAACGCCCATGGACGGAAGACACACTTAACAACGTCCAAAGTTATTTAGCGCTACAGGCGGAAGACACACTTAACAACGCCCATGGACGGAAGACACACTTAACAACGTCCAAATTTATTTAGCGCTACGGGCGGAAGACACACTTAACAACGCCCATGGACGGAAGACACACTTAACAACGTCCAAATTTATTTAGCGCTACGGGCGGAAGACACACTTAACAACGCCCATGGACGGAAGACACACTTAACAACGTCCAAATTTATTTAGCGCTACGGGCGGAAGACACACTTAACAACGCCCATGGACGGAAGACACACTTAACAACGTCCAAAGTTATTTAGCGCTACGGGCGGAAGACGCACTTAACAACGCCCATGGACGGAAGACACACTTAACAACGTCCAAAGTTATTTAGCGCTACGGGCGGAAGACACACTTAACAACGCCCATGGACGGAAGACACACTTAACAACGTCCAAAGTTATTTAGCGCTACGGGCGGAAGACACACTTAACAACGCCCATGTGCAGTCATATTTACCCTTGAAGAACGCTGCACAAGTCTCTGGGCACCACTCTCCTCGCCACGGCACCATATGCTGTGCTGCAGCTTGCGTAGTCTTTCCGTAGGCTCCGCTCAGCAAGCGTAGCTCGTAGCGACCATTCGGCAGGATCCTGACTACTTTGTACGGGCCACGCATGCCAGGATCAAGTTTTCCTGTGCTCTGCGAAAACTTTATAACAAAAACGCAGTCATTTATATTAAATTTCCGTGGAGGGTGTCGTTGCCGGTTCACGCGTTCATCCTATGAACGTCGTATGTACCCCCGAAAATAACTGGCTAAGCCCATAAACTGACTTACCTGCTTAACATTTTGAGGTTCAGCTGAGTCAATCAAAGCTATAACCTTCTCCTGACTCGGCCTAACCTGACCTTCACTTATATTGCTAAGATCGACGCAAGACGGTCCATGATCGAATTCAATGTGGAATGAATAGCCAAATCCGGGTATGTGACCTGCTTGAAGACCGCGATCTGTTCAAGCGACGATGATGGCGATCATGATTAGGCGTTTTTTCTAACGGTGTGAAATTTTCATTACGCGTCCTACTATATGACCGACGTCGCGATCGGCGGTTCCTAGTGGACACTTCGTGACGGCTACGTGAACGGTGCCGCGACTTATCACGGGAACGACTTCGCGACCTACGGTCACTCCGACTGGATCCGCCAGCCATTATTACAAACATGAACACTAAAGTACGCAGAAGACTTTGTTCCTCGTAATTGTGGGCTAAGAGTTGCTTATCCCAGTTCTGATTTTAGGAATCAGAAGAGAAATTCCTTAAAAAAATAAACAATTTAACAAATCACTTATAAACACAATAATTTGGCAACAAAATAATTTTACAGAGGAACAAAATCAGCCTAACGCCTACTTTACGAATTACGCAACGTTACGCAACGCAACACGTAATAACGTTACGACCGGTCTACCCGCTCCGAATGCCCGATGATAAGTAAGTCGCTAGCCAACCGCAGCGGCTTTTATAGGCAACGGTCGGCAACCTTACGTAACGTGTGGGGGTATCCGCTTATAATATTTATACTACTGTGTATTCCCCGCTGTTAATAAATATATTTATGAATTTATTACAACAGCGAATCAGAACAATTCAATTTCAGAATTTTTGAATACAATAGATTTCTATCTATCTGCACAATTGATTTTTCTAATAAAAGTTGAAGCGATATTACCTCGCGATGGTACCTCCTTCATATTTGTTTATACTTACTGCTAAACAGCGTTATTCACATTGATGTGTTTCGGTGTGAAGGGTAAGAGAGGTAATAAGACTACCGGGTAGCATAATTTCATATCTTATGTCAAAAACTGGCTTCATAAAAACTACATTGTTTGGTTGCTTTGCTACGAAACTCGCAGGATCCAAAAGAGACTGTAACCAATTGTTTGTTAATATGTAGCAAGAAAAACAGCTCATAGGCTAATGTCAAATCCATCCGACCGACAATATCAAACCGACCTATACGCGACCCGCCCCTTTACATTTTTATTCCTATTTATTGCGAGTGTACCTAAACTATACCAGTGCGAATATTGAAGAGAAGAGAAGAACTCAGTGGGTAATTCCTATTATCGACCTGGGGTTCTCCGAAGGCGTAGTGAAAACACGTTAACAATTTCACTAGACATTTAAGAAACAACTATAGCAGAGCCCAGCCCACATTGTTTATATATATAATTTTTCTTTAACATTTCTATCTTATAATCGACAAACGAAATGTATCGTAACAAACATGTCTAAAATCTCGGTCACGTATCTAAGAAGAAAGCATAGTCATAAATATTGTTGGTATACGGTTTTTGGTTTATGAGCCTCGCAGCTTATACTTGCATCGTTAAAAAGTTTTCCCAACAAACTCCATTACCTAGAAGTTACTGGATTTGTTTTACCTAGGAAGTGCTGAAATATGCTGCAAGATTGTACCCACAGAATTTTGTATTTCCCTCGGCAGTAATCGAAATTCAGGTTGAGGCGTGACTTAATTTCAATTTCTTTCAGCCTAACTCTTTCAATAAAAGACCCACTTACTGAAATGGTTATTAGATTTTGAAATTAACTTTTAATGTCAGCACTTGGAAACTAATTTCATGATTATATTTAATATTGGAACACAACTCAAGTCCTCTACGTCGATACCAAACATTGATTAGTGATTGCGGGTCATGTCCTACAAAAGTAAGGTGGCTTGCTTAATGAATCTGTGTAATAAAAATGTGTTGCTGCTGCTACAGTATGGAAATACCTTTTTGTACTTGTTACTTTTGATCATATCAATTTCCTTTCATAGTTATCTACGAGAAGAGATGTTTCAGAATATGTTTGTTCTTGCGGCACTATCGACCTGATAACATAAAACATATAAAAAATATAGACGAAACATGTTGAGTTGGGTTCTGTGTGGCAAATAATAACATCCATATCATGGTGGAATCCAGCCATGCGCCTAGAATTGTTTGTTGAAAAGTTGTTTTGATAAATCTATTTTAGAAGTTCAGTTCAAAAAGTTTGTGTTATCCTTTACAAGCTTTATAAACGTAGTTAAATAATAGAGAGTACTATCGTATCGTATCACGTTTTTCTTCTAACTTGATAGCTATCTATCTCTATAGATCTTTCTATCTCTATTGATATTATAGATCTCTGTATCTCTATAGATATTCAGAGTCTGAATTTAATTTCGTTAACATCAGCTTATTTAGCGTCTCTACTGTGTCTAGTTAAAGATATTATGTAATAGTTCTGGTAGTTTTTTTCTAAATTCAAATAAAGCAAATAAGCAGACTGATAGTAGGTGGATATGATCGCTAATAGAGTCAAAGTCAAAGTCAAAGTCAAGTTGTGAGTGTGACATAAAATCTAGTTTCGGTGCCTAGTAAATTACTGTCCATTCAAAAATAGAACACAGCAATGCTAGCTGGGCTTGGGATATAAATTGGAAAAAAGTACTCAAAGAGAACAAATCTATAACGAGTAAGAATCATTTCGCTTAAAATTATTATTGCTACTATGTTTAACAACATGCTTTATTATGCACTTATCAAAAATGATAAAATATTAGTTCTCTATAATCAATTATCAAATCGTTTCTTATAAATCTTATCATAAGTTTAGCCATCATTAGTTTAATCTTGTGCGTCTTTGTTGTAAGTTCAAGTCATTAAGCACTAAACTTAACTACCTACGAGGCACCTATTGTATAGCGCATGAACTACAGATGGGTATAAAATTGGGTCGTCACAAGGTCTTCAAAACAAAGATTGACATTAATTGCCTTATCATAGTTAAATCAAAATTATTAACCTTTACACCCCAATCACTGAACTGTGTCGGTATCTACCAAATGTCTAAATAAATGTTTTATGTTAAAGTAAATCAAAGTACGCTGGAAATGTTCTGAATGAAAGAAAGATATCCCTTTAGCTTTTTCCTTGAATAGTTTCTACTTACTTAATAAATATTTTTTTAAGTTGCTTTCTGAGAAAGTTCATGTAGTACCCCAATATCTTAAAATGTTTGTGCCCATTGGCAAACCCATTGGCCAAACGCATCTGTTTACTTGCACCCGAGCTTTTACTTCCCGCCATGCTATAATGAGCCAGCCTTATTGAAATTGATCCATAATTTCTGAGAGGATGAGCAGTGGACGTACTATGCATAGTGGTGACAGATGATCTAAGTTTTAAATTGTAGGTGATTAAAATAAAACAACATAATTTTATAGCAATATCACATTTTAATGGACAATTATTTAAAATAGTTTATATTTTGGCTACATAAATAGATAGTATTCGTAAGAAGAGAAAAATATTTTACTAAAAATTTATTACTTTTAACTTCTATAGAAGTTTAACACTAATTAATTTTGAAAATGGCATACACATAATCCATGTAGTTCTAAAAAGCTTTCAAATGCAGCATTCTGGATACCGCAAATTTATATAAATCATTTAGACGTCTATTTTAATCTAGTCCCCCTATCGTTGCACAATATTACACTATGGCGGCAGGTGATTTGTACAGAAAACCTAATATCAAAAAAAATCAAAATATTCTACGGAATTAATATCTATAATTAATTTTCGAATGTTTGCGACATCCAGAAAGGTGAAATGTCAATATAAAATTTGAGTGTTAATTGCAAAAGGTTTTGTTAACTAGATGCCACAAATATTGGAATGCTTAATAATTGAATATAGAGATATGTATGTCACTCATACTACTTTAAAAGACTAGATAGAAACACGCTTGGAGTTTATAAAAATATACCTAATTTATAATAATATAAATAATTATGTATTATAATAATCATTATAAGTATCAATATAAACTATATAATTCAAAATATTTAGAGTAGTAATCATTAAAAAAACCAACTACAACCTCCTGCCGCTTTGCAGTATCTATAGAGTTACATAAGTGGGACTACTTCCTTATTAGTTCCTTAGTGACCTCTTTAAGTTTTAAATCACAAGCATAAAAAATAACAGTTCTGTCTTAATAATTTGTAATCATTAGGTATATTAATAGACTATCAATATAATTACTACATATCGAATATCAAACCCAAAAATGTTTCGGTCTTTTCGTTTTTCTGATGCTTGTGGAGAATTAGGAAACCTTTAAAAAACTATAATTACAAAGAGTCTAAAACATATTTTATACTTTATTTTGATACTGTTCTTTATATTTTATGCATGTGACCAAATAGACAGTAATTTCCAGTATATAGTTATGAAAATACAATACTACGCCGTTGTAGATTTTATAAATATTGATAAATAGATATTTTTTTAGTTCCATCAAACTGGATCCTAAATAATAATTTTCATATTAGTAGTAAAAAATATTAATAAAATCTTCAATGTCATTGTTCCCATTCGTTAATAAGCTTTAATAAATTGTATGCAAATAAAATATTTCCAGCTGATAGTTCCAATGGTTATTCAGTTAGACGAAACCATTTTTATAAGCGTTTAATACTCAATTCATGGATATTGGCACCAATTTTAAAAACATAAATTACCTTATTATTAAACAATAACTATTATCATTGTTAGAATTTATACAATATAATTAAGTAAATAATATAATAATAAAGATATAAGCGATCTATATGGCCTATAGTACGATAAAAAGCGTAATATAAGACTAGAAATATGACTAAAGTACATAATATTAGGCATATTAATAAAATAAAAACAATTATGAAACGTAAATGTTATTTAAATTTAAATTGACCAATGTAACAGAAAGACTACTCACAGTTACATAAGATATATATTAAAATAGTTAAAATAGGTTTGATATCCTATAAATAGACGCATCACTACGAATATTTAGAATTGAGAAAAATGTTATTATCTAATATGATAAGACTATTCATTAATAATTGATAAGACGATCAAATTACAGGCAATATAGGTTAAAATGGTTTTATTAAATATCGCTCTCGAGAAGCCCCGGTCTTCTAGACGAGTCGCAATCAATGAGCTCAATGTCCTGTTCAATGGAAACCTCAACAATATCACCCATCATGTGTGCCTTGCCATTGTTTTCATTTCTGATGTCATCGTCAATCCTCAAGACTTCAATTTCCACTCCTGTCTCATCTTTATCGACCGCCGTCCTGCTAGGATGACGGTCTAGTTCCTGTCAGGTGGTTTCTATATCATCATCGTCGTCGTCTTGCAAACTTTTTTCTGCTAATCTAAAGCTCTCAAGGAACTCATTCAAATCGACAAGACCGTCTTTATTGATGTCCATGAGTCGGCAAATGTCGACCAGTTGCTCTTGCGTCATTGGGTTCGGCATGTACTTGCCGAGAAGTTGGCAGGCTTCCGAAAACTCCTCAAGTGTTATGTAACCTGTTTTTAAGGAATTAGAAATCTTTGTTAGTTGCAAATTTTCAGCGCTGTAGTGCTTCTTTGGTTTAAGAAGCACTACAGTGCAAAAACTTCTAAACCTTATTGACTAAGAACTACCTATAACAGTTTCGGTTTGTTAAGATTTTGCTATGTATATATGTTTCAAAAATATTATAGTTGGAAAAGAAAAGAAAAAGAAATAAACGTACCAGAATTATCCTTATCCAAAATCTTGAAAATTGCTTCTAAGCTTCTTTTGTTCTTATAAAGCGTTTCAACAACGGTCTGTGTGTCTGATTTTCTCCCGTTTCTCTGAAAGCATACAATTATAAATTGAGCATTCTTATTAATTTCAAATTCATTGATTATTCATAAATTACTGTAAATTATTATATGAATAAAAACAAAAATAAATGTAATAGAAACAGAATAAAGGTTTATATATGACTCTATAAACTTGCAAAATAACAATAAAATTGGTTGAAGTTTGTAGTTGTACTTTGTACAAAACTATAGTATTTTATTACTAAAATATAAGTGAAAGATTAAATTAAATTACGTTCGAATTCATGTCAAAGGTATCCATATATCGCACGCGCCGTGTTTCCGAATCCGTGCGCACCAGCTTATCCTTTAGCATCCTCCAAGGGAGTCCAAGATGGGTAATCTCTTCCATAGCTTGACACCAATCACTCACAGATATATAACCTGCAAAAAAAACATATTCTGCATAACCATCACAAACTAGAAGTACCTTTATATAAACATACCATTTATTACTAAGATAATTTTCAAAAAATGTTCTTCAATTAAGTCAAAGAATATTTTTATACCCGTACACAGACGAATACTAAATCATAGTCAGCAAATTTCTTAATACAGTTAATTCGGTCTTGAATTTACATTCCTAATGGCTTAAACGGTCGTTGGATTTAAATAAACATTTCTCATTCTGAAAAGTAAAATGTCCAATTTTAATTAAGGAAAGATCACGAACACAAATAGCAATAACAACAAATCTTTTGAATGCGTATTTTCTTAGTCGACGTTTAATTAGACATAAAGAGTATTGAATATATTCATCATCAATTTTTATACCGTAAATTTTGCAGATTTGTAATTAAAAGAATTCTAGTTTCTTAAGATTTTTTTTCATATACTCGTAGCTATCTAATTTACACCCCTATCAATTTCCTCGTGTTTACTTGGCAATAGACTTTGATTCAGAAGAATGCCGACACGTTTACTGACTAACGGCGATGTTACGTAGTAAGGTCTCTTTTAATAACAAGTCGTACTTTTACTAACAGTAAGTGTTGTTAGTTTCAACAAATAGAAATATTCAACAAATTTGTCTAATTCTCCATAAGCCTACTTGCTGTCCACACGAATTTCATAACTTCAAAAATATGTCATTAACTTGCTTGTAGGTACACGAAATACTATGTGCGTGACTGCGGCCAGTAGTTTTATATCCTAAATTACTTTACAAAAATGCAAGTTATGTCTATTGGCCCAGTTATAATTTTATATGTAGTAAAATATATATTTGTGTTTTGTTTTCTTGAAGATTTGTTAGAACTTAAACTTTTAAATTTTGAGGGTTACTGGACCAACAAGCGGTCCATTCCGACTTCATACGGATAAAGCTTTATAAAGATAAATCTTTATCATACACAATTTACTCAAATTGTGTATATTAATGAAAATGTTTCAAAATTTAGTCCTGCAATTTTTGGGCTGATATATTATAACTAGAATAACAAATATTTTCTCTCAGTTATATTAGTAACAAATTTTGCCGATTCCTTTCGCGTGACATTTATGTCCGTTTAAAAAACAAACATGTTTATATTGTGTCACAATATCACGAAACAATGTAAAGACAATCAAAAGATTATTCATCAATATCAATACATAGTATAAAACAAAGTCGCTTTCGCTGTATGTCCGTATGTATGCTTAGATCTTTAAAACTACGCAACGGATTTTGACGCGGTTTTTTTTAATAGATAGAGTGATTCTTAAGGAAGGTTTGTATGTATAATAAATGCATAATATAGTAGAGAAACACTGATAAATTCAAAGGTTACTAATGTGATGTCGTAAATAAGCACGTTTTTTTGCGCTTATATTGCAAACGCTGGCTGAACCTTACGAGATAGACCAAAATAATGTACTACAGTATTGTACAACTTACAAAAATCCACAAAAAGTCCGCGATGGTATATGTCTATCTCTTAGGGATAACCCACCATAACCATTTTTTCACTGCACCCGTGCGAAGCCGGGGCGGGTCGCTAGTTTAAAATAAAAGGAAACAATTTATTCCGGATGTTTATTTTTAGATTCTTTATCGAAGCATAGTCTGAATATTGATACTCCAAGCTTAAGCCATTTACCGTACAACTTTCTATATCTATTTACTTAACACGAGGAAAAGGCGTATAGTTAGCACGCACATGTAATTTAATCAATAAATTTGTTCGTCGACTCTTTGTAGGTGTATCAACACATACGAGTATACTAAGCACCATGTATTCTGCTTGTATTTAGTACGAAGGTTAGATTCTTTTCCGTAAATATCACATTACTGAGCTCAGCCAAACTTAAACATGTATAGAACGGGAGATTTAGATGGTTAAGTTTAAGTATAGTATCAATCAGTGAGACATACTGTTCAATATTTAAAAGTCTGTCTATAAGTTATCGAATTTATTCATATAAAAACAAATAAAAACGTTTGGATGGTTGCAAGGTGTAAACTACATGTTCAAAAGTACTATTATGGTTTAATGCCACAGACTTTTATCTGTTACATGTGCGTGTGCTTCGTTAAATGTCATATAATCCTCATCCTATTCGATTGATATATAAATCTTAATATTGTACACAACTATACTTATCAAGATTAAAGGCAAGGATTAAATCATCATTAATCAAGTATTAATAGCCAGTAAAATACATTACATAACGCGTATGTTTTTAATCTAGCTTAAAGAAGATTTAAATCTAACCCAATATGGGCTAAGCATTTGATAAGTAGGTTCAGACATGTTATCTGTGCAAACAAACGATTTGAAAGGTTAGTCCTTTATGTGAAAAGGTACTCTCTAGGGTTTTACGACACTCATCTTAAGATATCGAGAAGTATGAAAAATGTAAGGCCGCTTGTTGAGGTTGTAATGTTGAGGCGTGATTTTGTAACTCATCGTCTATCGGCTACCAGTTATAAAACTTCTAACTCCATATAAGTATTTATCAAGGTGGCTCAAAAAATATAATTAATGTACATTTATAACTGATGAACAGAAATTAGTTTTTCATCATCTTTACTTATTGTTGACCAATGGACTAGTTTTATTTATTACACTTAACATATGACCTTATCTCGCTTTATGAAAAACGCAAACAAAGTCTGAAGTGGATTCGATAGAAGTCTGTTCAGGATAATGTATCGTATCTTTATTAGGAAACACAAAGGGTGGTAATGACTTGCATTCTTTCGCAGTCCGCATTACAAAAGTGAAACGACGTAAGGATGGGTCTTAGTCGTCCTCTGTGCTCCATCCAAAATAAAGAGCCCTTATGGCCAACGCTTAGCCTGAGTTTAGTCACTTAGTCATTCCAGTCAAGCCGCCTCGATCGGTTTGGAGTCCAACATAATCAACGTGGTTGAGATGGTATCCTCTCCAGAGGGTAACATAAAACTTTCTGCATATTTTGGTGCTAAAAGAGGGAATGGAACCAAACAATTCTTGAAAATAGTCCAGAATGTACATATAAAATGAATGTATGTATGTATGTAATGTATCCTATAAAAACAGATATACAAAATCACTAACTATAGCGATACTTATAAACTAATCAAATACCATTAAGTTTGGCTTAGTCAAAATCAGCGCCGTGACCAATTTCGCGCTAATATGACAAATGTACGAAAAATTACAATCACAATTCGAATCGATCGAAATCGTTCAAAAGTAAGTCATACATTTAAACAACTATATATTACCGCAAAACTGGCTAACCTACCATAAAATCAAATTAAACCAAGTATTATCCTAGCTATAGACATATAGTACAGAATTATTGGTCAAATTTGATTTTAAGAAATTGATTCAATCCATTTTGATCACTCAATATAGCCGTGATATGATCCGTGTGCTTATATATTTCTTAAAATCACATCAAAAATATATTTAATTTCCTATATAGTATTTTTATGTTGACTATTTATTTATATTATAGGTATCATTGTTTTAGACAATCAATCGGTGTATGACCGCTTTTGAACACGTTACGTGTAATCGAATTCGCGATGCTAATAAGAAATACATGTATTTGTAAAGATATTTTTATAAATCATTTACAATCTAGTGACAGTCACTCATTTTATTTATTGTCACATAGCAGAACTTTAATTTATACTTAGATGTCAATATTTCAAATAACGCATCTGATTTCTTAATCTTTTGCCAAAACTACATACTCGTACGAAAAAGAAAGTACAGATTTTCCAGTATATTTTGGCTGAGGGTAAAGATTCTTTCTTGATTTACTTACCGCTCTGATCAAGGTCCATGCTTCGAAAAGTGGCTTCTAAGGGTCGGCGGGCGAGGACAATCTGATTATGGAGCTCCCTCATAGCCGATGACTCCACCAAGCCAACACGCTGACGGAACGTGAGCCTGCGCGTGCGCGACACCGCTGCGGTGTACTGCACAAACTGCCGCTCCAGCGAGTTCCCCCGCAACTTAAGATAAGCCCCTTTATTGGAGCCTAGCTCGTAGTAATTCGAAGCGGAGAATATGGTTATAACCTACAATAAATGGATTTTATTAAACTACTTGTAGGATGTGAATGCTTTATATTGTTCGCTATATTTGTGCTATATCCTAGAATATAAGAACCTATCATAAAACGTTATCCCAGAAGTAATGTGTAACGTTTTGTAATAAACATTCTATGATACTCATATTTATAAAACGTACAATATAGAATAGAATAAGGAATATCAGGACAAACAACCTAGCTTCGAGATTTAAACATGTTATGGATAAATGTAAGTTACAGATTTGTACAATGTTGCCTAATGAAACTCCTTTACTAAAAATGAAAATCAAGTTTTTTTTTCTAATGTATATTTTCTTTCGATATAATCAATATTGAGATGTTACGAGAAAGTCTATTTCCACTATTGTTTCGTTTCTTAGATTATACGATACATGTTCTAAATACAATATCCCAAGAAATTTGTGTCCATTAATTACTAGTGCTCATTTCCACCAATGCTAAGTGTCATTACCTGTCGCCTTACTTACTATGTATAAACTTGACAATACAGTTTATTATACTTGATTTACTGTTATATTTTAAGACCTAACAAAATAATTTACGAAAATGTTTTTTGTATGTGTGCTGTAATATGTGCTGTACGTCAACGGCGTTAACTTACAACTTTTTAAGTGTTGAACCATACACAAACTTAATGATATACATATGTGTGTGATTATAATTTACTAAATTTTAATTTGTTAATTAGTATTGTACTGCTGTTTTATTAATAGAATAAGTAAGGAAAAATAAATAAATTAGCAAGTTCAACTTGAAGTAAATTATATAATGATCAAAGTGACGTTTAATTAAGGAATGACAATCAAAATACATTACACTAACAAATGAATAGCTTGGTTTGAAAGTTGTTTGAAACATTACAAAATAAATTTACTGCATTTAACGTTGTACTAATATATCTGCTACTAAATAAAGTGGTTTTCACACTCGACAGACTTCTGTTCTTAGATATGAATTTGAAATAAACACAACGAGCATCCAACGTATTCACTGGTGGACTAATGAACAAACTGACGTAGGTACGACTTACTCCATAATTGCAGCAAGCGCTTTGTTCTTGCTGGGATAATGGAATAATGGACGGCGCTATTTGCGTATTTGGTAAACAAATACTTAAGAAATTTGCATTGGAATATACCGAGAATTTTACTGTTTTCTGTATCTCTAAAACAAAAGTTTGCGTAATTAAAATTAATATCACTACATAGTATAAAACAAAGTCGCTTTCTCTGTCCCTATCTTTAAATCTACGCTACGGATTTTGATGCTGTTTTTTTGCGATTGAAGAGGAATGTTTATATGTATCATAACATACATACAATAATAATATAAGCACCCCACGTGTTTAGTTCAATAATATCAATTTTCAATTGATTACTACAGATTTATTTTTAATTTCTTAATTTAATAATTTTAAAAGTGTGTTTTTCTAGATTTTTTAACTATAATTTACTATATACAACGTTCACTGTTTTTCTGTAGTATATGTAGTATCAGCATTGCACACGTACGAAGCCGGGCGGGTCGCTAGTTGAATATATAAGAAATACTCAAGAGCACATTACATACTTATACAGTCACAAACCACTTTTGTGCTCCCAATATTCCATTAATGGGTAGGTCTTGTCAGAAGTCTTTGGTCTTGTGTTGTCGTTGTTTTGCCAGAAGTGGATTATGATTAATAATGATAACAATTTTAGTCGAAGCAAACCACATCTACATAACCTTCATCATTTCATTACAAAATAACTTGTCGTTGCAACAGTTTAGGAAACAATAACATAATACTTTGAAGATGTCGAAAAAGTACAAATTAAACAGTATACATAAATATATAGTACAGGTATTGCAATATACTGCGACAACAACGATATGACAGATGGTAACAATATTCAAGGATTTACTAACGGAACTAGGACAAATATTATTAGCACCTAGGACCATATGTTTTATAAGTAAATCTCTGATTATTTGCTTCTGCTTGTCGTTATAAAAACTAGTAAACCAAAAAATTGCCGATTTGTGTAGCTCTAATTAAAGAATCACTGAATTACAAATCCGAGATATATATTATATCAGCGGCGGCCTTAGGGGGTGGCGAACTGTGCAATCGCCCAGGGCCTCGCTCTTGGGGGGGGCCTCGCGTAACAACCCAAGCTACATAATATTTTTAACAAAAATTAAAAATATGTATGTATCTAATCTAAATTAAAATGTTCAACTTTAATTCTTATTTATTATGAAAATAAAATTAGTTTCATTCAATTATTCAAAACATAATTGAAAATTTCATTATGTAGTATTTGAATATCGCGCCTTGAAACACTTCTCGCATATGAGAATCGCTAGTGTCAATGGACCTTAATGTTCTGCTCCTCTCCTCTATCGCTGCTCGGGGAATCCCCTTGTTGCATTTCGTTCGTCAACTCTTGTCACCTTGAAATTATTTTGTTTACAGTATGTACGACTTACCAAATCCTTACTATATCCGCACATATCTTTCAATTTATTGAATATTTGTTTGTATAGATTACATTCTTATAGTGTTCAAAGTATTAAGTAAGCTAGAAAAGAGACAACAGATTTTGTAATGTATAAAAATTAATCTTGACTGTTTGTATGAAATAAAACAAGATTTAAGAAATGAGTTCACGCGATCGTGATGCCGGTAGAAAATTTGAGTCAGGTAGTTCAAAAAGAAAACGAGCTATCAAAAAAAAGCAAGTAGAAGAAAATTTACTTGGATCTTTATATAATTTTTTTTTATTCCGTACACACGAGCAAATGGCCCACCTGATGGTAAGTGGTAACCATCGCTCATGGACATCTGCAGTGCCAGGGGCACAGCTGAGCCGCTGCCTACCTGGAGAGTAATACTCTTTTTAAGCCTCGTTTGAAGTTAGACATATCGTAGCGCTCAGGAAACACCGTAGCTGGGAGCTCATTCCAGAGTTTGCATGTACGCGGAAGGAATGAATATATACTCGTAAAAACTGATGATCAAGAAACTTCCTTAAATCCCGATCCAGCCGAAAACATTCCTTCCACATCATCGTGGGTACCGCCGCTGCCGCCGCTGTCATTAAGTAAAAACAGCGAGGGTGATGTTGAAGTAACTACATCATTGCCTCTTAGGTCACTGGTGCCGCCGTCAACGCTATCCAGTCAAGATCACGAATCTGAGCCCGAGTCTATGTTAACATCCATGACTGCTGAAATAGAAAATCTGAATCCTCAAAATGACCCCGGTTTGTGGCTCATAACAATTACTAATGTAGACCGAACTGAGATTGTATTAAAAGGTCCAATCCGGGCTAAAGTTGATTTATTTCCCATAAATGATAATGGACGGCGATTCAGCGAATATCATTATGATTATGATTATTATCATTATGATTTATTCACAAACAAAGGATGCCGTTTACTGCTTTCCGTATCGAATATTCGGACTACAAAATACCAAGATTGGATCAAGTGAAGGAGTGTGTGATTGGACACATTTGGATGATTACCTAAAGTCTCATGAATCTAGTCGACAGCACAAAGATTTTATGTTAAAATGGATTAATTTAGAGAATAGTTTAAAAAGCTGTTCCACTATTGACTCTTTGGCGCAGTCGCAAATTGAACAAGAAAGGCAACTTTGGAGAGATATTTTAGAACGATTGCTCGCAATTGTCAATTTCTTAGCATCTCACAATTTGACCTTCAGGGGTCATAGAGAGAAGTTAGAAGTTAACATCAGACTTAGATTCGAGTGAGACAAGCGGCAACTTTATAGGTTTAGTAAAGTTAATAGCCCGATTTGATCCTGTGCTGAGACTTCATCTTAAACAAGTAAAGGATAAGACGATAAATGACCATTGTATCGGCAAAAATATTCAAAATGAGCTTATACAATTAATGGCAAATCACGCGAAGACAAAAATAGTTGAAAAAGTTAAAAATAATAAATATTACCTACTCGATTATTCTTGATTGTACTCGCGACGTTTCTCGTATTGAGCAACTTTCAATTGTTATAAGGTTTTTTAAATGCAGCCGAAATAGAAGAACATTTTATAGGTTTTCTAGCTATCGAAAAAACCACGGCTGAGAATTTAACTCATTATATAATCACAGAATTAGAACAGTTAGGTATATTATTGCAAACTGCAGAGGCCAAGGATATGATAATGGTGCCAATATGCGTGGTGAAAAAATTGGTGTCCAAAAACGTATTCTTGAAATTAATCCACTTGCTTATTTTTTACCTTGTGGGTATCATAGCTGGAATCCATCCATCCTAGGAGATGCAGCATCGTCCTGTATCTAAGCAAAATCTTTTTTTGGTTTGCTACAAAGGTTGTACACTCTGTTTGCCGGCTCAAGTCAGAGGTGGGCTATTTTAAAAGCTCATGTGAAATCGCTATCGCTGAAACCACTTTCTGAAACTAGATGGGAGTGCAGGGTATCCTCGGTGAAGGCCGTTAAATACGAACTAAGCAATATATGTGATGCTTTCTTGCTATATTTGTTAATTTTGTTATTCTTTCTATACAAAATATTTTAACATTCCAAGTTTATTATTTTGTATAACTTTGCATTTCTCCTGAAACATAACATTTACCTAAATCAAACAATCAGACTTACTTTCACAAAACATACTTTTAACGAAGGACAAAGGGCCTCGCAAAGACTTGCCGCTCGCAGCCTCGCAATGAGTAAGGCCGCCGCTGTATTATATTATATAATTGAAAGAATCTATTACCAATACAATGAGAATATCAAAGATATATACATATATATAAGACATATATATCAAATATATATAGAAGAAATAGAATAATAAAAGATATTAAAAAATATATTATGAGATGTCTGATTATATGACATACAAAAACGCATGTGATTGATCTCTTAGCTAAACTTTTTTTTATAAAATAAGATTATGTATATTTAATTGCATCCCAACTATAATATTATAAATGCGAAAGTGTGTTTGTTTGTTTGTTTGTTTATTTGTTTGTTTGTTTGTTTGTTTGTTACCTCTTCACGCTTAAACTACTAGACCGATTTCAAAAATTCTTTCACCTTTGGAAAGCTAAATTATCCCTGAGTAACATAGGCTACTTTTTATCCCGGAAAAATCGACAGATCCCACGGGATGCGCAATAAAGGCTTCGCTCAAAAACTACTGCACAGATCTTCATGCGGTTTTCATCAATAGATAGAGTGATTCTTGAGCAAGGTTTTGCGGTATTTTTTATCTCGGAAAAAACGGATAGTCCCACGGGAAGCGCGATAAAACCTTCGCGCCATAAACCGACTTCCGCGCATATGTAGCCGTGGGCAAAAGCTATGACCCTAAACCCTCTGTAGATCCAATCCCGAAATCCACGCAGGCGAAGCCGCGGGCAGAAAGCTAGTATTCTATAAATCAGCAAATATTGTAATGATCACGATTGAAAATGTGGAAAAAATATAAGATCTTCCAAAATTCTTACTTGTTCTTCTACGACCAGAGCGAGTGGTTCGACTGGCTACACAAATCACTATCGTGGTTAATCTTGCTGTCACAGGAGATTCACCACTTCGTCATTATCATCACTACTCATATGCGTCCACACCGAGCTAACCGAGCTTAACGCTAAGTTAGAGTAATTAAGCCTGTGTCAAACAAGATCATATGCATGTGTATGCAAATAACCTCACGATGTTTTCCTTCCTCGTTGACTCCGAACCTCCAAATTCGAAGGCCTGTGTCGACACAACAGCGAATTTCGACTTTATCTTTTTGTGTTTGATTGACATTTATTTGGTATATTCGAATTGTTTCAAATTTGAATTGACGTCCACAAATGCCCTTTAAATCGTTGGTGATTAAAGATTTTGTTCCTTATAGTTAAAAATGTTTTTCTTTGCTATGGAATGAATGAATATAACCAAAGAAACTTATTTTAACATTAAATAAGTATAAAGTCGTTAAAAAGTTTACGAGAATTTCATTTTCATTCATCAAGCAATTCAAAGCCACTGAATCGTGAACAACTTCAAGCAAGTATTTAGAGAACAATATCACCATTAAATTATTCAATCATTGTGTCACCTTATATACATGATTAGTATTTGTTAATTGCGACTTCCTACATACATAAACTCATGACAATGATGTTCAAAGAATCATTCCAATAATTTTATTCGAATTCTTACAGATGATATGTTGCTATACATACCTAGTTTCAGTTCAGATCACCTTAGTAGCATTTATGTAAAAAAAAACAATGTCACTTCTATAGCCTTGATTTGCTTAGCATCATCCTTCACAACTTACAAGTAAAAAGTATTCAACATTACGATATCGCAGTCTTCCCAACTCTCATTACAAACAATATGCAAAATACTCACGTTGCCGTTATGCAGTATCTCGTAGCCGCCAGGTTTACATTCGTGACTGCGGACTACGAAGCTCAATTTATTCTTCTGCAGGAAAGATGAGGTGACGTCAGGACCGAAATACGTGCCGGCACCTCGCAATGCGTTGGCCACGCAGCCCCCCGTGCATTGGGGGTCCGACCACAAGATATCAAACACCTATTTGAATTTAAAATTCTATGTCAGTTATTATTTTTACAGGCAATTAGTTAAAAAATGATTACGACACGGTATTCTATTGGTTCAGTTACTATTGGTGTAGTTAGCGGACTGCCTTTTCAGAATGTTAAGAGTGTGTGTGTGTGTTACCTTATAAGTATTCAATCAATCGTATTTATACATTGGGAGTAGAACAAGGTTTTTAAAAAATATCAAATATAAATTTTCTTTGTGGGTAAAGTTTGCTCAATTCCGCCTATGAAGCAGGGCAGGTTATGTGAAATAGGAATAGGGCACTGGATATAATTGGAAAGGATCTATGTATGGTTTTCTATGTTCGAACAAAGCGAAGCAAATTGCTGCGATTGCTGATGCTATGCAGCACTGCAACAATATGCTCTGTGCAGCAATACTATGCACTCCCAAAACATTTTATTCATTGGACACATTATAGTAATTCAGATATTTTTCACGTGATTTTCTAGAAGAACGCTCGTTTAGGAAAAGTAAGCTTACTAACACTTTTAATTTTTACTAATGATCTGCTCTGCTAATCAGAGGCTACTGATCTATTCAACTAATTTACGCGCAAAGATCAAAGATTACAAATAATTGGCATTAAGCAAACAGAATAGTCAAAGCAATAGCGAGCGATTGCCAATTTAGTTAAAAAATCACCCTTGATGTATATAATCTCATTATGTAAATATTATGGAATATTTACCGAGTAAACTGTAGAAAAAATTCTGATAGCAATCATAATACAAACAAACCTTATACGCATCGGATACTAAAAGAAAATGAACAAAAGTAGCATTCATTAAATATTAATTAACACACAAAGGCTTAGATTAAATGATTATAAGCAAAACGAATATTAAAGGTGGAACGAAAAGCCTTTCAAATAACCTCACAATACTTTTTGGTGAATTTTATTATGTCATATTTAATTATTTACGAACGTAAATAATTTTGGAGTAAATAATATATTTACCGTTGGACCATATATAACGATTTTATCAATTAAAACCTTCACAATCTAAGAAGCATGTTGCAGTCGTTACAGTTTACCTGTTGAAACTGCTATGCTATTTTAATTAATAAATTTAATTAATAACCCCTGTCAAAGTGGACTTCTTAGTTTGTAAAAACTTAAAAGAAACAAAATAGGTTCAAATTATCATAGTAAATGTGTAAAATACAACTACATTATTTTGAAGAACATTTATTTAATTCACTAACAATTTGCACATAAGACGCTTGAAAGGCAATAAGTATTAGTTATTATCAGGAAACATAAAATCAATGGGCGGAAATTACATAAGTCAACTGATCGTCTTATGTCATTCCCATATGTAGCTTTTCTATTCTGAACACGTTTTCTGATTCGCCGAAGGGTACCAAGTTGTTTACAACGAAAAGTTTGCACTTCTCGAGAAAATGTAATTTGATGACACTGTCACTTATTAGATACCATGTTTTATGTTCATGATTCATTGTCAAATTTTCATAATTAATAAATTAGTTCGGAATATTAATTTCCTTAATCCGTAAACTTGAATTTTTGTTTAAAGTAATGTATAAACAAAGATATTATTAAAAAGTTTATTGGTATTGAGACAGCAATAGTTATAAATTTACAATATGTATTTAATTTCAGTTAGATTAATTTCTACGTTTGATATTCGGCAATAACTGTTATATCACACAAGCAGGCCCACAATAAACCATCTACTAAATTTTCCTGCTCTTTATCGTATAACAAGGAATTAAGATTGATTTGTAAGCTAAGAGAAGGACAGAAATTGGAGATTTTTATTTGTTTTTTTCTATAGCGGACACGTTTTTTTGTCGAGGTACTCTAGTGACCTGTAAAATACATAGACTTACAAAACAAAATTATAGACAATACATATTAAGAATGATGTATACTAAAATGAAGTATACCACAATATACGAGCCTTATAATTGAGAATCTATTATATTCCGGGTTCGGGCATGGCAAAGTAATTCATACTTCTAGAACAGTTGGATTCTGTAGTGCTTCACGATTTTACAAATGTAGAGTATAGATTTCATCCGAAGATACTGCTAAATCCTTTTTGAATTTAATCTTTGTGGAGCATCTTAAGACGAACTCATAGACATCTGACGTCCTACGCACAAAATGGATAAACATAATACAGCACACTGCAAAAAAGTAATAGGCAAAGCGCGAGCAATGAGTTGGACACAGTACCATGTGTTCGATTACGATGACATTCAAATTGTTTTTCAGCCCCGATAAATCTATACAGAGAACTACGAGTAGATGGATAGACGAACACGGATAGATGAACTGGCGTATTTACCATTATTATCAAATTATGAGAACTCTTTTATGCACATCTCTAAAGTAATTAATCCTTTCACATATAAAGAAGTAATCAAAAAATAATAGAATAGTTAAAAGCACAATGTAACCAAAACTGTGTCGAAACTATTCCCAAACTACTAAGTCGATAAAACTCAAGTCATAACCTATTTATGAAACTCCACATTATTCAAAGGCTCACTGCAATCTTAGCCCAACCTATTTTATGACTTATACAACGTTTTATTACGCATTGAAAATATTACGATGTACATCGTGTGCATGAATTGTTATTGGAAGAATGTGTGCCTTCGCATTTTAAGATCCAAGAAATAAAACTTTACTAGTCAAGATGCTACAATATGATGTTTATTGTCACGATAACAGGAGAAACTGCACACTGATTGTGTTGTATTACGTAAGTTTCAATATTAAATAATTCTTCCGTTCCAAATGCTTACGTCGAAAAATATTCAAGATTTCTCAAAAATCAAGGTAAACGTTCTAATTTGATCAAAATACTTATTTCTATAATCGCTACTGTGCCAACAGTTGTAAAAAATAATAAAATAATGTTGAATTTGAAAACTGATTTTAGTAGAAAATTTTTAATATTACGGCGTTTATCTTTGCCTACGTTGGTGGTTAGTGATCCTAATGATGCTGGCTGTGTAGAATATTGGATCAAGTGATGCTTGAGCGTTGCGAGTATCCATAAACTGGAAAGCACTTACTATCAGACGAGCCGCAAAAAATCGTTCAAAGAAAATAAATGTTTATTGATAATATGATTATTTGCTGGATCTTAACGATTTTTATAACTGGTCTTTTCTTTCATTAATGAGACATTGAGGTAAAATAATACTATAATACATTTAGTATTTGGAAGTAAATAGTAAGCCTATTTATTTATATGAATATGTTGGAAGACTGAGTGGGAATTGCTAAGAGAAACAGGAACTTAAAGCTCTTACAGTAGACTCAGCAATATCATAACACTGAGTCTCATTTTGTATAATGATTAAAGTAGGTAAGTTCAGACCGAAGCTGAAATTAGAGGGCAGTTCAATAAAGAGAGCAAATTCTGGAGAAAAATGGAAAAGAAAGACATGAAAGGAAGCAAGAAGACACAAAGGAAAACAAGAAAATGATAATGAATGTGAAAATCTATCCGAGTTTTAACTCAAAAAGAGTTTATAATCAAAATCAATTACGAAAGCAATGGCAATAATCTTTTCATCATACACAAAATAATAGCGGGTAGTCACAACATGACAATAACAGTAATACAACTACGATTAAAATTTACAGTGAAAACTCAAATGAATGTGGCTGAGCAGGCCATGTGAAATATCACATGCAGTGAGCCTTGCCAGAACCAATACTAGAGCTTGATAATTTCTCAGACAGTATTTTGATAAGCACGGATCCCACCTCAACAGCAAGAAGCTCCAATGATACTATTTAGCTTACATCGAATGCACATTACATATTAAAAAGTACCTAATAACACACATCAGTAACGAAATACACAGTAGCGCCACTTGGTACTACGATCCTGAAACACCATGTTATAGGGAGAACAAATACAGAGAAACGCCAAAAGTAATAATGCAAGTCTAAATTAATAACAAAATTATTAATAACGAGATATCACAAAATCTAAACAAAAAAGTCCTAGAACAATTTATGTTACTTTCTGTAACCTAAATTTAGTTTTCTTTTTAATAAACACTAATAAATGTCAGAATTGCCCATTACCGCACTCGGCCATTTTTTCTTTTGTTTTACTTCAAACTTACATTCCCTAATAATCTAAACGGTTATTTAATTTTGCTGTAAGTCTCTTCCAGGTAAATTAGTAGAAGTAAAAGGTAGAAGATAATATTAAAATGAATCGTAAAATATCGCCGATAAGTTTTATTGGGCTCGTCTCCTCTAATGCAGTTTATAATATTATTAAACGGTTTATTTGTTATGTTACCTACCAGTGTTGCTTGAGTTTGTATTCATTTGCTAGCGGATTTTTTTCATATAGATTGACGTCACTTATAGAAGTGACGTCAATCACTTTCGATAGGTATTTTCGATAGGTATTTGACGTATTGTAAACTATAGAGTTTACAATACGTCAAATACCTATCGAAAACGATGGTAGAACCACTTGATAAGAATACGATATTAACGTTTACTTCGAATATTTTTATACAACTAGACTAGATAGTAATAATAAATAAAGTAAACAGACTAATTATTTATAGTAAGTTAATACAGTCCCGTATAAAACATATGTTTTTGTGAGACTTGCAAGAAATTTCCAACCGCCTCGGAAGAACCACAGTATACGTTGTCAGCATGTAAGATGTAAAGTCACGCTATCCAATTATCTCACTGTCTTGTCTTACTATTTATACTTATTAAAGCAAGCATGACATATTCCTTTAAGGCAAAAATATGTAAGATAAATGAAAAGTACCCAAGTAGACAGCTTTCGCGCAGTTTTCTTCAGTCTTTTTCTTTCTTTGATTTGTCTTTTTTAAAAGAACGTACCTTTTTATAATATGTTCTAAGCTTTCTTGAAATATACAATTATCCATAACTGTAAATCCGTCGAGGTTTATGCAAATGAATGTAAATATAAGGTGGGTCGCTAGAAATTTGATATAGCGAGATATACCCGGGAGACCGGATCACATTATGCAAACTCTAGTTTGCGATATATACCATAATGGTATTTCTAGGCGACAATGTAAACTTATTGCAAGTCAACCCAAACTTACACGTAGGGGTAAAGTTTCCACTTCCGAAAGCGTAACAATTGTTGACATAAATAGTTTGATTTAAAGTTGTGCCAACTCACTCAGTACTCGAATCGATGTTGACATCCAACAATGTACAACACACATTGATTTTTGTACATTAATGGAGTAATATATACTATTAACCTTTGGAACACATTTCCTATTTCGTTCTATTGATTGAGACTACCCACAACAACTAAAGCAATGTTTATCAGCATGATCGTTATCGACTCAGTAATCGTGTACCATCGTGTCATCGAACGTGACGGCTTTAGTTCGTGGAAACAATTGGAATTGAGGGCTGAACGTATAAGAGGATCACACGTATTTTAGCCGTAGATAATTATAGAATAGATATATGTATATGGATAAGTTCATACAACTTTATTCAATCATAAAATCAAATAGAGAAGTGATTCAAGAACTCAATAATTAAAAATCTATTTTTTTTAAATTATTTAGTTGTTGAATCACTTCTTTCAATATATATAACATATAAAATATAAAACAACATTTTCTACTTTAACTATGCTGACACTAAGCTACTAAGCTCTATTCGTCCGTATCAAAAATTTCATCCCTCCATTTTTTATTTTAATCTACAAAATATTTGTAATATACTCGGATGAAAAAAAAAGAATAAGCTGGAATATAATTTTCATGTAATTCTTCTTGATTGAATATAAAATAAATAAAAATGATGTTAAGCACCGCCGACAAAAAAATTCATTCCAGATGCTCCAAATAGTCGTTACATATAAAAATACCAAAACTTTCTTGCCTCACAAAAATGAGATAATTCACTTCACATTTTGCGCTAGCTATTGCCGTTTTTCTATGTAGTTTTACTAGTTGCGTCAAATAAGATTTGAACAAAATGTCTGGAACAAACGAAAAATTGAGAGAGGAACCGCGCCTTTGGGAGTCGTGTTCATAAAAAGAACACCGCAAGTTTATCGTCTACCCTGGCCGGGGTATCTGCCCAGTGAAATTGTATTATGCGGAGGGTGACATTTTCTGAAATTGCTTCGAACAAAAAGAAAAAGATAAGATCATTGATATAATAAACCAGACAAAGCCCGGTCAATAACTTTTAGAGTGGTTTCCTAATCACTTTGAGTAACACGTGATCATATTTAAATATCGCATAAATCATAATTATGTAATATTTACATTACCATATAATTTTGTATCATATAATAACTTTATATGGCACATATCATATAATAACTTAATTTTATCATAATAGCAGCCTCAAATTCATCGCCGTTCATCATTCACCTTGAATTATATATTTTCATTTACGGAATAGTAAATTATTTGCCTGGACTGTAGGAATTCAGGTTGATTTCTTTGTGTACTCATAGATACTTAACCTTTGAAGCTACTCATTACGAATCAATTGCATATAAAAGTATACTTACTAAATAATAGGTTATTTTTCTGTCAATTATAGTAAATTCTATGACGTTTGAAAAAAACATTGGTATGACTAATTATTGCCAATAGTGGCAATACTATTGAGTACATGTCGACTTTTGCCTGACCGTCGACGTCCGGTTTTCTGATTAAGTATTCCGATTCGAAAACGGAATTCAAATCTAAGTACAAGTCACAGAATAACGAATTATCTTAACTAATATGTAACTAGGGTTAAAATGGATTTTAATAAATATATTTTTATTTTAAGTAAATAATTATTAAAAGGGAACGTTATCATTTGACACATGTTTTAAGGTCATCGAATAAGCACAAAAGAATACTTTGTAAGCGAATATATGGATTGCAAAATCAATGATTTCATAAATTATAAAATTACTACATTACATTTTCATAAGAATACAGTTATTTGAAATATTAACTAATATTTCTGTGTTTAGTATAGATATAGAAACTTGTAGGCAATAGAAGCTGGGTTTTAATTGCTATTGGATGCCTCTGTGACATTCCTATATACAAATGAACTCCATAGTAAAAATAGGCGCAAAGAAATCAGGGCTTGCTAGTGTCCTTGCTGTCGCTTTTCAGTAACAGACCTCCCGTCATATGAACTAGTGACGTAGTTTCTTTGACGATCATGAGCATCATTTGATCGTTCATATTGAAAAACGAATAATTTGAATTTATACTTTGGAATAACTTGTACGTCAAAAGATTTAAAAAATGTCGAAACGGAATACAAGTTATTTCGGATTGCGAAGATTTTCCCTCTCTGCAACACTGTACTTGGTGCCCGAACGATGAATCCATGAAAACCTCGTCCATCCATGAAAAGTACGTCTCTTTTGCTCATTGGAGTATTACTCTATTATACCGTGTAAGTAGCTCGTCCACTCAAGTAGTGGACGTCATACTGCTGAAATTGTACAATGTTCATTTCACATCAACATACAACATGAATTTGGTACATGTTGAATTATTATCTGCCAGTCAACTTATGTTATACCGAACGAATGAAACATTCGTACATATAACAATGCAATAAGCCCCAAAGCTCAATAAACTTGGCATCATATCCCACAAATGTTATGGTTAGTTAGTTATCTTCCACCGTTTACATTGAAGATCCCTGAGCATTCGTGCTTGGAACACATAATGTATTTCTTTACGTCTAGATCGGGATAGTGTAAAACCTACACAATGCTAACAGAATTCGTAATAGCTGCTTTTATCTCAAAAATACTACAAATTATTTTATATTCGTTGCTCTCAAAAGATTTGTCATTAAATTAAATAATGTTTGATTAGTGAAAATACTAATTATACTGGAATAATTTAATGATAACTAGTTTAAAAAAAATCTGTTGATGGCTTTCCCGTCTTTACAAACTCTATATTCAAGGTTAGGCGTTAAGAACCGGTCCCGCAGCTGGCCTAGCCGTCTGACTTAAAGGTGGCGCAAAGAAATTTAGTACATACCCTAATTAATAAAACGCTACGATCAAGGCTAAACTGCAGGTTGAAGTAATTTAAGATTAGAGGGTAGAGTTCCCGACGATGCACACATATATTACTGCACCTACTTGTAATCTGCTTAATAAAAAACAAAGCGCTTAGATTATACATTGTGGTACCGTTAGTTCCTTACCGTTACATAAGTTTATATATCATACGAGTATACATGATATAAACATTCGTACAGCAAACTGTACTCCCATTTCACATTCCATAAATAATAAGTGACCGTGGCTGCGGCCTTGAGACATTACCCATTACATAATGATTTACGTATCATTCCTGCAGTATATTCAAGAAGGATTATTCCACTGTCCATGGCTATAAAAAATAACTTACTAAAGCTGCCTAGTGCTTAAAAAAATGAATTTTCTTGATGATTCTTTCATAACACGAATAATTTGTTAGAGGATACATAATACTAATTTTATTTAAAACATTTTAATTTGTGTAGTTAAATAATTAGGTAAAATTTTGCTTTCGTTTTGCTTTTCCGGAATATCTTATATTTTCCCGTTATATAACAGAAAAAATAAAACGCAAAATACTTGTGTTGTAAGTGACGGTTATTTAATCAAACATAAAATCGTTATTCAATTCTTACTCGTATGTCTACTTGTACTCGTAATGCTCAATATATATGACTACTAATTTCAAATTATTTTACAAAGGTTTTACATAACAAAACAATGAAATGAAATTAGAATTTACATAGTCACTTTTGTAAACAATAAAATCAGAGAATGAATTCACAAGTCTTAAGTGGAGAGTATTGGAAAAATTAGAAGAATATATAAAAATATCAAAAATTGTCGTGTAAACTATGCTTATACCGACTCCAACAAATAGTATATTAATTTATTAGAATTAAATAAATTAAATTCTACTAAATTAATATTGTCATTAATTTTGTTGATTAATGTTCTTGATTTACAGTGCTTTTTCACTATCTTTTTCAATATTAATTTATTTCAAACTACAGAATAATATGTATATTCAGTTTGAAGTAACCACCATAGTTAGAGTTCGTAATAGTTACATATTAAAGTACTTGACTGTACATATATTTTATAAAGGGTTTTGTTATAATGTTTTTATATTAATATATTTTCTAACACAAATTAAAAAGATAGAAAGTTTTTTTTTCTTGTAACCATACTTATGGTAAAAATATATCAGCGGATTATTTATGGTCACCAAAATATGTTATAATACTTTATATAATTATTTAATGTAATATAACATATTATATGTAAGAAAAACTTTAATAATTATTGAATTTACACCTGTTGCTTAAACGTCTTTTTGTTACAGAAGTCATTTTACGTTTTATTCTACACACAACTCGGAATGGGATTACAGCGTATAACACAAAAAGTTCCAATATTTTTAATCCGAGGTCAGCAGTAACGAAAGAGATAAGCTTTTATTACTTAAATTAAAGCTACATAGCCCTTAATGCCTGCTCTCGAGGTTATGGCCGAATAACTGCGTGTAACGTCCTGGATTCGCAATAAACTTTGTGAATATAAGAGCTCCGACACAAAAATAATAAAGCTTCACATTGAATATTGAAATATAAAACCAAAAAAAAAAAAAGTGGTTTCGTGTCTACGAAGTAGCGCCAGCACGTCGGCGACACTGACTACTTTAGTTTTCCAAAATCAACAATGAAACTTTCTGCACTTTTACTCTAGCGTATCTACTATAAAACTTTGTAATACAGATTTATGATTTTAATGTTTTATTGTGAATATTTTACCGCAAATAATGTGTTTAAAAGTATTTCACGCATATAGAATAGGAATACTTTTTTGTTTCCATAAGTATTATTGTATTATGTAGTCTATTAGGATGCCTTGAGCACTAATGCTAAACAATATTGTATTAGCTTCCACATTTTCACTTTGTATTATTGTTTCTATTTTCTTAAAATAAAATATTTGATTTACTTATCTTACTAAACAATACAATAATTTGTTACAGTTGTCGAGTAAACATTTTTATATTTGCAACTGAATTTAAATTTATATAATAATATTTATGAACATAATATTACAAAATTTAACTCATGACTCTTTCTCGATGATATAAGATAAGATCGAAGATAAGATTTTTTTCTTTCTACTAAAATATAGAAATCTACAGTATAGGAACAAAAACTTACCAACATGTTATTTATCTCCACCACGTTGTACCAAGAATTATTTCTTTTATCCAACACAGCATTACTAACGTATTGGAGTAAATATACATCACAATTTAATAGTTTATCTATTACCTATCCTCAACATATCTCGATCTATTGATAGCAACCATGTTTTAATAACTTTACTGAGCAGCTTAATAAAATGTTCACAACTAACACTAACGCGTTTAGTTCCAAGGAAATTGCACGAAGTGACTTGAGTGACGAACTAACGAGCTCCGAGACAGCAATCAAGCGACGAATTGAATCTTCTGTACAATTTATGTGTTTACGTTATCGATAAAGCTCCCGCAGCCTTATATATAACTCGAATCTGTGTGATACAAAATGGCGCCATTCCTTTTTCCCGTTGATATCGTAAAAGGCTAAGAGAGCTTGGTTCCCTCGGGAATAACTTTTATAGATATAGGCAATAAAACGATAAAGCCTACTGGTCACTGTATTTTTAAAATGGCAATAGATCTAGATCTTTATTTATCTTCAGACACAGAACCGAGTGTCAGCTTTTTATAAAAAATAAACTATTAAAATAATTGAAAACGCTGGTTGGCCACTAATTTATGCATTTTACATAAAATAATCAATGAGAACTATTGTAATCAAGATTTAAGTCAAAAGTCAATGATCAATACGTATTTCTCAATTTGTCAGGAACTTCTTATAATGTATAAACATTAGATCACTTCTTTACTAAGTATCTTATTCTTACAACAGCCCACGAGATCACTAAAAGCTTCAGTTGTAATTTCAGTACATTTAAATTATAATTTCTTGTTCAATTTATTTATGTCAGGTGTTTTAATTTGGCCATAGCAAATAGTTGTGTACAATTTTAATTGGGATACAGATTTGTCATGTCTCAAGGCAAATTTTAATTGTATTGTCTAATATTCATTCGGTTATTGCACTGTACTGCAATTAATAAATAACACCAAGATGAACAATTAAAATCTAATGTTTCACGAGAACGCATCAACGGACTGAGTGTTGGTAGTCCACATTAGTATCATGACTGCAAAAAATATTTAGGTAGACTTTAAGATGTCTTGAATACTATGTGACGAGATGACACAGTTTACAAGCTGCAAAAAAGTAATATAAAAAATGTACAGGTAAGTAGAATAAAACTCATCAACACGTACAAAAGGAACAATTTCTGTTGGGTAGGATTTCAGCCGTGAATTTCGAAGGGAGCCCATTGTACTGCTAAACTTCAATGAAAAGATATGACGTAGATACGTATAATATGTACTCATAATATAAATACAAGTCGATGGACTGATTGATCGTTGAATTCGTCCAAAGTCCTATAAAACTTGAAGAAGCCTGCACACGCTTCGGTCGGCACTCCTTCACTGAACACTGAATGATTGATTAACAGTGACTAACCTGTTTCCACTCCACTTTGTCTATAACTTCAGCGCCAGTTGAGTTTTCGGTTACTGGGGGACGTAGCAATGATACGTACTAGAAAATAAAGTTGAGAATCAGAAAAATATAAATTAATATTTTTATTTAGTAACTCATTCACTTCCTTTCTCTTACTGTTGCATATTTTGAAATACTAACATTAAAAAAGTTTTTTAAAGTGCCAAGAAATGTGTCAAATGAATGGTATTCAACACGTCCTGCCACAAAAATTTTAGCTTCTCTATTATACCCAGCTATAAATCATTTCAACTTAACTAGGCATAAAGTCTTTCTTAGCTTAGAAATCACTTCGTAGATGACAAATGGACTCGTTTGTTGGAGACGTCGCGAAGATCCCTCAGTAAATACGCTCAATCTACTTCATTATATATATTCGTGTTATACTTATATTAATATATACTTCCTAACTTTTGTCGAGTTATTATGTATTAACGCTGAGACTTAACCTCATAAAAAACTGATTTATTAAACATAACTCTTCACTTTTATGTGCGATTACACCGTTCCTGTTCCAAAATATCCGAGATACAACACAAATATTGCTCTAAAATAATACATAGCTCACCACATTCGTTAAGTGTTCTGAACTAATAAATTGTCAGGATATATTTATTTGTCTTCAGTTAGCACACGTTGTCAGATCACAAATGCAAGCAGTTTTTCGCAATATTATTAAAGTAAACAATGATGTATGTGCCAGATATTTCTTTGGGAAATTTATAATGATTTGGTGTATGAGTATTAATATGATATTTCTCTAGCTCATAATTAATGGTAATCTTAACCTACAAGATTTTAGTCATCAACTGTCTTATACTATTCATTTAAATATCAAATATGTACAAACGAGTCGAATATCCAGAAAACTTGTGACAAGTTCGCTGATCAAAGATACATCAACGGAAATACGCTACGTCACGTAGTACCTTATCTCTCTCCAAACTGCGTATCATATCCAAGTCCGTCGTATCGGATATTCCCCCGTGGACTACGAACACCCTGTTGTTGATAATAGTTCCGAGTGGCAACCACCGATATACACACTCTATCAACTTCAGTAAACGCTCCGCATTGTGCTAGAAGAAAAATAAATAGTTACAACAGTTTAAACTCTAAAGTTGCCTGAATACTGTTAGTGCAAATTCTCACCCTGTATTTTTGTTGTACCTCCTTAATGAAGCCATATCTAAAACAAAACAATAAATAAATCTCAATAATGGCTCGATAGTCTTTTATACTTGAATTAATGAGCCCTGTTAATATTCAGCAGTATACGAGCTATTTTCCATACGTTCATAAAAAGCGATCCTCAGAATACTTACCTAGAATTCATAATGAGGTCTTCGTGATTTCCCCGATTGAGATAGACCCCTCCAGGGAAAGCAAGCATGCAAGCCAGTAACAAGAGGAACACTTCTAAGCCCTTCTTGCCGCGATCAACAAAATCTCCGTTGAATATGTATGGATTCTCCGCTGACGGTAGACCATTCTATACGAAAAATTTGACTAGATATAGTATGTATATTATACTTTTTAATAACTATTAATAAAAATATAATGTTAATATTATTTTTTTAACAGACTAATTAATTTACTGTGTTCAATAAATAATAACAGTCGTATAAGCAAACTATGTAAAAAATAAACGACCGAAGTTCAACATGATTATGCCTATAATGCTATTAAAATAACTGGCAACATCTATGACGAAATTTGAACGCAACACGGCGGAAATTAATTTTAACGTACTTTGTACAGCGAACATTATTCGTCACCACAGTTTGGTTAAATAATCTCTATAACTGCAAAATAATACATATTTATGTTTATGTACACACAGCAACACGTCCGACATTACATAATAACCTTGATATAAATCTTTTACCGTTTGTAATAACGGTGGTTTTCGTAGTGCGAGGGTCAAGTTTGACGTGTTGCTGATGGTACCTCAAAATGAATGCCGGAACTCTTTTCATTTTTTTTCTTTACGAGATAAAATGTAGTTGATAAGCGGTTGCAGTTGCCTATAGTACATATTGTTTATGTGAGATTCGCGGGAAATAAGATGTCAGTACCCAATAATTTCACTGCCTATCTTGCACTTCACACCGGAACACAACAATGTGAACACTGTTAATTCACACAACTTTATGCAATACAATTTCGCTGCCTATAATGTGTCACATTAGTCGAATATGTCGGAACCTGAGATCAAACTCGGAACTTTCTACGCGTACTTTAGGCATAAAGTATTTAGACACTGAATTCTGCTCTTAAATACTATTACAGCTGTATTAAAAACAATCTTATATTATAGATTGGCATTAATGCAACTATGATGATTATAGTCTGTGATTATCAACAGGTGATATAAAATATAATAGTATAAAATATGCCTAAAGCTCTCTTCTTAAAAAGAACAATGTTATTTTATTTTTATATTTAACATAATCACTCACATTTGTTAATAAACCAACCAAACTTATTTATTTCGTGATTAAATTTGAAAAAAATATTTAGTTTAAAAAGTATTTTGTGTTGCTTTTCTTATTATAATAGCTAGCTTTTCATTGTGTTTGGTAAGACTTCGGCCCAACACCAATTATTCAAGGTTACGTGAGCTGTAGCTTTTAAATATTTTACAAAATAAGACTGTTGGTCTTATTTTGGAATTGTAAATTCAGATCTAGCAACAATACGCAAAGATGCGCAATATAAACTTTGTAAGTAAAATAATAATTCAATTCGGATAATTTTTAAATGACTGGAGTTATAAGTTTCTTTTGCAAAATATGACCACTTATTTTATTTTCTTATGAAAAGTATACAATGTCTTTTATAATAAAAATAATAATGTAAATTTCTTTGTTACACACAATTCGATTCGATACTTAAGTAATCGATTAGTTTCTTTTACTACTCCATTGTTCCGAAAGTGAACAAGCATTCTTTCTTTATAGGCTGTGGAGAAATCAAGAGATATCTCTACTTGTTGTACAGCCTTTGTTCAACAGTCGAACTATATATATCGAATAAGTCTTAGCATCGATTCTCATAGATCATTGCACTCTTATACATTTAAACGCAGCGTCGGTGGCGCTGTGGTCTCGGCATTGATTTACGAATCGGATGAATCGAGGGGCACTGGGTCGATCTTTACATCTACCAATGTATTTTTCGTATTCCATATGTACATTTATCTGAAGCTCCAGTGAAAGGAAATATTGTGAGGCAACCTGCATACTTGAGAAGAAATTCAAAGATATATGTATATATAGTCACCAATCCGCACTGGACCAACGTGGTTTTCTACGGCGTAATCGCCCTAACATAGTTACGGTAGGCACATAGGAAAATAAGGTAAAGGTCGCTTTTTTTTGCAAATGCGTTCCAAATTTCAAATCTCGAGTTTGCAAATCTCTTGCTATTGATGTTTGGAATACGAAGTAGCCTCCGAATTTGAAAGGTTTTTTCACCAAATACCTATAGATACTACTTGTAGCCTCGGATCATGTTCAAACGATGCGGTCACCCTCCTAGAATCAAATGTAAACAAGATTAAGGAATCTTTTCATTTTAGACATATTGATGCTGAATTTATCCTCAAAACTTTTAAATCACTTAATAATAAGAAAACAGAGGATCTGTGGGGTATCTCAACTAATAATATTAAACCAATTATCTCTGAAATTGCACCTCACCTAGCCCTCATTTTCAATAAATGCATTGATGAAGGGGTCTTTCCAAATCTTATGAAAAATAGTAAATTAATTCCACTTTTCAAGTCTGGCGATAAGAGTGACCCTACTAATTTTAGACCCATTTCTATATAACTAGCCTTGAGCAAAATTTTTGAAAAGATTATTTATAATCAGTTATCATCTTATTTTACCCTTAACAAGTTATTTCATTGCAACCAATATGGTTTTACTAAGGGTAAATCCACTACAGACGCTGGAATTTCACTTTTTAAAACACATTTTTGATGCTTGGGAGGGCAGACAAGACGCAATAGGTATCTTCTGTGGTCTTTCTAAAGCATTAGATTGCGTAAGTCACGACACATTATTGAGGAAATTAGGGCATTATGGTGTCTCTATCAAATCACTCGGCCTTATAAAATCATACTTGTCGGATCGAATACAAAAAGTTGTTATTAATAAAACTGAATCTGCTGGAACTTCACTAGTTATGGGCGTGCCTCAGGGATCAATATTAGGTCCTTTACTATTTTCAATATATATTAACGACCTTCCATACTATACAAGCACTTTATGTGAAACAGTGCTATTTGCCGATGATACTTCTCATGTTTTTAAAGTTGACAGAGGCAGCAATTGTTCGGACGAGGGAAATAGTGCTCTATCAAAAGTTCTACAATGGTTTACATTAAATAATCTTTCATTAAATTCGAGAAAAACCAAATTTGTTAAGTTTTCTATACCAAATGTAAGGCAGGTTAATACACCCTTAAATATTAATGGTGAAGTGCTTCTAGCTGATGTTGAAACAGCAAGGTTAGTTTACTTTAGTTATTTTCATACTGTAATGTCTTATGGCATTTTGTTATGGGGATCAGCCACCATTGAAAGTATTTTTATACTACAGAAAAGAGCATTTAGAGCTATATATCATTAAGGACCAAGGGATTCCCTTAGGGATAAGTTTGAATAAATTAACATTTTAACATTGGCGGGGCAGTACATCTATGAAAATATAATCTATGTACACAAATATTACAAATATTTAATTAAGAATAGCGATATTCATAAATTAAATACAAGAAATAAAAATAAGCTTGCTGTCCCAAATTTTAGATTACATAATTTTGGGGGTTGGCGTTGCTCGCTTCCGTAGGTCTTACTCTCGACACCCTACAAGTGACCCCTGGGTTGTGCTAAACGAGCAACAACAATTTATGGTGGTAGAGCCTTGCTGTGATCCCGATTACAGCACGAATGGGCAGGCTCGACGGGTGTGAGTACCACCCTCTCACAGAAGACGGGCGTGAAACAGCAATGCTTGACATTGCTGTGTTTCGCCCAGTGAGTGAGAGTCCCGGAGCCCACTACACACCCCTCCTCCTTTTCACCAATCATGGCAGCGGAAGTAAATAGTTTTTTACCCCAGGGGCGTACCAACTCCTCCGTAGTTGGAGAATCCCCCCCTGAGCTATTTAGCTCAGGCTGCCCTGCGTATTCTGGGGAGGGCAACATTTCGCTTAAAAGAGGCAGGGGAAAAAGGCGGCGAACCATACCCTAATCCACGCTCCACGTGGATTTTTGCAACATCAGGGGTATACATACCAACCTGAATTCCGTTCACCACCATCTCGAAACGGAAAAGCCGGCCTTATTTTTTCTCACAGAGACGCAAATATCCCAACCCCTCGACATCGCATATCTGCGCTACCCCGGCTACACCCTGGAACATTCATTCGTCCCGCGAGCCGGTGTATGTGCTTATGTCAGGGAAGATATGTGCGTCCGTCGCCTCAAAAACTTTGAAGCCAGGGATCTGTCCACCTTATGGCTCCGCGTAGAATGCGACGACCACCCGCGCATTTACGCGTGCGTGTACAGATCTCACAGCGGTAACGCCGAATCGGACCGACTCATAGAGTGCTGCCAAACTGCGATCGATTCCCTACTCGAACAGACTCCCTCAGCCGAAGTCGTGTTGTTGGGTGACTTCAACGCCCATCACACCGAGTGGCTCAAGTCTCGTAACACAGACTACATGGGAAAATCTGTTCATGACTTTGCTTTGGCTTACGGTCTGTCTCAATTAGTCGCCTCGCCCACGCGAATTCCAGACATAGACGACCATACACCCTCCTTACTGGATCTTATGCTGACTTCACACCCGGACGATTACATAGTCTCTGTTGATGCACCTCTTGGCTCCTCGGACCATTGCCTAATCCATAGCACTGTGCCTCTCAACAAGTCTATGAGCTCCAAGCCAGTGGCTACCCGTCGGGTCTGGCATTACAAGTCAGCAGATTGGGATGGAATGCGGTGCTTCTTTGCATCCTACCCATGGCAGCGAATTTGCTTCTCGCGGGAGGATACGGACGATGCTGCCGAATCTGTCGCCGATGTGATTTTTCAGGGAATGGAACTTTTTATTCCAAAATCTGTGATTCCCATCGGCGGTAGTTCTCAACCCTGGTTTGGTCATTCCTGCAAGTCGGCAGCCCGTCGAAAACAGGAGTGTTATCTAACCTGGGCGGGAATGGCGGCATCTGACGATCCAAACGCCAAATTCCATAAAAAGAAGTACATCTTCGCTGCAAGATCTTTCAAGAGGAGCATCGCCAAGGCAAAGTCATCGTTTATAAGGCGAATTGGCGAGAGACTAGTGCGCCTACCGTCTGGTACACGTTCATTCTGGTCTCTTGCCAAAGCCGTCCTAGGGAACTTCGGTCGCTCATCAATTGCACCCTTGCACAAAAATAATGACTTTCTGGCCCACACTGCAAAGGAAAAAGCCGAACTTCTTGGTAATCTTTTTGCATCGAATTCGACACTGGATGACATGGGAACATCGCCACCTACTCTACCGCCTTGTGCGAGTTCAATGCCTGATGTCCGGTTCTTTCAAAGTTCCGTTCGGAAGGCACTGTTTTCCCTTGACATCCATAAGTCGAGTGGGCCGGACGGCATTCCACCAATCGTGCTAAAGGTTTGCGCTCCTGAGTTGGCACCGGTACTCACGCGCCTTTTTCGGCTCTCCTACACCACTGGCGTGGTCCCGAAGTCCTGGAAGACAGCCCTAGTACACCCGATCCCTAAAAAAGGTGAACGCTCCGACCCGTCCAATTATAGGCCAATAGCTATCAGCTCTATCCTCTCTAAAGTAATGGAATCCATCACAAACCGCCAGCTCCTAGCGTACCTGGAGGAAAACCAGCTGATCAGTGACCGACAATACAGTTTCCGTAGTAGGCGATCAGCTGGTGACCTTTTAGTGTACCTTACGCATCGTTGGGCGGAGGCTGTGGAGAGGAAGGGGGAAGCTCTTGCGGTCGGTCTGGACATAGCGAAAGCCTTCGATCGAGTGTGGCATAGGGCTCTACTTAGCAAACTTCCAGAGTACGGACTATCTGGGAAATTCTGCACTTGGGTCACCAGTTTTCTTTCTGGGCGTAGCATTAGAGTCGTAGTTGATGGCTCATGCTCGGAACTCCAGCCCGTGAACGCTGGTGTCCCGCAGGGATGCGTGCTGTCTCCCACTTTGTTTCTTCTGCATATCAATGATTTACTGCGTAATTGCGGTATCCATTGCTATGCAGACGATAGCACTGAAGACGCACTATATCGCGGAAGTGCAAATATTCCACATCAGAACGTCATTGAGAACCGAAACAAGCTTGTGTCTGATATCGATGACATACTCAGCCATGTCTCGAATTGGGGCCGACTAAATCTAGTCCAGTTTAACGTCTCTAAGACACAAGTTTGCGCGTTTACCGCTAAGAAATCTCCTTTTGTCGCAACCATAAACTTTGAAGGCGCTTCCCTTGATGCCGGGTCAACCATCGGAATCCTGGGCGTTGACATATCGAGCGATGTTCAGTTTCGCTGTCATCTGGAAGGCAAGGCTAAATTAGCCTCAAAAAAGCTGGGAGTGCTAAGCAGGGCGAGACAGTATTTCACGCCGACCCACCGCCTACAACTTTACAAGGCACAGGTCAGGCCACATATGGAATACTGCTCTCACCTCTGGGCCGGAGCTCTTCAGTACCAGCTCCTTCCATTTGACCGTATCCAGCGAAGAGCGGTTCGAATCGTCGATGACCCGGTGCTCTGTGGTCGTATGGACTCATTGGCGCTGCGGAGAGATGTCGCGTCTCTTTGTGTTCTCTACCGCATATACCATGGGGAGTGCTCTGACGAGTTGTTTGGGATACTGCCGCCGACCGATTTCCTGTATCGTGCGTCACGGAGAGGACTTGCTTTCCATCCCCACCATCTTAATGGTTGGCTGTCCTCCACAGGGCGGTTTTCGCGTACGTTTTTCCCGCGAACGACAAAGCTATGGAACCAACTTTCGGCTGCGGTATTTCCGAACAGTTACGACATGGGAAGCTTCAAAAAAAGAGCGTATACATTCATGAAAGGCCGGCAACGCGCTGATGATACCTCTGGTGTTGTTTGTGCTATGGGCGGCGGTGATCACTTACCATCAGGTGACCCGTTGGCTCGTTTGCCTGCTCTAATATAAAAAAAAACATAAAACACAAAACTCATTCTTGGGGAAATGTATAACTTTATATAACAAGTTACCACACAATTGTTAATCTACCTTTTAATAAACTAAAAACTCGAGTAAAAAAAACTTTAATGAACAAAGGATATTATCGAGTCCAGGATTACTTGGATGATCGAAGTGTCTAGGACTAAAAAACCCTCGCTCGTTGAAATAAACAAATTGTTAATAAATTCTTAGGTAACTGAGTAACATAATAATATGTATATTTAACTGTACCTATTATAATAACACTTTTGTTACTTGTATCATAATAAATGATTTTTAGTTCTTAAATGATTGTATGCGCGTGTCCTGCGGTTGTTTTTTTTTTTTTTTAATTGTGATCATTTACACGGGTACCTGCTTTTGGTAATTTATATCCTTTTGTGGCTTAAGGGTAGTCATACTCTCATTAAAATCTCTTCGGCAGTGTCGTGTGAGGCGGGTCGTTACGTTCCCTAAAACATGGTTGAGCGAAGCGATGGCAGGTTCATGCGTCATGCTCGTGAACGGGTGCTGCCAGCGGAGATGAGTCTGCTCTTTGCTATACTTGGTACTACTCGTATTTATTATAATTTTAATTAAACTTTAATATATTCTTTTAAAACTGTATGATACGGCATTCCTAATATAGGCATGTTTTCAAATTATAGTTTTATTAATTATATTATGTAATGGAAAGTGACTTCATGAATTATCAATATTGAAGTCATTTTCCAAATTGACGACTCTGTATCTATTTAATACAGGGAAAAAAAAAGCCCTTGCTGAGTTTCTTGCCGGTTCTTCTCAGTACAAGGTCTCCCGCCGTAGATTTGCGAACCGAAGGCGTAGCTTTTCGACTTTCACAAGTGCTTGTAACAGCCCAGACTGAATAAATGATTTTGAATTTTAAATTGGAATTCATTACATTGCTAGAAGTTTGACACATACTTCTATTATTAAATACATACATTAGTAGAAGTTTGACACATATTTATATTATCTGTAAGATTGATTGCTAGCCCGAATGCGATGCTAGGAGAGAATTCTTAACAGTCGGAGCATCTCAATATATATCAATGTTAAGTACCACTTTCACGTCCACATCGCACAGATCTACCGATATATTATATTTCCAACGAAGCTTTATCTACTCAATTGCACAAAATCAGTAGATTCGTTCACAAATATATGCACGGAATATGTACGTAAAATATCAAAGCTCCCAGTATCAAAATATGAAACTATATAAGTCAATCAATCAGTCCAATATAAGGTTTTATGTGAACGAAATTAAATGAATATCGCAAATTATTTTCTAGGTAATGTTTATCTGGAATATATATTAAAAAATATTGGTGATAGATATATTAACTAACAGTCCAAGGTTGGGCAAGGCTGTTTCTACAAACCCACATTTGGCATCATGATTCTTGTTGAGGTCTAGAGGTGCATTAAGAAATATTGTTTCAAAAATCACCCCTTGAGAGATGACATTACTTGGAATATTTCATTCAACATTCAAAGAATTCTCTCCTAACTCGAAACTTCTATAGGCAAATTAATAAATAACGGTTTTAAGTTTATTCGAAATTCAAACCCCTGGGGCGATGAAACTGGGTGACTAACAAGGCGAGTAATATGCGGATGGTGAAAGTAGTCATCAGAAAACTTTATACATCTAATAATAATTAGTTTGAGGTGCAGCACGATCATTTGCTTCTCATCAAAAATTTCAAAAATCGTAAGTATGTAATACTATGCGTAATATAATATGTGTGCGTACATAGATATTTATTTATGTTAATCAATTATTCTTTAGTATGATATTAATTGATAAACATCATGAACATCAATTTTTCCCTGGTATCTCAATATTTGAAAATAACTACAAATATTGAGATACCAGGGATTAAATGACAAAATTCAACATACAGGTGATAAATTAAATCAGTTTAACCGTTAATTAATTAATTTCAAACACAACCATGTTTTGAATATATTTAAATTAAATATATTAAATATTTTCCTGTGGGAAAAAAACCGATTAAAATAGCTGAGCGGATTCTGATATAATTTGGTATGGGAGTGGTTATAGACCCGAAAAAGACAAAATAATTTTCTGACGTTAAACCAGATATTTATATCCAAAGCAGATAGTATTGCACTCACGAGCACTCAGAAACTTATTACAATAATCAAAAGGCTCGTTTTCACTGAAAAATGCTGAATTCTTAAAACAAATTACAAACCGTACTCTATTTTAGGAACAAATCCAAACGGAGTCTTTTAACGGATACGTACAAAAATACTACCGTACACCAAATGACTTAGCAATTTAGTTTCTAAACCAAACATTTTTTTTAGCGTCGTAAGTTTATCAAGGTCAAGCCGACTACCTTGGAAGATAGTAAGTGATTACCGCGCCAGAGGAGTGACAGATGCGTTGCCGGCCTTTTAAATGGGAATACGCTCTTTTTTTAGAGGAGGTAAAAAAAAGCTTTAGAGTTTCTTGCCTGTTATTCTCTAGTTTTTTCAAATTTTTGATTTCTGACGTACTATTATCGACTACCAGCCATCTAAGTGATGAAGGTGAAAATTTTGTCGCGTGGAAAGATGGCGGTAACCAGCAGCAGGGATAAATCCGAATAATTCTTCGGAATATTCTTCGTAATATATATTATATTTATATATAGAGGATGCATAAACTATGAACCCAGATGGGGCCATGACTGCGGAGGACAGGACCATCTGTTCCCACAAAACGGAGAAAAGACACCTTCTCCCAACCAAGAATTAATATGTTACTTGTAAATAGATATAAAATAAGGAAATAAAAAATACTAAAACAAACAAAAAACGGCCAAGAACGTCCGCAGAAAATCAGACAAACCTTATAAAAAAAATAAAAAAAACTATGAACCAGGCATATGTACTGTGAACCCATGGAATGCTAACAGATTACGTCTCTTTCGACCAGTATGACCATTTACAAATAAATATTAGAAAGATTGTCTGACAATTCTCGTATAAAAACTTTTGATAAAGTAACTTATCTAGAGGTGGTGAAACCGACCCATAATTATGAAACTTTTAGTCAGTGTAAGAACAAAAGCAGACTCACGAAAAAATCCAAGTTTAACAATACGTGTCAGCGAAACACGACAATAGTACATCCAAAGATGCTACGCGAAAATGCCCAAAGAGAAAAAGTTATATCGTGACATCCTGTGAAGTACAAGTTATCCTGTTATATGTACGATATATATAAATAGCATAACACAAAGTTGTTCTCCGCGTCGGACCTTTTTGTTCGTTCAGTCCTTCTAAGCTACACAATTAGTTATGTCGTACTTTTTATCACTCAGAGAAATACCGTCTTGAAAGTTGGCCGTCTTGAAATAATAGGAGCTTTAAATTACGTAAATAATTCGGATTCTGTAAAATGTTCTGTAGTAAAATTAATTTGTATTTCAGGTAAAACAATTACTAAAATATGAACATACACATACTAGATAAACGAAAATGATAAAGTAACCTCTCACGTTTGATATTTATCTCATCACAATTTCAAAGAATACAAAACAAGATTTGTTATTTAACACCGAACGAGCATTATCGACTTAGTACATTATCAAGAACCTATTTCATGCCAAACAAAAAGTTTTTCTCTGACAGAAATAATCGGAACGTCAATATGTAGCACATTTGGTATGTCTTGGAAACTGTCAAAGTGTCCTAGAACCCATCTCAACTTTGCCCGCAATCCCTAAAGTCATGGCTCCTGTAGCTATGATATCGAGTGTAACGTCATTCCACAAATAGGGGTCTAGGAAACTCATTACAAAAATGTAAGTCATTTCTGTTACAGGGACGCTGAAATTATGGTGATTATCCGTCGGTAACATGTGTGTAATGGGTGTCCGATTGAGGAATCCTTATATCTGCAGTAAAGCAAGGTCGCTTACGCAACGAAAGTGTAAATCGATACCAGCTGCGTTACGTAACTGTTATCCTTTAGATAACACTCATTATGCTTGCCTACGCGCGCCTTTTATGATCACTAATTGGTATCTAATGGCTGTACAATGTGTTCTTAATTTTGCGTCTATACGCGAGGTCCGTCATTAAGTTGAAGTAATCGGATCAAGTCCTCTGTTTATTGCTGTAGCGTAATTAAAACGTAAAAGTTACTATATCGGTCAGTTATCAGTCAAGGGCGACGATGAATAAAGGTCACTTAGCAATTTTCTGAAAAGGAAACACCAGTTGGAAAATAATATCGCCAAAGTAACGAGGTCGTCCGGAGTAACAAGCGGTCTATCAATCAAACGCCATCAATTAGGTGACGCGTGCGCCGCCGCGCTGCCGCCACTCCCGATGTTTGCCGACAGGGGGACCCGCTGTCCACTTGACGTCAACTCCCAATTATTATCGTGAAAATAGCGACGACTGGCCAGGAAGCCTTACTACTACGCAATAACTGCGTGTACCTGAAGTGACGTCATCCTTGGATAATTGAAGTCCAGTGTTTTTCCAGAAATGTTTCCGATGATATTGCATATCCGACCGATTAGTGTTGTAAGAGATATAACACTATTACAATTCGAACATATATATAAACGAACGTTAATATAAAATGCTGTATGTATAAATAGTTTTGGGGTGCAAACTAAAACTTATGTTTCAGGTAGTTTTATTAAAAAAGAAAACCCTAAAACGAATACGACATTTTTGTATGTATTTGCACCGTCATTATGTTATTTGTAGGACCTACAGCAACTACTTTATATATTATCGTTCCTATTACACTATCTGTGGACGCGTTCCTTTCGACTGTAATGTAACATGATATTATGCTATTTACATAAAAACATGCGACACGTTTCAAAAAACTCTCTGCATGAAACATGGGTATCGAAATCTGACTGAATTGACAGTTGAATGATTGCTTTGAAAGCGGGTCTAAAAGGATATGCCGTATCATAAATAAAAACAAATGTTCATAACGTCAATATCGGTAAAAAACTGCACATTCCACAACGTATATACAAGGAGCGAAGAATTTTTTTTACCAAATGAAACACATGATTACTTGCCATAAATAATAATGATACCAATAAGAGATAAATCTGAAGCATACTATAGCACTTTATATTCTCCACGAAAATATATATTTAAATTTTATGATTGGTAATCCTTTCACATACACTATGTTTAGGATATTAAAATTATTAAATATTAAATTATAAAACGCAATATACTCCTCGATAATACGCGAGTTTATGTTGTTATCCATGTTGTAGCATAGTTAAACATGAAGTAGTATAATTTTAATCATATTGCAATAAATATGTTAAAAATAATACATAATTGTGTTATAAAACTATTCATGCTTATGTAATACTAATGAAAATAAAATTGTGACACCCAAATACTAAGTACGTCAAAGCATGAATGCATCCTACAATTTTTTTTATGTTGTTGAGTTTTTGTACGTGTTTGCTAAGCGTCCGAACTCAGTATAAAAGCATCTGCATAGTCTGGACATAAATACTATTAAAATTAAAATAAACAAAACATTACATTTGAGCTTGAAATCTATTTTTTTATTGTATGAATATTCATAATTTTTTTCACATTACTGCGCCAATCGGTCGTCAAATATTTTTTGATATTAAATTTAAGTAGGGTCATAATGAGTAGATACCAAAACTCTGATTGCATTACACAAAGTAGACATGGAGCTTTTGAAGCTCTCCATCGTTTGAATTTTCCCAATCACATGAAAACCCCGACACACAGTCATCGATAGTTCTAAAAGTATTGTGCCGGCAAACATCCATGCAACTTTGATACCTAACCTTGCCGGTGACGTCAATATCTCATATATCAGATGTCATAAAACACACGTGGAAAATACGTAAAAGCAATGATTAATACCGGTGATTTTAGGAGCTATAAAGCTCGTCATATAATATTTCCTATTAGTTCTTCAGTATCTAAAATATTTCCATTAAAACAGGCTGTGTTTCCTATAGAATGAAAAAACTGCTCACAGATTTTCTGGTACTATTTGTTCAAAAGAATTATAAAAATATACAATAATTTGAAAAAATCTCGTCCATTTCTAACCATTATACATGAAGTTTAGGTAATAACTAAATTCTGTTCAATTAATTAAATTGAACAGAATTTAGTTATTACCGGAATAGAGTAACATGTTTTTTCTATGCTATCTGTACGAACACATACGAGTATGTTCAAGACATTTCCTCGAAAATCGAACTTTAACTAAATCGTCATCAATATCGCTACACATCAACACGACAATGTCTAAACGAACGTTTGTGTTTGGAGTACCTCGACTGAACCTTACCTTGTGAAAGATAACCAATAAGTCGTCGAGCTTTCCGTGTAAATCTCCGCATACTGTGATCTGACTGGAGATAGATGTTGTGGCTACATGAATATTGGGCATCCGTTTTAACGCTTGAGTGGCTTCTTTTAATATCTGCGCCACATATTTCGGGTGAAGACGATGCTGAAACACAAATATCAAGTTTTATTAAAGTCCTTAATGGTACTGAAGATGCTCTAATAATGCTATGTTATTCACAATCAAGTATGGAGTCTCTATTTTTATACTTGGTGTATTTTCAATGCAATGTAAGATGCTTCATAACTCTCTCGTAACAGCTATGTGATAAACAAAAAATTTGGAGAAAAGCAGAAAAACAAAATAAAAAAGTTAATAAATGAAAAATATGTTGCTATAAAATACTAGCTATTGCGATTAATCCAGCGTACTGTATAATTAAGAGTTGCAACTCAGAGTTGCATAACCTCGATGCAAAGTAACATATTATGACTGTAGTTTTTCTTTCAGTGCTTTACATGTATATAATAATGACTGAAGCAAATGGTTTTGTTTGTTCCGACATTGTTCTCTGCATACATTCTGTTATCCATATATGAATATATCTGAGAACATTATCCTATGTACATAGTTATATATGTAGTTATAATTTAAAGAATCTACGTTATAATCAATATCCCACATTTGTGGAAAACAGTAACGACTAAAAATATACACTTCATTTAAAATACAAATAATAATAGAAAATACTAATTTTCTAATCTTCTCTTCAATAAATCTATATCAATCTATACACGGGTCAAACCATTTATATAATTTTAGTACTAATAAAATTAATTCAAATTCAGGTAAGTAGCAATAATTTTTAAGTTAGTTATCTAAATCTCAAGACAAAAATACTAGAAATAATTATAATCGACTTACTTTTTTAAATGCCATGTTCTATAAAATAATAAAGAAAGTAAATAAATATGAAAAATAAACAGGAAATATGAAAATTAAGAAGAATTTAAAGATGAAACAACCTTTTATTTAAGTACAAAGGTATGACTGACTTCAGCAGACATAAAGTACCTTTTTCTTACGGAAAGCTTCAATCAACAAGTCAATATCCTTCCTCTGTAAAGGAAACTCTATGTCAGGTCCGTGCGACGGCTTAGAAGGTGCCGTTTCATCTACGCCTCCGCCCTCGTCAGACTCCTCCGAAAACACTTGTTCCACTGCCAAAAGAAAGATCCTTTACCGGATTAGTCAATCTATCAATGTTGAAAACTCTTTTATAAAAGTTGGGTTAATATTTTTTTAAATTCTTAGTTGTCATTGTCGTGTCGGACATCATATTCATACTCCGCCAACTACTTATAGCATAGGATGTTAAATTAGATTATTAAAAAAGAAAAAACAAAAACGAGTTGTAGTCAATAACTATAACATTTATAACATTCCTCGGTATGTTATAAATTTTTATTTATTTTATTTTAGTCAAAATGAAGATTATCTGACTCTGTTTTAAACAAAAGCTCAAAATATGTTGTATTTATAACTTTTAAAGCTTAGGCAATAGCATAAGTATCCCCACAGTCCATTTCACACAGTGTTATAAATATTCAACAGCATAAATCATTATATTTTTTTTTTCAATTACATGATACATACGAGTATTTATGTTTAATAAAACTTATATGGTTCAAAAGCATTTAGTCCGCTACTATGTTCATATATTTAATGAACATAAAATCTAACGTTTATATCAAACATTAGCGACCTAATCGTGCAATACGGGCCAAATGTTGCGAATTTATACCGTACTCGTTTTATAGAGTTTGCCTTTTGGGGACTTACATTATCTTCATTGTCTCGATCGACATATAACGTATAATATGTACTGTATACAAAGTTTCATTGCCGGTGAAGTGAGTATGAGTGATCTATAAGTTAAGATTTAGTAAAATTATCAAACTATTTTTTTCCATACTAAATAAAATTTTCGGATTTTTAGCCCTACATTAGCGTAGAAGAAATTCTACGCAATCTATTGAACGTCATTGTGTTCACAGTTAACTTGTATTTCATTTGTATCAACAGTTGACTAGGAGTATTTGGTTGCGATTACGACAAGATGCGATTGGTATTTTTTGTGACCTGGCGAAAGCTTTTGACTGCGTAGATCATCAGACCTTATTAAATAAGCTGAAGCATTATGGTGTCTCTGATGCAGCGTCTAGTCTAATTGAATCTTATTTGTCCAGCAGAGTCCAGAAATTTGTTGTTGGTGGAACTGAGTCTGCAGGTACTCCTATTGTTATGGGCGTGCCCCAGGGATCGATATTGAGACCCTTATTTTTCTTGATATATATTAATGATCTCCCACACTTCACTGATACTTTGTGCAATACTGTACTATTTGCAGGTGATACTTCTTTAATATTTAAGCTTGACAGAGGAAACGGCAATATTGACGTTGTAAATAGTATTATTTCTAAAGAATTGCACTGGTTCACGATTAATAATTTATTTTTAAACCCCAATAAAACTAAATGTATAAAATTTTCAATACCAAATGTAAGAAAAGTAAACACTATTGTTAAAATTAATAATGAAGTGGTAGAATTTGTGGAATTCACTAAATTCTTGGGTATTACCTTGGATCCGACTTTGCGATGGGATCCACATATTGAGACACAATGAAATAGACTAAGTTCTGCAGCATATGCTGTAAAAAAATAAGACAACTTACAGATGTTGAAACGGCAAGATTAATTTACTTTAGTTATTTTCACAGTGTTATGTCCTACGGTTTACTATCACGGGGGTCGGCTGCTAGGATAGAAAGTATTTTTGTTCTTCAAAAAAGAGCAGTCCGCGCTATTTATAATTTACGGGCAAGGGATTCTCTTAGAGATTTATTTAAAGAGATTAATATAATGACTTTGGCGGGTCAGTATATTTATGAAAATTTGATTTATGTGTACAAAAATTATAACACATTTCATACTAATTTTCAAATGCATAATTTAAACACAAGAAATAAAAATAAACTTGCCGTTCCAACGTACAAGCTACAAAAAACTAAAAGCTCGTTTATGGGCAAATGTATAAATTTTTATAACAAGATTCCACATAGTGTAGCTGAATTGCCTCTTCATAAGTTCAAGGTACATGTTAAAAAGACGCTAATGAGTAAGGACAAAGTCAATGATTATTTAAATGATGCCAATGCTTGGTGTTGAGAATGCATTCTAAGGTGTAAATATTTGTTTTCCCTTATAAATTGTAAACATATATGTACATTGTATGATAACGACATAATTTATTGTAAATGTTGTTATTACTTTTGATAAAGCTGATAAGTTTCTTGAGCCCATTCTTCTTATCAGCTAAAAAATACGTAGAAAAAAAAATTTGGACGATTCAAAAGAGCTTTCTATAAGTCATATTTGAATAAAGTTGATTTTGATTTTGATTTTTTTTATTTGGAAGATTTTTTTTAAATTGGAAGTCACTTAACTTGGAAAATATTATATTTTCAAATCTTAGACAAGCCCCTTGTATTTATCTTATATCTAACTTATATGACCTTTAAATATTATTTCGTCGCCTTGTTAAACACCTGTATACAAACGATCAAGATCGATGGCATCCATAGTTTTAAGAAGAAGCATCAAAGTTACTCAAATCCTTATATTTATCAAAGAAGTCACTGTTATGATTCGAACGATTCATTGAATTTTCTTCATTAAAATTACTTTTGAAGTGAAAATAATTCAACGGAATCCATAAAATTCTGATTCTTCTTAGCTATGGTAATTCCTGTAGAATTTGTTACACTTAGATTATGAGTTGTCGCCATTTTTTGATTATCACATTTTTACTGTTTTTTTCTTGAGTTTTATTTACTGAGCGACTTATGTCCATCGATATCGGCACCAAAGCTTATTACAAGAGATGTACCGCAAGGAAGTGTGCTAGGTCCTTTATTATTTTTGATTTAAACGACATGTCAAGGTACGTTACCCAACAAATGATACTGTTTGCGGATAATAATACAGCGCCCGTTACAAGTAATGATAATAACAGTGCTGAAAAAGACATTAAAGAAACATTGAAAAAATTTATTCAGTGCTTATATAATAACGTTAATATACTAACGCACTAATTATTAATTTACAAAAAAACTAAAATAGTTAATTTTCGTCAGAGACAATATCTAACTAATCTAATAACTAGAGATCGGATAATCGGATGCATATTTACCTAAAGTTAGTTTAAGACAAAGTATGGAAACGGCTTTTTATTGTTTTGTTAAATAAAAATCCCGGGATTGCGGAATTGGATAGCCGGATGTTTATTTATTTAGCTAATTTAGTTTTGACAAAGTATGGAACTGTCTTTTTATTTTATTTCCATAAATAAAAATCCCGGAATTCCGGTACTGTAGAACATTTTGGTAATGCAAAACTAGTCGGTAATATGAGCTTATAATATCCTGTTTAAAATGCGGCGTAAATATTTAATTGATTATTGTTTTAGTTAAACTAGCTCACTACTTTCGTAAAACACTCTTCATGTAATAAATCGTACATTCATAAATCGCACGGGGAACTGAAACTAAACTTCATGTAAATACGTATGCATAGTTGTATAAATGAACCCGGAGTCTCGGTCTTTTGAAAATAAATACCATGTGCTAATTTAGTAATTTTCAAACAATATCACTACGTTAAATTTGCAGTCCCGTATTTTCCCGGGATTTTTATTTAACAAAATGTATTTTAAAAAGCCGCTTCCATAATTTGTGAGCCAAAAATTAACTTTAGGTAAATATGCATCCAATTATCCGATCTCTACTAATAACCTTATTAAATATCAAATCAGAGAATCAGTAGAAGTTTTTCAAGTAACTAAGTTTTTAGGAATTTTATTGATAGTCATCTAACATGGAGGCCCCATTCAGATGAGCTGTATAAACAATTAAACAAAGCTTATGTTCTCTATGAACTTTAAAAGAAAGTAGAACAAAGTATTGCCTTGGTAGCATATTATAGTCTTGTAGCTTCCATTTTGAGATTTGGAATTATATTTTGGGGAACTGTAGTGAGAGGGAAACTATATTCAGAGCTCAAAAATGGTGTATCATACCAATGAATGGACTAAAAATTATCGATGGCGGTATACCACTATTCAACTCTGTTTAGGACTTATGAGTTTCGGACCGCGGAAAAGGAAATTTAAAAAAGTAATAAAAAAAAGATTTTGACATTACGGTTTTTCGGTACTTGACTGTCACTTCGGATTTTTTCACGGCATTTTTTATTGAGTTTATTTTAAATATATTCTTTGGTTTATTTACGGCGGATTAATAATTGATCATTTACGGAAGTGTATTTAAATATACCATTGGACTAATATTTGCATATTACGGTTTCGACGGGATTGGATTGGAAAAGTGGTCGGCCACGCGTTCTCCTATTTTTATACTACAAGTATTGTAATATATAATATATATTTATAACCACATACGGTAGGGCACATTAGTACACACAAAACACACTTCAAGCCAAGCCAGAACTACGGACCGGTAAGCAATATTATTATATAATTAAATAATATAAGCAAATAACGGGCGTTCGGGAAAACGCAACATTTTTTTGGTAGCAGAGCGTGGTTTACTTTTCGGTTACGGACCTGTTATTTTGTAAATTCTTTGATTTGTACTTATATGCGTAACAAATATATTTGACATCGGTGTCAAACGGGTTTTACATTAAATTTAATTTGGGGTTATATTAGGTATTGTTTTTTTTTTCTGTTTTTTGTATTTACTTTAATTATTAAAATGTCGGACGGTTACAACGAAATTCGTCGCATAACAATGGTTGGTAAGCGCATTTTCTCTGGTGAGTAGACCAGACAGGGTTGAGGCCTTGAAAGAGCGGGCTTCAAATGCGAACAGATACATGGCGGACCTGGATCAAGCTTTACAAATGTGTTATGATAGGGCTGACATGAATCCAGACAATGAAACTTTGCAGGCAAGGTTGATTCAAGCTCAGGCAGACTACAAGCAATGCTTAGAATATTATGACAGCATTATTCAGGCGGTAAGGACACTGGATCTGGCCAGTAGTCCCACGGTTAAGGGTCAGTCAAGTAGTAATGCCTCAATTTATACTAGATTGCCGGATTTAAATTTGCCCAAGTATTCTGGTGGGTATGAAACTTGGATGTCATTTATTAACATTTTTGATTCTTTGTACATTGTCGGATGGATATATCACTCTCACAAAAATTAAGTTATCTGTTGAGTTGTCTATCGGGAGACGCTCACCAGGTTATTTCACATTTAACCATAACAGATAACAATTATGAGACTGCAAGGGCGCTATTGATGGGCAGATATCAAAATATTAGGTTAATTGCGGATGCCCATGTGGCAAAGATATTAAATTTGCCTTATTTAAGGAATATCATGTTTATAAGGGATGATTTTTTAAATCCATTAAAGGTGGCCTAATGCAATGTAAGAAGATTTTTCCCTTTTATGTTTTCAGGAGCCACTCAGAAGTGCGTGACCTCTTTTCAAAATTTAGAGATACAGGCAAAACATGTCGGGCTTAGCCTTAGTGCCATCTTAATATGGACGAATGAATAGGTGTTAGAAAACGCACGGGGATATTTGACTTGTATTTTTATTTATTTTGGTTTTTTTACTTTTATTATTATTTAAGTTACTTAGTACAATTGAGGCATATTTAAATGATATTTATAAACAAAACTATATAACTAAGTAAGTAATTATATATAATTGTTTGGAGAAATTAAATTTACCAGTAACGGAGTGGTCATTCTTGTTGCTCCATATTGTATTGAATAAGTTACCCTCTGATTTAAAATTAAGATTTGAACAAAAATATGGAAGCGGAGATGAGGCAAGCCCGTTGCCTAAATTTATTGACCTTTTGACCTTCTTGGAGGAAGAAGCACGGATTGTTGACAATGTAGGCTCACCTCCTGCAACGGCTACCTCAGGGCCATCTGGGAGGCCTGTGTCCAGTCAGGGAAGACCTGTATTCAGTCAGGGTAGGATTAGGCCACCCACTCGGGGGACTAGGGTAGGTATGGCTACATCGGACCATACTATTAATAATAGGTTGCAATCCAAGCGGGTTGGTTGCACCTTTTGTGGCATCATAGGCCATTTTATATCTAAATGCCAACATTTTATAAATTGTTCCCCTCAACAGCGGAGGCGTTTTGTGCAAAATCACAAGTTTTGTTATTTTTGTTTAGGGGATCATCTTGTTAATAGTTGTGCAGTGGCACGGCCATGTATTCATTGTAACGGCAAACATCACGGGATGTTATGCCTGAATAGGAATGGTGGAGTTAGGCCTGCAGCGGGACGGATTGGTTCTCCTTCAGGAGGGGGTCAAAGCGGACAAGTACGGACTTCACCTCCTCATTCTGGACGAGCGTCGCCTCGACGGGTGGACGTGCGCGCGACACCTCCATATACGGGTGGGGGTGGCTTTAGGCCTACTTCACAGGCATCTCCACATACGGGTGGGGGAGGCACCGGGCCTATGGTACAAGCACCCTATGCAGCGGGCATAGGGCATATTCAAGCGGACGAATCTCGTGACGTCACTGCGGAACAGTATGCGTCTGCGGCTCGTATGCAGCGAGAGCGAGGGTTTCTCACCACCACTCGCGGAACGGCCGCGATTGAGGAACACGCCGCCATCTTTCGGTCATCCGGTTGGTTACCGGACACCGGATGCCAGTTGGCACCTGACTCGGGCACCATTGGGGCGCTCGAGACCCCCAACATATAACCTCTGGCGCTGTCGGCAGCCCAGGTTTTTAATCGGGTGAATGCTTCATTTCATAGTGACGTTCAAGAATAGGTAGTCGCCGCCGCCTCGCCAAATGCAACCTTTTTAAATACTATTTTATTGCCTACCGTTGCGGTAAGGATTTGTGATATTAACGGTTTTTATGTTAGAGCACGGGCTCTAGCGGACACGGGTTCGCAAGGTTGCATGATAACAGTTAATTTGGCGAGACGGTTAGGCCTATACATATTTAATAATAATATTTCGGTTCGTGGCATAGGTGATGTGCTCGTGTCACATGTTTATGGTCAATGTACCTTTAACATTGTTGGAGAATCGGTCTCTCAACCTGTTATTACAGTTACAGCACTAGTGTTGCATGATATTTTAGGAGAACATCCACAGGTGGAATTACCTTCGGAAATTTTGAACTCGGCTTCTCACCTGTCTTTGGCTGACAGAAAATTTTTAAATATTGGAAAAATTGATTTGTTGCTTGGTACTGATGTGCTTGGTCAATTATTGTGCACCGGACGCACTATAAATTTAAATAATAATGGCTTGGTTGCTATACCATCGCACTACGGATATATGATTGGGCCCAGCATATGATACGGTTTCTGATACGGTTTTTACGGGCGTTTCTCTTTCGGATTTAGTACAGCGTTTTTGGGAGACAGAAGAGGTACCCACGGTTTCACGGAAGGACCCGCTCGACGAAGAATGCGAGCGCCATTTTATCGAAAATGTTTATCGGTTACCGAACGGTCGTTTCGTTACTCGGTTGCCCTTTGTGAGCATTCGCAAACCGCTGGGGCAGTCCTACCTCACTGCTGAGAAACGCCTGCTTTCTATGGAACGTCGCATGAAGCGAGATACAGAGTTTCGCGACAAATACATTGAGTTCATGCGGGAATATGTACAATTAGGTCACATGTCCCTGGCACGGAGGGACTACTCATCGGAAGAACACTATTTCATACCACATCACGCGGTTTTTAAATCGGATAGCGGTAAGATACGGGTCGTGTTTGACGGGTCGGCCCCTTCCTCTAACGGTGTTTCATTGAACCAAATCCTGCACTCGGGTGCTAAACTACATAAAGATATTTCGGATCTTATTTCGGCCTTTCGTAGACACCAGGTGGTCTTCGCGACGGATATACGCATGATGTTCCGGCAAACGGTGATTGATGAGGCTGATAGACGGTATCAGCTGATTCTTTGGCGCGAGGACCCGTCTCACCCATTACGCGTCTACGAACTGAACACAAACACGTACGGTTTGAAATCTAGCCCCTGGATGGCTATGCGGTGCTTGTTGGAACTCGCTCAACGGGAACGCGTTCGATTCCCTCGTGCGGCGGACGTCTTAGAGTCGGAAATTTTTGTCGATGACGTTATCACGGGTGGATCTTCGGAACAGGAGGCTTTAATTTTACGTAACGAGCTCATAGCGTTATTGGCAACGGCTGGCTATGAACTACGGAAATGGATTTCGAACAGTCCACGTCTCTTAGAAGGACTACCAGCGGATCACGTTCAAGATCCATTGTTATTTGAGAATCCGGACTCTCCTCGTTCAACATCGGTTTTAGGTGTTCAGTATTTACCGGTTCCTGACATCTTTTCCTTTCGGGTTTTAACAATAACGGAAAAGATATGGACTAAGCGGCTAGTCCTGTCTACGGTTGCTCGTATCTATGATCCTAACGGGTGGATCGCTCCTATAATATTTTGGGCTAAATGTTTTCTACAACGGTTATGGTTGGCTGAGCTTAAGTGGGATGAGACCCTACCTACTGAACTCTTAACGGACTGGCTCGCATTTATTGATCAGTTACCCACTATCGGAAGGGTTGTTATACCTCGTAAAATACTTCCACCGGGGAAGTATCATGCGTCACTTCACGGTTTCTGTGACGCCTCGGAATCGGGTTTCGCGGCAGTCGTATATCTTCGGACGATACAGCCAGATGGTTCAGTAGCGTTACATCTAATCACGGTGAAGAGCAAGGTGGCTCCTATACGCAACCGCCAAACCATACCCAAATTGGAGCTCTCGGGAGCTGCGTTACTTACTCGGTTATTGAATCATGTTTGTGATACACTCGGGAAGCACATTAACATAGGCAACGTTTATGCGTGGACTGACAGCCAAATTGTTTTGGCGTGGCTCCAGACCTCGGTACATAGGCTGGAAACATTTGTTGCGAATCGGGTTTCGCAAATTCAAAACTCGTCAGTGAATCTGAATTGGCGGCACGTACCCGGCGAGTTGAACCCCGCCGACGTGGCCTCTCGCGGCTGTTATGCCTCCTCGTTGGTGAGTCATAACCTTTGGTGGGGACCTGCTTGGTTGACGGCACCGGAGTCGTCATGGCCCCCTACGGTTTTAATCGGATCGGATCCGCTGCCCTGTGTGCGTGTCATGGCTGTGGAGAAAGAAATCGTCACAAACCCTCTTTTACTGCGGTTTAGCTCTCTTAATAAATTACTGGCCGTTACGGGATGGATGCGTCGGTTTATAACGAATACTCGCAAACCGGTTGTAAGAAATACATCTTTGTTTCTGACGGCAGGCGAACGGCGTGCTGCTCTCATGTTTTGGGTACGACGGGTACAATCGGAACGGTTTTCTGACGAGCTTAAATCGTTACGGACGACGGGTCGGTTAAAGGGTGCCGTACAGAAACTTAACTTATTCATTGATGGCGAGGGATTACTTCGTGTTGGCGGACGGCTGCGCAACTCGAAGCTGCCGTATTCGGCTAGGCATCCCCTTTTGCTGCCCAAGGACGGACCCTTGACGCAGTTGATAGTAAGTGATCGGCACATTACTAACTCGCATGCAGGTTGTACGGCACTGCTTGCTATTCTTCAGCGGGAATTTTGGATACTATCGGCGCGACGGTGCGTCCGATCGGTTATATTTAAGTGTATACCTTGCTATCGGTTAAAGGCTAACACCATGCAGCCTATGATGGGTGACCTACCTAGCGATCGGGTTAGTGTCACCAGACCTTTTCACGGTGTCGGTACGGATTTCGCTGGTCCTTTTATTGTCAGGGCTTCTCACTTGCGGACCTCTAAGACTTACAAAGTTTATTTATGTGTATTTGTTTGTCTGTCAACGAAGGCAGTACATTTAGAAATAGTATCTTCGCTTAGTACGGAAGCGTTTATCGCGGCGTTCGGACGTTTTGTTTCACGGAGGGGGTTACCGAGTTTGGTACGGTCGGACTGCGGCACAAATTATCAGGGTGCTGACAGGTATCTTAAGGAGGTCCATGATTTTTTAACGAAACATAGTACGGACTTGGGACAAGCAATGGCTACTCAGGGCATTACGTGGAAGTTTGATCCTCCTGGATGTCCTCATTGGGGAGGCATCTTTGAGGCTGTCGTGAAGGTGGCTAAGACACATTTGAGACGTGTTATTGGGGAAACGGTTCTTACGTTCGAGGAACTTACTACGGTCTTTTACAGAGTGGAAGCAACTTTAAATTCACGGCCTTTATGCCCACTCTCTTCGGATCCCAACGATATGGAGGTTTTGACACCGGGTCATTTCCTCATCGGCCAGCCCCTTGCAGCTCTCCCTGAGTATCCCTTTGAGAATGTACCACTGAGTCGACTTTCTCGCTTTCAAATGCTGCAACAGATGTCACAAAATTTTAATAAACGGTTTTATTCGGAGTATTTGCACATGTTGCAGCAGCGGCTGAAATGGACAGATAAAACGGCTCCTGCACGGGTAGGGGATCTTGTCCTGATTAAGGATTCAAATCTTTCTCCTCTACGTTGGCGTAGAGGACGCATTTTGAAGCTTTATCCAGGCTCTGACGGTGTACCTCGGTTCGCAGAGGTCTCGATCGGCGACTCTGTGATGCGCCGTGCGGTGGCAACCCTGTCCCGTCTACCGGTAGACTAGCGAGATGAGGGTTGCTCATCTCGGGGTGGGGGATTGTTTAGGACTTATGAGTTTCGGACCGCGGAAAAGGAAATTTAAAAAAGTAATAAAAAAAAGATTTTGACATTACGGTTTTTCGGTACTTGACTGTCACTTCGGATTTTTTCACGGCATTTTTTATTGAGTTTATTTTAATATATCTTTGTTTATTTACGGCGGATTAATAATTGATCATTTACGGAAGTGTATTTAAATATACCATTGGACTAATATTTGCATATTACGGTTTCGACGGGATTGGATTGGAAAAGTGGTCGGCCACGCGTTCTCCTATTTTTATACTACAAGTATTGTAATATATATATATATATTTATAACCACATACGGTAGGGCACATTAGTACACACAAACACACTTCAAGCCAAGCCAGAACTACGGACCGGTAAGCAATATTATTATATAATTAAATAATATAAGCAAATAACGGGCGTTCGGGAAAACGCAACAAACTCTATATATATTAGAAGTAGCAATATTTGTTAAGACACATCTACATCTTTTTGCTAAACTATCTGAGTAACGTAAACGGATAGATCCAGTTCGATCACAATAAAGACCTACTACGAAAAGGACATTATAACATCTCATGTACGAAGAAAAGTGTATTATGTATGGATGGAATATATAATAAATTACTTAGTAGTTTTAAGAAGCTAACATTGGAATTATTTAAAACTAAATTGGCATAAATATTAATTAATAAATGTCACTATACAGTGACTGAGTATCGAAATGATAATTTTTAAAATTGTACTTGACATATGTTTAATAAGTAAAATAATTAATATTAATAATTTTGATTTTTATAAAATAATCTAGATTGAATATATATATTTTTATTATTATGATATTGTTATTTTTTGACATACTGCAGCCTTAAATTCTATGTTTTCATACAATTAATTAATAGATTGTAAATGAGACTTCAATTAATGTTAGTTCTTAAACTTGCTACGAGTACATTCTACTACATTCTGTGCAAATAAATATGTTTGATTTGATTCGCTTGATCGAAATTCCTCAAAATTGACAAAGATAAATAATACTGCATAAAATTTATATAAAGAGGGTAATTTTTGTAGTGCAATGTAAAGCTTGACGTGTTTCTGACCGTAGTCAAACTTTACTATAAACTTTTCAATGAAAGTTTTTCTATTAGTCACATATTTAATTTAACTCAATTAAATACTCTGACGAACTTTATGACTTGTTATCAAACAATTAGTATCATTCAACAAGATGCTAATGGATGTTGAATAGATTATGACAATGCAAATGTGACTTGTGTCACAGTATGCCAGGAATAGCGAGACCTACTTTTGTCTACTTTGGAAGCAGGTGGAAAGGTCACTGCAGTTGGTGTAAATAGTACTGCTCACTAGACATGTGTGAATACCGCAATATCGCGTGTTAGCCGACAGTAAAACAAAAGAAAAACGGGAACAGGAGCAAGGACGTTACTTCCTTGTTATAACGGAAATTAAAAGCACTGTGCAATGAACGAATAAATAATCAGGATATCAAATCGTGGCCATTTTTTAGTAACTACTTGATTAAAATGTATACCAATCTGATTTATAGGTAATTCCTATTTTCAAAATACAATACAAAAACGAATTTTCATGTATATGTCGAATAAATTAGGAATAAGATATAAAGCTTTCATATACTCATATGAAATTTATATATATATATATATATGTCAAGATATTTGATTAAAATGTATTCTTTTAAAAAAAATTGTCTTGTTCTTGACAAAACAAAGTAAAATTAAACAAAAACAGCTAAGGCTAATGCTTATAAATTTATCAACGTAACAGATTAGGTACACTGGATCGCGATGGAAGGGATTTTGGTATAAAACATTAGCATAATTCGTAGAAAATTTATTGAAGAAATTGCCTTCGGAACATCAGCTCTAAAGTAAAATAAATCTTAGGTTCTTCCCAATTGTGATGAATACTAATTGAGAGAATTATAAATATAAATCCAAGACAACCTATAAAATATTCTATTCTAATAAATCTTCACCGAAGAATAATGAAGTTCCAGGGTGAGTTTAATTAGAACATAGATATATTTTATCATTTCTCATTATCCCGCATGTTATTACATATACTATTCTAAGAGTCAAAAAACCAAATATATGTTACCGTTTTTTTTATTTCCTATCTGAAAGTATACATGATGTAGATGAACTATAAATGAGATAGTGGAAAGTAACAATAGTTAAGTCTTAGTCTAACTAACTAACTAGTTAAGTCTTATCGTCGATCGATCAATGGAATCTAAAATTATTTATTTATTTTGTAAAATTTGAAACAATGAAAAAAAAGAATAATTTCTTTTATAAAAATTCCAACCACGTAGCAAGTTATTGCTCATACTTCGCAATCGTCTCTATACAGAATGTCCAAACTATATAATCTGATTAGTGACATGTCTCCCTGCACACAATTCGCAAGAATATACTGGAGGCTTTGAAAAATTGTATTTATGTTATCTATATTTGATAATATTACTATTTGCCAGTTTTTTTTTTTATTTTCTGTTTATATTGTATTAATTTAAAAGCATTCAGTAATTACCTATATTTAACTCATTACTAAGTTTACTCTTACTATAATAATTTTTATTTACATGTGTATTAGTACAATAGTGTTGGTAATCGAATAAATAAAAATAAATACGTACATTTTCCGGATGTTTTGATGTTCAATTATGGTTTATATAATCGGTAATTGTAAAAGCAATTTGGTATATCATTTAGAAAACTGTAGTATAATCCTAATCAATCTTCGTCTAATCTGCCGAGAATCATTTATCTTAATTAAGGCGTTTAGGTTATTGTTTTATACCTAATTTAGTCTTAAATCATAATGAACATCTATAATTTACTGCTATTAGTAACTTGGTTCTCCTTAATAACTATAACGTGACAAGTCATTTGTTCGTACTGAGATTTAAAAGTGCACAATTTTATCTCCTCAAAGGCGGCTTGCATTGCTAATGAGTTCATCAGCTCTCACTATATCGTATATCTATATAGTGTGATCGTTACCTAAGGTCATTTCATAATTTTCATCTAGTTTTGCCTCGCTTATTAGCGATCATAAGACGTTATCGTTAAATATAATATGCGGTCAACTAAGCATTCACACTATGAAAATCGAATCTATTACTAGCGATATAAGAGCTGATTTAATGCCAAAATATAAAGTGACACCAAGCTGTGTGCATATTTCAATTATTATCAGTATACTTTCTTTCAAGTGTTTAATTCGGTAGTTCCCTATCTTTATGAAGTTCGCAGATTTTCTATATTAATTATTAGAATTTGCCAATTACGTTCAACTAGAAAGAATAAATGACATCGATTAATATTATTACGGCACATTCTGCGACAATTTAATTTCCATTGAATGTTCATGTTGGTAGATATTTAATCAACTCACACACTGAGGCAGTTCGCGATGTCCGCTCCGAGGAAGGTCGTCCACTCGTATCCTTCATATGGCTCAGCAATGCATTAAAAAAGTTGTACAGCTGCGAACAAACATAACATTATTAAACTTGAACTCCAGTAAAATCTAGTTGTTTTGAATATATACTTAATATTTATTTGCGATTATTTAACTCAGGTTCGTTTACAGAAAGACAAGACCCTAAAAAAAGAATCGCATGACTTCTCATACAGCTTTCAGTGAATTTGCAAATTTATGCATGTTGCCTGAAGATGATTTTGGAACTCAATGATTCGGATCTTGGAACTTTGAAATATAAAATGAGTAATACTAATTACATCACTGAACCATTGCAGTTTTAGTAAATTAACAATACAAAAATCGAACGTTCAGGAAACCACCCGAATCGTGCATTCGGTTCCCTAAATACGTAAAACAAAATTGAAACCTAATCGGGCAATCGCGCTTGAGCAAGCAGCTTAATAACCAATCAGTTTTCGTTACCAAATAAATGGACCAACAGTTTTCTAGAATAAATGAAACAGTACAGTGGAATTTCCAAAGGAAAAGTTGTGTAATGAGCTCCCTGCCGAAGTTTTCCCGGAGGGCTGCAGTATGGGGTTCTTCAAAAGGGGAGTATATAGGTTTTTGAAGGGTCGGCAACGCGCGAGTGACACCCCTGGTGTTGCTAGTGTCCATAGGCTACGGTAACCGCTTACCATCAGGCGGGTTGTAGGCCTGTTTGCCACCATCGTGGTATAAAAAAAAGCTGTCTATTCTTATTGTACAACTATGCATTTTATGTTTACAAACATTGACTTGTGAAAAAGTAACAATAGCCTAAGTCTATTCATCGATCTATATGATGAAAAATAAATATCTCGCAGTTTATAAGATGATTGCTTGGTATAGCTTGATAATATATTGGTCGTTCATGAATCAATTTTATTTCCCTGTGCATCTATTTCACTAAATTAAGAAATAATAATTTTAATAATAGTTCTAGTTTCGGCGACTGGTACATATAAGTTGAGGCACTGTACAGCGTTGATGAGCAAACTGACAAATTATACGTATTTGTTTGCACTACAAAAGCCTTAACAATTCGTGTGACATAAGAGTGACATAAGAATACGAGATTAACATGTAAAGTTTGACTTACATATCTACTTTCATACTCAGTTGACATATGTGTTTAATTACGATAGAGTATCGACAAAATTGTGGGCCTCTTCTTCATATTTATTTCCTTGAAATTTTTCTTAAAATCCCTAAGAACGTGTGTTACGCAATACTACTATAGAATATATATTTTAACTGGAACAATTTGGTTAGCATAGGTCAAAAATTTATTACATTGGTTACCTTAAGTAATAACCAAACGACTGTTTAAGGATGTCAAAGTAGACGCTCTTAATAAAATTTTTGTAAACGGAATGCCAATGTTATGACTTATATGATGACATTTGCGTGAAGTAAATAAAGGATTCCCTTTATCAAATTGGTTGCTGTTACAAAAGTCACACGTAGAACATTTAAGGTTATAAATTATTTTTCTATGAAAATGGCATAATTAAAATGAGTAGACTTCTATTAAATCTTATAAACGAGGTAGTTATCACAAAGCCAGCGAAAGTAAAAATAAAAAATATATTGACCTATAATAGCGTATTCGAGGAGAATTAAATTCAAATTATTTCTATAATCTTACTTCGACCTAATCAAAATAGTTTGATGACCACGATCTGATACCACAAATACATTTAAAACTTAGTTTTTTCACTAATAAGTCAATAAACTTTACTTAACATATCAAAAGAAAGTTATTGAACTAAAACTAATATTGCAGAAAATCTAAATCACAAGCAATATCGTAGTCGTTCATAAAAAGTTCGTAACACAATACAACAACTCATCTATAATACTTGATAACAACTTTGATTCTCAAACAATATGAAATAACAATGACTATCGTATTTCACAACTAATTTATTAAGCTTAAACTATTTTCTAATAGTTATTTGGAATTTAACTCGCACACTGATTAGCGTTTGAGTGCCCACTTAGTTTATTTGAACTTATAAAGGAGAATAGGTAAATGTGGTCCAAGATGTTGTTACTTAAAAAGGGATAGTTAAGCAGTTAGACAAAATATTATCCAGTATGACTTCGTTATACTACTTTGCTAAATCCAGTCAAGTACGAGTCGGACTCCTTCTTTTTTTTTTATTTTTATGTTCCACTGAGGAAAAATTGCATACCCCGGCTGCGGAGAGCCGGTGGTTATGTGGGGCTCTCCTCCCCAGAAGGGGGAGGCCTACCCACTAAAAACCTCAACGATGGCCATCCTCTGACGATGTAGGGGGCCCTCAGGATCGAGTGTCGCATCTGAGGACCCCCGGCCTTTGCACCCCTGGGTGCGTTAGGGGAGCCCTTTTCGGGGAGGAGTGATCTTGCCGCCTCCTCCCCTCCAACCTCCTACGACGTCACCCCCCGGCCATCCGGGGGTGAGGTGGATGAACTCATCCAGATCGGAGACTAAAGTCTCCACCCCTTTAGCGGGCACTGACACCCGCGTGGTGGCCGGGTCTACCACCGCTTTAAGGGCGTTAGCCAGATCTATAACGCTCATTTCCTTGTTTTCACCGGCGATGAAAATTTTGGCCGCGGCCGTTAAGGTCCTACGAAACTGGGCCTCTATGCCCAGGTCCGCCAGGTGGATCTTGGATCTGACATTCGCAATCACCGCGGCCAGTGGTTTGATTTCTGCTCCCCTTTAGACCAGACCATGAAAAGGGACTTCTGCTCAGGCAGAGTTTCAACCCGCATCCCCAGCTCTGCAATCCTCTTTTTTGGAGCCGATGCTCATTTTCCAGGCGGAAGTTAGACTGCCAAAGCACACAGTCTCGTCGGAGACAGTGTAATTATTTGACAAAGGCCCCCTTTAGATTCGAGGACATTTCCGCCACGAAAAGCAAGTCAACCATGCTAGCGCAGTGCAAATTAGTCAACTATTATTATTTAATATTATAATAATTAGTGTCATATGATAAAAGAAATATTTATATTGTTATATAACGAATAAATTCAAAAACAGATTTTTGGACCGAGTATGTTAAAATTTTGATATTTTTAGTGTGACATATAAAAATTTTTACCACTGAAAAATATATAGGTCTTTTATGAAAAACCAATATAATATTCAAATAATTTAGTTTAAATCTTTCATTGAAAAGTCAAAATAATCAAAAGTTTGAAATCGTTTGACTTGTTACAGTGGGATCTGGCAATTTGGAAACTTTACGCTTTACTTCTTTCTATAATAGACATGAAAGAGTAATCACAGAGTCATACCGTACAGTTTGTTATAGTTCCATTTAATTAAGATACTTAAATAATAACACAGTTGCTGCCATTAGTTTAATATACAACTCCTGTCAGATGCCACTATTTTATTTAAATTATTAAGGTACATATTTAACTTTACGGAAATTGGAAGAGCCTTCTCGAGAAAAACAGGCAAGAAACTCAAAGGTCTACTTTAATCAACCCTTTTATTCTTGATTTATAATAACTCGTTTATTAAAATAATTTCAAAAACCAGACTCTATTGTAATTGATTAATCAACCATATACCTATTGCAAAACTTTGACTTAAATAAGATAATAAACTTATTAAACAAAGTTTATAGTTCTAAAATTTTAATATTCAAATATCTACATTCATATTTATCATAAATTTTTCCTCCGTAGTGGCTTCAATTTTTGAATAGTTTTCCGTTGAGGGTCTAAGATACAAAGTATGACTAATGACACAACTACATAAAGTGATATTACGTCTTTATGTTCCTTGTAATGCAATACATAGTTTAAAATAATTCGCCTTCAAATATCGCTGTTTTTTCAGCCTACTCTGGACCTTGGAAGTACTTTTATCTACGGCGCAAGACGTTTTCTACTTCTAGTCCTCTCTATCATAGGATATCATCTCCATGTTGACATTCTATGCATACATAACCTTTGTTCACGCAAAGATCGTTAACGCCATGATGATAATTAACGTCACGCAATAATATTAATATCACATATATTGGTTTCTTATTTCTATAGTGCATGCCTTGCAGGTTTCCCATGCCTATTTGAGCTGCTCAATTGGATTTTCAGGATTGGGTGTTCAGTAAATCAGTAGTCTTAAAATGGACTAACCGTTACGTCTTCAGTAGACACTGTATAGTTGAAATACGGCATATATATACAAGTAATACCGTAAGTTTTATACATAAAGCATGATCCATTTCATCATGACATGACATAGATTTATTTGTAGACAATAATGACTGGCTTAATATATGGAAAAGGTACAAATCCCCTGAGAAAAAGCTAATAAACTAAGAATTAAAAAAGACAATACGAGAAACACATGTCGAAAGAAATTGCAAATAATTATAGCTCTACAGAGAGACACGATACTAGATTTAAGGACCCAAATACACATAGTAAAGTTGTAGCAGCCCTTTCTTCGTCAAAGGTTAATTGGCAAACAAATGTTTCCAACTCCTTGCGTGCGGTGTTTATACATATTTACCTAACATCATGCTTCAAAAACTAAGGGTTCATTTATGAAAAAATGTGTAACTTTTGTTAGTCACAATATGTTACTGACTTGAATTGTCATAGATTTAAAATACATCTTTAAAATTCTGTTAACAATAATTGATGGGATCTGATATTTATTTAATATTGATGTTGACACTGTAACAGTGGAAGCAGATAAAAACATAATCATCACTGATTCTTCCCAATACATAGTCTTCTGTCATTGATTTTTGAATATTTAAAAAATATATAAATGAGTTTTGAAATTATTTTGTATTTCATGCGTGATAATATAACTTAATTCAATTTTCTCTTCTTCATTTAGATGCAGAAATAGTTATTACACACGTCAATAACATAACATAGCAACAGCTAATATATGAAACACAAATAAATATTAGGGTGCCCGTGAAGGATAATGAGTGTGCATGAAAATCGTACGGGTGACGATGTCGCTGGCAACTAGCTGCTATACAATTTTGAAAGTAGGTCATTTTAACTGGTTATGTAGGAAATGGATTAGATACTGCAGCGGTTGGGATGTTAGCCAATATATATTAAATTATATACATACATACATACACACACATACACTTAAAAATTGATTTTATGATAATGAAAACGATAAAAGTTAAGTTTGGCTTGTCTCATACAATATAATAGGAAAACCACTATGTTGAGTAACGTAGTAAATTTTACACCTGTCAACTATTTTTAGTTTATATTGTGGTTTGAATATGACAGATTTATTAAGTTTAACATTTTCGAAGTTCTCCAATTCTATCAAATATGGAACTTAGAACTAAAATAACACAACGCTACGAAAATTATCAATAAAAAAATATATACTTTAAAATATTAAAATGGCTTAATATAGAGTTTACTACCATACAGTAATTCTACGGAACGCTACCTCTCAGTCTATTTGCGGAATAGGGATCGTCCAAAATTCAAAATTCATCGTACCATAGCATCAAACTAAAATTTTGTTTGGTTTGCATACGCGGAATCATTACAAGATAATGGTGTCACCATTATCTTGTAATGATCAAGTCGATAAATCAAATTATCTTTCATGTTTTGTTTCCATTAAACCGGAATAATAGTCACAGCAAATTATTTTGTTAGTTTGTATTTCTGTTTTTTAGTATTTTATTCAATACTAGCTTTCTGCCCGCGGCTTCGCCCGCGTGGATTTCGGGATTGGGTGTATAGAGGGTTAAGGGTCATAGCTTTTGCCCACGGCTACATATACGCGGAAGTCAGTTTATGGTGCGAAGATTTTATCGCGCTTCCCGTGGGACTATCCGTTTTTCCGAGATAAAAAATGCCGCAAAACTCCTCAAGAATCACTCTATCTATTGATGAAAACCGCATAAAAATCTGATCAGTAGTTTTTGAGCGAAGCCTTTATTGCGCATCCCGTGGGATCTGTCGATTTTTCCGGGATAAAAAGTAGCCTATGTTACTCGGGGAGAATGTAGCTTTCCAAAGGTGAAAGAATTTTTGAAATCGGTCCAGTAGTTTAAGCGTGAAGAGGTAACAAACAAACAAACAAACACACTTTCGCATTTATAATATTAGTTGGGATATAAAAATAGAAATAACTTGCTCCGACATATGACTAAAGACGAGATAGTCCTTATGTGTCGATAATATTTTTCAATTAGATATCCGACTGAACTGTGAACCTAGCACTAAATGTATTACTAAATGTGCTAAATATATTTAATAATCTTTAAATAAAAACTAAGTTAAACTTAACCTTAACGTACAATAATAAAAAAGTTATTAATTAAAAATATATTTTTTTAATTAATATCTTTTAATAAAACCATTATGGTCGTGACAATTATTTAGAGCTGTTTATGAATTTTAATGTACATGTGTGTGTGCAGTCGCATGGCTGCCCAATGCTCGGTGAAGCTCACCGCAAACGCATTCATGCGTGCAGCTGCCGCCAAACCCTGAGCCTGACAGCTATATCAGCAGACCGACAGAGCCATTTTTACACGTCCAGAATTACATATTTTCATATAATTTGTACACATGGTTGCATTTTGATAGCTTCAATTTCGTGAAGAAGTGATCGGGTACATAAAAGACTATCTAATAATACAGATAAAATATTAAATAAAATAAAATTTTCTTATAAACTAGAAACACATTCTCGCCTAATTAAATAAACCCTTAGTGAGTTACATACATTCGTCGACAGGCATGTAGGTAACATTGACAGATCCATACTTGCGCTACTATTGTTTCAAGTCCTGCATTATGAAACATATGTATCTATATGGTCAACGTGAGATCGTATAAATTAATCAAAGCTGAATCATTTTCACAAATATTTTTTTTTTTTCTTTACAATTTGTGTTTGATAAACCCTGCGTTATGGCTGATGTGTATTCTCATTTAAAAAGCCGACAAACTCTTGTGACTTATCTAGTGTTGCAGGTATCTATGAGCAACAGTAATTGATTACCATCAGATAATCTGTCTGCTTTTTTGCCCTATATGATATTGTTAATATAGTCTTGTGAGACTAAAACGGAACCATATAGAGAAATTTACGTCGCATATAAAAATGTTGAAGTTGAAAAAACTTTAACAAGTAATAAATGTGTTTTACAGAAACAAAAAAATATCCTCATTTCTACCCGAACTTAACTTATAGTTAAGTATGATGGTGATCATAATCTGCATATTACGTAGATATTCGTTTTAGATGCTTACAACGCCCAAGATAATGTGACCTGTATAAATCTAATAACAATAACAATGTTGAATGTGTTATGATTATGTGGTCTCAAGTTCGGTGAATTGTAATAATCGTATTGAAGTGTTCACTGAACCAGTCGATCTCACGAAAACTGTCTCGACAGTCTGATGGCCGCAAAACGCGCGGGTTTATATATTTCAAAGTAAAGTGGGTATAATTTACCCAAGCACTTAATTTTAAAGTTTTTAAGCGTTCATAACCTGAAGTTGTTATTTCTTTTCTATGTACCAACGTAGAAAAAAAAATCGTAAGTTTATGGACTAAATAATTATGCATGTACCTAAATAATCTAAAAATATTTTTGTATCATAATAATTAATTATTTAATAATTAAACGTCAATGAATATAATAATTTTATCAGATAAAATATGTTATCTACTCACATAAAAATCCTCTGAAATATTTCATAAAACCGTTGGTAAAAACCAGCAATCAACTGAAATATGTAAATCAATTTTATAATCTGTAGTGGTATGTAACAGCAGTAATATTTGATAAAATAATACATTCCAAATTTAGACCATCTATTTTTATAACTTAAATTCTGTCTTTTATAGAAAGGCAACAACACCTAGCCATTTTCTATCATTGTTTTCTTCTTTCTTAACTATGTCTCATTAACCACGTCCGCGATAAAATTCTTCTACTTGCTGTTTACATAAATGTGGACATATAATGGTGTGCTTGACGGACATGTATAGCACCAAACTTTATGATGGCCACTGCTGAGGTGTTGAATACCACAATAAAATGCTTAACGTCATATACACCACAAAACCTTTATTTCAAAATGAAACACAACTTAAATAGAGCACATTATATAAATGGAAATGGATATAGAACAGCAAATCGTTACAAGTTTTTGTAAATTACGGTACGATGTTTGATTTCGAACTATATGTCATTAAAGTCTGTAGAAACTTCTATGATTAAAAGACATTCCGTAGCAAATATTTATATTGCCGACAGCAATGCCAATCATAGCGTCGCGTCAACGCACGTAATTCAACATTAAATTATGTGTGTAGATGAAGTAATATATGCAACTACGATCATTTCTACCTTAACACTCGCCCTTTAATACGTATTTGTCTTCCGTTAATTTTATAAGACCAGTTATGTTTTACCTGTTTCTTACCATGTCATGCTATGTGTTTGATTGTTTTTCTTGATTAAGTTATAATATTTTTTTTAAAGGAGAATGGCAGGATTCCCTGCAAGACTCAGCCTGAACCGACAAAGTTGAACTATATGTCATAAAAAAGGAAAACAATTATAGAATTTAATAGTATAACTAGTTTATTTATTAAAAGTACACCAAAAAAAGTTATAGCTCCTTAAAGTTCACCACTTACTCACTTAATACTTCTAATTTTAAATAGTAAATGATTAATTAAATTAATGACTTGTTAAATTATCCTTGCATACATCTTTTTTACAGAAAATACACAAAACACAGCAATACCTACCTAGATTATTTTAAAATGTATGAAAAAAAACCACATGTCATACTTTTTAACAATTTATTATTCATCAGATAGGAAAACGGAATTACTTCGCGGGAGAAGTGATAAAACTTTTTGACATTGGCGTGACTGTCAAAAAGTTTTATTTAGTGTCGCAAGCACTATAATAACATTATTAGATTAAAGGTATCGATCATCGAATGTTATATAATTACATCAATAAAAAATATGATCATATTCAGAAATATAACTTATCACAATTTATTATAATTCCCTGTTATTACTACTAGTTACGACTTACACATGAAGTAATAAATTCACTTGCGTATCTTCGTAATGATATTATTGTAATCGATTGGCAAGTGCAATTTCGTATCGATATTGTTATTTTGGTGTTGGTACATTTTAAAGTAATGAAATCGTTGTGAAATGTGTTGATAAATTAAATTACTATTTAAAATTACTTTTCAACGGTGTACTTCTACAGATTTTAATTATGGTGTATAATTCTTTATTTTTTTTTAATACGAATTATCATAATTATAGAAAATCTGTCGGTGATCAGGCCTATTCTTGTCATTGTCATTTGCTGTATATTATTAGTATGAGCTAATCAAATAGCATAGAAATATCGTTAATATATTAATATTAACGATATTTCTATGCTAACATAAGATTGACGTAAAGCATGACTAATATTTTGCACATTATATATGAATATGGCTACAAAAAAAACGTATATATATTATATACGTTTTTTTGTAGCCATATTCAGTTGATATAAATAAGATTTACGTAAAGTCTTAATGGTGTAAAATTTATCAAAGCAAACACGTTAGATCTCTTAAGTGGCTTCATTGTGATATATTCGTTTGGTGTACCTAATGATATATAGAGAAACGTAATCCCAAGAACAATTCCTTAACAATTTTACTTACGTGGCCTGAATAGCTGTGAGTAGCAATATTGTTAATGAAGCAGTTACCAACTTTGATGAAACTTTGGTTTCACAATATATGGAGCAGTCAGTGTTAACTACTCTTAATACTTTCTAGTATTTCCCTCGATCTATCAGTTCCAATCTAATTCCATTCGATCATTGATCTTCATTGAAACTTTATATTTATTTATTAAAGTTCACTTTACATCGCCACAGATCTTTTCGTAGGCCCAAGAAACACTATCCTATCTGGCGACGCGAAAAGCGGACATAGTAGAGAATAATCTCGAGAAAGACAGAGAAAAATAAAAGAGTGAGCAAGAATCATGTAAATAAGAACTTTAAACATTATTTTTAGTTGTTATATTGTGCTTCATAACCTGTACCAACATTTAACAATATATTTTTATTATGTTGCTTTGTTGCTTTTGACTACGCCTTAGAGTTATGTCATAATGAAAAAGGTGCCCCCTTCAATTATGACACAGCTGTTAACTTTATTAGAACCTTATTTGGCTGTAACATAAAACAGACTTTATACTTTAGCTCATAAAACCAAGAAGTTCCTGAGGCACTTTTAAAATAATATCTTATTTTAAAGGTCAGCAAAATAAATATAATAATTTTCTATAATAATTTTATTATAAATTTTGATCAATTAAGTATCGATTATTGAACCAAATAACAACAGTGATTAAGGTATCATCAGCTAACTAAACTGTTTCAACATTTATTTTCCCTTGTTAATGTGCGATAATTCACTGAATGAATTACTAGGAAATAATATAAACGAAAGCTTTCCATTTTATCTGAATCCCTTAACTCCAATCTTCAGTAGCGATAACAAGTCAATGCTATGATATATTATTCATACGACTATATCTCGTGATTTTAATTTATTATAATCCTGACGAATAAATTTATTTCACTAAATAAGTTCATGTAAACATTAGCTTCGATGACATCGATGGTCAATAATTAATATTCTGATCAATTTATGAAAATGCGTTCTTAATGCTAATTAACATTAATTTTGAGTATTTTCTTACCTTATGAGGTAATGAATAAATATATTCTCCGTATTGGGGAAGTTGAGTAAAGAAACGCGCCCCAATATCCAATCTCACCAGCTACACTAGCTATCCAATACACCATCGTAACCAACGGAATAAACTCTACCATTCCCTACCAACTCACCATGAGCCATTGTAATTATCACTCCTATCCAACCTCAATTTTAGTCAAGATTTTTACTCGAAGTGGGTACTTTACGGCTGGGATAAATAAATAAATATCAGCTCCAAAACTGGTATAAGGAGTTCTGATTCACATTTGATGAGACCCAAGTTAACCTCACCTCCTTGTTGTGCACTCTACCAATCAACAGACGAGGTTCTGCCGTTTCCCACCCATCCCCACCAAGCCAGCGTGATGGGAAACAGACGGCTCCAAACTCCCCTCCATAGGGAGAAGATTATGTCTATTATTATTATTTTTTATTCCAAACGGTGGCAGACGAGCAAATGGCCCACCTGATGGTAAGTGGTAACCATCGCTCATGGACATCTGCAGTGCCAGGGGCACAGCTGAGCCGCTGCCTACCTGGAGAGAAATACTCTTTTTAAGCCTCGTTTGAAGTTAGACATATCGTAGCGCTCAGGAAACATCGTAGCTGGGAGCTCATTCCAGAGTTTGCATGTACGCGGAAGGAATGAACGCTGAAACCGAACTGTACTAGACAAGATCGGTTGCAGGTGATATGGATGAACTCTACTGCGGCGGCGGGTTGTGCGATGGTAAAAAGGTGACGAAGGCACCATTGCAAATAATTCCTCAGAGCACTCTCCGTTAAAGAGCCTATAAAGAACACACAGAGAGCCAAAGTCTCTCCGCTGCTCCAAGGTTTCTGTTGAGGCCGTAATATTGGGATCACCGATGATACGGAAAGCACGCCTTTGCAGGGAGTCAAAAGGGTCGAGTTGATATTTGGGGGCTCCAGCCCAGAGGTGTGAACAGTACTCCATATGCGGCCGTATTTGAGCTTTATAAAGCATGAGACGCTGACTCGGCGTGAAGTACCGCTTCGCTCTATTGAGAACACCCAATTTTTTGCTTGCCATTTTGGCTTTGTCTTCCAAATGACTCCCGAACTGCACTATGGCTGAAATTTCCACACCTAGAATCCCAATAGACTCGGACATACGAAGAGCGACTCCCTGAAACTGAGGCACTACGATAAATGGGTCTTTCTTCGCAGTGAACGCGCACACTTGTGTCTTCGTGGGGTTGAACTTGACTAAGTTCTTTGCACCCGATTCCGAGACTCGCCCTAGAGAGTCCTCGACTTCAGACACAAGTTGCAACCGTCTTTCATGTAGCGACATCGGAGGGACGTTCTGGTGGTTGTTATACCGCACATCACCCGTGCTGTCATCTGCATAACAATGTATGTTCTCAATGGACAACATATCGTTGATGTGCAGAATAAACAGTGTCGGGGAGAGCACCGAACCTTGTGGAACGCCAGCGTTTATGGGCATGGTTTTCGAGCAGCAGCCATCAACTTTATTTTAATTAGTGGACGTTTCTAGGTTGAACCAAGTTAAACGAAATAAAATATAAGTACATACAATAAAAATAAAAATAAACTTGCCGTACCAACGTACAGGCTACAAAAAAATACAGGTTCGTTTGTGAGCAAATGTATAAATTTTTATAACAAGATTCCACATAGTGTAGCTGAATCGCCTTTTCATAAGTTCAAGGTACATGTTAAAAAGACGCTTATTAGTTGGGCTATTACAAAGTCAATGATTATTTAAATGATGCCAATGCTTGATGTTGATTTGAAGATATTACATTCTAAATTGTAAATATTTGTTTTCCCGTATAAATTTTAAACACATATGTACATTGTATGATAACAACATAATTCATTGTAAATGTTGTTATTACTTTTGATAAAGCTGATAAGTTTCTTGCGCCCATTCTTCTTATCAGCTAAAAATATGTCCTGAATGGGTGGTAGGGGAAAAAAAATTGACGATTCAAAAGAGCTTTCTCTAAAGTCAAAGCTAAATAAAGTTAATTTTGATTTTGAGTTGATTTGTTGTACCTACAATAGTAAAACGTAGACCCATAATTTTTCCATTTCTGAGGAAACAATGTAGCTAGATTGTATGGGTAATTTATAGAACATTTAGGGCGAAGTGACATTTCCTCATAAACAGTAAACCAGTTTAGGTGCAGTAAGTCCATTTCACGATTCTCATTTAACTAAAAGGAAGCCAATGAATTTGTATCAACTTAACCAAGAGGTCATCCTGGTCCCACCCTCAGAAACAGTTTGTAATACTCCTACTATTAATAGTTGAAAACCGAATACTTTTCGAAGAGCAGTAAAAAATATGTATTTATAAAGAATAATACAACATATATACCAAAACGTAGATCATTGATCTATTATTGTAGCCTATTTTTAAGAACATAGTTTAAAATGGTTTTTAATTAGACCTCTCAAAAAGTAGATAGTTACCTGTTTTAACGGATAGTTAACTAATATAAAAACAATTCGGAGGGTACTTGCCTCGAGTGGAGATAGACACCTCCAATGATATTTTAATAAAAACTAATCTAAATTTTACGTTATCCGTCTTTGTTAATTACTGCATTCTCTTATTAAGTACTAATCAATATAATAAAAAAATTGATAAATATAAGAAAAAAAAATCGTAACATCTTCATATTCAAGAAGATATTCCGTGTATTTGCGATATTTCGTTGATTCCTTTCTGTTTATATTTCAACTCTTTGAAACAAGTGGTAAGCTATCACTGTTCAGCAACTGTCCGGCACTACGCCTAACTAAACTGGTAGTTGCGTGCAATTTTGCTGACTAGACTAGAAAGTAATGTATGTAACACTTAATATTTATTATATGCAACTTAAGCTATAGTTACAATGACTTAAAAGAAAATAGACATTTATAAAGTTAACTTAAAATAATATATCTTACTTTGACTTGATCCTGTTCTCCAGCGTACTCGATACTTTGGAAGATAGTCCAGGTGTATCGTCTCCGAACCTCCATTCTCGCCAGGTAACGCCTGTACCATTGCTGGATCAATATGGCCGCTTTCATAGCTGAAAATATAAAGAAATATTAAATTTTGTTGCCTTATCATAATTTCATTGTGAGTAAAACTGTAAATTCTGGTTTGTTAGTTATCGACGAATATTGATTATACAATTACCTGTGCCACAAAGTCTTGCGCAAAAACGCTATTTCAATGGAACTTAACCTAAACAATAAATATATTCTGCATATTGCTAATTCATGCGATATTTCATGTAATTTATTTTGTTTTTTGGTCGGTAATTTCGGACGCAAATAAAGGTAATGCTCGCAATGCTTCCTATCCTACGCAAAAATACCTACGACTTTTCTAACAAATTTGCTAGGTTAGATTTAGCTACTTAAATTGTAGAATTTATTTGTGAAAGTTAATAATAGTTAACTATTATTAACTTTCACAAAATCTAAAAACAACAGACTGATGATAAAATTGATCAATTTCATCATCAGTCTGTTGTTTTTAGATTTTGTGATAGTTATTAGGTAATTAACAAATAAGAGTTGTTATATAACATGGTAATATTTAATAAGATATAACCCTTCTTTAAGAAGGTTGATTCTTTAAGGGATTATTATAAAATGTTCCTTATTTAAATGTTCACCTAGTAACAGATGTTTTATAAAGAAGTAATAGACATAATAATAGGAATTGGTATAATGTACGACAGCGTCAAAATATAATTTCATTACGTTGTTTCTAACTTGTTACTAAGTTGCTGAATTTCACATCTCACTAAGATTCAATGCTTTATCAAATAGGGAAAATAATATTTCAACTTCTTTTCATTGGATAATTTGCTTTATTAAACTATTTATTTTATTGTAAATAATCACATAATTTATCGTAATGAGTACGAATTTGCTGTTATAAATCTATACTAATATTATAAAGAGGAAAGATTTGTTTGTTTGTTTGTTTATAATGAATAGGCTCCAAAACTACGATTTCAAAAATTCTTTCACCTTTGGAAAGCTACATTATCCCCGAGTAACATAGGCTATATTATATTTTTTAAAAATTAGGGATCCATACTAAAACTCCAATAATGTAACCCAAGGTGTAAAAAAGGTGTATGTGTGTGTGTGTGTGTATGTACCCGTGCGAAGCCGGGGCGGGCCGCTAGTATATAATAAATTGACAATAAGATAAAATCTGTCAAATTAAAATTCACACCCGTGACAAAGGGCTCAGGACACAAATGTCAGTATTAAGTGTGGTTTGCAGCCCCTTCGTGTAGAAGCGTGACCTTTATTACTATTCAGGGCGCTCTAGGAACGGTTGTGGGAGGACAATACCGACACCCGCGGTTTATCCATCGAAAACAAGGATCTCCTTGTAGAGAGCCTGTGTAAAGAAATGTTATAAAAAAATTCCAATAGCTATGTATTTAAGTACATACTTAAGCTAGTGGAGTAGCCATAAACTAAATGCTGTCTGGAATAATACATTAATAAAAAAAATAATTTCGTAATGATTACTGGTAACTCATAGAAGTATGGTAATTTTAAATAATATTGCATTTGATATTGTAATATTTGCTATATCTACTTTCAAATTTTAAATAAGATTAACGTGATTTCTCTTTATAACTAACCGACTTTAATTTGCTTCAACAAAAATTTTTTTTACTATATAGGGATTAAAAATTATTTAATAAAAGGTTACGTATGAGCGTTGAGGTTAGACAAAGCATTTTAAAAAATATCACAGATAAAAAAATTAAGAATTGCAATTTTTTTATCGATAACAATACGTTATGACTTCACATTATCACACGCTTCTAGTATGATTTACTGTAAGAGAGCGTTAAAATAAATTAAATTGGTGACGTTTTTGACGGGAAAGGAAAAAAATGTGGGAGTATGCATTTTCGATAAATCTTAGAGGTCCATGTGACTTTACACCAAACCGCACTGACCAACAGGATTGTGTAAGGGTTAATTAAACACTAATTTAATCAAGGAAGGCTAGTACTACTTGGTAGGGGTGTATGTGAGATGATTTGATAAAATTAACAAAATATTTGCACTCATAAACCAAATATATTATTTATATTTTTGTGGTAAAGAAAATAATATGTATAAGTACTTATAACATTAGCCTTTGCTTGCTAAGGGCACGGCTCATAAAAGAAGATTACATAGAAGGCCTCGGAAAACCCGCACGCTGACGTCGAGATAACACAATTTGCTCGTATATAATCTAAATAAGGAAGTTCCACTTTACTAACTTTATTATTAAAACATTTCTAAGCTGATTGAAAGTTAATTAGTAAGCAAACCTTAATAATTATTTTTCTATCCGTTTTAAGTAAAACCATAACTGTCTAACATCGCGTGAGTAATAGCGTGTACAGTAGTAGTAAAGTAACACAAGAAAAAGGTACAACAGGCTTGAGACGTAAATTTTTCCTTTGTTTTTTTTTTTTCATTTTATATAATATGTTATATTATGATGTACACGTTACATATCTTTGACAGGACATACCATATCCAACTAACAGCAGTATTACGGAGATCAATGGATAGTAGGTATATATTATAGTTTCCAGCAATAAATAGAGCAAACAAATAGGAAAAAAACGTATATTGTAAATTGAAATTGCAACGATCAAGATAAGACAAGACAGAAGAACAAGAATAATAATGACAGCAAACATAAAAAGTATAAATATGTATCAAAAACAATATAGAATATAAAACATTCATATGGCTCGGCAATAAGCAGAATGGAAAGACTACTCTAACATCCAAGAAGTTAGGATATACACCGACGGCTCCAAGACCACCTCTGGAACCGGGGCCGACGTCTTTTCAAATGACCTAAACATCAAATTATCCATAACCTTAGATAAACGTTCAACCCTCCAAAACAATACTATCAACTCTGTCCTTATACTGGAGTGCCATAATACGCTCCAAGCCATGGCAGACACAAACCGGGTAACCCTGCAGTGGATACAAGGACACAGTGACTCACTCGGAAACGACGCGGCAGATGAGTTGGCAAAAAGGGGCTCCAACACGAAAGTGTATGGACCGGAACCCCTAATGGCCAATCCACAGGCAGAAGTAAAAATCTGGCTGCGCAGGAGAACAGAGGAACTACACCTAAAAGGATGGATAACCAAGGAGGGATGCAAGCGAATGAAGGAAGCAGTCCCGGTACCTTCCAAGAAGCTTGCCCGTTCCCTTATCAAACTAAAGAGAGACTAGATCCGAAAGGTCATAGCTACCATAACTGGAGATTGCCTTTTAAACAAACACCTGTACACAATTGGTATAACAGACAGCCCCTTGTGCAGAGGGTGCATGGAGGCTGAGGAAACGCCACACCATGTTCTTATGGAATGTGCAAGTGTGGCCGACCAAAGGGGAAACTTCTCCATTCCTCGGCGTCCCTGCCAGAAGCATGCAGCAGCCCACGGAGGCTGCTGGCGTTCTGGGAGGAACTGGGATGGATGGAGTAGGAAGGAAGCAGACGCAGGAGCTTTCTCCTATGCGCACAATGGCCCAATCATGAGGCTAAGTGCGGTGGAGCCCAGCCAAACTAACTAGCTAATGTACACGTTCATACATATAAGTTTATACTAACATTTATATATTTATCATAAAGTTATAGAACTTATTTGAAAATACATTTTGACATTACTGTGAAATATTTGAACATAAGATTTATTTATATTGAAATAAACAATCTCGACCACCTATGATCACATTCCCGGAGAGATTGTAGGATGAGCTTGAGTGTTGAAGTAGTTAAAAAAATTTTAATCGTGCTTCAATAAACCAGAAGAATAAAACTAAGGTTGCTTCTGGATTCGTAGGTGGTACTCTTCTGTTTAGTACAAGCCCAGCATCCAGTTTTAGAGAATATGATTCTCTCGTAGTACCACGAGAAACAGTGGGAACAGAATTTAAAAAAATTCACTCAGTTCAGTGTTCCCAAGATTACGTCCGCAACGTAAATGTAACACAAACCCAAATAAACGGTTTAGAAATCACAAATACTGTTTTTGAACAATGAAATTAGCAGTACACGAGTCGACTGAGGTCAACTTTAATAGAATAAAGAACGTACACTACCAAGCTAGGTGCTAGGTAGCAAGTCAAATACCATTGAAAACAGAAAATGAATGACAAAATTTTTCTTTTTTTAGAAAAGGTCCAAATATCGACGGCAAATGCACTTACATAGTACTTACAAACCACATACTAAGTGACAATTTAAATTCATTTATTTTTCATTATTAGATTTGTTTTGTAAGGTTTATTATAGTAAATTTGTTTAACTTGCCATATTTATAATATTCAATGTGAATTTTTACAATTAAATATAAGATTTTGTAATAAACGAAGGTACTACGTTATTAGGTCTAAAAAATGAAAGAATGTGAGGACAGTTAAGGCTAAGTAAACACAGCAAAGCTTCCAAAGCAATAAAATAAAATCGAATGTAAATTATGTTATTTTGTTGCCGGTCTCTCTTCATATAATATTAAATATCACTACGATTCCTGTATACTGTGCCTTTAAACAGTGGATTTTACACTTTACAACATAATATACGAAGGCTTCAAAAGACGGATTAATGCAGGCTAGATGAAATAGACACATGTCTTGGGAACTATATGCGACCCTAAAATGTCATTGAAACTTAAAGTGAAATTATAAAAGCGTTGTAAAAACTGTCATTGCACGGAACGAAATGTTGAACCGCAGTAATGCCGAAAATTGTCTCCACTCAACAGAAACACGAATATTAACTAAGACAAACGGAGTTATACGAATAGATAAGGTGGAGAATAAGTGTGTAAGAGGGAATTTAAAAATGGCCTTCTATACTAAATAAGATTAGAGCGCAAATACTGACATGGTGGCTGGACGTGGACATGTAATCCATGATGAATGACAAGAAAGTTAATGAATATTAATGTGATTACAAGTTGATGGAGTCTGCTATCCTTGACAGGGCAGACACTTAATTAATTGGGCGTCGATATGATCAATGATCATAGTTCAAAGAAACAATCACGCATGTACTATTATTTTCTTCAGATTTTTTTATACATTTGCACATGATTTATTATATATTTGCTGTAATTATGCGGAAACAATACGAAATTTCTTCCAGAAAACGCAAATAACCTCCAATTCATTATGTAAATGTAAAAGTTTATAAATACAATAATTGGCAGCTAAATAGGAAGATCCGTTATTTGACTTTGCATGTTTTAATTGATCTTAGTAATCAGTTATAATGATATTTAAAGCGCGCTACTGCCGCGAAAATATGTATATGAGAAATTGACATAATAACCTGATAATTAATATTGCAACGTGTATATAAGCACACATATAATTGTAGTATATTGTTTTATTTCTATGTAATTTACGATATACAATTGAAATATAAACGTTTAGAATTTTTTGCCTGTTCTTCTAGAGAAGGTTCGTCAATTTCCGGCCATGAGTGTTTCTTTTGTTATTTTTTATTATTTTCCTTTTACGTATGTACAAGTTTGAGTAACTCTTTGTGTTCTCGGTTTTAGACTTGTTTTGACTACAAAAAGTGCCTGTAAAAATCTATATTGTATAATTATTATTTTGTTATTGATATAATTATTAGCCTATTGGAAAGCGTAATATGTTTCCCCGATTATTGTATTGCTAGAAGCTAATTTTATTTAGTTAATTCCAATTCTCTTGATATTTTCTCCAATAATACATAAAAAACTAATTACGTATGACAACTACTACAAATTATTACAGTTCTAAGGTTAAGAGTAACTTTTCACAATTAGACACCCAGCCCGGAACACATTTTTGTAAGTCATACAAAACACATCGTTGCGTAGTAGCTGATTACTTAACGCTGCGCTAAATGTGCCGTTCGTATATCCAGAATATATAACGATGTGAGTTTGAGGTTTATAGGCATTTTTATTAACTTCTCTGATCTGTATGAATAAATCAAGAATATTCAATAACAATAACATGAATTACTTTAATCCAGACACATTGAAATATTGTAAATGTAGGGTATAAACATTAACTTAAGAAAGGGTGGTTAGGGAGAATCCGCGTCGTAATGTTTAGATAACTAAGACTGAGATTCAATTTACATTAATTAACCTTGAACACTTATAGGCGAACGCGCACCTGTATGAAATTCAATTCCGTCCCCGGAGAAGCGCAAATTACTTTACATTTACTCACCAATTTCAACTTATAAGTTGTACGTACGTACAACATATAAATTTGTCTTGTCTATTTATAATTTAAGTCTACTCGCTTGAAACTTGTAGTTTGAGGTTTAGCTGGAGATCCTCCTTTTTGAGAACGGATTACAAAATGCTTTAATTATCTTATAAATTAAATATTATCACAGAAATAAAATACTTACTTCTCTCTGCTTTCGTCATGCTGACATCATCTCTCCTCCAAAATTTAAGGAACGGCGCCAAGGCTTTGATAGTACATTCGCCATTGAGAACTTTGCGACCCAGCTTTTTAGGGATCTCCTGCTCAATTTCTGAGCTACGGCATGACGAAGAATCATCTCCGAGGGATCGTGCTCGCCTCCCTCCTCGAAAGCTCACGCAGCCACAACCTTCAGCCAAAGAAAACATGGTGGGACTCTTGTCCTTTCTATATTTTTTATCTCTTCGTTTCCGCGTACATCTCGGCTTGTTCTGTCTTGACTTGGGAATGGTTGCAAATTTGATCAGCACAATATGCAGAAGACTAGTGAACTTGAACCTATGAACAAAATTAAAAGAATGTGAATTTTTATTCAAAGTATCCGTGTATATGAGAGATATATATAGATGAAATTGAAGCTATTATTGTACGAAATTGTTTTTATGGTTCCGTGCCTCAAAAGGAAAAACAAACCCTTTTAAGAATTTGTTCTCTGTCTGTCTATCGAGACCCTTTTCTCGAGAACGGTTGGAAGAATCTAGTTGAAAATTACATGTAATATATATGTCGCCGGTAACTTAAAGCTTTATAAAAATGAAGCTTCTGTATTATTGAATTGCATCAAACTAAAATAAAGCGCAAATGCGCATAAGGATGTATACGGTAATTTTATTTTGGAAGATTTTGCAAGGGTATCAAAACATTTAGAGTACGTTTACCAATCATAAATTATTATTATTAAAGATGTGACACATTTTTTGTATTTTTGTGTATATTCACAAACAACCAAACTTCTCATCCGAAGTTAAGTAGTTACGGTCTATTATATATAGATCATACATTAAATCGCAGTTCTGCAATCCCCATATGTACCACAGAATATGTTACCAACATATGAAATAGTAGATACAAAGTCAAGGTACCCAATAATTTCAATGCCTGTTTAACCCTACGAACCGGAACACAGCATTGCAAATAATGTTGTTTTGTTTGTTTTGTATTCAGACCTTAGTCAACTCTAGTATACTCTAGTATGAGTTGGCCCACTTCGCATACACCGTAATCAATGATGACCAGAGCGATGACGATGTGCTTAAAAATTATATGTATTATAAGTTCACTGTTTATTTTACAAAAATAATTGAAATTGTATTACCAAATTCATGCGTTTTACTTTCGAACAGATGATTCTATTTAGCTTAATTCTTCAATCTGACCCAAACTTTCATTGATAGCTATGTTTGATAATGACTATTACAAGTAGAGATGAAATATTATAATAAATTCTGTTAAAAAATATATTATGTTAATTATAGTTTTATTATAGATAGTGAGTACTTAAAAAAATACTTTATTTATTTTATTTATAATTATAAATGTAATTCCCCTTAAGAATACATATTTTTTATTATGTCTTATTCGTTTTTTTTCATCCACCAATACAATGTCGTTCTGGGAACTCATATGAGTTTTTTCAATTATTTGGACCAAACATGTGTCTTTGTCTTTTCATTCAATTTTCAAAGTCTATCAGAGAAACTCTTAAGGACCTTCTCTAAATCAACGAACATCAAATGCAAGTTTTTACGTTCAGATCTGTAATCTGTCATCTGTTTTCGCGTAATTAGCTAAGTGAAAATATAACATCAGTCGTCTCCCGTTCCGGCATAAATCCAAATTGGGTTGTTTGATCTCCCTTTCTCCTCTTACTCGTCTTTCTTTTAATTGCTACCTGATTTTCTTACTATGTGAAACGAGTATTATTTCTTATAGTCGTATAGATAGTTGTAACTGTCATGCTTACTTATTACCTTTGCTTTCAAAGATGGGCACCAAAAACTAAAGCATCATTAATCTGTGATTGTTTCCGTACTGTATTATTTTATTTTTCAATAAAATAATATATATTAAACCACTTCCATCCATCCACTTTTTTCCACACCTCTGCAGGTACACTATTTGAGCCACAGACTTATCTGTTTTTCATACCTTACACAACCTTCTTTATTTCACTAGATATGTTGTAAGCACTTGATTAATATAGTTTAAAACGGCTAATGACAACCATTAGTATACGACATTTTTAGTACTTACTCGTACATATCACGTTACGTTTGAGCTATGTATCTCTATGCTTTGTACAGAATGAGTAATCTTCATATACTCATATATTAAAAATGTGCTTTCATAGCTGTAAAGCAATGAAAGCACATTTTTATTAAAATAGATTACATATTAAAGAACTGGAACAAAGTAAGTCGAATCCGGTAAATTTCTCGGATTGACCAAATTTAACCTGGCATATTCAACATTGTATATCTCGAATAAATGTAGCCTAGAATATAAAAAGTTACTACAAAGTCGTATTCATAATAACGTATCGGCGATCTTATACCTGTGTACGATACTTACAATACTAAGAAATTTGATATTTCTTACGCTAATGGAGGTGTTTTTATTAACTCTCATCATATTATGTTATCCATTGCATTAAGGGTAAGTGAAAAAATACGGTAGCCTATCTTTTATTAAGCACAAAGCGCGCCTGTACCTACAATATCAAATGTTATCTGCCTCTGCGGGTTAAATGTGTTGTGTGTTATATGGCTTTCTATTCGTTCTTCTAAATAAAATTATAAAATAAAATTAGCCTTTATTACTGTTTAACTTATACATAATATGTTCTTCTAATTTAATTAACAAAACTTTCTTTTTATTAACCACATCTTTTTTTTATTATTCTAAATTATCAGCGTTCAGGTCATTATTTTTTATTGTTTATAAGCTTGTCTCTCGACATAGGCCTCCTCTAAAGATTTCCATTTTTCTCTATCTTTTGCAACTCCAGCCACCTTTTTCAGATCATCTTCCTATTCGTTCTTCTAAATGTTTCTGGAATATTAATTCTTTTTCGGTTGCATTTTCACTGCTTATCTTTCAGCAACACAGTAATAAATAAAAGACCACCTCTCAATAAAATAAATGGATAATTTAAGTTTTTTGCAGTTTCATCAACTTTATTTTATTGAGTTATCAAAGTAATATTACTATCGTTTATTTATGATTTGTTGTACCGCTGTATGTTGGAGGCAACATTAATTATTTTTGGTTGCCTTTTCACTTTAATACAGTTTAATACCCTTAACATAATGGAATATGTTAAGTTTTTGATATCAAACATAAACAGTTTGATTAACAGTAACATATTAAATATACAAAAGTAAGATACGTTACATCACTTCATTACGGTTTGAAAAAGGTTACCAAAATTAGTATTTTCATTTGAAGTCAATTATTTTACGTTTTTTCGTAAACGTGTTCATAGACATGCGTCAAGAACATGTAAACTCATGGTTAACAATTATTAAGCAATCCAATAAAATTCTAGTCTCAATCATGTTGCCTTTTTCGATATGTCTCAGACTAGTCGGATATACTTTCCATCCGAATTATAAGGATCGTTAAATAATATGTGTATTTATTTAACGATCCTACGGAAAAGAAAAATATTATTAGCAACCTGTGATGATATTTAAAACCTGTATTCAACCAGTCAGCGCTTGGTAAGCGTGGTTGAGTAAAGCCTAATAGCCAACATAGAGTAGGCTAGTGCCCCTCGGTGGGGATGTGTATCAGTTGCGATAATTCTGTTACAAAGAGACATTTATTTTATTTTATTAAGGAGAAATTCAAAGAAAATTGTTTAAGGCAATTCTTAGAAGGTTCTCATGTTGCACTGATACTTCATTAAATAGAATATAGTTTCACACAATTTGATTTGGATTTATTGATATTTCATAAACTTCCTAATGCACGCTGCGAATATCAGCAATAAATTATTTGTATAAATTTCTGATAAAGAATATAAATATCTGAAAAAAGTATCTATTTACTTAATCATCGGCAAATAATTTAAAAACTAAAACAAATTCATTTCTTTCTCCTTATATAGTTTACACACAAAGATGGGGCAGTACAAAGCCAAATTACACATTAATATTAAACTAAGCTACAAATTAATATTACACTGAACTGAACAAATAAATTGTATATTGAAATTAAACACAAAACTCTAATTAAAATACAGTATTCGAAAAATTCACAGCTAGAGAAATAAGTGCGAGTTTATATCATAAACTGACATAAAACACAAAACGAGACGAACTCCTGCAACATATGAAAAATGATTCCTTTTGTCATGAGAAATTGTATAGAGCATATTTAAAGGGCGACAGGCTACATAAAAATAATGGTAGTGACAAGTGGAAGTGTAACAAGTATCCTTTACATTTAGATCAACAGAAGCGGAAAATTATTCACGAAATGGAATCATGATAAAATAATTTAGGTATTCAGTATATAAAATGTCTGAATCTTAATTATCACTTTAGCTCGAGCCTGCTCTATATAAATTAGACTGAGTAGGCTTTAGTCGACCACACAAGATCAGCGCACGTTAACTTATGAATTATCTTTGAAGTCGCGAGCATTAGCTAGTACGCTATATTTTTAAAACAGAGTTGTGTCCATGCTTAAGAATTAGTAAATGATATGAATAAACATGTTATTACTAGAAAATACCAAGTGCTCATAAAGAATAGAAATGAGCTCCTTCAAGTTTATAAAAAATTTTGAGTAATGTATTCACAAGCAATCATTACTGAAAGGTCTCATTCCACTGACATAAACAAGAAGCTATAAAATTGTGTTGAGAGTTCTGTTAGCATAGTCAACCACGCTGGCTCGGTGTAGATAGGTCGAATTTACATTCATTGAATTTCATCTCGTACGATTTACTCACGCTCTTGTCTCGTCTGATAAATATTATCTTCAATCATATGAAAAACAATCAATCATTACAGTTACACTATAAAACAGTCCCTATCACGAGCGGTATGTGAGCTGTCTCAAGGTTAGCATGTAAAGGCCCGGTCTTAATGTATCAAAATATAATGACGCAAATAATAAACTGAAAAAATTTGTTCATTCTTGAAAGAGATTTGAAACCGACAATAATTATCTCGACCGAGACCCAGATCTTGGTTAAGTGTTCCCAACTCTACATCTGGTACTCTTTACTGTAGAGTGTATACTTAACATACTCATATATACTAGTATAAGTTGTTAAGCTCAAGTAGAAAATTCTGCGCGTACAATAAAATTACGGTATAATTAGATCACAGTGACTTTAGGGGTTAGAATTATATATTTTATATGTTCATTTCATATGTTTAGGCGTACCTAAAATCTGTGCCCCTAGTGAAAAACGATACAAATCGAAAATTGCTACTTTACAGGAGAGCGAAAATACAAAAGAATGCACACTGTGACTTAATGGCTAAAAAGGAAATATAAGTTTAAATACAGTTACGTATTTAAAAATGCTGTCTTTTATGTTGTATTTTTGGATTTTGTATAAAATTAACGGTTAATAACTCAATTTGGGCAAAATCAGACTTATACCCTTTTTCACTAAGGGCACAGAAATGATCCAAGCACGTATGTGCGGAATATGATTTTATAACATTATATAAATTGTATAGAATTCTGATGTCTATCTTTCGTATAAATCAACAAATTTTAAACACTTTTTAAAACTTTTTATAGACCAGGGGTTCTCACCCTATGATATCTGACCCTATGATACATAGTAGAAAATAAAAAAAGGCATCGTGAACGTATGACCACCTAGTTTTACGTCACATTGACTATATAGTAATCGTATCTCTCTTAGAAAAGAGAGAACTCTATGTTAATTTTTTAATGTACAGAATATTTAACAGCCGGCGAAATATTATTTATTAAAGGGCATATAAGATAAACCAAGATATTTATCTATGATCTGATTACCTACTTTCTGAGTTAACTGACTTTGTAATGGAAGGATGAATAATACTTCAAATGATATCTTAAGTCAGATGTTAACAAAAAAAAAGTTAAATAACTGTACTCAATGGCTCTCAATAGATTTCCGCGTAGTATTTATGTATTGGGATAAATAAATCATTTATATATTTTGTAAGGAGTAAAGAGATAGCTTGATGTAATATTTTTTCTACAGATTCTTTACTTCTTCTTCACGAAATATTAAATCGTGCTTATCTATATAAGCACGATTTAATATTTCGTGACCTTGTAGCACTCGGTATAATAAAATAAAAAGTAAGACATATTGTCAATATTTTAATCGTTGTCCCTATCTTACAATTAGTATGATTGTACTTGACTCTTTCGAATATATCAATGTATATTAACATGCTAGCTATGTTAGGGCGCCATAACACATTATTACTAAACTTTTAATTACACCGCGGTTGGCAAAAGATTGTGACCCCTGATATAATGAAATAAGTAAGTGGTACAATTAGCTTTGTATTATCTTCTAATCTTCTAATATATATAAATCTCATGTCACAATGTTTGTGCTCAATGAACTCCTAAACTACTTAACCGATTATAATAAAATTCGCACACCATGTGCAGTTCGATCCAACTTGAGAGATAGGATAGTTTAAATCTCAAATTATCATCATCATCATCATCATCATCATCAATTTTAAAAATTCTTTCACCAATAGAAAGCCACATTATTGCGGAGTGTCATCATCATCATCATCATCATCATCATCATCATCATCATCATCAGCGGACGGCGCGCGATGGCTTCGGGTTTAATTCAGTTCGCTTTCGTGCTCGCTTCGGGGATTATTAATATTATGCCCAACGAAGTGGGCGCGGGTCAGCTAGTATTATTATATAATAATATTGATGAAAGAAACGAAATATGAATTAAGTTGAAACTTTTGAGTTTACTTCAATTCTAATCCTTTACGATTTGTTCAAGGGAATTAGAGAGTGCGATAATATATTTCGGGTGAGGGAAACTCCTTTGTATTTTTGGAGTAACATCCCAAGATAAAATGATAATTCATTTACACAAGATTGATTTCCTTTATTTTAAGAATTTAGAGAAATAGACTCTCAAACAATATTTTAATAAATTTCTTTAATATATGAATTTTACTTTTAAATAACAATACAAACAATACTTGCCATTTTGTGTATAGCCTTCATTTTGATTGTTCCTCTTACTCGATTTATTTCATTACCCAAGAGGTTTGTTGAGCCAACATCCATTTCATTTTCTACAGATACTGAGAGATTTTTGTAACAAGTAATTCAGTTTTGTATGAAATCAGAATACGTTTTATTCTGTTCACTAAGCTTTGTAAAAATTATTAAAAAAAAATATTAGGTTATTTATTATTTTAATTATTAATTTATTTTATTAACTAACTGTACCAGCGACTTCGTCCGCGTGGAATAGTTATTTTGAGCATTATATTTATTTTTGCAAACAACCACCTCAGCTGTTACCCGATCTTGACAACGCGACATATCCAAATTTGATCACCATAAAAACGATTCTAGTGAGTTAACATTAAAAGATAGACATATACTATCGCGGACTCTTTCATTCGGATACTTATTTATACGGATTCTTTTAGATCATTTTGAGAGGAATAATTCTTATATACATATTTTTTTGGTATCTAGAACCATTTTCGCAGCGCAAGCAACGGAAGCCCTCAAAGATGAATAATTTTCACCATTTTTTCCACATTTTTCATTATTTCTTCGCGCGTTCAAACAAACAAACAAACTCTTCAGCTTTATAATATTAGTATAGATTATTGTGAGTCAGCCATAAAAGATAGACATATGCTGGTGCGGGATGTTTTTTAGACAATTTTATGTAGAATATTTCCGTCATACATGATTTTTATGTGACTTTAACCATTAAGGCTACACACGCGACGGAAGCTAAAAATATGGAGTTACTTCTCCCGTTTTCCCAAAATTTCCCTTTACTACTCTGCTCCTATTGATTGTAGCGTAATGGAAAGTATTCTATATACCTGCCCAGGAGTATGAAGAATAATTATACCAAGTTTCGTTAAAATCCGTCCAGTAATAGTTTTTGTTTCTATAAGGAACATACAGACAGACAAAAATTTTACTGATTGCATTTTTGACATCAGTATCGATCCCTAATCACCCCCTGATAGTTATTTTGAAAATATATTTCATGTACAGAATTGAACCCTCTACAGATTTATTAGAAGTATAGATTTTAATACTGTAATTATTGTATGTTAGATGACATTCTGCCCATATCGCTCAAATTTTGATTATAAAAGCGCCAGAGATTTTGGTTATTAAAATTTAAAAATGAGTTCATGCAACGTCAATTTTCCGTTTCAGAAATTATTAAAAAATAATGCCATTTACCATTCCACAATGTTAACTTTTTTGATTGTTAAATAAATAACATAAATGTAACTATAAAAACAGACACTTTAATAAATATCTTAACTGAAAACTCAAATTGTATAGAATAACACCCTTTTCCTTACTTACTAATATTGTAAATGCGAAAGTAACACTGTCTATATGTCTGTCTGATGCGCTTTCACAACAAAGCTACTGAACTAATTCAAGTGAAAGATACACAGATAGTCTGGAGCCTGGGATACGGGGAAGACAAGAAGATCATTTTCACCACGGGAAAATATCTTTCTTCTTGGAATATCCGCAATAACGCAGGCGATGCTGCATGCAGAAAGCTAGTATATTATATAAATTAAAACACAACAGTTTCGAAATAATTCAACAAATATTTACCAAAATCTATATGTATAAGGTTACAAAAGATGAAAGCTATTTTATTTCGTGGTATTAAATATTTATTACAGTTTGACGATTGAACATACTCATGTTCATATTCATATTACTACAACGGTTGCAATATAGAGTGTAATCAGAGTTTGCTCTGCTAATTCACGTACCGTTTCCTATCACATTGTGCCGATCACTTTACGGATTCCTTTGAGGATTATCTTTGATGAATCCCTTTTTTACTACACCATTCGATATGGAATCAGTATTAACACAATTTTCTTGGCAAAGTAGACGTAAATCTTGAAAGACATGTAGTGAGTTCGCAGTGCTAACAGACTCGTTACGAGCACAAGACTAATGAGCTTTTAAGAAATTACTCTCTTCAACGAACTAAGAAACTTTCAGAGACTAACTAATGGCATAGTGAGAAGTGGTTCAAAAATTTCGCTCCGAAAGAAATGACAAAGAGACGAAATAAGTTTAAAAACTCTTGGTAAAAAATAATGCCAAACATAAATCTTCCGTTCAGGGGTGACGGCGGGTAACGTCCATGAACTAAACAAAATATCTAAAGAGCACATTTAATTAGCCCTACTAACAAATAGCCAGAGCCTGAGCAATTATTATCTTAATATTTAAAATCAGAACCATAGCCATACTGTTTAACTGGTAATCATTAATTGATAATGTCTATAAAACATAGTTTATTTGCAGAAGAGAAAATAATTAAAGCTACAAATACCAAAAGAATATTTCCTCTTGATTTTATAACTGACTGCTGATTTAGTAACCACAAAATTTTTAATATGAAGAACATATGCTCTCCTGGTAAACATGGACTAATACTGTGTCTCTAGCGTTATGTTGATAAACACTTATCACATATGTCGTGTAAGTGATAAGTGTAACAGCTCGTCTGCTTACAACAGCAATAAAAAATACATAGGTGACTGCGATGAAGTGCATAAATCAGAAATCAAATTTTGCTGTCTACTTGAGAAATCTTCATAGTCAATATAATATCCCGAGGAATAGAACCGTAGTCATAATTACTTTTATGCTTTCTTGTTTGGTGTTTCAATATTCTTATATTAAAATTATCGAAAGCTCTTAGTCAAGGCGCCATAAATACTTTTCACATCAAAAACTGTCAAACATTTTATTAATCACCAGTATAGCACTTCGATATAAATTAATTATACCTTTAATAAGTAGATTGAAAATAATATTTTGACGGCACTAAAACTTGATAGGGAAAAATAAAGACAGGTTTTCATTTCCTATTGTTTTACTACTAAACTTCTAAACAACTTTTATATTAATGTATCGGTTACATATATTTTCCGTATAACATTCATAACATTGAGAATATCACAAAGTTTATATCACAACACGTTCTAGCTATTACCTATCTCAACAAGACTATAATAATGTTATGAATTACGCGCACATTTTCACAGCTTTTGCTGTAAGATTTATACGTCGCAAATTGTAGCTACGTGATTGTAAAGCAAACGATCACTAAATAAATACCATCGCAAGCTAACGTCGTCAATGTTTACAGAAAAATCATTACGTCTGCGTTATTTGTGTTATTACTTAATTTAATTCCAATGTTGATTCCTTAACACAATCTATTGATAGATTTATATATTTTGTTATAAACACTCCTATATGCAACCTATCATGATTAGTTTTCCAATTACTTGACTTTTTTTAGTGTTCACACAAACATTTTTTTTAGTTTCAATAATAAAATTTGAAAATATTTGTTTTCAAAAGTTAATAAATTTTGCGTATAAATATAATAAAATCTCTTTATATATAAATCTCACAAAAGGTTTCAATCAGATTTATTTTAAAAAATCACCAGGTAAACTGATTTTGTAAGAGAAACAGTAACAATACAATGTCGATGTTGTTAACTATCGAGGAAAATATCGACGTCTAGCAATATTGTCGTATATGCTTAGCGGAATCAACCTAATGTCTTAAAGGAGCAAACATGATAAAAGTATTTTAAAGCTATTTCTTGGTTGAGAGGAGTATTAAAATGAAAGGATCAAAGGAAACATGTTAGTTCGGTCTAAAGGTCCGACCTTATCTACAACAACTAAATTAGGTATTATAGGGGTCGGCAATCACGATCCACTCTGAAGGTAACGCGAACATCTAAGCATCTACTTCGAAAGGCGCCCACGACAAACGTCTGTATTATTTGGACGGAGTATTGTGTTACCAACATAACGATCATCATTTCAAATAATGAAACGGTTAGCCATGTTTTGTGACATGCAATTTTTAGTGGACTTTCCTTTTTTTTAAGGCAATTGTTTTTATAATATCAAGAAATTAATCAGCACATATACGGTGGGTAAACCAGATATTAATATGACCTAGAAGATAAGCACGAATTGTTGATATATTCTAATTTGTATAGAAAAATAAAACACTGGTTTTTTAATTTTGTAAAACTACTATATTTTTTTTATAATAAGCTAAACGGATCCAATATATCGTAGATGGACTATTAATCCAAAGGTATACTTTTTTATTTTGCTCTCGAGTTAACAACAGTACTTTTTACTTTGTGTGCGACAAAAGTAATCAAACAAAAAACTCCTTCATTATATCACTGGACATTGTTTAATAACAATTTATTTCAAACTGCACTCGATTGTACACTATAAAAATTGGTTGCAGTAACTTATAGATTTTTATAAATAAATCGCGTCTATAGTTCAAAGACAAAGTCTCTTGTTTAAAGTTCAAAAAGTAAAAGCTTCTGTTCTAAAACCACTGTCTTTACGGGAACAGCACAGAACTAAAACTACATAGACTTAACTTTTTTTTAAATTAAAGCTATAATAACATTCTTAACTGTAAACAAACAAACAATAGTCGTAATATACTATAGAAATTCTGAAATCATTTATGTGGTGCTACGACTTACGTGAAACTGTTGGTTATTTTTAATGTTCAATTTTATACTTAATATTATTTCAACTATTAGAACAAATTGAAAAATCGTTTCTTTTTACTCCCTCCTGACCAAAACCAGCTATGTTCGAGTTTAATTATCTTCTTTATTTTAATAAGTAAAACGCAGTTTACACAAACGTGCAGATCAATGGTTAAGTATTGAGCACAAGCACTTAAAACAGTAGAGAAATACATATAATCTTTATTGGTCTCAATGTGCATTACATTGACATATTTACAACATTTTGAGCTGTTCATTTATACAATACCTGTCGTTATCAATTAATTACAATCTAAAATCCACAACCCAAACAAACTTTTCACACAGATTAATATTATTACAATACGATCATAAAGCTACAGAACTTTCCTTTCTGCTCCAAAAACATGTACAATTTTAGTTGTTAATAGTTTCGGACTAGCGCGAGTTATTTTTACTGGTCACTGACACATAAGCATAGACATAATGAAATTTCAATAATTACATACCTTTTTTTTTAGTACCATGCATAAATGTATTTATCGTTATTGGACTCCAACATCTATCATCAAGTTGGATGCAAAGAGTGTGCTCACAAGATTGACATTCTTCTTTGCGTTGTGAGTCAAAGAACATATCTCTTGTGCAGATTAAACATATTATTATCTTTCGATATCTATCTTGCTTCTGTGAAAATACTATTCATTTATACACATACGTTTGAAAGCAATGAGGAATAAAATACTGTTAATATATAAAAAATCACAAGCACTAATACAAAATTCACCAATAACACCGAATACACATTACATCCTGAAACTCCTAAATGTTTTAACTGAGACGTCGCGATGTCAGCGATAAATCCAATAATAATAAAACTTTATATCAGAATGAAAATCGGCATTTAGTATTCATTGCTTGCGCTCATAGTAAATTTGAGTGAATGTTTCTGTATATATTCTATATAACTAGATATTGACTGAATCTGATGTCGCCTAATAATATTCAGGGAATGCGGGACATAGAGCGAGTCAGGTTCTGATCAACACTTAGTGTCAGGTAACTTAATAATATATTATTGGCACTAATTGAGAATTACAGTGACATATTTCTTTTAAAGTTATTGAAATTTCTTCACCCGACTTGTGAAATATTCCACGACATGTTTATTTATAAAAGAGATTAAATTAATGATCTATTTTATAACAACAAAAATCGATATATCTTTCAAAATAATTGGTTTTCTAAATTATTTCGACAGCTGTTGCTGACAGTACAAAAATCCAAAGCTGAAAGAAATAAAGTGAAAATAAAGCGGACGGTCGTGCTTTATGATGCTATTTTCAGTAAAATGTTTAAGTGTGAACACATAAAACGGCACTCGTCAAACGAAACCGGAATGGAACGACATCGACTGTTAAAATGATAAATAAGCTTTAATCAAAAATAATGTTTGTTTTGTTGATATTATTTATGTACTGATTTGCATTCGTATCAATTTTTTTATTTATTGTTATTATCTATATTACTTTTGATATAATTTTGCTAATTAATGCAATCGAATCTCACTTACATAATTAACACAGGTAACCATTACTATATAATATTAAATTATTATACAAAATTACATTAAAACAATAAAAATCTACATAAATCACAAGTTTACAAAACAACATTTAAAATTTATTATATATTTACATTTATTTTAATAAAAGTCAATTTGTCTGATCAGTCTGCTGGTCTACGGCAGTCTGTATTGAGTCAGGTAATCATTCTTATGCCTGGGTGAGTTATACGAGTAATAGGGCAAATTGAAAGGGGTAAATTGTTATTATGTGACAGTATCGTGGAGGGCTGTGCTAGCACTAAGGTCCGGGTACTTCATAGATTTGTAAATGCAACAGAGTTCCTTAGTCACCACAAGACATCCATCGAAAAAAAGGACTCAGTGATATGTTTATTCTAAATCCGTCACCACATTTCTAGGTGATTTGATTCTCTAATCAGTACTATCTATATTTTATTTTATACTAATATTAAGATCACGAATTGATAGTATACCAAATTAACTATTATATTAAAACAATTCTAGAAGGAAAACTATACACTTAAATGTAATACAAGGAGTGTTGCATTTAGTAGTATATTGATTATCCTCTTATATTTTAACTAACATAATATTTTACCTTTATACGTGTCCAAAATATTACACATACGATGAAACTTTATGTGCTATAAATAAAGGTGTTATGTACAACGAGTTAAAAGTTTATAGTACGGATAGTGAAAAGTTCCCGGATGTTAAACTTTCACAAAAACCTTTCCATGATAAAAACTTTCCAATGCCTGGTTGTTGGATACTCGATTTAAAGCTCGCTTTTGAATTATTTGTAATATGAATGTGATTTAAAACAAAATCTGTTTAACTGTTTATGTATACAGTAAAGTATTTTGTTACCAATATTATAATTAAACCAAACCTAACCCAATCAAGCAAGAAAAATCACGGGTCACTAATTTTACCATTTTCCAGAAAATGGCTTCTAATATTTTCATCATACTGGCAATATCTTAACACTAGCTGTGCCCGCGACTTCGTCCGCGTGGAATAGTTATTTTGAGCATCATGTTTATTTTTCCAAACAACCACATCAGCTGTTACACGATCTTAACAACGCGACATATCCAAATTTGATTACCATAAAAACGATTCTAGTGAGTTAACATTAAAAGATAGACATATACTGTGGCGGACATTTTTTTTTAGATCAATTTTAAGAGGAATAATTCATTCATACATATTGTTTTGGTATTTAGAACCGTTTTCGCAGCGCACGCAACGATTCAATCGCAATCTCAAAGATGAATAATTTTCCCCGTTTTTTCCACATTTTCCATTATTTCTTCGCTCCTATTAGACGCAGCGTGATGTTATGTAGCCTAAAGCCTTCCTCGATAAATAGGCTATTCAATAAAAAAAGAATTTTTCAATTCGAACCAGGATTTCCAGAGATTACCGCGTTCAAACAAACAAACAAACAAACAACAAACAAACTCTTCAGCTTTATAATATTATATTAGTATAGATTGCTAAAATTTCATACATCATTCTGTTCTATTACACCTGGTTAATGGTATAGGTACCGCATGTAAAGGAAATCCTAATCCACATCCTGCGAGTCTATCAGCTACAGTACTATAAAGATCTAAATCTAATCTAAATTTATCTATGCTGATAAATTACAATCGTTCCAGTATTTTTTTTTTTTGCTGTCTCTGTACACTATATATAAAAACTTCTTCTTAAAGAAAATCTTCGACAATCATTGCAAGCTTTATGACGACAAGGTTTAGCCTCACTACCTATATATACACAAAAATATGCAAAGAATGATTTTTACTAATTCAGTAATGTTTCTTTGGTGTTTATTAGCTATCAAAGTCGCCAAATTGATAAGCAACGACTCAAAACACTCCTATGTGTCCAACATTTTTTAGTTTTTTTTACTTAACAAACTTATTAAAAGGTACAATTAATATATATATATACCGAACCCCAATATAGGCAATTTACTACCAGAAAACTAGGTTAGGCTAAATTAGAACTGCGATCTCAGAAACGAGTCGCTACTAGAATAATAGATTAGGTTAGATTTTGCTTCTTCATTCGCCAAAGAGCTGCTGCAAAATTTATAGTTTAGTAAAGGTAAAACTAGGATTAAGCTCTCTTCAAAAATAAAAGTACTACGCAATCTAGTTTATTTTCATACCTATATTCAGCAAGAACATATACAAAAATACAAAAGAATTACTGTCCACTTAATGATGATTAAAATATGAGAAATCAGTTTACTACTACGACTTTCTTGTTATTATGTTTGGACGGAGCACACCAAGTAACTTGAATTAGTTATAATTATTGAAAACCTTTTTTTCATTGCCTTTTCAACTTCATTGCTCTTTTAGAATGAAATTCATTAAAATTTTATAAAAATATTTCAGCATATTTCTAATAAAAAGAATTAATACCATGAAGTTTCGACTTCACAATATATCCGTCTTCGAGATAAATAGATTTTCTTCAGAGCAAGGCAAATTTTCGACGTTGAGACGTCTCGGTAAACTTATTTTAGTAGAGTCAACATTTTATTTAGAGACAGACTATTTTATTTAAAATTTTCATTATTTTGATGTTAATAAATTCCTAAAGCTATAATGAATTTTTGGATTTGAAGTGTTTTTTGTGCTTATTATCTCAGTTAGTTTGCTATTTTAAAAGGCACTTATATAACTCATTTTGTTATTAAAACTAACATGTTTACTGGGGAAAAACCACCTAATCAATATGTATTTTTTTATTCATCCTTTAGCTCAGTATGTAAATGGTTATTAACGTTTAATTAAAAGTTACGTTATTAACTTTGCTGAAATCAAAATGTTAGTCTAAAAATTCTATATCTTTTCTCCTACATTTATTATAACTATTAAAAAGAAACATTAAATTATATATATTAAAGATTACCAAGATAAAAATCAGCTGGATATAATTATTAATACGTTACAAATTTATGAGATGAAATCAACTCAAAGTTCCAATTGTGTGACGATTTGATAAAGATCGCAGAAAAGTACTGGACGCTAGCAGCACAAGACCTGGCGCTCTCGGCTGAAATAATGATGCTGAGCTTTCCGCGCGCAACGCAGCCCGCATTATATCTGATATTCTAACGAGAATGCGGTATTTTGCCATGGTAAAGATAATCCAAATTCCTTGGCAAGTCTAAAACTAAAATAGTTCAAAATGAATTTACCATTTTTAATATATACTTTAATATTCCTTTTCGTGATAAAAATCGTATCACATATCTCTCCCTGAGTCTTATACCAAATTTTATAATAATCGGTCTAATAATTTTTAAGTCAATCCTTACAAAAATACATATCTTTTCTCTTTATATTTAGAAAAAGGTAATGACGTGTGACGGTTAAATTAAATTTATACCAAAGAATAATTCGTATACTCAAATACAAGTGTTCCGACGGTGATTGTATAAACAAGCATACTCACAACTACACATCCTCTAACCGTAAAGTGAAATGGCTACTCGTAAAAATAAAGGATAGTCGCCGAACGGTCTTAGCATTTGTTTTATTGACATCCAAGGTCTGATCTTGACATCGTTAACTGGATCATAATAAACGCGTTTTAATGAGTCTTAACTTTTTAATTGTATTTGCAATGAACAGTATTTTACAGTAAAATACAGCAAGCAACCTATGCAAGATATTTCCAGAAACTCAGTATACCTAATTATCAGTTAATACAATAACTTTAAACTGACTCGGCGCATATCATATCAGTAATATCATTGAACATTAGTATTAACTCTTAGCCATTTTAGCCATAAATATTGCTACAAATAAAAATCTTTATTTTTTTTATTACGTACAACTTTTATTATTTTAATATGTATGTGGTAGTCATTACATTAATATCAAACCTATTCGGAATATAATGGTATGCTTTGGCTGCAATGAGGAGGCACTTTCTATGAAAAAATTCAATACTGCCAATCTCATAGATTACTTTTGGTACTCCGAATTCATTATGATATTTAGAGGAAGTGACACACTCTAAAACTGACTATTATTATTATACAGAGGATTAAGATGGGACTTGATGACATACAATCTTAAGTTTTGATGGAATCAGGATTTTATGATTATAAATAAAGTTATGTGCATGATAATCAAGCGTATCGTGGGGTTGATGTTGACACAAACCACAACCTAATAAACAGACGAATATGCGACTTATTAAAGCGTTGGCGGCATCGAATACCATACCACAAATAGTATTAAAGAGAGAAATAAAAGTAGAGAGATTGTAAGATGAATGCCTAAAAGAGAAGTACAAGAGAAAAGTAAGCATGCAATTGAATAAAATAGAGTATAAAGATGATGTGAAAAATGTATGAGAAAATTTCAAAAAAGGGTTAGACTATGTTGAATGAAAGAAAAGAAATAAAACAACTTATGTATGTTTTGATAATGATATAAAGGATACGATTTCTCATAAAATCAAAGGTTGGTCTAATCTAGATTGCTACAAAAACCAATTAATGAATACAAGAACCGATGCGAATGCGAATGTGAGGCATGGATGAAATATAATAAATTTAAAAATTCAATTTTATGTCCATAACAATAGCTAGAGGTAAAACACATCGACATAACTTCGGACTTAAGCGAACGAATGTAAGTGATTTCTGTAGTCTGTCTAAAGATAAAGATTGTGTGCTAAGGAGATGGAAAGAGTATTTTAAAAGTTGACTTGTAAAGGATGAGCCAGAGTTACCATGAAATTGAGGAATACAATGAGATATGTGAGAGAGAATTCAGATTAGACGTGGTAGTATAAAAGATAAGATGTTTGAAAGGAATGGCTGGAGGGTATGGAATGTTGAAGGCGCGACCATGGCTTCTGACCAACTCTTCCGTACAATTCATTTAATCTTTGTTGGAGAAAAAACCATCTAACGGAAGAATGATGAATGTCCGTAATTGTTCCATTGTACAAGAGTAAAGGGCTACAGCAAGGATGTAGAAATTAACGCGGCCATAGCCTACTCAGCATTGCAAAAAAAAAAATCTAGTCACTCTAGTATTCAGAAGAATATTAGAGTGACGGATGAAACTGCTAAAGAAAATTTGCCGAACAATACAAGGTTATGGTTGGATACGAATGTTAGAATAAATTACTAAGTTTGTGTATCTGGGAAGTATGTTTACAAGGATCGTAAGTATAATACTAACATTGAAACATTGAAAGAAGAGTAAACGCGTTTTTCTGTGATGAAGGCATGGTAGTTCCTACATTTATATATATGAGCTAATACTAGGTGTGGGAAAAAAAGGATACACACAACATTAATGCTGTGAAAATGACAACTTTGAGAAGAGTGATTGGTGTGACGATAAAAGATAATTTGTGAAATAGTGTGATAAAGAATTTGTATGAAAGAAGATGTAGTCACAAAATGTATATGTATGTACAATAATTTGATTCTAATTAATATTGAAGTAATGAAGCTCAAAATATCTTCAGAAAATGAAAGTAAATACTAAATACAATAAATATGTTTTTCAACGTTGTAGTTATTAGTTTAGCGGTAAACTTTCATTAGCATATTTCCGGAGTTAATGTGGTAATCCAATGAAATGTGGCGGCGAGCCAAATCATAATTGCATATTTAACATTCGGGAGCAAGAGTAAACAATTATATACATCAGGTAAATATAAAATTACACATGTGCAATAAAGTAAAATGTTCGTTCTTAAGGAATTTAATAAAAGATGGTAAACTTTATGCTTTAACTTCACAATTTAAATAGACGTATTTAACACTTCAAATACCTACATTTCTATAAGTTTAATACACGTATTTTAAACAAATATATATTATATATAATATAAATACACTTTACAAAAATAACCTAACCTAAATTCCTATAAATATACAATATAAAATTTTGAAACGAGCGACTAAATATAGCCAATAAATCCCGAGGTGGTTTGACGAGGGTGACATTAATTTGAATTATTTCAAAGGAATATATTCGGCTTTAGTCTCGATCTCTTAGTAACTGTATTATTTTTCACTCGATTGCCAAACACAATGGTTAAATTATTCATCACTAGTAAGACAGTTTTATTAATAATTAATTCTTTACAAATTACATTGTTAATACATTTATCAATTCACTTAAATAGCACTCGATTTACACTACAAAAATTTGAAGTTTTCCGTGTGTTTTGTAAACTGGAAAAACAAAATAGCACTATATTATGTGTTAAAATAACTTCTTTGCGCAATAAGTACAAAACTACGTCCTTACCTTTTCGTAATGGCGACGATTCACAGACAATCGAATTCTTTTTAAATTACAACAAACTACGATATGTATTAAACTGTTTGTCTATTTATTTATTTCACTTATTAATATGAAGCTATATTGATGTACTTAAATATGATTAATGAAATATGAGTGTATTTCAGGGAGATGCAGTGTGATGTCGGCTAGGCTAAATGTGCAGAAATACATTTAAAATTACAAACAACTATGAAATTGCTTGGTCATCCGTAATCCTGCACTAAAGTAATTGATTAGTTTAGTTTAATACAATATTGTTCTGAAAGTCATTTTATTCTTTTTAAGCTATGGGAAAACAAAAAATAAATACTTCATGGAAATGTATGTCCTTCATTTGTACATTTATACAGCCAGGTTGAAAATAACATATTAATTTTCAACTAAATATCTAAATAAGAGAAAATATTGAAGTAAGATTGATAGGCATTCAATCCATCATCCAAAATACTCAAATCCTAGCGGTGGCATTAGTGCCCCGTGGCAACATCCGAATAAAGCATTAGTGAGCATTAAGTGTGATATCCACACTACAATATATATTGAACATATGCTTGCTCATCATGCCCCTTAATCCATATCTATAAGGTCAAATCCAAAAGAAATATTATTCATCAGCCTATGTTGCCTTTACATTATTACCTATTCCAAAATTGGGAGAGCTACTCGGAAAGAAAATTCAAGAAACCCGGAAAGTCCATTTTTTTAAAACCCCTTTTGCAAGTGTATCAAAATTATAACAATATTTTATTCAAATGAATCAGATTTTTTGTAACTAGGAAATAACTTTACGACTTAGAATGCTGTAACCCACCGTACCTGTCTATGGCTAATCAACAAGAGTGTGGGAGTCTCACCCCGTGGAAAGCAGGGCATACCCACTAAACTACCTCGATGTATCCTCAATCTGTTCAAAGTCTGTCTTCAATTAGGGCGATCTAGGAACTGGAAGTTCAATTTCTCCAGATCTTGGACAACACGGCCATTACGGGTTGAGCACGAGAGCTACACTAAAAGTATCGGGAATGGAATATTTTCACTATAAATGTCATATTAATATCTTATTAATTGAAAACTTCTTGGTTTTAATATCGAATACCATTTATTTACTTATAAAAAGATTCTCGGTCTTCTCACAAGGTCTTCTTAAACTTGTTTAGTCGTTGAGAAAATGGAATTGACTCGAGAATATTCAAGAGCGATGAATTATTACGTCTTTCGAAGTGGTTTAACACAAAAACAGAGTGTTGATCGGATGCTTTCTGTATTGGTGATAAGGCCCCATCCAAAACCACAATTTTTTGCTGGTTTGCTGATCCTTAAATGCTATATACAATATTGTATCAGGTGACGAGTCCAGGATATATGCATAGGATAGTGGATTTTTCATGGCAACATTAATTCTTAATTTAAAAAATGAATAATGCTGTATTTACTCATATTACTAATTTAATTTTGCAAGATATTACTAATTTAACCTTGTTGTCCCTAATATGAATCTTATGACAATTATTTTAGTGTATTGAAGAGATTGAGCACTATTGTTAGAATTAAAATATTAGAATTTCATTGTATATTGTTTCAATTTACTACCGCAGAATCTACACCCAGGGTATGTGCTTATTTATATGAAACTGTCATTTTAAAATGATAAATAATTCAAACGATATTGATCTTTGATGCTGTAAAAGTAGCTAATTGTGAATTGCTAAAATGTTCGCGCAATATATAGGTTTGGGTATAGGTAAATATAGCAATTCGTAATCTAAATATATCACGTAAGTGGTGCGTAACGGCAATAAGTACAACCACATACGCAGAAAGAAATTGCTCGGCGACAAGCCGTGAAATCCACAATCGTACAAAGGTGTTATAACGGCAAACTAAATAATCAATCAGAAAGACGGCTATATTTAAGACTGAAAATCGGACCACATTTTGCGGCACTTCATAGCCGCTATATTTTTCTTGTTATATGTATATTTGAATACAATATTAGATATCCACATTTATTACTAACGTATTATATACGATTATTCATATATATCAGTGCTGTTATTTCATTTTATATACAAATAAGTATATATACTACCTATAAGCTCCAATCTTATCTCGGGACATTATCTCGTTTTTTAACTATATTTTTAATAAAATAACTAAAATATTTACTATGGCTAAAAAGAAACCTCTTTGCTAACTTATAACATTGATTTGAACGCTCTCCACCAAGACCCATGGTATCACAAAGTTTTGTAAGAGAATTTAATCCCCTGCCTTTAAATGTTTATTACTTTGGAAGAAAAGACCCGAAAAAATACCTAGTACCCACCCTTCAACAGAATAATTGTGTTGAGACGACCCCAAATTTTCTTTAAGAGAAATTATTCCTTTTGAATACATTTGAAAAAGCTCATTTCGAAAATTACGTGCGTATTTCATAGCAACAGGTGCGAGAATATTTCAATATGCTCGCAAATAATAATTGAAACGTTGTTCAACAATTGCTTTTTTTATTGGTATGTTGCATGTAAACGCCAAAAATAATTACTATTTCTCCTATAAATGTTTTATGATGCGCATGTATTTTAGTTATTTCAATAGCATTAAAAGTAATAAAACTGATGTAACTTGTAAAGAATGCTTTATTTGTTTAAGCAATAAGTATTATAGCAATTTGCTCACAACTGGTAATTAAATTATATTGCTTGGCATAAAAAGTTATAGTACGACTTAACTACTTTAAACAGCAAAATGTAGTTTGGACAACCAGTAGGGTAGTTTTTGTCTATTATTAGTTCTATAAAATAACTAGCTATTTATTTATACATACAAACAAATAGCATACACGTAGTAATAATTACATCATTTGATAAATATATTTCTCAAATTCTTTTTATTCAAAAATGTATTCTTCAAATACTATTTTTACAATCACTTTTGCACTTCCAAGATGTTACGCCATTGGTTCTGGTGCTTGTTTTCTTGTTGGAAAGAACCAACAAGAAAATAGTAAGAGCAATTTTTTTCTGCCTGTATTTTTATAGAATTAGAAGCTGGCCTTAAATAAATATTGTTATCATTTATTTTTATTTAATAACCTTTTTGCATAAGAGTAATTTTGATAATTGATTTAAATCTGTAAAAAGACAAATCGGTAACACTTTGTGGCACTCTGTTGTAAAAGGCAGTTAATACAAAAAACAAGTTAGCTGTAGACGTAATGGCGGTCAATAGAATATGCCGCGTACGCTGTTACTTAGCTTCAAAAAATTATTTATTGATCTCAACAACTTTAGAGGACGTTCTGAATTAAGGCCGTCCATGTCTATTTTAACCAGCTTCCATATGCTCACTGATTGCTAAACCAGTGTACATGTCATGTGTGTTCTTCAAGAGAAATACGAACATAAAAGCTGTTGTATCATCAACCTAAAATTAACGCTGTCTATTAGGAGCTTTTGCGTAACCGGCTTTGACAGTACGTTTATTGACCGATTCATTAATATAAAAGTTTTCTGGATGGCTCTCAAATACAAATCGCTGTTCGGCTGATACGATTGTTGTTATTGTTATGCCTTTGTTTTTTAATGCCTTTTATCTTTGGGTAGCATTAAGATTAGTATGATTCGATTTGGTTTCATGACAAGCGAATACATGTCTCAATATTGTGCTTTTTTTTTATTTATTTTTTTTTTTTTATAGGATAGGGCAGCAAACGAGCAAACGGATCACCTGATGGTAAGTGATAACCGTTGCCCATGGACACCCGCAACACCAAGGAGTCACAGATGCGTTGCTGGCCTTTTAAAAAGGGAATAAGGGGGGAAGGGGGGATGGGCCTCCGGTACCCTCACTCACTCCATGAAATGATATATTAATAAACAACAATAATTACGATTTGTTAACCAAAATCTGGGACCGCTTCAAGCTATATTGTAAGAGGATTTGAAATATTATAAAATACCATATTTTAAGTTGAACATCTTTGTATGTCATTTGACCACAATCGCAAATATTATACCCTGCAATCTCTCACTAACCAACGCTATACTTACGGATCTCATGACAAAAATACCTGCCCAAAGCTTAGAGTTTAGAAATTCCTCGAAATGTTATACTCAAAATTACATTGGATGTTTTAATTACGAATAAAAAGAAATTCTTCAGCAGCAAAATTCGATAGTCTGTTCTTATATCTGAATCGGATCATCTCAGTTTTGATTCACTTATTTAGAAAGATTAGAGATTGAGTTCTAGCTTAACAAAATCATATCCTTAAGCGAAGAAAACGCGACAAAGCATGGCAGCCGCTACGATGCAAATGCCTGTCCGCTTTTTTTTGACGTGACAACTTCTATTAAATTGGTACGCCGTGGAGTCATTCTCGAAAACACCGTAACGGCCGAATCTGACGCCACACGGAGTCCACGAACGGCGTAACGGCCGCTCTGACGCTACACGGCAACGTAATAAAAATATAAATGTTATACATTACTTTATTTTAAATAATTGTTCCTGTAAGTTAACATTTTGAATTAATATTCGGAATATTGAAATTAATTTTGTGTATTAAATATTGTTAGTGTTCGTAGATAAAATTGTTAAATAAGTCATTTGACATAATTATTGCTATTAATTATTAATTCATTTTGTCCTTAAGATTTTGAATTAACATTTGGATTATTCAAATTAATTTTGTTTATTTGATATTATTTTTGACGTGACAACGTCTATTAAATTGGTACGGCGTGGAGTCATTCTCGAAAACACCGTAACGGCCGAATCTGACGCCACACGGAGCCACGCACATTACTCATAATAATTAATTTATGTATAACTTCAGAAGCAGAAAATTTAAATAAACTATTAAATAAAAATATAAATGTTATACATTACTTTATTTTAAATAATTTCATTGCACCCAGAAAAAATTACCATGTAATAGACGTTGTCACGTTCAAATATCGGCAGTAGACGGAGTTCTACAGACAACCAATTTTTTGAAGGACCTATGCTGAAGCCGTAGATGGCTTTATTCAGCTTTACCGTAAGTGTGTGAACGGGAGACTCGACACCTTGCCTACCAGAGACCCCGGCGCCGTTCCAGGGTCGTTAGAGTCAGGTCAAAAAGAGTCGACACAGGCTGAGCGCGCCGTCTAGTGGCTCGGACGCTCAAGATTGCCGTGTAGTGGAGGGTGAGAATCTACTCGGTACGTGACGGTACCGGGTATATGTTTGATGGGGGAAGATGCCTGTCCGCGTTACGCGACCAAATATCGGCGATGAAAATTACTGCAGACTCCGTAACATGAACACATGTTAATAAATTTCATAAATTATATTTCATAAATTTATATTATAACATAACGACTACTTTGAAATTTACCTTTATGTTTTGAAAGTGCAAATCGTTGCGACTCCCCGTAGAAAATCAAAAGGAAAATCACGTACGAATGAATAAAAGTTGCATGGAAATTCAAATAAAACACTATTATAGGCTGATCAACCACTAGTGCTTTATGCAAATAAATCGCTTCCAATCATAATTTAATTACAGAATGTTATGAGTCATTTTACTTATTAATGCAATCACACTTAAAAATTTAGCCTATATACTTCTGTATGTTTCTATGTGTATGGCAGTTTAATAATATCATTACACAGAATACATTTCATGAACACTTGATTGGAAAGCTTTTACGTATTACACATACTACTCGGGTCAATTAAATTTGAACGGAATATGGAGCCCAGTTATAAGCAGCGAAACTGTTAATTAAACCAGGTGTCGCTACCCATTTTAAGCTCCATATTCCGTAGGCCCAGCTCGTTAATTAAGGCGAATTAACTTCTATTAATCCCGTTAAATTTATTAGTTACAATACCCAATGAAGACAAATAACTTTATCTCAATTGTGTAAGAAAATTACAAGTAGGATTAAATAAGCTTTGAAATTTCATAAGTAATTATGCGATATTACTATTATGTAAAGTGCAGTGCAATCGTGTTAAGTATGTATATTTACTATTATTATTATAGTTTAGTATATTATTAGGTTTTAGTTAAGAGATGAGACTACTTAGTCAGCATTTTGTGACATATAGTTTTATTTTAGAATAAATTTTAGCTTACGTAGATATTGCTCTTTCGTCAAACATATACCCGGTACCGTCACGTACCAGATAGATGCTCACCCTCCACTATACGGCGAACTTGAGCGTTCGAGCTATTAGACGGCGCGCTCAAGTCGCGTCGACTCCCTTTGTCTCGACCCTAACGACTCCGGAACGGTCGCTGGTGTAGTTAGTCGGCTAGGCGTCGAACCTTCTGTTCGTGTGCCTTCCACAAACACACTCATTGCAAAGCTGAACATAGCCATCTGAGGCTTCAGCATAGGACCGTCCAAAAAAAAAACGTATATGTATTTTGCACAATAATGCGCATCTAATACAAATTTACACGATTAACTTATATTAAGGTACAGTAAAATTTTTGATTACTCTTAATGTGACAATTTGTGTATTTTAATTGAAACAATATTTATATTTCCGTTTTATATAATACTAGCTGGTGCCCGCGACTTCATCTGCACAGATGGTACTTACTTAACACTTATTGTCATATTTTGGTCAATTCACACAATACACAATAGACACCAATATAATAAGCGCGAAAGTTTGTAAGTATGGATGGACGTTCGTTACGTTTTCACGTAAAACTACTGAATGAATTTTATTGAAGCCTTACAATACTCGTAATATAGTTTGTACCACCATTGATTGTCCTGAACTCCTGTCCCTCGTAACAAAGTCCACAAGACATTCAATGTTCCTCCCTGACGTATTAACTACAGACAACACAATCTTAGGATTAAACCTAGTAATTCGTTTAATGATCTTAATATTAAAATCGATATATTTTATGATAGTCACGGCATCTATACTATTGCACACTGTTATAATAATGTTTTCCTAAACTATATTATCAGGACAGAACAGTTAGGTATTTACGATAGCTTATTATTAGCATATAGCCGTTACTATAATTATTCATATTTATGATCTTTTCGCTTAACTATCTTAAAAAAAAAACTTTAAACGGTTCTGGGGCGGTCCCACCTTTTCGAGATCCTAGCCGACATGTACGCGGTGATGTACAACGCGCCGCGGCATGTCAGTCGACGGGACGACGGGGGGAGTTCCCCGGTACCAGCGCATGGACTGCACAGACGGGAGTTGCACCGACGAGCCGAGCTAGAGCGTGGGGGCTGCGTGCTCAGCGCGCTGTCGATGCGTTACCGCACTTCGAAGCTTGGCTCTGCGGGTAAGCGGAAATCACCTACCGCTTGACTCAGATACTCACCGGATATGGTTGTTTCGGTGAGTATCTGAGTGGAATAGGGAGGGAGGACACCACACGATGCCGATTGCGCATCCGACCCCGACTCGGCCCAGCATACGCTAGCGGAGTGCTCCGCTTAGGACTCCGAACGCCGGGAGGGCTGTGGCCTCCTTCTGTGAAGCGGTGATGCTCCAGAAGGAGACCGCCGAGCGAGATCGAGAGATGGCCCATCCCACTCGAAGGCCTCGGGCCAGATAGCCTGGCTTATGGCGCCGCCGCGGGTCGCTGGCGGGCGACGAAGCTCCCGCCCATGAAGGCGATCCAACCTTACCCCCAGATGGCCGGGGGATGACGTCATAGGAGGTTGGAAGGGGGGGGCTGCAAGATCACTCCTCCTCGAGTAGGTCCTCAGATGCGACACTCGATCCTGAGGGCCCCCTACAACGCCTGAGAATGACCATCGGTGAGGTTTTTAGTGGGTATATAGGCCTCCGTCTTCTGGGGAGAAGAGCCCCATATAACCACCGTCTCTCCACAGCCAGAGTATGCAAATCAATACATTTTCCTCAACGGAACAAAAAAAAGAGACTTAGACAGCAGTGCGAACACATTAATTGATACTTCATTGAAAATAAGCTGTTCATCTAGCAATGAAAACCTTTCGATATTAGTAGAGAATGAAGCTCGGAAACAAATTATAATTATGGCATGTCCAACATGCCATAATTATAAAATACTTCCTAATATATTAAAACGTTTCCTTAAAATAAAAAAATTGTTGTTCTTTTTAGATAATCATATCAGTCATATCATATTTTTCATAAATAATAAACAAAAATATAGCTAACGAAATATGATTGACAGCAATTTTCACATTACAATCATCAAATTATGTTTATTGTATCAGAAGCGGCGTCAAATCAATTTAGTTATATCGATGTCGAGAAGGAATTCAAACAGATTGAGTATCATTGCGTTTAGTTATGTCATATTTAAATATCATTGATACTGAGTAAGGAATATTCCTGGACGTGCTGGAGATACTGGAGATAAATGGCCAATTGTGCTACCATGCTTTTTTTAAAGAATAATTAGTATAGCTCCCGTAATGATAACACAGTGAACTAAGAAGAATTAAAATATTGGAAGTTCTGTAGAATATGACTCATCAATCTTCTCGAAGCTTGATAGCTACTAACCCATCATGCTACTGCGCTGGATTTTGATCCATTTATTCTATTGCGGGATGAGTAACTTGAAACCCAATAAAGCCTAGCGGTAAGGATTTACATAATATCCTGGAGTAGTAGCAAGAGTAGCGTAACGGAACTCATCACGTCGAGTCATGGATACCGAAACCGCAATATAACATTCAAGGACAAGATGCCAGGGCAAGGGTCACACTGGCCGACGCCCATACGTGCCTTTTAAAGACAGACGATCCCTATCGAAAACGATACCTATATACTATAAAATTTCTATAACAGGTATTGTTTTCAGTTACAGCTTAAAGTAACTCAACCCGTGTAGAGTAACCATCATTGAGGCACCTACGGGACGTCCTGTGTCCTTAACAGCACCATGTTGAATGAGGTTATAATGTATGTTCACCAATATAGTGTTAACTAAATAACAAAATCCGAATTTATATATTCACAACAAAGGTTGTTTTAAGGCTAAGAAGCAGGAACCAATAAAGTTCGGAAGAAAAGTTGCAGTGGAAGGATGATATTAACATAAGCCTTACAGTGCTTACTTTCGGGCAGGGTAATTGGTATGAGTATATGAAATATTTATAAATTTTATAAAAAATGGAAAACTAATATTTCGAATTTCAATAAAGTTTGATAGAAAAGTTGAGATGAAAGGATGATTTTCATTTTCTGTGTATATACGATTGTAATGGGGGGGTAGAAGGCGAAAGCATGAAAACATTCGATTAGTAACAGGTATCTGCATACATTAGCTGAGTATATTTATATAGATTTATTTGAGTGTTTATCACCCTGTCATAATAACAACACTTTTTTGAATTACAAAGCACACTTCTTTATGACTAAAGCAGAGCACTTTTTTATGTGTATGGTCGAAAATTATTTCATTGTATTTCTATTTCTACATCACAATCTACAACTAGTATAACATCTCAAGAGATTTTGATCAAATTATTTTCTCTCATTGTATAAACTACATATATTCGGATATATTTATAAGCTGCACCAAGCTGGAGCAAAGTTTCGTATCTAATTTATGTAATGAAGGTCTTTTACCATACATTATTTGTTACCAAAAGCTGTAATATGCCGTAAAGGCCTGCCCATTAATCTTATTGCGGGGCTTTGTCTTGGAAAATCAAGTGTGACGGATGTGGTTTGTGATCCAAATAATTACATTCAGTAACGAGAAAACAAAATACATATTTCAAATTCAACACACCAATAAATATATCATGCCGAAATCAAAATGTTATTTTTAGAACAAAATTTTACTTCAAATAAAACTAGCAGAGACCAGCTTTAAGAATTCCGTCTCACCAGTATATGGATGCATTTTCAATTTCCATTGCAAAAATGAGCCGCTATCCACACGGATCTCATGTTTAATGCAAGCATATTACACCGTTCTGTTCCCGGCATCCCAGAATTAATGGAATTCTGACGAAACTTTTCCAATTAAAAACTGAAGTTGTAAATATAACTTGACTTTAATTATAGTGAAACTGGTTATCTGCTCTTTATTTTGATACAACTTTGGACTTGCATAACAAACTTATTACGCCCGTGCAAGTACGTAAACATGTTAACTAATATTGCTCGCCACCCCAATTTATGGATGAATGTTTGAAGCTGAAATAGTTTGGATCCAGTTTAGGATCATATTCGAGTACTACAAATATTACAAACTAAATTCTTCTTCTAAGTGATCATCATTTCAGCCAATAGACTTCCCCCAAGGAAATGCGATCCGACCGTTCTGTCGCAGCTTCCAGGTACAAAAGCATTTTTAATTTTTCTAGGTAATTTTTCAAGGACAACAAATCCTGCAAACACTTGTTAAGAAATTCAAAGGTGTATATGAAGTCGACCAATCAACTACGGTGTTGAGTAAAGCCTAATCAATCTAACTTTAGTTTTAGTTAATGTGGAAATATATGAACTGTGATGATGATGATTTAAATTGTACTCCATTGCTAATATACGAGTAATAATGTTTTATGTTAAAAAACCAACTTCAGAAGTTGTTTACAACATTGAAATTAATTGAAAATAGCCACATGCCTCGTAATGTGTGCATGTGTCTCAAGAGGTGATAAATATGTCAAGGTTTTTATGCATAAATCAGGTTAAGCAGCCTGGTGCTACTATAACGTAACGATAGTTACCTGTGCCCAAAAACGTAGATAAGGCTGTTAAAAATGCATATAACTTTAGTATATAAGAACAAATGGATCAGGTACCTAGGTAACTATGGGCTTACTCATAAATTCATGTGAACCATTAATTCATAATGTATTAAAAGCGCGAACAGTCCCTAATAGTCGTCGAGGGACAAGAAGCTTTTGCTCAACATTTACATACCTAACAATTTCTCTTTGTAGTTAGATTTAACGACAGATGTTATATTCTTTACTAATAAGTATATGTTACAAATTTTGGTTTAACTTGTAGGGTCAATATTTTGTTCTTTCTTCATTAGTTAAACAATAAATTCTACGTCCATAAAAAAATTAATTAAGCTTATAAATACGGTTTCTTATCTACCTAAGGAAAGCCTTTCTATTGATCTAAAAAAGGCTACCACAATCATGTAAATGGGCTAATTTTATTCAAAGGCTGTTTTGCATTTATTTTATCAAGTCGATCTAATAAATAAGGCGTTCAACCGTTCCATCTTATGCCTTTTTTAATTACTATGTATCAAACTGTGCTGCAATATAATTACGATAGTTTATCTTGGGACCGTCGCCGGCGCCAGTGGCGCTTGCGCAAATAGATTGCAGTAAGTTATCTAAGGAAAACTTGCAATAAATATTTTTGACGTTGTATTAAAATTTCCAGTCAATATACATAAGATGCCAGTACAAGCTGTAATAGTGTAACTTTTTATCACTTAGAGTGAAAAAAGAAATGTTTGCAAGTGGTCCAAACTATTCCAGATTGCTGAGATATCAACGACGAACCTCGCTTTGAATGCCCAACACATCAACATCAGAAGATATCGGAGAAGTCGTGAAAAAATCTGTTTTCGAAAATCGTCGCACTACCATTTCAGAAGCTGCAGAGGTTGTTGGCATACCAATGGGTTCGTGTCATGCAATTTTTCGATTGTTCGGGCATAAAATGTGTGTCTGCAAAGTTTGTTTGGAAACTTCTGAATTTTTGATCAGAAGAAATGTCGTATGAGCAGTACTCAGGAGCTCTTGTCTAAAGTTAGTGATGATTCTGATGATGCTAAAAAAGTTCATATATGTAATGATGAATCATGGGTTTTTACGTAAAAACCAAAGCCCAATCGTCATGAGCTCAAACCAAAAAGTGCTTATGAGTTGGATTTTTGAGGTTTGAATAAAGCGTTGATATAAGTGCATTGTGACTGAGAGAAATTACTTTGAAGAAGACAATATGAGTATTGAAGAATAAATAAATATTATTTCATAAAGTCACATCACTTTTTGAACTTCGTCTTTTTTGCCTTGGATATATACAGAGTGGCACAACTTGGACGTAATAAAGGCTATAAATTAAAGTTAATTATAATCTGTATAGACTGTATTATTAATAATTATATGTCAATGTAATCAAAACAGTAATATTTTATCACTTTATTTTACCGGATACATAATTTTGAAAATCTTGCCTATCTTAGAGGAAATGATTTCCTTCCTTATAAAACTCCTAAGCCAATGGACCGAACGATCCCAATTTATTATTTCAATATCAATCTATTACTTCGATTCATCATTATTTCCAAGAAATTTCATGGCTCGAAATTCATCATTTTATGAACTACATTTTACTTACCAATCTAAGCCCAAGTTTGAACCTATATAAATCCTTTTATAATTATTTTGAACAAATTAAACATTGAAATATATTATTATAAGCATCAATAGCAAAAATTATTAACTATCTCATATTTGAGTTTTCTTCTTATAATTATTACATACATATTGAAAAATATTTTTATCAATATGATAAAATTACTATTTAATTGTAAATCTAGCTGTCGTAGATGTAGACATGATGAAAATGAAATTGAAGATTAAAAAAAGATTTGCATTTCGTTCATAAAACCTAAAATCTTGCGAAATTCACTCGTAATACTATAAAAATGTTCACAATAATACGGTGGTGACATAGTGACATACATATCGCAATTTAAAAATGAACAAGGCTATCCCGGCTACGCCTCCCTTGGAATCATTAACTGAACATCTACCGGATATTTGGCATTGATCCCAATCATGTTATGAAAGAAGAATTAATATGGGACTTGCTATTTCTAGCAAACATATTACATTAAATAATATTATGACAAACCCTATCTTTTGTCGTAAATTGTTAACTTAATTTATAATGGAAGACGCATGAGTAATTGACTGATTGTAGTTAGGACCTAAATAGTTTTGCAACTCCGGCAACACAATTTTCATCACCTTAAAAACTAATTTCACAAAATAGCAATTTTCATTTTATTTTAGAAGATTATTATATGTCAATGTTCATTTGTATTTAGTAAGATTTTTTGTTAAGAATTTTAAATGGGTTTAGATACACTGGAACGCCTAAACCCAATTTAGATAAAAAAAATAATAAAAAATAGGCTGTTGACCCTAGGCGTTGGGTGTGGATATATAAGTGGACTGTATTTAATTTTTGTTTAGATAATATTATATGTATTAAGATTTTGTAGTAAATAAGGCCTAATAAACATCTCAGAGAAACAAAAATGGAAATAGGAAAAGATGTAAATGGATTACGTGTCAGATAGATAACGAGAAAGGAATGCGCGCTTACCCCACGTGCCTCATGTATTCTCCTCGAGATATCTCGTTCTCTGCAGATCAGCCCATCAGCCAGGGAAGGTTGGATTCACTGTTTTTTGAGTCTCAAACACATACACTATACACAAACAGGCGTATTGCACTTATCAATCAACAATTCTATGCGACGTGATGCGAGTCGACGTAGTCAAATCAACGATATGTCAACGACTGACTTTTCAAACAGACCATATACTGAAGTTCTTGCAAAAGAGACATATCATCGTCCAGCGCGCATGTGAGAAAAGGATGGGAGATGTGGAAGGATGAGATGTCACCTTTTACAAGTACCCACAAAATTAAAAATATTTATGAACTTTACAATACCCAACATACACATACGAGTATATATATTTACATTGTGATATACACACAACATGCTAACTCTTATAATTTTAGAAACGTGCACAATATATATTACCATTCGAGTTATTTTTTCTTATGGATATATATTGACAAATAATCAAGCTTTTAATATAATAGTAAACCGTTACAATTACCTATAGTGCATGTAGTTCTTGGGAGATCGCAGCGTAAATGGCACAGTTAATATGGCAGTTTGGCGAGCGGCGATCGACTCTAAATTTTCGATAGTATTGTTCTCCTTGACGAGCTGATCACGAATATACAAGTTTTAGAAAAAGTTAACGATAAAAGTAGCCGCTAGGGGGCTCTCAAGTTTTGGGAAAAAAATCCTGGTTTACGACAGAATTGGTTGAAACTCGGACATGTTGTACTCCTTGACGATCAGCTGATCACTAATTACTTATGGCTAAGACTATATAGTGGGTCTGGCTCACTTTATTGCGTTAAATAAAACTACTACCTTATTTAAAAAATGGCAGACCTTATAATAGGTCTTGCTCATTTTCTGAAGAAAAATATTCAATCCACACTTTTTAACAAAAGAACTTTAAAGTTGAAATAGATGTCTTATCCGTGTTTCAGCTGATTTTTCCGTAAACCAGGATTTCTTATCCAAAACTTCAGCCCCCTAGCGGCGATTTCTGTCATTAACTTTTTCCAAAACTATATTCGTGATCAGCTCGTCAAGGAGAACAATACTATCGAAAATTTGGAGTCAACCGCCGCTCACCAAACTGCCATATTAACTGTGCCATGTACTTTGCAAGTCCCACAAGAAACACAGATCCTTTGGCTTGCAGCATAAGATGTAAAGTCATGGTACCCAATAATTTTCCTGTCATATCTCAACACAGCAATGTGAACACTACTGTTTTGCGTTGCTGCTGTGTTGACTAGGGTATGGAGTCTCCTGAGCATGATTAAAATATAAAATAAAACATTACGTCGAATTTGTTCACCGCTACTTCATTTATTAAGTGATTTCAGTTTATTATTATATATTATACTCTATTAAACTTTATTATTGTAACTATAAGTTTATTATTGTAAAATAGTATTATCTTTTTTTTTTTGGTCCATTCGAAAAATAATTGGCTACTCGAGGTAACTTTAAAATTAGTTTACGGAAATATATTTTAAAAAATCTCAAAACTTCAACATACGAGTGGCAAAACTTTGTAACACAAAGAAATAATGTCGTTCACATTACTTAATATAACGTAGCATCCCTACAGCTTTACGCATTGCCTTTATTAAACACACCCGAGAAGACAACTTGAGAAAGTTTCTTAATTTATATTTAAGTAGAAGCATCGAACTTAGGCAATTTATTTATAAACTACGACCACTGAATACAAAGTACCGTCACACTAATGTTTTAGCTTCAAGAATACGATGTTATTAAAATATAATATCTCAAATAGTTATCTGCGACTTATCAGAAAACAAAAATCAAATTAATCTATTCACGTCCTGAATGTCGTACATAACTTATTACAGTTTTTCCCATTACAGTCCGATTTTATTTTTACAAGCCTGCAGCGATACAATGAAAATAAATAACTAACTGATTTAGCGGTTTCCAGCAAGCAAGTTACCAGCTTTGAATGAAATTTACTTCCATTCAAAGGTATTAATTTCTTTTTTTTGTGTACACTTATACAAATATACCCGTACTTTCACGTTTCCGCTTCATCTTTGATATAAAGAAGTCAACTAGATTTTAGTCTTACAGCAAAAAAGGCACGCTAACATGCTCTTTGAAATAAATTGACAAATTAATTAACCGGTCAGAGTACAGAAGGGTAAATTCCCGAGCTTAATAATTCAAGATAAGTAAGGGATGACTTATTATTTAATTCTCGTGTGTATAAAATGTGAGAGAGAGTAGTCTGTAACCATCTAACCAAATGCTTATAGTACAATGACATCCTTTTTCTCTCTTATATATTATAGTACATCTCATGAAGAATTTACACTTAGGTAGATATTCCGAACAATATTCTCACAAACCAAGACCATAGTATGATCTGTACCAGGTTCTTATTAGATTTCTGCCGCGCCTTTGTCGCTATAAATACGTCAATACTTATCCAACCTAACTTACAATGGGATTGACGGTACATCAAACAGATGCCTTTGGAAATAGTTACTATTTCATAGGTGTCAAATTGCTTATTTTCTCATATATCCAAATTTCTTAAAGAATACAGACAGCAAATAAAACCAGTGAAAACTCCTAGTGACAAAACAAGAAGTTGTACCACAGGGATCCATATTGATATCACACCTTCGCATTCACTTTCATACCGCTGACACCACTGATAACAGAAAACACCGCCATAATCACCTCTATGCCAGTAATCTACAGATGTATTTATCTTTTCCACCATCTAAGTATGATGCAGCTAAACTAAATGAAGACCTGACATATATAGGTAGTTGCTCGGAGTCATAAATATACTGTAAGCCCAACAGAGCCAAAATTGATTTTGCTTCTTTTACTATACGGTGTTCGGTCCAAATATTCTTAAATGTGAGTAGATCGTCCAACTATATAATTTTGACTCTATTAATTACAAATCTGCCCATTTGTCATTAAAACATTGAAATACTACGCTTGTTCAGCTAACTATCTACGCATTCTTAAAATAAATCAATGTATGATTTATTTTAAGAATGCGTTTACTGAATGTGAAACTTGCATTAGCAAGTTTAGAGTTCAAATATGAGAATATTGAACATCTCTAGATAGTTGGTATGAATTACCCTAGGAAAATGCTCGCTAGACCCACCCCAACTACATACAGTTCGGATACTCCCCCACATTAAGCGTTGTTAAGCGTTCTGAACATAGGTGATCTATAAACACCCAAACTCAACATAACTTTATATTGATGCGATTGGAAAACGCGCAAAGTATTATTATATATGCAAATCGCTTGTATTCTGCTGGTAATTTGTACTATAGGAATACTGTAAATATAATGCTTGATATATTATAAGTAAGATGGGCAGATATACATTAGTTTTCAATCTTATAAATTGATAAGCAAGCGCGACTTTTTTGTAGCTTGAAAAATCTTGAAATATCTATCGAATTTGAATATAATAAAAAATAAGAATGTCTCAACTTTACCTCGTATTCACATTTATTAACGTTATAATATGTATAAATGCTCGTTACACTTATAAATTTCACAAAAACTTCGTATTCTTGTTGAGACAATAAGTTAAATTATTCTCATTGTAGTTTCCACTTTTGGCACTTTCATTGAATTATACACTTGTATCTTGCGTATTTCTCTACATTCCACTGTATTATAGTAATAATTTCTTAACATTTCATCATTTATCTATTAAATAAATGTAATTGTAACTTTTGGCAACTTTTGATAATAGTGAGACATTTAATTTAATTTATATTTTTTGTCAATTTAAACTCTATTTTATAAATATTATGCCATATTTTCAATTATCCGAGATCAGTGTAAAAGTTGACTAGGGTTTCTATTCTATGCAGGTCTTTGCACCTACAGTTGTCAACAAAGGCATAAATAGCTACATCTCTGAAAGCTACAAATACTATGTGCTGCTACTATCGTGTACCTGCTGTGTTGCTGCTATTGCTGCTATCGCTGCCAGTTGCTGCTAGTACATCAAGCAACCGTATGAGCTTGCTTGATGCTATTGCAGACAATTCTGTTGCCTGCTGCTTTCAATACCAGTTGCAGTTACTGCATACCTGCGGTTGCATGTTTGCCCACTGCTACTGCAGCACACCTGCCAGCCTACAGTTGCTGCGCTACGTACCTACCATTTGTCAGCTAGCCTGTCCTACCTACTATCAACCTGGTACCCGAGTTTTGCTCTTTCGTAATTCAATTGTCAATTATTATCGGTTTAAATTTTGAGTTTTAAAGTTTATTTCTATCATTTGGTCGGACCCTAATAGTGGTTTATTATCCTTATGTGGCTGTTATGTAGATCATAATTTTTAGATTTTTTAATTCTATCGTTATTTTAGCTTTCTTTTCTTCTATTTTAGCTACGTGGCCTTCCGCTATGTGACAATAGGCAAAACCAAAAAACCACGTCGGGCACACGGGTCATAGTAACCTCGGTCCCACCAAGATGCACCAGATCATACTTTACGCTTACATACTGAAGAAGAACGTCTTTCTTTTCCACTATATTCAAAAAGCCTGCTTATACAAAGTATGCAAAATGAAAAAAAATATATTATTTAGGATCTAAGAACAATTTTACGACAAGTGTTTTTTAATCCAGAGCAGAGCGAAGTACTCTAGATATGAACACAAGGAGATCCCTCCTACTCCTAAAGTATGTTCTTCACTCGAGCTTATAGTACTCTTGCTCCCGAGGACACTACTTTTTATCACCCTCTATGAAAAAAAAATCGTACGTAAGAATACTTATGTACAGTATCCATATTTGAATCACTTTTAGATCTTGAGGGATAAAAAAGCTTGTTAGTACCAATTTACGGGAATCTATTTTCGAACAGATAAGAAAAAATATATAATATATTTTGTATCTTGAATTTATTATGATATTATAATAAAGTGCTCTTATTAGAGCAGTCTTCTCTTTAACTATTTTCTAAAAGAAATCTCTAGAAAATATTCAATACAGGCCTTTGCTCAAAGCAATTCAGTAATATTCATTTATCAATAACTGTGACATTACAACGCAATCGGCGAGCCCCAGACTTGGACCACTTTAGATAGACAATATACGGTGCTCCAGAATGTGTGCCGATAACTGTCGCTATAAATCTTTAGGGACTTGCCCCGACTTATATTACAGACAATACCTAAAAGCTTAACAGATATCTGTCATTGTTCGTGGGCGGGTCAAAAAACGGGAATTACACGGAGCGCTAATGCAGAGAATATATGTATGTACGTATTCAAATTTTCAAGCCTTTAATACAATGAACATTATTCATCCTCGTGTGATTTTTTACATTTAGATCATATAAGCCAATTTTTATGATAAATTACGATAGTATGAATTTGATATGATTAATTTATATCAAATGTCAAAAAATACATTATAGTTCTAAACTATATCTTTATAACATGTTTTTGTTTTTTTTATTTTTATATAACGCGTTTATAACATTTTCCAATGGAGAAAAGTTTTTCTAGTGGTTAAATCTTATGTTCATTCACCGCTATCTCATCAAGGGGGCGTAACGGGGACGGTCAAGATTCTTGTAGTCAGCGAGGACAAGGAGGGAAATGCTGTTCTTTTAGCTAACACCCTTAAAGGGGTGATATGAACAGACTCCGCGCGGTTGTCAGGACCCAGCAAAGCGGCGGAAATGTTAGTTGCGAGGTGAAGGAGGCACTCGCGAAGACAGGCGAATGTCCAGTCGAAGAGGTCCGGATTGGAGAGATCCACCAGGACCGCTTCACCGTGGGTACGGTATGAGCGTGCTGTTCGATAACAGCAATCAAAAAAGATCCTGACTGGACGGGACGGTCTGCCGCGAAAAAGAAGGGGCGACCACAGGGCGGAGGTAGACCGGATCACGCTGTGTTATCGATGTGAAGAGAAACGGCACAGGGCAGCGACGAATTCATCGTAGCCCAAATGCTCTTTGCACAACGGCCGGGAACCAGACGGACCAACGTCTTGGAAGGAAGATATGCTGCATCCAAGGCGCATATTAGAAAGTGGTGAAAAAGGGGGCCGGCGGCACCACCTGAAACCTCAGAAGAATTAACGATGGACGTCACCGAGAGACTCATCGCTCGATATGTTATTATTATTCAATTCATATTGAATAATTAAAATCTAGACAAATTGTAACCAGCTTCTTTCATAATACCGAAAACCGAAATGTGTCACACAACAATGCAGTATACATACCGTTTTCGAACCATTGTGTGGCATACCTTCATAAATAATGTTTTTGTATATTTGTAATCTAGTTAATTTACATGAATTTCGCTCATTCGGAATTCTCACAAAGTAATTCAGGCGGCGTTCACCAAATCATATTAAAATTAGCAACAATGGTCCAACTAATAGAATTGCGGCTGGTTTACGCATAATTATTCAGACCGTAATTGTCGTAGTCAATAAAAACTTTATTCAAATCGTAACTTATTTCCACGAAATGTTATTGTCATATTTTGGTAGAATTACGCTAACATTTTTTTCGTAGAATTGCGATATAATATAATATTTACCTATTATAAACTCACTACACAAGCGTGTTATTGCCCTACATAAATATTATATTACAAAATTTTAAGATCCGATTCCGACATTTTCGTGGAATTCGATTAAATGTCTACGAGAAAATAAATTTACTTATTATTCACTATTGCCTTTTTATTCCTTTTATTTGTCGCCAGTTATAGAATGACAACTTGAACAAAATGCATGCTCAAAAACTTGAGGTCAGCTACAGTTTTTGAATTCATATTATTGACCCAAAATATGGTATCATGCATATAAATGTATTCATTTTAGTGCCTTTAAATGGCGAATTCTTAAACACTACAAATATTCACTTACGAACAGTTATAATTTGACAAACTGGAACAGACACCACTAGGTGTAAGTTGTTACATTTATTATTTTGATCGATAGTCGTAGAAGATAAACTTCACTAATGGTGGTCGGTACACAAGCTAAAATATATTTTTCCAGCTTCACACAACATAGCTCCACGGCATACTCTACTGAAAAATTAATATACCTATATCTTTACGATCTTTAAATTGTAAACATTTTTTTACAAATCATTTTTACCATAACATATTCTCTCTTTGTTCAAATATAATATGTTAATTCATTTTTTTGAACCTCTTTATTGCAGAGTTAATAAATTAATAAAAAAAGCTTCAGACAAATCCAAATATTTTCCGCACGTGGACTGTTGATGTATAATTATGAATTTTGGACCATCATTATTTTCTACAGCCTCTAACACAAATGTAACTTCTTTTATTTTTACCATACATATTTTTTCCGCCAATACCTGTATTACATTTCAATTTATTTTTAATGAAAAGTTTTATTTATTAATCGCAATTAAAAACTTCCTTAAATATTCCTGCACTGGTTATCGTGCCGTAAATTTCACGTATATTGCCGTAAAAATATTTTTAATCACACTTTAAAGCAGTGAGTCAAATCAAAATACTCTTACGTAAGATTTTTACTTTATTTCGCAAGAGTCACAGTTTCTCCTCTTTTGCCTTTCATATACAATCGCTACCATCTTGAAATGAACGGAATACATTAGTCAGAATCAGAACTTTCACGAACTATCGCGCTTGTGTCGAAATATTTAATGACGACTATTGCAACCTGCTAGTACATACAAAAAATAGACATTACGTAGTAGAATACATAGTACTGCTACTCGCCGTTAAGTGTCACAATAGACAATAGTAATTAAGTCTAGCTCTCTGCAACTAGTCTCCATATCTTAAATATTAATAGTACTCTACTAAAGTAATCATTATAATTTAAAAGTTTGGAGACCTCTGTCATTGAGAACATTTACTTTTCCGCTGTTTTAGTACTAATGACTTGTACTGCTTTAGTTCTTATAATTGATTTCTATAACGCTTTCAATAATCTTACTTCTTAACATTATGTGCACCGCTTTCTCTGCTTTTTCTACCATAGTTTCTTATTTTCTAAATCGACGGCCAGTTCGTTTAGATCTAATTACATCATACAACTATATAGATGGTTTATACTCATAGTAAGCGTATCTCGAGGCGATATTCTTTCTATTCTCTTTTTAAATAAATTCTTAATCTCTCTTCAGTATGTCAAATACGAAAATCAATCTTTAGTAACAAGCCTAGCTGTAATTGTTAAGCGGTCTACTAAATACGGAATGCCCGTTAATCCAAAACGCGCTTTATTTTTTTTCGCAGACTTATTGATCTAACGCAACCCAAGCGTTGTAAGTAATGAATGTAAATTTCATGACACGATCTGGGGTAACGGATAGATATATATTAACTAAGGTACAAATGCTCCACCGGGACTCGAACTCAGAACCTCAGCGATATCGACACCTTAAAACGGGCGTATACACCACTCGGTCACGGAAGTCATCAAGTATAATTACAATTGTTTGATCATCGCGGCGACTAACAAAGATCGCTGTAACGTCTCTCAATTATGTACAATACAATGTTATTATATTTAGATCGGTTGTTAAGAATCTAGTTTTGCACATAAATAATTCTCTGTTAGGATGTTAGTATTGTATATAATAGAGTTTACAGGCTCTGCACTCATTGTACGAGCATACGATTACGCAACGTAAAGAAGATTTACAATTAATTACTTACAAATATCGTTGAATGCTGAAAAATTCTATTATTTTTATTTTGAGTTTTTGGAAATATTTGTACATTTCACAATAAACTCAAATAATTACCCTATTAATTCACGTATGTGTCTAGGAGTCGTTTCGCAGCTCTTCAGTATTATTTACGATTCGGATGTTCTCGCCTATTCGAAAAGAACGAATTTCATACTCTTACCGATAAAGCAAACACACATCCTATATTATACACCTATATAGGTAACTAGAGATCGTTACAAATTTGCCTCTGAACCACACAGTTTTTGTCCACGCTTATAGAATAGTTTACTGTCCTCATCTCAGATCGACTTTGCAGTAAATTTTTAAATTGTACAAGCTTTGTAATTAATATATTCATAAAGAGTACTATTAAATCATACTTTAAGATGGAAACAAAATTGAAAATATTTTCACAAATTATCACGAATAATATTATCACGAAAACACTTTTTATGTTGGGTTAAAAGAAATGGTTACAAAACAATCGAGATTCATCGAAACATCCGTTGAACGTCGCCGGGAACGTTTTCCCTGATGATTTGGCAAGTCGCCCCCGCCTAAATTTAAATCGTAATCTTACTGAGTCAACGTTCTAACACCCAAAATAAACAGTCCAGCAAAGACGACAAACGCGACCCGACCAACCATCAACAATAGTATGATTGCATTAATATCAACACTTTTCAAAACTGAACAGGTAAACTATGTTAATTTTAAATAAAAGTAGGTATAAACCACACTGACAATACAGTCGATATGTCGTTAACTAGAAGACATAGCTCCATCAACAGGATGTCATTGTCGCCAAAATTGAAATTTTACGTATTCTAATTCAGAATCTAATACCAGCTAATGAGATAGAACATTTTAATATAAGGATATACAGATTATTCAAAACGATTCAATACAATAATGTTATTTCTGAAAGTGATCCATTCATGGCCGCGAAGTGGATTATATGCACCTTGGAGGTCTTCCCGTTACTTGTCAGTGGCGAAAGAATTACGCAACATAGAATAAAATTAAGAAAGTGTCATTCTTACTATATAAATAATATGAAAATAATAGCAATATTGGAGATCGACAAATACATGTAACTTTTAAGTGGCAAATCTATATAAAAAGGATCTTCAGACTATCATTATAAGAGATGAAAACTTTAAGATATTGTATTGCATGACTCCATTGGACAAAGACTATAAGACCAGTCACAGAGAAGATAAGAAGAATATAAGATATATATATAAGAATATCCTTATGACGAAGCATGAGCGCACGATGAGGAAATTATATATAATACGTGAGAATTCATGCGTACAAAGAATAACTGTGAGAGAATTATATATGATACAGAAAAATCGAAAAAAACGTATTGTACCAATTAGGTATAAATTATTATGTAAATATATTATAACACCGGTAGTACTGTGGTTTCGGCACTAGATTTTTTTTTATCACGGAAAGGGTAACCTGCATATGCAGACGGAGATATTGTTTGTTGTACCCTAACTCTAAATTCACGAGTCCAAACAGCTTCTCGAGTCCTAAAACTTATGTACATGTTTATAATACTATCTACAGTTACAGTATACAGGTCACAAATGACAAATCCAATTCTGTTTCCGAGAGATTGGTATTAGTTCAAGAGTAAACTTGTTGAACAAATTTCTTTGAAAAATCTTATTTATAAATAATTATTCATCAGTATTTCCATTTCGACATAAAGTCATTAACCTATAAAAAATACCCATACAGATCTTCTCTGATACGTAGCAATCCACATTTCTTATAAATCTAAAACAAAACAAAATATATATTATTAAACACCTATAAATTCTATTTCATTCGTCTTTATAATTAAAGAGCTTTCCGCTCTGGGCTATGTTATTTGCCCACGTTTTATGTAAAATATGCCCACGTTTTATGTAAAATATAAAACTATAAAAGATAAAACTGACCCCATAATAAATTCATCAAAATCGAACCAGTAGTACTTAATGCAGTTACTGTTTATCCCGAACATTTAAACTCGTAAGCTTTTACCTCTTTGTAATATTCGATAGCTATATAATTGTTGCGTTTTCCCGAACGCCCGTTATTTGCTTATATTATTTAATTATATAATAATATTGCTTACCGGTCCGTAGTTCTGGCTTTGCTTAAACTGTGTTTTGTGTGTACTAATGTGCCCTACCGTATGTGGTTATAAATAATATCATATATTACAATACTTGTAGTATAAAAAAATAGGAGAACGCGTGGCCGACCACTTTTCCAATCCAATCCCGTCTTCAAGTACAATATGCAAATCTTAATCCAATGGTATATTTAAATACACTATGATACACTTGATACACGTAACTAAATGACACGTAAATGATCAATTATTAATCCGCCGTAAATAAACTCAATAAAAATGCCGTGAAAAAATCCGAAGTGACAGTCAAGTACCGAAACCGTAATGTCAAAATCTTTTTTTTTATTACTTTTTTAAATTTCCTTTTCCGCGGTCCGAAACTCATAAGTCCTAAACAATCCCACCCCGAGATGAGCAACCCTCATCTCGCTAGTCTACCGGTAGACGGGACAGGGTTGCCACCGCACGGCGCATCACAGAGTCGCCGATCGAGACCTCTGCGAACCGAGGTACACCGTCAGAGCCTGGATAAAGCTTCAAAATGCGTCCTCTACGCCAACGTAGAGGAGAAAGATTTGAATCCTTAATCAGGACAAGATCCCCTACCCGTGCAGGAGCCGTTTTATCTGTCCATTTCAGCCGCTGCTGCAACATGTGCAAATACTCCGAATAAAACCGTTTATTAAAATTTTGTGACATCTGTTGCAGCATTTGAAAGCGAGAAAGTCGACTCAGTGGTACATTCTCAAAGGGATACTCAGGGAGAGCTGCAAGGGGCTGGCCGATGAGGAAATGACCCGGTGTCAAAACCTCCATATCGTTGGGATCCGAAGAGAGTGGGCATAAAGGCCGTGAATTTAAAGTTGCTTCCACTCTGTAAAAGACCGTAGTAAGTTCCTCGAACGTAAGAACCGTTTCCCCAATAACACGTCTCAAATGTGTCTTAGCCACCTTCACGACAGCCTCAAAGATGCCTCCCCAATGAGGACATCCAGGAGGATCAAACTTCCACGTAATGCCCTGAGTAGCCATTGCTTGTCCCAAGTCCGTACTATGTTTCGTTAAAAAATCATGGACCTCCTTAAGATACCTGTCAGCACCCTGATAATTTGTGCCGCAGTCCGACCGTACCAAACTCGGTAACCCCCTCCGTGAAACAAAACGTCCGAACGCCGCGATAAACGCTTCCGTACTAAGCGAAGATACTATTTCTAAATGTACTGCCTTCGTTGACAGACAAACAAATACACATAAATAAACTTTGTAAGTCTTAGAGGTCCGCAAGTGAGAAGCCCTGACAATAAAAGGACCAGCGAAATCCGTACCGACACCGTGAAAAGGTCTGGTGACACTAACCCGATCGCTAGGTAGGTCACCCATCATAGGCTGCATGGTGTTAGCCTTTAACCGATAGCAAGGTATACACTTAAATATAACCGATCGGACGCACCGTCGCGCCGATAGTATCCAAAATTCCCGCTGAAGAATAGCAAGCAGTGCCGTACAACCTGCATGCGAGTTAGTAATGTGCCGATCACTTACTATCAACTGCGTCAAGGGTCCGTCCTTGGGCAGCAAAAGGGGATGCCTAGCCGAATACGGCAGCTTCGAGTTGCGCAGCCGTCCGCCAACACGAAGTAATCCCTCGCCATCAATGAATAAGTTAAGTTTCTGTACGGCACCCTTTAACCGACCCGTCGTCCGTAACGATTTAAGCTCGTCAGAAAACCGTTCCGATTGTACCCGTCGTACCCAAAACATGAGAGCAGCACGCCGTTCGCCTGCCGTCAGAAACAAAGATGTATTTCTTACAACCGGTTTGCGAGTATTCGTTATAAACCGACGCATCCATCCCGTAACGGCCAGTAATTTATTAAGAGAGCTAAACCGCAGTAAAAGAGGGTTTGTGACGATTTCTTTCTCCACAGCCATGACACGCACACAGGGCAGCGGATCCGATCCGATTAAAACCGTAGGGGGCCATGACGACTCCGGTGCCGTCAACCAAGCAGGTCCCCACCAAAGGTTATGACTCACCAACGAGGAGGCATAACAGCCGCGAGAGGCCACGTCGGCGGGGTTCAACTCGCCGGGTACGTGCCGCCAATTCAGATTCACTGACGAGTTTTGAATTTGCGAAACCCGATTCGCAACAAATGTTTCCAGCCTATGTACCGAGGTCTGGAGCCACGCCAAAACAATTTGGCTGTCAGTCCACGCATAAACGTTGCCTATGTTAATGTGCTTCCCGAGTGTATCACAAACATGATTCAATAACCGAGTAAGTAACGCAGCTCCCGAGAGCTCCAATTTGGGTATGGTTTGGCGGTTGCGTATAGGAGCCACCTTGCTCTTCACCGTGATTAGATGTAACGCTACTGAACCATCTGGCTGTATCGTCCGAAGATATACGACTGCCGCGAAACCCGATTCCGAGGCGTCACAGAAACCGTGAAGTGACGCATGATACTTCCCCGGTGGAAGTATTTTACGAGGTATAACAACCCTTCCGATAGTGGGTAACTGATCAATAAATGCGAGCCAGTCCGTTAAGAGTTCAGTAGGTAGGGTCTCATCCCACTTAAGCTCAGCCAACCATAACCGTTGTAGAAAACATTTAGCCCAAAATATTATAGGAGCGATCCACCCGTTAGGATCATAGATACGAGCAACCGTAGACAGGACTAGCCGCTTAGTCCATATCTTTTCCGTTATTGTTAAAACCCGAAAGGAAAAGATGTCAGGAACCGGTAAATACTGAACACCTAAAACCGATGTTGAACGAGGAGAGTCCGGATTCTCAAATAACAATGGATCTTGAACGTGATCCGCTGGTAGTCCTTCTAAGAGACGTGGACTGTTCGAAATCCATTTCCGTAGTTCATAGCCAGCCGTTGCCAATAACGCTATGAGCTCGTTACGTAAAATTAAAGCCTCCTGTTCCGAAGATCCACCCGTGATAACGTCATCGACAAAAATTTCCGACTCTAAGACGTCCGCCGCACGAGGGAATCGAACGCGTTCCCGTTGAGCGAGTTCCAACAAGCACCGCATAGCCATCCAGGGGCTAGATTTCAAACCGTACGTGTTTGTGTTCAGTTCGTAGACGCGTAATGGGTGAGACGGGTCCTCGCGCCAAAGAATCAGCTGATACCGTCTATCAGCCTCATCAATCACCGTTTGCCGGAACATCATGCGTATATCCGTCGCGAAGACCACCTGGTGTCTACGAAAGGCCGAAATAAGATCCGAAATATCTTTATGTAGTTTAGCACCCGAGTGCAGGATTTGGTTCAATGAAACACCGTTAGAGGAAGGGGCCGACCCGTCAAACACGACCCGTATCTTACCGCTATCCGATTTAAAAACCGCGTGATGTGGTATGAAATAGTGTTCTTCCGATGAGTAGTCCCTCCGTGCCAGGGACATGTGACCTAATTGTTCATATTCCCGCATGAACTCAATGTATTTGTCGCGAAACTCTGTATCTCGCTTCATGCGACGTTCCATAGAAAGCAGGCGTTTCTCAGCAGTGAGGTAGGACTGCCCCAGCGGTTTGCGAATGCTCACAAAGGGCAACCGAGTAACGAAACGACCGTTCGGTAACCGATAAACATTTTCGATAAAATGGCGCTCGCATTCTTCGTCGAGCGGGTCCTTCCGTGAAACCGTGGGTACCTCTTCTGTCTCCCAAAAACGCTGTACTAAATCCGAAAGAGAAACGCCCGTAAAAACCGTATCAGAAACCGTATCATATGCTGGGCCCATAATCATATATCCGTAGTGCGATGGTATAGCAACCAAGCCATTATTATTTAAATTTATAGTGCGTCCGGTGCACAATAATTGACCAAGCACATCAGTACCAAGCAACAAATCAATTTTTCCAATATTTAAAAATTTTCTGTCAGCCAAAGACAGGTGAGAAGCCGAGTTCAAAATTTCCGAAGGTAATTCCACCTGTGGATGTTCTCCTAAAATATCATGCAACACTAGTGCTGTAACTGTAATAACAGGTTGAGAGACCGATTCTCCAACAATGTTAAAGGTACATTGACCATAAACATGTGACACGAGCACATCACCTATGCCACGAACCGAAATATTATTATTAAATATGTATAGGCCTAACCGTCTCGCCAAATTAACTGTTATCATGCAACCTTGCGAACCCGTGTCCGCTAGAGCCCGTGCTCTAACATAAAAACCGTTAATATCACAAATCCTTACCGCAACGGTAGGCAATAAAATAGTATTTAAAAAGGTTGCATTTGGCGAGGCGGCGGCGACTACCTATTCTTGAACGTCACTATGAAATGAAGCATTCACCCGATTAAAAACCTGGGCTGCCGACAGCGCCAGAGGGTTATATGTAGGGGTCTCGAGCGCCCCAATGGTGCCCGAGTCAGGTGCCAACTGGCATCCGGTGTCCGGTAACCAACCGGATGACCGAAAGATGGCGGCGTGTTCCTCAATCGCGGCCGTTCCGCGAGTGGTGGTGAGAAACCCCTCGCTCTCGCTGCATACGAGGCCGCAGACGCATACTGTTCCGCAGTGACGTCACGAGATTCGTCCGCTTGAATATGCCCTATGCCCGCTGCATAGGGTGCTTGTACCATAGGCCCGGTGCCTCCCCCACCCGTATGTGGAGATGCCTGTGAAGTAGGCCTAAAGCCACCCCCACCCGTATATGGAGGTGTCGCGCGCACGTCCACCCGTCGAGGCGACGCTCGTCCAGAATGAGGAGGTGAAGTCCGTACTTGTCCGCTTTGACCCCCTCCTGAAGGAGAACCAATCCGTGCCACTGCAGGCCTAACTCCACCATTCCTATTCAGGCATAACATCCCGTGATGTTTGCCGTTACAATGAATACATGGCCGTGCCACTGCACAACTATTAACAAGATGATCCCCTAAACAAAAATAACAAAACTTGTGATTTTGCACAAAACGCCTCCGCTGTTGAGGGGAACAATTTATAAAATGTTGGCATTTAGATATAAAATGGCCTATGATGCCACAAAAGGTGCAACCAACCCGCTTGGATTGCAACCTATTATTAATAGTATGGTCCGATGTAGCCATACCTACCCTAGTCCCCCGAGTGGGTGGCCTAATCCTACCCTGACTGAATACAGGTCTTCCCTGACTGGACACAGGCCTCCCAGATGGCCCTGAGGTAGCCGTTGCAGGAGGTGAGCCTACATTGTCAACAATCCGTGCTTCTTCCTCCAAGAAGGTCAAAAGGTCAATAAATTTAGGCAACGGGCTTGCCTCATCTCCGCTTCCATATTTTTGTTCAAATCTTAATTTTAAATCAGAGGGTAACTTATTCAATACAATATGGAGCAACAAGAATGACCACTCCGTTACTGGTAAATTTAATTTCTCCAAACAATTATAGGCCACCTTTAATGGATTTAAAAAATCATCCCTTATAAACATGATATTCCTTAAATAAGGCAAATTTAATATCTTTGCCACATGGGCATCCGCAATTAACCTAATATTTTGATATCTGCCCATCAATAGCGCCCTTGCAGTCTCATAATTGTTATCTGTTATGGTTAAATGTGAAATAACCTGGTGAGCGTCTCCCGATAGACAACTCAACAGATAACTTAATTTTTGTGAGAGTGATATATCCATCCGACAATGTACCAAAGAATCAAAAATGTTAATAAATGACATCCAAGTTTCATACCCACCAGAATACTTGGGCAAATTTAAATCCGGCAATCTAGTATAAATTGAGGCATTACTACTTGACTGACCCTTAACCGTGGGACTACTGGCCAGATCCAGTGTCCTTACCGCCTGAATAATGCTGTCATAATATTCTAAGCATTGCTTGTAGTCTGCCTGAGCTTGAATCAACCTTGCCTGCAAAGTTTCATTGTCTGGATTCATGTCAGCCCCCTATCATAACACATTTGTAAAGCTTGATCCAGATCCGCCATGTATCTGTTCGCATTTGAAGCCCGCTCTTTCAAGGCCTCAACCCTGTCTGGTCTACTCACCAGAGAAAATGCGCTTACCAACCATTGCAAAATTTGCAATGCAAATCTACCAATGATTTGCATTTTTAGAATTCTATATAAACATTAACCTGACGCTTCCATGGTGAAGGAAAACATCATGATGTAACCTGTAAAGAAATTCAAAGATCTATGTAACCAAACCACGCTGGGCCGCGTGGTTGACTAAGTCTTAGTTAGCCTGACTTAATGTAGGCTCGTGCTCCCCTGCGGCAATGCTGGCGGCCGAGGGAGGTTGGAGGGCTGTGGCCTCCTTCTGTGAAGCAGTTATGCTCCAGAAGGAGGCGGCGCCGGGCTCGGTAGCACAGCTGATGCGGCGCCGCCGCGGGTCACCGCGGAAATCGCGCCCGCGGATGCGGCGACCCGGGAGGGACCACGCCCCTTCCGTGGCCGGGGGGCGACGTCGGTGGTGGAGATCGGGGGAAGTATTGTAGCCTCCCCCGAGGAGGGCTCCCCTGTATCGGCGGGGGAGCGGAGGCTAGGGGTTCCCGGAAGTAGCTTGGTGTTCCCGGGGGCTCCCTACATGCCTGAGGAAGGCCATCCCTGAGGTTTTTAGTGGGTAGGCCTCCCCCTTCTGGGGAGGAGAGTCCCACATAACCGCCGGCTCGCCACAGCCGGGGTATGCAACTTAATGCATTTTCCTCAGGGGAACAAAAAAAAAAGAGAAAAATATACTAATAAGCACGAAACTTCTTCGATTTAGAATTACTTTTTCTGAGTGTTACATAGTTGCTACTAATTAAGTTAGATTCAATGTATACCAATAGGGATTTAAACTAAGTCACCTAATATTATTACAAGGTCAAAACAAAGTCGACAATGTTTAGATACATACACATCCAATTAACAAATTACATGATCTCTAATAAATGAAAGTACAAAAACTTTCCATTCTTTTCAATTTACATTAATCGTCATAAATAAGAAGTCACTCATAGCGTTTAGCTCGGATTAGATAATGTATAAACAAGTAAATTTCCTTTTAATTAGTAAAGAAACCATGTAAGGAAATTATGTACAATTGTAACATAAACTAGAATTCCAAAAACTTATAATTGCATATCTCTTTATTAAAAACAATACCAAATTAAAAATAGTTAGAATGAATTTCGTCAGGTTCCTAACTAACATTAGGAACTAACTACATTTATATTAGATGAACATTTATTTACAACATTTCTTGTATGTTGAATACTATTAGGAAAATAACAAAGCTTTTACACATGACTACTTGTTTTTGCTCGTTAATGTGAGGGCGCTACCCAAAGCCAATATATTTACAATTTGCGCTGAACAAGTATACCTTCTCAAGTCAACTATGACAGAAGCACTTTAACCTAGTTTATTCTGTAGAACTAGCTATAAACTTCTGTCCGTAAATACGAAGTACGAATATTAACTGATACTAACCACAACAACTAAAGATATAGGTGATACGCTATATGGGATGCACTTGTGGAATATTTATATATTTATCAATAACATAATCATAACATCAGTATTACATGTTGTATCTAAAAGCTATTAAAAATAAAAGTGACGACGATATTAATTTAGAATCAACTTAATTACAATAAATAAAATGAAGAACTAATGTGTAATATCTAAAACAAATGACAACAGACAGGGATTATACCGTGTATATCACGGTCGTCTGCTTGAGTACGTCCGTCTTACCTATTTCTGCTGCAAAATAACAGTATTCACATTGCTATGTTCTAATGTGACAGATAATATAGGTAGAAATTTCTGAATGCTATCTCCTCTAGGTTCCCTCATAATAAGGCCAGCGCCACTTTCGCTTCCCCCACCTTATCTATCGCTTTTGGGCCCCTTTTATGGGTCTGCGCTGCATCACCCCTCTCCTGAGGAGCGGTCGCCCTTGCGATTTGCCTATATGGTTATTAGAACTTAGGCACAGGCTGAGTTTAATCGGTAGGTCACGTGGTCAGACAGCTCTGGCCGCGTGGAGTCCGACATAGCCTCCGTGAAGTGTACCGTTGCGGGGGTATCCTGGGCACGTTTCGTGCTCCTTGTGAGGATTCTCAGCCTTCCTCTCCTGAGGAAAAAAGAAAGTGCACCGAGTGATTCTTCCTTTATTTGAAATTTTTAAGTCAATAACCAGCTAATTCCTTTATATTTAAGAATTAAAAAGTCTTATCAGTGGAGTAATTCTCTCAATTCTGTACTTTTTTTTTAATTTATATCGCTACTTTATAATTATCTTTAATTTGATATTCCTATATCTAGTATATAGGAATATTTCTTCTCCTGCTGCTGCTTCCTATCTCTCTTTCTTTTATTATATAAAATTATGTCAAAGACTGTTCAACTTATGACCACATAATTGACCACAGATAATTAATGTATATAGCATAGTTCTCACGGACTCGCACAAAGGAAGTGGCTATCCTGTAGTTAAATATAGAAAACCAACTCGCAACTGTGGCAGAATTGTGGTTATAATACTGGTAATTCGTATTTATATATTGTAGCAATTAAGTATATATTACCTACTAGTAGAATTTACTCATTTTTAATTATTTGAAAGATTTTAATTTCCGAATGTCATTTCATTTCATTCATAACGAAATTTAAAAACTATTTATTTTTTAAGCAATATCTTGTTTCTTTTGATGTTTGATTTTGATTTAATTTACTAAGCAACCAATACTTAAGAAATTTTAGATCGTTGTGGATACCATATACACATTTTCGAACCATACATTAACATATATTATTTGAGCACCATTGCTAAAATCGAAACAATTAAAAATGGAGTAAGTTAATGCACTATTCATGTTCTCTGCAACCCTCTACGGTTGATGACCTCATTTCCAGATATTAATGATCTAAGCGGAAATAAATGAAGCCCGCTACCTTGATTTGGTGGCTATATAAAACTTGTTCTTTTTTCAACATTCAGCAAAATAAATAGGAAATTAATTAAATCGAAATATATGTATGTAACACCCATAAATTACGTAATAGGAAAATTATTTATTAGCTCATATACTAATATTAAAAAGGCTTTTCATCGTGGGATATATAGTATTGTATTTCACCTCGAAATATTTAATAAATAATCAATTTACGAGTCTTTCACACTGTGGAATATATCTGTAATTTGACGACTTTAATTTAGTTCGAAGATTATCATTATTTTATCATTCTGAAGGTTCATAAAAAGAAAATAAAATCCTGATCTAATTAAAAATATTATATATTTGAAAAGGTAGAAATTAATATAGATAGATTACTCAAGAATATAACAATTCATCTTATGGCACATGATTTATGTCCACTTTACACAAGATACGATATATTTTTCCGCGATCGCATCTATAGTATCGAAGATTACCCGAAAGATCCAAACTAGCTAAGTTTAATTCCTTATGATATTGCTGTAGTTATGATCTGCATGGTGCTGAAATATATAATAACAACATTAGTTTGAAAACCAAGTACAGAATATCAAGCTGTTGTTATATTTGTCATTATTATTTATATTGGCTCTACGCCCTTCATTCCAATTATCACAACAAAAGAGTTCCTGGCTTGAAACCAATATACTTCATGCTGAGAGCAAAGTTAAACGCTGCATCGTCACCGTAAATATTATTATGTTCAATCAACCACGTTATTTTTGGAGTGTTCCACTTCCACACGAAAAAGTCATGTGACGTCAAACAAACACTGAAGCTATCACTAACATTGCTTTTGTGATGTATAATAAATCGCATTAAAATAATTGACCAAGTAACCATTTTATTATAGATTATTTTTTATTCGGGTATTTAGAGTAGTTGGAAATCTAATTTTGTGTACAATTTTTATATGTTAGGTCAAACATTATCAATCATTAATTAATATAAAAAATCATTAACATCTCTTTTTAAAACTGTCACATCATAACTACTTTTTGATCCAAATTAATGCTAACCACTGATACAAAATAATCTAATTTTAACAATAGCAATAAATAACTTATAATTTGCTTAGTAACCAATAATATTTCTCAATTTTTTTGCATTTTAGAGGCTATTTCAAAATTTATGAGTACATTATTTCGACAAATTAAAATTTATAAGAGAATATAATAAGCTTGTCTAACAAATATTATCAAAACCAAAGCATCACTTAAGTACTTCTTCACTTCTTCACGTTCTCACTGGTATTTGAATAATTCTTTATATTTAAATTTGAAATACAAGAAATCAGCATTGAAATCATTTGTGATAAATCTTAATGATAACTATTTAAATTTAATGAAGTGCATTATTATTAAATATACGTATTTAAAACGATTACTATGTTTGGAAATCCTTTAGTTATTTCAATTTGCAAACTGAACTGAATTAAAGGATTTCCAAAACACACGGTTGCCTCCCCTTAAGCGTAGAAGAATCAGAGTACTCTATATGTTATATAATATTTCAAATGATCCACGGAGCTCAGAATACCTGACATCTAGGTGTCAGTTTCTAGGGATCTCTCACTATCTTGCTCTTCGCTCGATTAGACCACCTGACCCTTCATACTCCTGTTCATCACTCTGGGTCGTCTCTAATTCTTTTATTATGTCCTACCCGCCTATGAAACGCTCTTCTGTTGCATATCCATCGTACTCAAAATAAAGTCACATTCAAAGACTAGTGCGCAAATACTATTGAGTCTCAGCTTATTTATGTGTTTCAATGGCTAAATGGCGATTAGGTTGAGAGATGTTGTTAGATTTGTATTGCCTGTGAGAATGATACCTACTAGCTATATCAAAAAAATATAGTGTGGAATATAATGAAATAAAAAAGTGTAAAAAATACACCAAAAATGCCTACTGGTGTACATGTGTACACTGTAACATGTGCGTTATATTGGACGAACAAAGTTTAAGTGAGTGAGGTGTTGGCTAGCCAGGCCAGGATCCGTGTGTAGTTGCCAGATCTGTCATCGAACGCGTCCCCGGGTTGCGGATAGGGGAACACCCTTCAGATATGAGAGGTACAGGCTTGCCGGCGCGGACAGAAAGTGGCTGGGGTGAGGTCCCCTCTTCTTATCTCAAGAACGAGTTTGACTGTCGCCCTTGTGAAGCCCTTTTCAGGACCTGCGGCCGTTCATCAGCGTGGCATGGCAACCCTCCAAGGTTTGCGACCACTTTCGGGCAGTTCAGTGTGAGGGACTTGTCGCCATACACCAACGGGGTCGTGGTAGTTGTCTGCAAGGGTTCCCATGGCTTCGTCAGGGCGCGATGCAGCTCTCCTTCGGAAGAGACGCGCTTGCGCCCCAGCGTAGTGGGGGATCGCTGAGGTTTTTAATGGGTAGGTCTCCCCTTCTAGTAAAGAGAGCCTCAGCATAACATAAAACAAGGTGTACCGCCAGGAAGACCTATAACTTCATACGTTTCGTAAGAGACATTGTAATTTCATGTCCATGTCGTATTCGTTTTCTAAGCAAAATTGTATGCAAACCGAACAAATATTCTGTATTCATAAACTGCTAAAATTCCTGATTAAAGTGGTAGATTTAACACAACCATTCAAACTGGTTTGACCTCTAATAACTTACATATTATTCTATTATTATAACGATTAAGCTGTTTGATGAAAATAATATGTAAGTTATTTATGTAATATTACAATCAAATACTCGATTTACAATTTATGACTCTGTTATAACTTTATTATTTTAAAATTCTTTAAAATAATAAAGGCTGTAATGTTCAACCCGAAGAGGTAGGTGGATATGTACTAAACACCGACACGTGCCAAATCCTAAGTAGAAGTTTAATAGAAATTGTCTGGACATTTCACCGATATTGTATAAGTAGAAGTTTAATAGAAATTGTCTGGACATTTCACCGATATAATTGCGACATTCCTTTTAGTCGTCTCTAACGACATTAACAAGATGAAAGAGAGCAGCGACACCTATACTCTAAATGCGGCCACCGAATAGTCAATTTACTCTTAAGATTTTTTTAAAATGAAATACAATAAGTTACCTAATACAAAATTGTTAAAAATCAATTTCAATTTTACAAAACAATATGTAAATAAGTATGTAACAAATAAAAAAATCATCTGAAACTCGTGTAAATATGATTGTTCCCGCGAACGTTTAACTAAGGTAAGCACGCAAAGTCCGACATTTGGGATCTAATACGATAAACGATCCCTCAACCCCTTCGAAGCTCACACACGCACACTGATTTTTAAAGTCAGTTTTACAAAAAGGTATCTCACTATCTCTATCTTATTTCAAAGTTTAGTACTTCATGAGCTACAATGTAAACCACAATAATTTTCATATGATGTCAAGAGCACATTAAAAAGTATGCATGTATTTAATGCAAAATCGTTAGGTACTTACTTCAAATCTAAAATATTTATTGAATATCAATTATACTTACCGATATTAAAATAATCCTGGAGACTGCCAAGAAATAGAAGATGAAAAATAACTCAAATGAAAATAAAAACACAAAAACACACAAATTCAAAAGAAACCCATAATACGGCTGTCACTGAAAATAAGTTTTTTCCGGTGTAGCGATCATGAGCGCTGAAAGAGAGAACGTTCCTATATACTAGCAGCCCTCGCGACCGAACGCAAACGACTGTCCTGCCGTCGTCGTTGGCCGCGCAAGCCGAGAGGTAAAGAGTACTACAGCGACGGTCGCATTCATTGAACAGTCATTTCGTAGTCAATGAAATAAATGTGTTAACTGCTATATTTTATTAAACAGCGATGAATGTATATTGAGAGCAATATAAAAAAAGGTAATAGACATTGAGTTACACAGTAAAAAGGCGGACTACAAATGAACAAAGTTACTCATACGTGGTTTTAATTCCGGTCAAGTGCGAGTTAACTCGCGCTCGCAGTGTTCTGTACAAATAAGTAGTAACAGCGCTTTTTGTCATCAAACAACAAATAAATATTTTTTTATCATATTAAATATCATGTAAGTCTGTAGGAAATACCAAATATAAAACAATAAGGCTCAAATTTTGTTGATTCTATGACTTCAATTTACAACAAACATAAGAATCAGATGTTAATTTAGACCTATACCTCCACGCGTTTTGAAGTAAAGGGACTTGATAGACAAACGAACAACAAAATAATATTTTATAGGTTCTGCTTTCTCTTTCTCGGTATGGGCTCCGTAAAGCAAACTAAAAAATTGCTAGTTGACACCAAATATTACCCTTACAGTATCTTAACTAACAGTCATCAATTCATAAAATAAAAGTTATTTCAAAGTCTATCAAAACAAACGAAATCGGATTAAATCGGGTTGAATTTGAAAGCGCTAAACAAAAGACGCCAAAATCCTCGCTCCAACTGAAATTAAATCTGCATAATAATTTGTACAGTTAAAATAAAGTGAGTTTCCATTTTCTTTTTCAGAATAATCTTTTCTTAGACAATCGCGCTTTGCTTACGTCTTAAGTACGCTTTAGAAATGAATGACAATTAAGTAAATTCAACAAACTTTTCTGGTGTATTGCTACTAATGAGACCCCGTAATCTCCTATGTTTAAACCTATGAAAATTAAAATGATTGTTATATTTTGATGTTGTTTAATGTTTTTACCAACGTTTATTTTATAATGATTTCTGTTTAACTTTTGCGAGCATTTGTAGAGCAATGAGTGAAAACAGCCGTTAATTTTTACAGTAACATTTTCTGTATCATATGCAACATGCATATCCTTATGTAATTACTTAACTACTATCATATTTTCAATAACAAAACTTTGATTACAGTTATGAAGCGTTTGACATGTGAATATCTGATGTTTAAAAAATAATAAAAAAAATATTTGTTCCTACACACTGCGCAGGTTCGTATAATACTTCTACTTTATATATTATTTAATATATTGTTCAATCTAATGTAAGACCTATCATATGTCAATGAATGCATGTACCAACAAATGGGCTGAGGAATACCATCAACAGTTTTCTTTTTTAGAATGTGGAGTTCTATAAAGTTATTAATAGCGTCGTAAGCAAAAGACGCTGTTAATCTCATATTCAAAACGAAGCGCCAAATGGTACATGTACTTTGGTACCATTAAAAAGTCAGTTTCCAATGTGAAGTTGTGTGACGAAAATGTTGAGATAATTTATTAATTAGACAAATATTTGAAATATCATCAGTAGCCCAAATGGCACCGGGGATATTAAAATCACCAAAATGTATTCTATTCCGGATCAATCAATTTGTAAATCCAAAATATAAAAAAAATCTGTCCAGGCAACATCTTATTAGAACTTTGTAAAAATAAAATAAAATCAAATGGGAAATTCCATTTGATACTGAACTACAACAAGGGGTAAATGACGCATCGATTGCCTATGGTTCTTTGAATGCATTCTTTGGCACACCACTATCAGCGTACCACCGCCCCTCTTAATGTCGTATCGTGCCTATCATAATCTCTGTCCGTTCTATGCTGTATAGCATAATATATTTCACTCATATGAAATATAATAAATTTTGTAAAATTTATGAATATACTTTTCACAGGCAGCAATGTTTATAGTTGAGTACTAAAACGATGACACTGTAAAATCTGCCCATCGCTTACAACATTATTAGGCGCAGATTCGATCACTATTTTAATATTTGATATTAGGAATATTATTTTCATCTTCGCACAGGGAAACCCCACTACCAACTCTGTTTCCAAACGAAGATTTCTCATTTAAAAGGCCGTCAAAGCACTTCTGACACCTCTTAATGTTGTGAGTGGCATCAAGTGATCCATCTACTCGTTTGCGACTATACATTCCATAGAAGTATAGTGATCGAAAGTTTTTAAATGCCTAGAACCTCCACAGCCGTGAAGTGCCTCAAGAACTACTTACTTACTTTCTTAACAATTATTATTCCATGGTGATGTTGTGTCAGTTATATGTCTTGCTTTGGAAGATCACATAGAAGTATGAAAGGGTAAGAAGCACTACGGTAGATTTTATCAGTTCTTAAGGGTTTTAATATAAACTCCTGACTGACTGGTTCAAGAGCACTCCCTTCTCCCCCAGTCTCCTCCCCCTCCATCTCAGCCAGTATTAGAATTCTTAATAATGAAGAGCAAAATACAGTTCCATAAACATTTTGACATTGAGGCTAATTAAGCCCCAAAGAAACCTGGTAAGCAATATTGATTGATTGAGGCTGTATTTCACACCGGCCCACCAATCTGCAACAACAAGGCACAGATTCGGATATATATCAAATGCTGTTTTAATCGTTGAGTAGTTAGTACTTCCTTTTTTTTTTTGTTCCCCTAAGGAAAATGCATTAAATTGCATACCCCGGCGGTTATGTGTGGCTCTCCTCCCCAGAAGGGGGAGGCCTACCCACTAAAAACCTCAGGGATGGCCTTCTTCAGGCATGTAGGGAGCCCCCGGGAACACCAAGCGGTTATAGCCTCCGCTCCCCTGCTGGTACAGGGGAGCAATCCTCGGGAGAGGCTACACTACCTCTCCCGATCTCCTGACCGACGACCCGACGACACCGACGATGCCCCCCGGCCACGGGGCGTGGTCCCTCCCGGTTCGCCGTATCCGCGGGCGTGACTTCCTAGAGTTAGTACTTCCTAGTACTAACTTCTACCTTTAGACTGTATTTAACAAAAAAGCGACTCGGATCGTTGATTGTCAGGACAATTCGAATCGGCATATTGCCTTGGCACTACACATAGTATCGTTATGTATTTGAACTTCATTGTGTATATGAATCCATCGAAATATAGTTTGGTATGATTCCTGCTGCCACTATCCGCCAACATTCTGCGCGAAAAATATTCAATCTCATCATATTAAAATAAACGCATTTAACTTTTGTAGATCAAAATATATCATTTAATCTAACAGATTTCAAAACCATATAATATGTATTATATTAAGACATAATAACACATATATAAAACAAACAACAAACAGAAAGCCAATTGTATTTATAGACCTGACAGTAAATTGACACAAAAATCATTTTCTAGCACATTATCTGGATGATTGGCAGTCCAGAATGGAATAGACAGAGCGCAATGACAAAATTTGACCGATCGCTTGACTTTTCGAGTGGTTATGTCAATACCATACATTTTTTATGTTAGCGATGCGATTACGATTATCGATAGGTATCTTGTCTAGGCCCTCTGACCCGACTGTATATGCACCCAAATACTTATTTGCCCTTTCTAAAATGTTAGCTATAAAAAAAATAATGTTTTAGACCTTAGCCTTAAAAACAAAAAAAAAATGTTGACCTTAGCCTTAAAAACAAAAAAAAAATGACGTTGCGTCGTTGGTTGTCAAACTTATGTCATATCTTATTTGTTTATTTTGCATTTTACACATAGTAACGTTTTGATTAGGAGACTTTTAATTTAGTTTGCTTCAAAATTATATTAGTTACAAAATTTGTGAATGAATTTGGTTATTTTGATACTCCATATGTCACCTCAAAATATTCAATTTTCATAGGTTAATATAACCTTCATAATTGTGGTAATTAAACTCTGAAGATTATTAATATTTATTTTTTTCAAAAAATAAAAACCACGGCGTCGAAAAACCATCAAGAAACTGTCCATTTGACCAAAGAAATTCGCTACAAGGTAATACAAATCTCACAGAATATAAAAGCGCGCCAAATTAATTTTACCTTTGTAATTAAAACGAAGAAAAATGTAGGAGATAATTATAATAACTATTAATATGTCTCTATTTTTATTTGTACTCACGTTGAAATATTTTTGTCATTTAATATCTTGGTTTTTCAGATGCCAGCTGCCAGCTTTGGTTCCATATCACAATTGCCAGCAAATGGAGATTGTGGAATAAAAGATGTATGGAATCATAATCTACATGAAGAATTCCAAATAATTCGACAGGTATGCAACTTAGTTTATATTTTCAAATGTAGTCAATATAATATTTATTATTCCCTTTTAACAGGTTGTACAAAAATTCCACTGGGTAGCTATGGACACTGAGTTCCCAGGTGTTGTGGCTCGACCAATTGGTGAATTCAGATCGACTGCTGATTACCAATATCAATTATTAAGGTAGGTACACTTGTATTCATTTTCATAATTGTTAACCATTATATTTATTACTATTGGTTTATTATTAAATACAGCAAATATTGTTACAAGAAAGAATATATTAATAATATATATATTATTATCTTTTTTTTTAACATAATTCCCATGATATTTCAATTACATAGTATGGTACATTAACTGCTAAGGTTGGAACATTTTTGACCATCGGCTGTAGAGTCCCAACCTTGCTCTGAATAATGTTCTTTTTTTCACCAATGATGAGCTAAAGCAAAAGTTAACCCTTGACTAACTACACAAGTGACAACGTTTAATAAACAGGGTATACATAAACTTGTACCATGCTATGAAAACTACCTGGAAAATCATAAGAGTTATCTTGAAAAAGAAGTTAAGATTAATTTGTATAAAACATTATTGCTGTGTCTGTACTTGCTATTTATTTATTTTAAAACAGAACATGGATTATGAATATACCTCATGTATAATGCATTTTACATACCCACATTACTGAATAACATACAGTCCTGTTATAATCTCACATATAATTAGACTTATCTATTATTTAATAAGTGTGTGATGCTGTAATCTTGGTATTAATAAGTTCAGAATTCAATTATACTGTTCTAATATATTTTTCATAATTCCAATGTTCAGCATGGTTAACTAAGAAGTAATCACCCAAGTTAAGAGAGGCTCATACCCCTTAGTTGGAACATAATATACATTGACTGTAATGATAATGATATACATTGACTGTAAGGATTCTTCATTTCATATATGAATTTATAATAAATAATAGTTATTTATGCAACTGTTGTATAATCAGGGGTATTAAAACACAAATGTGGTATTAAAACACTCATGTGATAATAGTATCACATGAGTATTTTAATACCTAATTATAACAGTTTCATACAAGACTTTATCTACAATCATGATTTGAATCGTCTATAAAAGATTCTCATACCATAGGGAGTTGTACAGTGTTGTAAGAACTATGAAAATTCAAGAAATTGCCAAGCATTTTTATGCTTAATTTATTGTTCTTTTTTTGAAATTCATAATATCACACATTTGGATGATATAATGCTCATAATATCATTGAGTGTTTTAATGTTGGCAATAAGCTAATTGTTATAGGTTCTTTTATAGAGGATTAATAGCATGATAGTAGATAAACATTTATTTTAAACTCATACATGATAATGAAACCTCTTTAAACAACTCTTAATGAATTAAAATTTTAGTACTCTGATATTAGACCATTTGTCATAATGTAGTTATATAAAATTCTACATTTACTTAAACAGAAATGTATTATTTTCTATGATAATTTGTTATTGATATAAAATTTATAATGTTAAGGTTAATTTTTAATTATATTTATAGATGTAATGTAGATCTTCTGAGAATTATTCAATTGGGCCTTACATTCATGGATGAAAATGGAAAAACACCCCCAGGATACACTACATGGCAGTTCAACTTTAAATTTAATTTGCAGTAAGTATCTATGATGAAAGTGTGTCAGTAGATATGCAATTAAAAAAAAATATTGGTTAAATAAGCATTTGCTTTAGTTGTTTAAGAATACAATAATATGTTATTTTTAGGGAAGATATGTATGCACAAGACTCAATTGACCTGCTTCAAAATTCAGGACTTCAATTCCGGAAACATGAGGAAGATGGTATAGAACCTCTTGAATTTGCAGAATTACTCATGTCGTCAGGTATTGTGTAATATTTAATATTTTCACACTGATGCATAAACTGGAATCTTTGTTAAATATATTATGAAATTAATCTCATTATTTGTTTGAAGGTTTAGTGCTTGTGGATAACATCAAATGGTTAAGTTTTCACTCGGGCTATGATTTTGGTTACCTGCTAAAATTGTTGACAGACCGAAATTTGCCTCAAGATGAAAATGATTTCTTTGAAAGCTTACGGCTATATTTTCCAACAGTATATGATGTTAAGGTGAGTTTCTTACTTTCATTCATCACACCCTTATATCGCACACTTAGAATTAAAGCGACCTTTTTTTTTGTTCCCCTGAGGAAAATACATTAAGTGGCATACCTCGGTTGTGGCGAGCCGGCGGTTATGTGGGGCTCTCCTCCCCAGAAGGGGGAGGCCTGCCCACTAAAAACCTCAGGGATGGCCTTCCTCAGGCATGTAAGGAGCCCCCGGGAACCCCCAGCCTCCGCTCCCTTGCCGATACAGGGGAGCCCTCCTCGGGGGAGGCTACAATACCTCCCCCAATCTCCAACACCGACCGCGCCGGCGGGCGCGATTTCCTCGCGCCCGCCGGCGACCCGCGGCGGCGCCGCAGCTGTGCTACCGAGTCCGGCGCCATCTCCTTCGAGCGGGATCGGCCATCTCCCGACCCCGCTCGGCGACCTCCTTCTGGAGCATCACTGCTTCACAGAAGGAGGCCACAGTCCTCCAACCTCCCTCGTCCGCCAGCATTGCCGCAATCAATGCCGGCGGAGACAGATCTCGCCTGATCTCTGCGACCAAGACTTGGCGCTGGGAGGCCCACGCGGGGTACTCCGCCAGCGTGTGCTGGGCCGAGTCGAGGTCGGATGCGCAGTGGTAGCAATGTGTCGATCCCTCCCGTCCTATTCGACACAGATACTCACCGAAGCAGCCGTGCCCGGTGAGAAGGAGGCCGCCTAGCGGGATGCCGCTCGAAGAAGGCGGCGCCGGGCTCGGTAGCACAGCTGCGGCACCGCCGCCGGGATGGATCACGCCCCTTCCGTGGTTGGGGGGCGTCGTCGGTGGAGGAGACCGGAGGAGGTAGTGTAGCCTCCCCCGAGAAGGGCTCCCCTCTAGGCGGGGGGGTGGAGGCTGGTGGTGGTGGAGTTCCCGGAAGTAGCTTGATGTTCCCGGGGGCTCCCTACATGCCTGAGGAAGTCCATCCCTGAGGTTTTTAGTGGGTAGGCCTCCCCCTTCTGGGGAGGAGAGCCCCACATAACCGCCGGGGTATGCAATTTAATGCATTTTCCTCAGGGGAACAAAAAAAAATAAAAGGTCACTTCAATTCTAAGAGTGCTATATATGACCTCATCAAGAGACACGAGCTTACCTACATTAACTACATTAGGACGATTAGATGTTGGTCAATTACACTGGCCCAGTGCAGATAGGTAGTCTACAGACAGGTTTGAATTTCTTCACAGATGTATGCCAATTGCCTCACGATGTTTTCCTTTACTATATGAATGTCAGACAAAATACATATTAAATTCAAAAATCACATTGGTACAAGGCAACATAGAATCTTGACCCCTCAAACCTAATAACCTGTGCCGAAATATATGATAGTCATAATTTTTTTTGTAAAAAGAAATTGAAATTTTCACAATTTTTTAATATACGCTTCAATTGCAATTGATATCCTTTCTCTAACTTTAGACCGTCTCTGTACTAATTTTCATTAAATCGGTTCATAAATTTTGACGTGACTATGTATCAAACAGAGTTACTTCATATTGACGTTATTTAGACGTAAATTATGTTTGACGGCCTCCGCAGTCGAGTAGTTGATATACCGGTTTCAAGGTGTCGACATCTCTGAGGTCCCGGGTTCGAGTCCCGGTGGGGGCAGATGTTTGCGTGCGGAATGCGAGCATTTGTACCTTCATCAAGGTTATAATATATTTGTATGTCTATCCGTAACCCTAGATCCCATAATACAAGCCTTACAGAGCTTACTTTGAGCTAGGCTAATTGGTTGTAGGAAATATATATATATTTTTTTTATTCTTTTTTTATATGTATGCTCCTAGCGCCGGGCGAAGGCGCTGCGAGCGCTGCTACGGAAGTTGCGTAACGCATGAACGCACCCTTGGCTACACGTGTAGCCAGTACTACGACCCGCCTCAGTGCTACATAATTATACTAACAATAATTCGAATTACATGCTAAAAGCAAAGATGGTGTTACTGTTATTAGACATAATCCCTATATTTCGATTATATATGGATTCAATACAATTTTGTTATTCTAATTTATTTCCTTTTTCAGTATTTAATGAAATTATGTAAGAATCTAAAAGGTGGCCTACAGGAGGTAGCTGATCAACTTGAATTACGTCGTGTTGGACCACAACATCAGGCTGGTTCCGATTCTCATCTTACTGGCATGGCCTTCTTCAAAATTAAAGAAGTAATGAAATTATAGAAATATTAGTGTCCATCATGTAAACCATAAATAAATATATTCAAAGAAATTTTAATTTACAGATATTTTTTGACGACAACATAGAGAGCTCGAGTGGGCACCTTTATGGTTTAGGTGCTCCCTTTTCAGTTAACTCTAACAACTTTCAAGACAATGGTGAAAATGGAAATTCTTCTTGATCCAGAGAAATTATGTGCATTAACAGACTTATACCCCCATTGAGGGTGTTTCGCCAAACTGAATGAACTTCAGATTTTTAGAAGCATTGTGCAGTGTACATACATGAACAAACTAGACTTAAGAGTTTCATACATAATTCCATTTAACTTTTCCTTGTACATAAAATCATATTCTTATAGACTATCTACAACAACTTCAAACTTTGACTAGATAATAATTAGACTTTAAATGAAATACATTACATTCTCACATGATTTTGAACACAAGACGAAACGAATATTTAAAATTGTTGTAATGATTATTACTCTTATGAGGTATTTCAATGAATTGTGTAGTTTTTTATATTTTAATGTAATTGATTAAAGATGAATTTTATTATTATGTGATAGAAATTAAGGAATTATTTTTAAGGGTTTATATTTTATATTTTGCGTTTGTATTAAGAATAGTTTGTGTGTATTGCTTTGTACCATAAATTATTTTGAATTTTAGATTACTCTGTATTTAATGTGTGTGTTAAAGTCCTCATAGATATTCATTATATTGAATTTCGACCAACGTAGAATGAAGAAGTTTTATATGTCTAACACACTCGAGCCCAAAAGCAAAAGTTGCTGATACAATGGTGGTTGATAATCATCGCACCATTTTTATGCCCCTCACACACGTTTGCACATCCCACATAATATCTAATGGTTTCGGTCTAATTAACAAATGTAAAACAAGCCAAGAATATTACCACAATAAAACAAAAAAAGCTTTTACTTAATTTGCCTGCAAATAGCACTATTGTGCTTGATAACGCGCCAAGTAGCGCAAGAGGACTGCTGGAAAGATAAATCATAAATAATGAAATTGCATTTCTGGCTTTGAGTCAATTTAATAACTTATGACACATCTTTTTTATTTAGTAACACCAAATTAATAGTTTCTCGATAGCTAATGAAAATGGGCAGCAACCAATCTTGTAAACTTAGTGAAATTTCGATACTAACAATTGATATACCTGTTTGCTAATAATTAAAACAACTTAAAATATCACAGACTATTGTTTCAGGAGTTAAGAAAAGAGGAATCCAAATTGTGAATTCAAAGATCCGAATAACCATTCTTGAAAACCTTAATGTATCATCATAATATCTACCATCTTAATAACATGATTGCTATAACATCACTATTGCTATAATATTACAATGTTCGTTAAAATTAAACCTAAAGGCGCTTTATGAAGAGATAAAAATTTCAAAGAATACATTTTGAAATGTATTTTTTGCGATCGCTTTCATCCAGAGTATAACAATAATACTTCGTAAATTGACTTTCGTCCTAGTTACGTTTGCCAGAAAATATGGTACCCTTACGTGTACTGTTATATCTATTGTCTTTATCTTTAACAGTCTTAGAATTTTTTTTGACCTATTAATATTGATAAAATATTGTTATTCTTCTTAATTACTATTTTGTTCTTTTGAAAATTAGGTTTGATATTTTTAATCACGATTTGGCACCATTCTTTTCTTTACCTGATACTTCAGGTAACTTATAATTTATTTGTATGTCAGGGATGGTATACCTATATTAATGAATTCGACTCTTATTTGAAGATTAATCTTTGCCAAAAAAGAATCATCAGAATTAAAATCTAGCTCACTACCATTATGATGATCTACAATATTCGTACAGTCTGCATTTCCTTAAATTTACACATCATAATGTATATCCGCATAACTATTTGATGACACTAAGAATTTATTTCGAAACATCGATTATTACTATAAATTTTTACTAAAACAAACAAATTACGTCGATTCTATAAGGTACGAGGGGTAAGTAATGTATGAATGGAATTTATTTATTCCGACATTTGTAGAGCATATAAAAATATGAATTGAATTTTTTTGGCTTAATCATATATCTATCCACTATTTCAGCATAGAGAATTATATAAATGGGTCACGATTACCGAAAGGTATATTCCGTCAACACCGCCTTCAGCGAGCCTATCATTAGGCAACACTCAATATCAGCAGAGGATACGTAGACCGCGATATGTCCTAAGCGATCCCCCTAATCAACTCACGCAGGACCTTCTAGACCTGCAAGCGGCGGCGTCTGAGCCAGGAACAAACTGCATATATATAGTAAGTATGTGCGATCACCTGCAATTAAGCTTACTACATATACATACATACACTCACGCCTTTTTCCCACGGGGGTAGGCAGAGATTACGTCCTTCCACTTGCTACGGTCCTTACATATCTCTTTCGCTTCATCTACTTTCATAACATTCCTCATACATGCTCGACGATTGCGGGTACTTCTGACCTGGCCTTTTTTGAGGACACTTTCGATTTGAGTGTACTACATATGAGTGTAGGTTTTGACTATATAGCGACTCGATAGACGTTAGCCTGCGCCAGTTTCGGTCTAGACATAAGCCAATATTATAGTACCCAATTACGAACTAAAGACTTTTCATATAGTTTCATTTTTATGTTTTATTGTATTTCATTAAACTGAAGAGCTCTACCTAATTCGACTAGGACCTTAAGCAGATGTGCTATCGGTTACCGCTAAAATTAATAATAAGTGTGTATATAATTGTGTTTTTTAAAGTCATTAGTAGTGTTCGGAGTAGGCAGTTTGATTTTATGTACTTGCGATTTTGTGACATCAATAGTATGGATATGCCTGGGAACTTACTATTTTCAGAGATTGTAAAAATATGAACTTTCAAAATAATATTTCATCTTTTAGCTTATTGATGTAATAATAAGTTGTAAACATAAAATTTTACAATAAAAGCGTAAAGAAACTAATAGTAAATAAAAACAGAAAATTTTAAGTTTATCCATGTTACGCTTACATTGACTTTCTTTCTGCAAGTACATAAAATTAAACTACCTTTTTCTTTGTTCCGCTCAGGAAAATGCATTGAATTGCATACCCCGGCTGTGGAGAGCCGGTGGTTATGTGGGGCTCTCCTCCCCAGAAGGGGGAGGCCTACCCACTAAAAACCCTCTCTTGTTCTGTACCCACCGTAGCCGCAATTCTCCCCTTGCAAATAAAAAGACGTTTCTGGAACATCAGGATAATCATCACCGTCTGTGAATAATACAATATTAAAAACGATATACGATACAATAATCCTACTACTATTATAAAGGCGAAAGTTTGTAAGTATGGATGTTTGTTACTCTTTCACGTAAAAACTACTGAATGGATTTGAATGAAACTTTACCACAATATAGCTTATACATCAGAATAACACATAGGCTACAATTTTTGAGATTTCTAATGTGAGGTCGTAAAAAAAACATCCACGCGAACGAAGTCGCGGGCTAAGCTAGTAAAATATATATTTAATTTATATTATTTTTTATATATAACGTGATCGTCAACCAGTTCACTAGGTCATGGATCAAGAAGACTGCCACTACGCTCACCTATTGGAGGTGAGGTGATACGATTACGGTCAGCGGTGGGTCTCGTCTTAATCTGTTCATGGTAGAGTCACCGGCAGATGTTTCTGATTCTACTATGTTAACTTTTCGAAAGTAATTTAAAATAGAGAAAATTTTGATATTTACGCACAATTTGAATCACTTACACCTTTTATGATAAGTATATGTATATTCGTCATCTATTTTTTTTTTTTTCCTCAGGAGAGGAAGGCTGAGAATCCTCACAAGGAGCACGAAACGTACTCAGGATACCCCCGCAACGGGAAGTGTCACGGAGGTTATGTCGGACTCCACGCGACCGGAACGGTCCAGCCACGTGACCTACCGACTAAACTCAGCCTGGCCTAGGTTCTAAAACCATATAGGCAAATCGTGAGGGCGACCGCCCCTCAGGAGAGGGACGATGCAATACGTAGTCTATTGTACCTTTGCCTTTATATAATTGGAGAAATAATAAAAAAAATTGACAGTGACATTTTTTTGATAGGCTGTATGGGCTCTGCTCTTTGCCTGTTCGATACGAGCGAAGATTTAAAAAAATAACTTTTTTGACACTGCTATGATTATCTTCTCAGTAGTCTGTGCACAGATTAGTATACTATTAGTCTGTGTGTGTCTCATGAAACAGTGTTTATATGATTAGTGTCATTAGTCCCTTTTATTTTTATTTTCCTTATTTGAGCCTCGTTCTTTTTTAATAATGAACATATATTATTGCTACCCAATCAACTAGATAATAAATAAACTATTAATATAACTGGACAAAACTAAAGGGCTTTAGACAATTATAAGAAAGGTAATATAGGTGTTGATTCCGATTATGAGCAGCTATAAATATTATATTCTAATTATAGGTTAAAACATTTTAAATTCCTGCTGCTGTCTTGACAGATGCCTGCGGCTAGTTTTGGTTCTGTAGTGTCGCTTAAAGATGATTGTGCCATTAAGAATGTCTGGAATCATAATCTACATGAAGAATTTCATGTTATTAGGAAGGTGCGTATAATAACTACATTGTCAAATAGTTAATACTGGCATACTAAATAGAAATGTAAGACACATGTAATCTAGGTATTAAAACCTGAGTATTCCTTTTAAATATATTAAATTCAACAAGGAAGACCAAACTTTAAATTATGTTAAAATCTGATTTGCCCCCTCAGGGGCAAAGCAACTCATTTCTTCCCAATATACACCACTCAAGTCCAATAGAAACATGTTGATAGTGCTCAGTGGTTTTGATTGTATTATTCCCCCCAGTGGTTATAGCAGCTTTTTTCTCAACATCCTCAAACTTTTAGGAGCATCCTAATGTCCATCCATCCATCCACCTCCATAGAGTGATATTTTTATTGGTTTTATAGGATATGTTTTGTAGTGTTGCCAAGAGCTTCAGCTTGTTCTACCATTCTCCTTTTACCAAATCATATCACATGCAACCATGCAAACAACTATTTGAACCAAAAGTGATGCTCCACCATAAAATTCATCTGCATTGACCACTAGGGAAACCACCTACCTACTCAAAATTAGAAGTATAAATTCTTTCAGATAGTCCAGAAATTCCATTGGGTTGCTATGGACACTGAATTTCCAGGTGTAGTAGCAAGACCTATTGGAGAGTTTAGGTCAACAGCTGATTATCAATATCAATTATTAAGGTAATGTCTCTTGTAATTTTCTCAAGGTAAGTTTTATCTTTATATAGTTTAATAATAATTAATGTAAAAGGTTATATGTAATATACATGCAAGTTAATATCAAATTCTATACCGTTTTATTTTATTAATTTTCATAATTTGTTAGATTTTATTTTCATAGAAAAATTATCAACAATTTAATCTATTATGTTGTAACTCCATTAGTCAGTGGCAGTGTTACACTTGCATCTGATATATGTCTTTATGTGCTATTTTTATCGCCATATCAATGAATCTTACAATTATGTTTTCCTTTTATTACTATGACATTTTCTAATATTAAATATATGGAAATAGTAAGAATGCTTGTTAGGTGAGATGATAATTTGTCACCAATATGTGACAAAAAATAATATAGATGTTTAATCATATTAAAACTAATTTGAAAGGGTAGCGGGAGCTAATTTGAAAGGGTTGTATTAGTTCAGATGTTCTGAAGACTGTTTTAAACACTATATACACATCTACATGCAAAAATTATTTAAAAGTCCCTTATAGCTTAAAATTGACAAAAACCTAGTTTAACATGACTAGGTTTTTAGTTTATAAATAGACATACAATATTATTTAAATAATATTTTTTTTTAAATTACTATTGTGAAACATGATAATGATAAATAAGATAGATGAGGTATGTAAGATAATGAATGAATGAATTGATGTTTTATTCTTGAACTAGACAAAACAGAAAGTCATCATCCATGGACTCTATACAGGGTATTTGGTCAGGTGACCCAAGGGCTAATATAGCTGTCACAGAGTTGGGTACCTACTTTCTGAAAGAAGAATACTCCAATAGGTTCGAGCTCAAGCAAGCCCATAAAGACACTGAGATGTTTCAAGTGAATACCAACACAATGAAATGATTGTTATGTTGGGAGGCTATAATAGATGGGTAAGAGTTAAAAGGGATGGTTATGAAAGTAGAAGATGAGTTAGAAAGATATCAAATATAGGAAAAGATGATCTAGGGTAAATCATAGGGTTGATGGTATTGAAAAAATAAGAATGATGAGTGAGAATTCACATTAAAGGAGTTGATAAAAGAGATTAGATGTTTGAAAGGAGGAAAGTCTACCGAGTATAACAGGATATCTGCAAAAATGCTGTGCTTATTCAACCTTTGTTGGAAAAAAGTCTTAAATTGTACAAAAGGCTACAACTTTTTTGGTTTATTTGTTTTATCCACAATCAGTTTCCTAAAACTATAAGTGGATGGGATGTTGGCTGGTTAATTTGTTTGGCGTGGCCTCCATTGAGGTCACTACCTTTCCTGAAAAATACTACACTCTCTCATGCAGCTGTAAAATGTTATGCCTTTTCAGGCGTCTCTCATATCTATCCATTTTTAGTTGGACTGCCAGTTGATTGGGATGCGAAGTTAGTCGCAGTTGATAAGACTCCGAACTAGCTCTGATTTCCTCAATAACAGTTTTCACCATTAGGTTATCATGGATTTCATTATTTTTCACAAACCAGGGGACATTTGCAATTGTGTGCAATATCATGTTTTGGCATCTTTGGATGATTGCTACATTGGAGTTGCTGGCGCTCCCCCACAGCTGTATACCGTACATCCATATCGGTTTCAGTATGGCGTTATATACGAGTAGTTTGTTGTCGGTGCTTAGCTTACTATTTCGCCCAAGCAGCCACAGCATAGTTTTGTATTTTATGTTCAGCTCTTCCCTTTTTGAAAAGGCTACAACTAGAGAATAAAAATTACGACAGTATTAGCCTACCCCCAGCATTGTGAGTAAATTATATGCAAAGTTTCTGATTTAAAAAGTGATGCATGAAACTGATAAGAAAATTTGGGATGCAGAGTAAAAAAATGTTTAGCAAAACACCAAAGGCCCTATGGCCTTCATAGTTGTTCAATCTATTCATGTACTGTCATACATTGGGAGGAGGGATACAGGGAGTGAGAATGCATAAGTTTAGTGCATCCTATAAGCTGACAATCAAATAATTATAGCATCATCAGAAGAGGAGTTGCAAGACCTAGTTTACTGTATGTATGGATCATTAGAAAAAGGGAATGACAGTAAACAAAACAAAAGTTGTGATATTTGAAAGAGATGAAAAGATGTCATAATATTATGTTATTGGTTATGATTGTTTAGAGCAACTGAGTGTTTGTGTATCTGGGATCTATGTTACATGAGATAGCAACTATAAGTCTGATGTTGAAAGTAAATTAACGACAGGAAACCAAAGTTAATGCGGACTATAAATGGTTTCATTCAGCAGTCAGGGCTTGTCAAGAGATATGCTGTTCCCTGTGCTTATATATGGGATAATGTGCTGTGTGAAAGATATAGTGACAAAAACCAAGAAGTCAATACTCAGATGGTTTGAGTACATTGAAAGGTAGGACGAAAATGAGCTTCGTGCGATCCGTGGCCATGAATGGGGCCCCCGTGTGGTCGCGGGACTGCGCGAGGTCCCCCGCTGCAGAGCTCTGCTACGGAGCCTGCAAGGATAATGGCCATACGGATCGTACGAGGCTACCGTAACATCTCGTACGAGGCGGCGACGGTTCTGGGACGCTCGTATATCGAATGGGGGGCGATTCGACATCCTGGCCGACATGTACGCGGCGACATATACGTCGCGGCATGTCGACCGGGGCAGCGACAGGGGGAATGCCCCGGAACCCGTGCACGAAGTGCCTAGGCGGGAGTGGCACCGACGGATTGTGGCGGTCTGGCGTGCGCAGCTCGAATTACGGAGCTGCGCGCGCCAGCGGGCCGTCGGTGCCGTACTCCCGCACCTCGAAGTTTAGCTCCGCGGGAAGGAGGTCACCTACCGATTGACTCAGATACTCGCCGGGCACGGCTGCTTCGGTGAGTATCTGTGTCGAATAGGACGGGAGGGATCGACACATTGTCACCACTGCGCATCCGACCTCGACTCGGCCCAGCACGTGCTGGCGGAGTGCCCCACGTGTGCTTCCGAGCGCCGAGTCTTGGTCGCAGAGATCGGGCGAGATCTGTCTCCGCCGGCATTGATTGCGGCAATGCTGGCGGACGAGGAAGGTTAGAGGGGCCGATCCCGCTCGAAGGACGCGGTGCCGGGCTCCGTAGCACAGCTGCGGCGCCGCCGCGGGTCGCCGGTGGTTGCGAGGAATTCACGCCCGCGGATACGGCGATCCGGGAGGGACCACGCCGCTTCCGTGGCCGGGGGGTGTCGTTGGTGGAGGATATCGGGGGAGGTATTGTAACCTCCCCAGAGGAGGACTCCCCTGTATCGGCGGGGGAGCGGGGGCTGGGGGTTCCCGAATGTCGCTTGGCATTCCCGGGGCTCCCTACATGCCTGAGGAAGGCCATCCCTGAAGTTTTTAGTAGGTAGATCTCCCCCTTCTGGGAAGGAGATCCCCACATAACCGCCGGCTCGCCGCAGCCGGGGTTGCCATTTAATGCATTTTCCTCAGGGGAAAAAGGCTACGAAAATGAGCTAGTAGGTAGGAGATGACCTAGACCAGTGATTCCCAAAGTGGTCTATATCGACACCTAGGGGTCTGTGAAAACTTGCAAGGGATCTACATTAGTGGAAAATAATTTGGGGGTTCATGAAATGAAAATGGGAGTCCACGATAATGGATCTCCTATTTACTTACTTAATACTATTTTCTAATAGAAAGACATACATTATTTATAATAGTACCTATGAAGTAAAAAATGTATATATATGTTTATAAAATTTGTAAGTTGTAGTATGTAGGCATTCAATATCATGCAAAAGGTCTAGGACACAAATATCCTGAAGGCCAGGTCAAGAGAACTCATAACTGACGAGTGTGCATGAAAGTATTAATGAAACTAACCATATATTCTTATTTACAAAATTTAATCTCTGTAATTATTAATTATTGTTAAGTTTGTATGGTCCTATATAATGTATCAAAATGTTTTGTATTTAAATTATTTTTATTCTTTGTATTTGAACTTATTGAATGGTCTCTTGAAAATATAGCTAATTTTATTTTAAAATTTGCCATGTTTGATTCCTTACTCTGATTGTAGAGATTTTTGAAACATTTCAGTTGCTTTTATTTTTTAAAAGAAAAGTTGCTTTTAATGGTTAAAAGCAACTTTAATCTTAAATATTTTTGATTAAAATTTAATCAAAATTTACTTATTGTAAAATTTATGTTAGTAGCCCCTGGTTGAAATTTCTTTTAACTCGTGTTTTAGGTGCAATGTTGACCTTTTAAGAATTATACAACTTGGATTAACGTTTATGGATGAAAATGGAAAAACCCCTCCAGGTTGCACAACATGGCAATTTAATTTTAAATTTAATCTACAGTAAGTAGTAATTGTAATGAACTTGTGAGATAAAGTTATATTTTGTTTGTAGTTAATTGTTTACAGTGGTGGACACAATTAGAAATAATTATAGCCAATTTCACCAACATTTACCAACTACTACCAACTTAAAAATTTTGTACAATTTGTTTTTTTTTGTAATATGAATACTGTTTGACTCCATGTTTCTTAAGATTATCCTAAGCTGAGACAAGGCTAGTGCAATTTATTACATTGATATTTCACGTATCATACAGCACTTATCTCGACTTATTTTACTATCCATCCTGTGAAGATTAGTATATATACGAGTATTATTCGAATATTTAGGAATGATATCTATTTTATTATAAAATTTAATATTCTGTATATTATAATTACGAAATTTAGAAACATATTAAATTAATTATAATGGTAAATTAATTGATTTGAAACAATTTTTTTTTTATAATTTGCTCTTTTATTGTGCATGACTAAATTTGTTATTAAGCAAAAGAAATACCAACTTTTTTTTTATTTTATATGAAATTAGTGGGGGTAGACATTACTATCCTTTTTATATTTTTAATGATATCACTTTATAGATATCATTAGTAGCAATTCCTATTATATAACTATGTTTCTTTAAATTCTTAACAAAGCTATAATCTGAGTTAGCACTGACCCAAAACAGCGGTCCGTGCAAGTGATACTTACACAAGCGCTTAGTTTGTTTCTATCTATTGATTGTGACTTTGTATTTGTCAAACAAATACGAAATCGCATACATACGTATGTGTATATGTGTCCTAGTAAATGGTATGTACTGGCCATTTTTGATTATCTGTCCTACAGATATAGATATACATATCTGTGATCTGTCCACTACTGTACAAAATGTTTTGTTGATATATATTTTTGATTTACGTATTTATAATGATTGACTTATTTCTTTGTTATATTATATATATACCTAAGTATAAGGTGTATTTTGTGAAAATATATTTTTCATAGAACAATATATTTTATTTAAACAATAGATACACATATCTGTCAAACAATAATTAAATTAGCATACTATTTCTGTATTTTTGTAGCACATGTTTTTTGCTCTTTCCAGGGAAGATATGTACGCTCAAGATTCTATTGATCTCTTACAAAATTCAGGTCTTCAATTTAGAGAACATGAAGAGCATGGTATAGAGCCACTAGAGTTTGCTGAACTCCTCATGTCCTCAGGTAATAAAGCCGTTTAATTATTATCCAGATAATAATAATTGTGCTTCAAATACAAACCCATATCAAAATGTATTCCGTCGTGTCCATTTTCGGTCACATGATGTATATGTTTGTACTGTGGCCTCATTATTAGCCTAATATAAATGATATGTTCATATAAAAAACATACAGAGCTTCACTATGCAATAATTGCATGGAATTCCATAAGCCAATATTCAGTCATGTTGCTAGGATTTTAATCATAGTGCATGACTTTTGTTTTTTTTTGATACCTACATGATATTTGACATTAATTATATATATATATGCGAGTGGGGCTCTCCGGTCTGAGAGGCCCGGCATGCCCACTAAAACCCCCCTGAGTTCTCTAGGCTCATACGGGGCACATGGCGTGGTGCGTTTTCGCGATTCTACCGCCAAAGGAGGGACTGTCCGAGAATCCCTGGACAGTCCCCCAGACAGAGATACATACACAGCGCGCTAGCCAGACGCACGCAGCCTCGCGGTAGGGTCACTAGGCGAGCATTACGCTTGCGTGTGCCCACTTTCGCCTACCTATCCGTCTGTGGCGGAGGGGAGCGGCCGCGACGTCCTTCTCCAGCTCCCTCTCCGCTGCCTCCTTCTACAAGATGACATTCTCGCAGAAGGAAGCTACAGCCCAGTGGCGTAGCGTGCTTTGGAGGGGCCCTGTATCAAAATTAGTTGGGGGGGCCCAAATGAAGAGTAAAGTTTTCTCGCAAAAGAAACAAAAATGCTTGTATTAAATTAAAATAAATATTTATTGATTATAAATTATCGCTTCCTCCCAGAAATTGAGCTAGACATACAATTCAAATTAAATGTACACTTTTCTTGCCTTCTTTTCGGCAAATTGATTTATTAAATTTTCTATAACTGAAACGATTTCAGTTTTTTCTAACATTTCTGCCTCTATAGACAATGGTGACAAGTCTGATAGCCGTTTCTGCTCTATCGAAGTCCTTAGGTAATTTTTTATCATGTTTTTCCCCGGGGAACACGAGATTAAGTGATAAGTGGATAACATTTCACAAATTTTTGTTTACACACGTTAGGGGCCTCTGTAGCCCGGGGGCCCCGTACCATTGATACGGCTGATACGGCGGTAGCTACGCCCGTGCTACAACCTCCTATTCCGGCTCGCCGCGGAGCATGGCCACGACCACGCGCAGCAGCAGCAGATAAGGTCGCTGCGCTGTTGCTGCCACACCGAACACACCAGCGTGTGCCCGGACGTGTCGTCGGGAGCGCCGCAGTGGTGACACCGCGGCGTTATCTCGCGACGTGCGTTAGATATAACTAAAAAAAATCAATACAAAATACTCTTCGATCATATATTTCTGTAGATACACAATTCCATAGAAAATCAAACAAAATATAGACCCCGCGTCTATACATAGAAGAATAGATGTATATTATAGTACCAATTTTGAAAAAAGTTCTAAAGTGTCATATAATTTAAGCCAATTTAAATCTTAAGTAACGTAATGAAGTATGAAAATAAATCCTTGTTAAGGTCGTTACATATTATCTTCTGGTTTCGATGATATAATGATGCCGTGAAATCAGAAATGAACAATACATATTTGAAAACAAATATATTGGATAATAAGCCCTTAGTCTGTTGCAATTAAGCACAAATTCATTTCATATAATAATGCTCCTACGTTCCATTTGACTCCGAATATTGTGCTCGCGTCTTATCGCATCCTACTTGAACATAGACAGCAGTGGAGATGCTTAGTTTTTTTTACACTTATCTTAACAGTACGGAAACTTTTTAAATTTTAAACATAAACCAAGAAGTATTGTTACAAGTTCAGCTTCCGGCACGCCGCCCCGCTAAATCATAAATTGTATCTATATTAATCAATATTCCTCCATATATTAATCAATTATCACATAATTATTTTATTATAATTTATTGAATAAATTATAAACTAATCTAAAGCCAATACTGACAGCCGTAATCAAATTTTTAATCATAATCTAATATACTGAAAATGCCACTTCCGGTTTACGGAACCTAATTTAATTTAAAAATCTATACAATGTATTATATATTATATACTGCTTAGTAATAATTTTGATGCAAATTAATAACTATTGTTGTATTGCATTGTATTAATATTGTTATAAATCGATTAATAAGTTGCTTGTGTAAAATTATAAAAGCCAGTTTCCGCCATTTTTAGAGCATTATTAAACTGCCTGCTGATAACATAACATCGCAACGTTTATTTATCCCTGTGCCGTGTACAGTATGTAGAATTAGGTGCTAAGGAAAGTACAGACTTTATTAAGACAGGGTTTCTCAACCTTTATTTTGCCGAGCCTTACAAACAAAGAAAGCGAAAAACTAAAAAAAAGAAATAAAATCACAAAAAATGGTATAGGCGACTCCATCATTCCACTGACCTTTTTCTGAAACATTAGCTCTGTGCTATTTTTTCCTATGAGTGAGCCACTCGAGACAGAAAGAGATAGATGCGATGCGTTGCGCATCGTGGCATGGTGCGCAAGCGTTTTAAATTGATATTTTAGTAATACATAAGATGAATAAAAGTGTTTTACTCATAAAAAATGCGCTAATAAATTAATATATTATTGGAAGTATGACATTCCATCCTTCTTTTGCACTTTACGTGTGTCATTTTTACAAGTATAAACTACGCATTTCGGCATCGCTGACGTTATCAATCGCGCGCGGCCACCGAATGAATGAGAGCGAAACAAGGCACATTTACTGTTTGTGCCTTGTTTCGCCGGTGCCACTTTTTAGACGGTAACTGTGTATCTACAGAAATATATGATCGAAGAAAATACTAGACTTGTGTGGAACTTATACTCGCGACTTCAACAAATCATGTTAACGCTTTAACCATAGAGTGAAAGGTGATCTAAAGGTCTTGAGAATAAAATACTTGATTAAACGTAATTTATCTACGCCGTCGAATGTTTCTATTCATGATTTAGTTTTTCGTTACGGTATCTATTTGTGGGGATTTGAAATTATAAGTCTATAATTAATTATAATTGTTTGGTATCCAGGAATAGTACTAATGGACAACATCAACTGGTTGAGTTTCCATTCCGGTTATGACTTCGGTTACTTGTTGAAGCTTCTCACCGACCAGAATTTGCCACAAGAAGAAAACGATTTCTTTGATAATCTACGCATGTACTTTCCTACAGTTTATGATGTTAAGGTAAGCACTTTTAACTTTATAACTGTACCCTAATTTTTATTGACCATTTCAATAAACATATATAACGTGTATGCATTATTAATATTTACAAACGGATAACTTATTTTAGATTACTAGCATTTTGAATCTCTATGCGCCTACCGCCAGACTAATCTAGAGCTATAAGTTTGAATTATTTAAGATATCCTCATATTCAAGATTTAGTATATTCATGATGAGAAGATTCCAGTAACAGGTTGAAATTTTTCATTACCTAAATGCAATAATTAATTATACATAAAATGAAAATATCAATCCATATAAATATAATTTATACGCACTTCTGAAAAAATAATGTTTTGTTTAGTATTTGATCTGTGAAACGGTACATGAAATCCATAAAGATGGGCACTAATAAATCAATCATGCAGCCATGAATCCATAGAGGTCTACTATGAAACTCGAAGTTGCAACCTTTTTTTCAGACCGTACTCTTAATCCGAACCGACACCATTTTATGATACGAGGGAGCGTTTTTATATTTGCCGAATGAGGTTGGAGGATGGTGATTATGCTCCTTAGAGTCGTAACGTGTTCAATGACTCATAATTAGAATAAATTCGAGGTTTCATTGTTATTAAATAATTAATCTTTGAGCTATTATCAATCAAGCAACATAATCGGGAGTGGAAAAAATCGAATATTGTGCCGTAATAAAGTTCCTTAACAAACAAGGAAAATCAGTTCCGACCATACTGAATGAGATATCCAGAAATGTCCAGAAAAAACCATTGTGTACAAGTGGCACACTATCGATGAAATAACTCGCAGAAATGGTTTCAACCATTTTTAAAATCCTGCATGATCATCTTGGCATGAATAAGGTCAGCGCAAGATGGGTGCCGAGAATGCTCACGCCGCCCCAAAAACAACAGCGCGTATTGTTCACGTGCATTTTGGACATCTGCAATGAGGACAAGATGGTGTATTGCGCCGAATTGTTATTGGACGCGAAACTTGGGTTCATTATTATGAGCCTGAGTCTAAATTGGACTCCATGCAGTGGCATAAAAAGGTCACAGCGCCTGCCAAAAAGCTTAAGATGTCACAATCAGCTGTGAAATTCATAGCAATGGTCTTTTGGATCTCGGAAGGAATATTATTGAATAATAAAGTGTATCTATAACCGAAGAATACTACGCTTCAATATTAGAGCGACTAAAAGAAGTGTTTCAAGAGAAAAGACGGGGGAAATTGACGAGACGTGAGCTTCTTTTGCACGATAACGCTATATTGAAAAGGAAAAATAATTTGTTTTTTTATTTCCACCTTATATCCCCCTTTCTGCGAATATAAAAACGCTCCCTCGTAGATGCGTTAAACCAGAGGTTCCCAAACATTTTTGTTGTAAACTCTTTGCCATGTTTTACGGTTTTAGGTAGACCCCCTACATCCTACAACATTTGAAAAATTATAAGCAAATATAATATTTTTTTTTACTTCATAGGTACTTTCATAAATAAATGTATCTATATTATCTTCTAATACTACTATATCATAGTATAATATAAATAAATAGATACTATTAGTGTATGTTGAGATCCATTAATATTGGCCCCCATTTTCATTTCATGGACCCCAAAATTTTTTTTTCGTTTACGTAGAACTCTTGCAGGTTGTCATAGACCACCAGGGGGTCGATATAGAGACTTTGGGAATCACTGCTCTAAACGCACGAAGTTAGAAAGGAAATTCGAGTTTGACATACATACGTTTTATCGATGATAATAATCAAAATTCACGATAGCATAATAGTTACCTTTGACTATCATAAGTACAAAGTTACATAAATGTAACGAGATTATTGTATTTTATTTATTTGTTTTATGATTCAAAGTAAGATTATATTTACAGTAAAATAGCAGCCCAGATTTGTTGCTCTTCTTGATGAGTGTTGGTAACGTTCAAAAGCCGACTCTTTTAATTTAAAGGGGAATGACCAAAAGTGGGTTGGCAAAATTGCACGATGCAAAGTCAAACTAATACAGAAATTATTTTCTTCTAATTATACCACATTCGCACTTAAGGAATTCTATTTTCGTATCCGTAATTATGATTTTCGGAAACAGTATACATTCTTTATCTTCATTCCATAATGGTCATAATATTAACGTTTCGTTCTTTTCATTTGTATATACTCAACAATAAACCATGTTATTATTTTGGCAAAACTAAAGAAATATTGAGTATATCAGATTCAAAAATGACATTTCGCTATGTGCTAAAGTAATATCTTACGGTTCTGTTTCTTAATTATTTTTGGTAAGAACAGTTTAAGTTTTACCCATAAAATTCTATACATAATTTAATACGTAACAAATATTAATTAATGATATTAAAATGTGTTATGTAGAATCGTTTTGCCATTGACAGATACATCTGATGACAGAGCCCACATTATTTCTACTTTTGACCACCATGAGCGCTGCGATAGATTATGTTACCCCCAGCTAGTACTTCGCTCACACATAGGACTTCAAAGTTTTTTTGACATCTGCCTTCATTTTAGTCGTTGACACGCGCAGTATCGCGTCTGAATGTTCATCTGTCAATCGTGAACAATTCTTATCTTTGCGATAGGTGACAATTGAAGAAATCTACTTACAAAAATATGTACTAACAAACATAGTGATTAGCTGCTGAACAAACTTTCAATTCTTTAAAGTTTTCAAAACTCAAACTCAAACTGTACCAAGTCAGTGCTTTCCTTAAATGCCGTTTAAGTGTGCATACTTTACTTTGAAAATTACTATGTTAGCTATGTACTACTGTATTACTATGTGTAACGTTTCTTATTTTTGTATTAACAACTGACTAGAGTCATTTGAGGGATACTGCTTTCATCTTGAAATCCGTTAACTAAAAAGGCTATGATTTTCTAATGTTAGACAAGCAGTTAGGGTCTATCTAATATGTAGTTTAAATGCCCCTTAAATATTATTTAGCCAGCCCAGAAACATCTGTATATCTTTGTGACACATATTATTTATCGTATCATATCTCCGTTAAATGAATAATCAAATTTATTTTAAACTAGCTGTCCTGGCAAACTCCGTAGCACCTAACAGTCAATGACTAGACGTGACCTGTCAACAGCGGGAGATGGCGGAATTCCAAAATGGATATTATATTAAGTAAATAGATTTATTCATTATTATCCCTGCTTTTTCTAATATTTGAATAATTACTCTGCTATTCTTGATGGAGATGAAACCAACAAATAAGTGATTATTTAAATTGATTCAACCTATCCTAAACTTATAATAAGTGAAGTAACTGATACGACTTTGTTTTATAAATATAGATTTCACAGCAGAGTCATAATTGAGATAAAAAAAATCGATTTGATTGTCCTAACTTTCTCAATTCAAAAATTATTTCAGTTGAATTTCTAAAATCATGCATTTTTTGCAGCAATTGAACTATCACAAGAATCTTCTTATCCTGAATAGACTATAGTATAATTCTAGGATAACAGGCTAACTCAATTAATTAACAGTTATTACAATCAAAATTAACTTTATTCAAATATGACTTTATAGGAAGCTCTTTTGAATCGTCAATTTTTTTTCCCCTACCACCCATTCAGGACGTATTTTTTAGCTGATAAGAAGAATGGGCGCAAGAAACTTATCAGCTTTGTCAAAAGTAATAACAACATTTACAATAAATTATGTCATTATCATACAATGTACATATGTGTTTACAATTTATACTGGAGAACTAATTTTTAAAATTTAGAATGTAATATCTTCAAATCAACACCAAGCATTGGCATCATTTAAATATTAATTGACTTTGTAATAGCCCTTACTCATTAGCGTCTTTTTAACATGTACCTTGAACTTATGAAAAGGCAAAAATTTATACATTTGCCCACAAACGAACCTCTAGTTTTTTGTAGCCTGTACGTTGGAACGACAAGTTTATTTTTATTTTTTGTGTTTAAATTATGCATTTGAAAATTAGTATGAAATGTGTGACAATTTTTATACACATAAATCAAATTTTCATAAATATACTGGTCCACTAAAGTCATTATATTAATCTCTCTAAGAGAATCCCTAGCTCGTAAATTATAAAGAGCGCGGACTGCTCTTTTTTGAAGAACAAAAATACATTATATGTTAGCAGCCGACCCCCATAATAAATCCATAGTAAACCATAGGACTTAACACTGACATAAAATAACTAAAGTAAATTAATCTTGCCGTTTCAACATGTGTAAGTTGTCTTATTTTTTTTAAACCATATGCTGCAGAACTTTGTCTATTTGATAGGGTCTCAATATGTGGATCCCATTGCAAAGTCGGATCCAAAGTAATACCCTAGAATTTAGTACATTCTACCACTTCATTATTCATTTTGACAATAGTATCTACTTTACTTACATTTGGTAATGAAAGTTTTATTGTGATTTAAAGATAAATTATTAATCGTGAACCAGTGCAATACTTTAGAAAGAGTACTATTTACAACGTCAATATTGCCGTTTCCTCTGTCAACCTTAAATATTAATGAAGTGTCATCTGCAAATAGCACATTATCAGTATTGCACAAAGTTGAAGTGTGGGAGATCATTAATATAAATCAAGAAAAACAAGGGTCCCCAATATCGATCCCTGGGGTACGCCTATAACAATAGGAGTACCTGCAGACTCAGTCCCATTAACAACAACTTTCTGGACTCTGCTGGACAAATATGATTCGATTAATCTAGACGCTGCATCAGAGACACCATAATGCTTCAGCTTATTTAATAAGGTGTGATGATCTACGCAGTCAAAAACTTTCGACAGGTCACAAAAAATACCAATCGCATCCTATTTACATTCCCAAGCGCTAAAAATGTGTTTGAGAAGTGCAACTCTAGCATCTATAGCGCAACTTCCTTTGGTGAAGCCAAAGTGATTTATATGTATAATGTTAATTCCTGTTAAATGATTAGTTATCTGATTACATATAATTTTTTCGAATATTTTCCTAAGTGCTGGTAGAATTAAAATCGGTCGATAATTTACAGGATCATTTTTATTTCCCGATTTAAATAAAGGAATTAACTTGCTATTTTCTTAAGGTCAGGAAAAACACCTTCATCAACACATTAATTGAATATGAACGCGAGTTGCGCAGCAAGTTCCCGTACTATGGATTTAAGTATATGAGTCGAAATACCATATACGTCTTCAGTTTTTTTGATACTAATCGAACGGAATGTTTTCAAAATAGTATTAACATCAATGTGACAAAAATTAAAAACCTTGTTGCACTTCTCAACATTCTGCCCCAAGAGGGCTAAGGCTTTGCTTGGGCAAGAGCTGAGACTACTTATAGTTTCTATGGATATCTGAGAAAAAAAGAGCTCAAATGCATTGGCAACTTCATTGTTTGACTTTAATTGTTTATTATTGACTACTAATGAGAGTGATTCTACAGATTTTCTTTGTTTACCAGTTTCCTGGTTAATAATGTTCCAGGTAGTTTTTATTTTATTCTTTGAAATAACAAATTTTTTGACTAATAAACATAGATTTAGGGCCCAGACATACTTTCTTAAATATTTTTGAATAATTTCTAACATAACTTATAAAAAGTGGGGTCACTCGAAGTTACTTTTTGAGCGTATAGGTCATATAGTCTTGTGCGGCTTTTGTATATGCCTGATGTAGCCATGCCAGGTACTAAATTTCATATTACCGGCTTTTAAATTATTTTTTTTAAATATACCATTAAATTCATTTTTTTTACATTAAATAAATTATTGTATCCTATGTATGTTGTAATCCTTCAGTAAACAGAGTTGCAGTTTGATTAATAATATTACTTCTAAATTTATTTAAACCGCGTTTTGTGATGGGCCTACAAGTAATCTCGCGCTTAGAACAAACATGATGGTGCTCAAATGATGTCGGTTGTCCGCTATGGTCAGAGTTAATACAATTTAAGATAAGCTTATCATGTACATTAAAGTTACAAAAAATGTTGTCTATACAAGTAGCAGATGTAAGTGTAATACGAGTCGGTTCTTGAAATACGTACCCGAAATTAAAAGATTTGAATAAATTAACAAACCGACAAAGGGGATTCCTCTAAAATATTAATATTGAAATCCCCACAAACAACATTTTTTTTTAATATTTCCGTCATACCATTCTAAGGGCATCTTCAAAAACAGACTCAAATTTTGAATAATTTCCAGAAGGAGGTCTATACACACACAATAATTAAACTATTAACTTCCACACAAGATATTTCAATAGTTCGTTCGATAGAGAGTGAAACTATGTCTTGCCTATCCTTACATTGCAAATTGTTATGTAAAATTATCATAGATCCACCTCTGATAGCTGATTGTCTAGTAAACGAACTCACTATAGTGTAACTATCTAAGCTTATCAACAATTTTTCTCTTTTTTTAGCCAATGCTCAGTGATACAAAGTGCATCTATACATTCGGAGTTTAAAAATAAGTTTATTTCTAGTTCTTTACCAGAAAAGCCTTGAATATTTTGGTGGACCAATCGAAAAAGTTTTGGAAAAACCTTTGGTCTAAGCTTGGCAAGAGGCTACCTCTATTGTCATATTACTTAATTTAAATTACTTGGAACTTGTTCCAATACGTTTGATTGCTCAATAGAAGGATCATCAATTGTGGATTAATAGCAAAGTTCTTGGCTAAAGTTGTAAAGTAATATCTTACGAAACAGCAAATTGTTTTTTTTTGTTTTTTTTTGCATGCATTGACAAATCAACAATAACAATGCTTATTTTAAATATCATCATTAATTTAGTTTTGCTAGGCCATATGCGCCTTGCTCGTAAGTCTATTTAACTCTTACTCCGTCCATCCTCCCAGAACTCTAACAGCCTCTGTTGCACATGCTTCTGAGATACTGGAGAGTGGCAAAGTACTTGTACATCCGATTCATTCCATACGGACGTACTGTGGCATTTCCTCTGCCTCCTTTATCATCTGCATAGAGAGTTGCCTATGACAAGAAGTGTTTATTATAAGGCACTGTCCAGTTAATACCTTTAAAATTTCGTATTTTGACCCCCTGATCTAATAAATAAAAGGGCTTATAAAATACTACGTCGGTTTGCCTCTCTCATTGATTTTCCATTCTGCTCAGTGATTTTAATCTAGGTATATGGAATGTTTAAGTTAAGGTTCTGGTCCATGCACTGCTGCGTTGTTGTCATTGTGTCTTTGTAGTAGTTGCTCATACTTATTTGTTTTAGAGGGCTTGAAGAAAAGACGCGCCGTCTCAGATAATCTTTATCTTAAGATTACAGACAATGTTATCTTAACATAAATATTATCTGCAATCACTTATGTCATTATGATGATGCCAATGCATTGTGCTTGGAAAATTATATCAGTCATTATTACATCAATCTGCTTTATTATGAAATTTTTATGACAACAAAGCAAATGTTAACGACGGAACAGGAAAGCAAAACATATTATAAATGTTTCGCAAAATTAAAAATACTTTGAATGATCATTAATAATTATTTATTTATTACCCTACTTTTTTTTACTTTTAACATTTTCATTGCTTTCATCTTACAATACACATGTTTCATTGTTTGCAGTACTTGATGAAGCTCTGTAAGAATTTGAAAGGTGGCCTACAAGAAGTGGCTGACCAGTTAGAGCTACGGCGTGTCGGTCCTCAACATCAGGCTGGTTCGGACTCACACCTCACCGGAATGGCTTTTTTCAAAATCAAGGAGGTGAGATTATTGCACGGATTATGGCGGCCTGGCGTGCGCAGCTCGAATTACGGATCTGCGCGCGCCAGCGGGCCGTCGGTGCCGTACTCCCGCACCTCGAAGCTTGACTCCACGGAAAGGAGGAGGTCACCTACCGATTGACTCAGATACTCACCGGGCACGGCTGCTTCGGTGAGTATCTGTGTCGAATAGGACGGGAGGGATCGACACATTGTCACCACTGCGCATCCGATCTCGACTCGGCCGAGTCTTGGTCGCAGAGATCGGGCGAGATCGGTCTCCGCCGGCATTGATTGCGGCAATGCTGGCGGACGAGGGAGGTTGGAGGGCTGTGGCCTCCTTCTGTGAAGCAGTGATGCTCCAGAAGGAGGCTGCCGAGCGGGGTCGGGAGATGGCCGATCCCGCTCGAGGAAGGCGGCGCCGGGCTCGGTAGCACAGCTGCGGCGCCGCCGCGGGTCGCCCGCGGGCGCGAGGAAGTCGCGACTGCTACGGCGACCCGGGATGGACCACGCCCCTTCCGTGGCCGGGGGGCGTCGTCGGTGGAGGAGACCGGGGGAGGTAGTGAGCCTCCCCCGAGAAGGGCTCCCCTGTATCGGCGGGGGAGCGAAGGCTGGGGGTTCCCGGAAGTGGCTTGATGTTCCCGGAAGTGGCTTGATCCCTACATGTCTGAGGAAGGCCATCCCTGAGGTTTTTAGTGGGTAGGCCTCCCCCTTCTGGGGAGGAGAGCCCCACATAACAGCCGGCCCGCCACAGCCGGGGTATGCAATTTAATGCATTTTCCTCAGGGGAAAAAAAAACTGAGGTGAGATTATTAATTCATCAAAAAATAATTGATTTTAAAAATGAATAAGTATATCATTTATTTTGTTTTAGATCTTCTTCGATGGTAATATTGAAAGCACCAGCGGACATCTGTATGGACTAGGAGCACCATTTTCAACTAATGCCAACAATTTTCAAGATAATGGTGAAAATGGCAACTCGTCGTGATCGAACGAATATGGTTGTGAGCAACTAACCTCACGCCCCGCCTCACAGTGAAAAAGAACGAAAATGTGATTATGTTAATGTACCTGACATTTGCAGAAAACTTCAAAATATTATTTTTAGTCACTATGAATGTTTTAATACATATAGGTATTACGAAAAATATTTGATTTTCGTGTTATGTGATTGTTCTAGTTTTTAGGTGATGTTTATAAGACTTAAATCAAGCTGCATAATATGTTTTCCTTCAATTTGTAACCAATAGGATGTGCATTTAATGAATAGTTTTAAGAAGGAAGCATGTAATCGTATGTACTAAAAACTTTGTGAGTAAAATTTGACATGACCTTTTGAAGTATTCCAATATTTGAAACACTAGATAGGTCTAATATATTTCAAAGAAAAATATGTGAAAGACAATGTTCATTTACAGATAGAAATATATTTGTCAAAATTATTGCAATTATCTTTTAGATTTATCGTTTTAGGAAAGCCATAAAAATTCTGTAATTTCATTCAATGAATGTATGCTTCTTATTTTACCAAACTATGAATCATTTTAATGAAACGGAAAAATAAAGTTAATTAACAATATTCTCTATTCTTTTTTCTTTTCAATACTTTTCATAAGTACCCAGGTTCTTAAGACTGCCTTTTGTTTTGCTTCAACAGGACTGCGTTGAGCATCTATAGCCGTTTCGATTTGGGGTATCTGGCACATTTCCTTTTGGAACGATTTCATTTCACAACACCAGCACCAGCTGTGTAACAACAACAATAACTAGTGAATAACTTTATTAAATATTATTAATTATTGCAATATATAATTTTTCTGCCATAAGTTCAGTATAATTGTATACTTTTTTTGTGTCTCTAACTTTCAAAAGTAGACACATCAATCCAAACAGATAATGAAATTGGTTGCGAGTTTGATTGATCGTTCGATATTAATATCAGTGTTTCCTTGACTTGATATACATTTTATTTCCAACCAACTAAACTCAGGCTAATGCCTAAGTTCTAAGAACTATCTAGACAAGTCGTGACAGCGACTTTAAGAAAGAAATCAATGCAGCACTAGTATTACTAGTAACTTTGTCATATATATGTTATGTGCGATACCGAACAAAAGGGATAATGAAGGAGGTGGCCGCGCAGTGGTCACCTGCTGTGACAGGTCCTGCGTCAATCGATTAAGACTATCAATGAGGGCGTGCGATATCTGCATGGGAAAGGAGGTGGATTGGGGTTTGTCACTGCCTCTTTGATCAGAATTCCTCAGCAGCTTTGAAAAGCCATTATTTATTTCTCCCGTGTGAATTTGTTTAGGTACGGACTGTGACAGAGTCAATCAAATAATTTTGTAGATAGTACGCCATTAATATAGATACACACTCATGATGATACACAGAATCTAAAATTACAGAAAAATAAATACCACAAATACAAAGCGAGTATATTATTTACTTTTTTATCGTTTCGAATAAACAATAAGTTCACCTTCTACTCTGTCTTATGGGTCGCAACTTAAAATATCTACGTCTTTTAATTTTTTTATGGTTATCGTTTTAAAAGATTTATAAGTTAATTTTAGGTTTAAATCTTGTAAAAAATCGGAATACAACAGTTGGGTTTGACAGCAATTATAGTGCTAAGCTTGGAAAGCACTGTCACTGTAAATAATAGGTAGTATACACATCTGTGCTGGAAATGCAACATGGCGTCGGTTATAACGTGTGTGTTTCTCTTTACTTCTGTAAACCCATTCAATGGTCCGAGAATTATTATCATTGATATTAATTATATTAATATGATACAAATGATTCGGATAGTTGCCTGGTATCGAATGTATCATTTGGAATTCAATTGATGTTTAACCGACGCGATACGACGAGATGCCCCCTGAATAACTTAAATCGAAGTCTCAATAATTTATTTAAATAAATAAAATTTAAAGATATGTTTGTAGTACCTATTGTAAATACTGGCAGTTATTTAATTTTCGTCTTTTTACAAAGTGTAAAAATATGTATAATTATTTATATAATTTTCATTTGTTTTTTCATGAGTTTAAGATAAAACAGATGACTATATTGAAGTATGAATATATGTTTTATTCTCTTGGCAATTTTTGAGTTTCATTACAATTGTAATGTTTTGTATCAATGTGGAACACAAAACGTCAAATATTAACTTGAAACACGATGTCCTATGATTTCCATGAAGTGGATATTCCAAATACAGTACAGTGTAGTACTGTTCCAGATACAAACAAACAATATAATTTTACCACGACTCACTAGTCGTGTGTAAACACTATTTAATGGTTTGACGGCGCGATAACTAAGGTATTATAGCTGTTGACGCTAAGCTGAACGCAGATTATTCCATAGTGGCTCTTCTAGTACTTTCTAGTGTGATCTGTATTATCTGTGTAAAGTGAAAGGCCAATAAAGTAATCTCTGTGCGAGTTGACAAAAAACAAAGTTGAATAAACTAACTAATACTGAAATCAGGCGAATAAACAGGCTAAGGAGACACATTATTTTTTTATTAGTCAAAAACTCATTGGCGAAAATATACTGCCAAAGGTTTTGACCACGGGGGCATGCAACCTCCGTAGTAGAGTTGTCAGTACACCGGTTTGAAGGTGTTGCCATTTCTTAGGTCTCTGGTTCGTATTCCATTGGGTCTGCTATTTGTTTGAAGAATGCGAGCTTTTGGGCCTTAGCCATAGTTGTTAAGATATACAATATTTATACATGTATAATATATGTAATGTCTATCCGATACCCTATAACACAATTGTTGGTGTCAGTGTAAGAAATATTTATTTATTTAGTAATGTTGAAGCTGAAAAAAACACCTAACACGGCATAGGTCCGCATATCTTCACCCTTGCTTCCCTTCAAATCATATCACAACACTGTGTTGGTAATAATAAATGATACGAGGGCTGCCTTTAAAGTTGTGTCGTTTGCCAACCTCCCGCAATTATAAAAAAAATATATATTCAAAGAGGATTATCGCTACGTCAGTGTTTTAAGGATGATCTCCTCAAATCTTTCTGTGTTTAGTGATGCAGCACCATGTCTACAGAACGTGGGCAATCTTGCCTCAGTAACAAGCTACAGGAAGGTCGTCCAAAAACTGCCATGACGGAACGGAATATCGAAGCCGTGCGGCAGCTAATCCCCGAAAATCGTCATGTGACATGCCGCGAAATATTAATCGTGTAGGATTTTACGGCTAGTGGCCAAAAAATCCCTTGGAAGAACTTGGTGTAAGAAAGTTGATCTCCCGTTGGATACCACATTTGCTTAGCGACGACCAAAAAGCAACCAGTGTTAGTGTCGCAATACTTTGCAGCGATTCTCGCGAGGAGAGTCAAAGCATGTTTATGATATAGTTAGTGGTAACGAGTATACGAGTAACGGTAGTCTTGGATATATATATCCAAGACTCGTTTAATGAGACTCGAGTAATGCTTACGATCCAGATTTTAAGCAGCAATCTACTGTCTGGGTCTTCCAGGATGAGCCAAAAACAACCAAGATCATACGCTCACGGAGCACTTCAAAAAGAATGGTTGCCTCTTTTGTAGCAAAGGGTGGACATGTCGTCATTATTGTACTAGAAGATCGCAAGACGGGTAACGCTGACTGGTATACCACTGTTCACTTTCTCAAAAAAACAATCACCCCAAAATGTCGAAATTTTAAACCATCCGCCTTACAGCCCTGACTTAACGATTTTTTTACGTTCCCCAAAATTAATTAGTGTTCGTGGTTAACGTTTCAGCTCAACCGAAGCTGTTGATACATACAAATCGGCCATTTCGACTACCCCCACTTTGGTATGAAATAAATGTTTTAATAACTGGTTTGAACGCATGCAAAAGTGTTAAATATCGTGGAGAATTTTTTGAAACACAATAAATCGTAATAATCTATTAGATTGTTTATACTTATTTCAAACGATACAACTTAAAAGGCAGCCCTCGTACGAAAGTACCCAAGCGGAGAAGCCTTATTCACTCTCCCTACTCTATGACGACATTAACAAAATGTTTGACTCCGTGAGTGAAAGCGCATATTTAAGTGTTGTAAGTGTAACAGCAGGCGAAAAATGCAGGATTCAAACAACGTTAATTCCATTTATAAGTCATTTATTTTCGTTAAAAATAAGTGACTAAAAAACTTTATGATAATCTTGAAATTGTTAAATTCTCATTTTACAAAAGTGGCTTAATTTTACATTTATTTCGTTATTATGTTTGATACATTTTACAAAAATGTATCAAACATAATAACGAAGAGGAATGTCAACATTGTAAAACCACTTTTTAAACAATTAGATATATCAACATAATCACCTTCTTCTGTTTAAATACTGAATGACATTAGAATTAAAAACGAATCAACTGTGTAAGTTGCAATTTGTAAAAACTATTTCAACAGACGTTTTCTCCGATTGTGACTGATTGTCTGGGGACACCTTATTGGATATCGAGAATTTTCTAGTTCTCATTTCTTTTTCTTCTTTTGTTTCTGAGAGTTGTCCGGTGTATTCTCAGCTTTGCGCTTGCCCGCATTGGCGCCTTTGCCGGTAGCATTGCCACCGGGAGTATTCTGATTAGCATTACCACTCTTCTTCTTCTTTTCAGCTCGTTCCTTTTCCTCCAATTCCTGATTCTCCCTTTCGATCAGCGTAATCAATGTATTACATCTAAAAATTTAAACAATTTTAAGTAAATACCATTATCTGTTAAAAAAAAATGCAATACATATTATAGGAACCAAAGGACAATGCCCATATTTGTATGAGGCTCTGCCCCAGAAACGTCCAGAGTTCAGACTTATACCATTTGATAGCTATCAAATGGTATAAGTCTGAACTCTGGACATGGTATAGAGCTCTATAACTGTACTTTAAATATAACTGCATTTTATTTTATATAAAGGACAAGTTCAAAAGTAAATGTGGATAGAAAACCATTGTTACTCTTTGAATTTTGCCAATATTTTACGTATCCAGGCAACATTGCTGTTAATAATTTATTAGGCGCCGTTTCCTCTAATCACAGGATTTGCAAAATATCTTAAGACCCGATGGCTTAACTGTCGGTCCTTGGAAGCTGGGGCGGCCTCTTATCTGGGATGCAACCTGTTCAGACACCCTGGCTCCCTCACATGTATGCAGTACATCCCTAAGTGCGGGGTCTGCTGCGATCCATGCAGAGGGCCGTAAGCGGAGCAAATACTGTAATATAGGTCCTAATTACATATTTGCTCCGTTTGCGGTAGAAACTACGGGTCCGTGGGGACCGGAAGCAAAAAAAATAGTACATGATCTATCAGCACTGTTGATTGAAGCCTCCGGTGATCAGAGGGCTAGCAGTTACCTCTGTCAACGGATCAGTTTGGCGATCCAAAGAGGTAATGTTGCCAGCATCCTAGGTACTGTTCCCATGGGCCCCGAATTGCAGGACATTTTTTATTTATAGTTTCTAGTTTTATTTTAGATATATATAACTTAGAAGTATTTTAAGATATTTATTTTTAAGGTGTAAATTATAGTTTTAATTGTATTTTTTAATTTAAAAGATTTGTCATTTGTCGTCAATTGTTTAATCTTTAATGGAGACATAACGAAAAAAAATATATATAATGCTTGTAATTCTTGAGACAGATTTGTAACAATGTGACTCTGTATTCGTTGAACGCGTAAACCGCAATTTAGGCAACGAAGCATTGTTATCAACAAAAGTTAAAAAACCTAAAGCACAAACGAATATCCAAAATCAGGTAGACAACTCATTAAATCCGTTAAAAAAGAAAGCCTGGTGTCAATTATTTATATAGCAGAGAGAAATACGGCGAGCGAGCAAAACAACCACGAAAACAACAAAATGCAGACGCAGAATTCTGAAACTTAAAAATAATCGTTTTGTACTTATTTAATATCATGAAAGCCGCTAGGTATCAGTAGCAGTTTCAAATTGAAAAAAACTGAATGAAAAATGAAGTTGACCTAAAGATTAAATAATGAAATAAAATAGTATACTAATCTGAAGTATTGAACGAAAGAGAATGAATGTGTCACAGTGATAGTAGTGATGGGACTTCGCACAAATTATCGAAAATGCTAATTCGATGTCTTTGTATCGCTCCCTCTCATCAAGCCATTACAAAAAAGCTCTACGATCAGGAATACTAAAAAAAACGGGAAGAAACAGGCCCGTATTAATAAACCCAATTTAAAGCTCATTTAGTTAATCTACGGATTGCTCTCTTTATAACTTATAATATTTATTGAAAGTTGAAATGAGACAACACACATTAACTAAACCAGATTTAAAAAATGCTCTTAATACGGGCGTCGACCCGTCGTTAATGTCGACCCATGGCTTAAGCCTTGGATTATATACTACTCGGTTATATTATCTTTTCATTATGAATATAATTATATTACACTAGAATAATAATTATTAAGATAATAATTGTTTACAATATAAATATCCTAGCGATACTTGTTTAGCGCACCAGCACGTCGACGTAATACGCTAACGGTGAGCCATGGCTTAAATCTGGTATGACTCGTTAACTATTTTAAAGTTATCTTAAAAGTTAATCCGTTTACACATAGAAATGTTAACTATGTTAATTAAAAGATTAACAAGTGAATGTACACCTATGCCAATCAGCAATATTGCAGTATGTAATACTGGCACATATAAATGCCGAGTAGATTGTACAGAGACCGCATCGCACTAATAACTATCAACCAAACTCTTTTCTTCTCTTCGCATTTATTTAAACTCGATAATAAAATAAAGGCGCTCGATTATAGATAAGAGAGAGAATTTCAACATCCATGGATATCTAAATGTTATTGACGTAATTCATCGTGACTTATCGATATAAACACCTCCAGCGATTTTTTCGCCATCACTAGTTGGCCATTATTCTTTACCACAGACTAAGCAATTACAACGGAAATGACAAAATATCAATTGAAAAATATATTTTAATAGTTTATTTATCCAATGCTTTATCTGATTTTTAATTGATCTCAAAATTTTTATTATATTTAAATAAGACATTTCATCAAATTCATTATTCTGGGCGTGCTGGGGCAGGAATAGGCATTGTCCTTTTACTTTCGACTAAAAGTTGCGTAGTTTAAATTCAAAGACTAATTAGAAAAGTTAGCCATGGACCGTACATGGCGAATTCTAATATATGTTCTAACAATATTTTAATGTTTATTATTCCGAATGTTCATTATAGTAAAATTGTTAGTAGATAGAGATTTTCGAGAAATTTTGATTTTAATCTTTTATTTTTCGTAGATATTGATGTTTTTTGTTCAAAACTACTACCCAATGATCTCCGCTAGTTTTTAAGAATCACATTAATCTTTGTTGTGGTTTGCTCCCTTATACAGAACTAAAGTTATCACAATTTCTTTGCATGGGGTACCCTATTGCGAATTGAAAAATAAAAAAAATCATAAATCCTAAAAAATTTTTCTTTTTTTTTAATGTTTTCTGTCGATAAAAATAAGTCTAGTTTCACCCATTTTCATATGTGCATTTCGTCAAGAATCACACTGTATAGTAAAAACATGTACATTATTCAGTGGTAGTTTATATACTCAGTCTAGCTTCTTAAACTGATTGTGTTGAATAAATAAATGAACACTACAGGCCAACGTACAGGCTACAAAAACTAGAGGCTCCTTTATAAATGTATAAATTTTTATAACAAGATTCCACATTGTGTAGCTGAATTGCCTTTTCATAAGTTCAAGGTACATGTTAAAAAGACGCTAATGAGTAAGGGCTATTACAAAGTCAATTAATATTTAAATGATGCCAATGCTTGGTGTTGATTTGAGGATACATTCTAACGTGTAAATATTTGTTTTCCCTTATAAATTGTAAACACATGTACGTTGTATGATAACGACATAATTTATTGTAAATGTTGTTATTACTTTTGATAAAGCTGATAAGTTTCTTGCGCCCATTCTGCTTATCAGCTAAAAAATACATCCTGAATGGGTGGTAGGAAAAAAAATTGACGATTCAAAAGATCTTTCTGTAAAGTCATATAAGAATAAAGTAGATTTTGATTGTTTGATTTTGACTGCCCGATGAACGAATTGGGTAGACGACAATTTTTTAAATTCAATATATAATAAGAGTACTCTTTTAAGTGAGAAATATTGTAGAACCAACAGTACACCTGCACCTATTACTTTTGAAGATACATCGACATGTTTGCGGCGCTGTCGCGGGTCGCTCAAAAATGCTCCATACTAAAAACTCTGCAATCGTGACGTCATAACTAAGTAAACTCGCTTAATTTGTATGAGGGTTTAAACAAATTTTAAAATAAATTTGTTATTTGTACGTTTATATGTATACTTTCTATATAAAAAAAATGTTAGATTTAATGTGAGAATGCTAGAAATGTGTTCGTTTCATTAGAATTATGTAAATAATATTTGCTCATTTTTTAGAAATCTAAAAACAATATAAATTAATAATAAAACTGAAATTTCTATTTTGACATACTTTCATGAGATATACGAGGGTGGATTAAAAAGTACTCGGCCTAACACAGATCCATTCAATTCTAAAAATCAAATCTACCCACATTATTTAGTTCAATTCAGACTAGTTCATTGTGTGAAGTTCGAAACGTGTGCGATAATTAGTTGTGATTTTATAAATTTATTAACAAAGTAATAGGACATAATTTCCGCGAATGGAGCAAATCGAGCAGCGTGCCGTCATTAAGTACCTCCATAAGAAGGGGCTATCATCAAAAGCCATCCATGATGACATGGTCAGTACATTAGGCGATTGTGCTCTGTCATATTCATCCGTCAAAAAATGGATAGCAGAATTTAAGCCTGGTAGAGAGAGTGTGAAAGATGAACCCCGCTCTGGAAGGACGTCAACTACTGACGAAAATATTAAAAAAGTAGATTTAATAATGGGAGACCCCAGATTAAAAATTAGAGAGATAGCCGAGATTATAGGCATCTCTTATGAACAAACTCAGAACATCATTGTCAACGAGTTGGGTTTCCACAAAGTGTCTGCGAGGTGGGTTCCGCGACTGCTTTCAGTCGAACAAAAAAGGACACGATTGACTATTTCACGCGACTGTTTGGAGTTATTTGAAGTCGATGCAGATGATTTTTTAATCGTTTTGTTACTATGGACGAAACATGGGTTCATTACTGTACACCGGAAACAAAACAACAATCAAAACAGTGGAGAAGACCTGGTTCACCACTCCCTAAAAAGGCTAAGTCGATTTTGTCGGCAAATAAGGTGATGGCTTCAGTATTCTGGGACTCGAAAGGTGTGATTATGATTGATTATCTTGAAAGGGGTCAGACTATAAACTCTGATTACTACTGCACCTTACTACATCGTTTACGAGAGGAAATAAAAGAAAAACGTCGAGGAATGCTCAGAAGAAAAGTCCTGTTTCATCAAGATAACGCCCGTGTTCACACGTCAGTACAGTCAATGGCTGAAATTCACAACTGTGGCTTTGAACTGTTACCGCATCCGCCGTATTCACCTGATCTGGCACCATCAGACTTCTTTCTGTTCCCTAACCTAAAAAAGCACTTGGGAGGTCAAAGATTTTCGAGAAACGACTAGGTCAAAGCAGCTGTAGACGCATATTTTGACTGTAAGGAAGAATCATTTTTTTTTCAACAATCTAAATGCTTGGAAGGGGAGGTGGCAAAAGTGTATTGAACTTGATGGTGATTATGTAGAAAAATAAAAATATAACTGAACTTAGTATGTGTTTTTTTCTTGGTTAGGCTGAGTACTTTTCAATCCACCCTCGTAAATTGCTCAAATCAGATAATTATAGTATACAAACGGCCATAATCAGTTGTAGTCGACTACCGTATTACCTGCGCTGCAGCTCGACGGCCGTTCGCGACTTGAGGAACCAGTCGAAACGGAACTGCGGCGCCGCGTGCACGGCGGCGCGGAGCTCCTCGTACACATTCTCTTTATCAAACCCCAGTTTATGTAACATGCATACTAAAAACCTGAAAAAAAAAGAATACTAATAGGATCCGTAATGTATTTTTTTTCTGAGACAATCATCATCACAGCTCATATACGTCCCCACTCAAGCCTACCCTTTTTTTTTTTCTTTTTCCCCTGAGGAAAATCCTTTAAATTGCATACCTCGGCTGTGGCGAGCCAGCGGTTCTGTGTACCCACTAAAAACCTGGTCTTAAGCAATACGGTGATTTTATTAGGAATGTCAGAAAAAATACCATTATAAAGAAAGAATACTACTATACCTATCCACTAGATTGATTAGAGTTATACAGGTTTTTATCATATTCTTCTTAAATCAAAGCATATTAGCATAGTGCGCGAAATAACCATATTGGTCAGTATTCATCATCACAGCTCATAGACGTCCCCAGCGAGGGGCTCGAGCCTACCCTACATATGTTAGGGCGATTAGGCCTTAGTCAACCACGCTGGCCCAGTGCGGGTTGGTTGACGACGTACACCTTTGAATCCCTTCGCAGATTTCCTCACGATGTTTTCCTTCACCGTAGGAGCGTCGTTATAAATGTACATATGAAATTCGGAACGAAAAACACACAAAAACGGGAGGCTCGCGATCTAATCCCCACCGTGTATTAGATCGCGGGCCTCCCGTTTCTATGCGGCGCACAAACCAGTGCCGAGACCAGCGCCACCGACGCTCTGAGATAATATTAAAACAATTATTTTTTATCTACATTTACACCAATTAGTTTAACAAATACATATATTTATTATACATAGATATTTTTAAATAAAATAAATGTTAACAGCCTTGACCAAGGAACAAATGCCCATATTCATCACATAAACATCTGCCCCAACGAGATTCAAACCAAAATCAAATCAAAATAATCTTTATTCAACATAGACCTTTACAGGCACTTATTGACGTCAAAGCAAACTTTGTTATTTGTACGTTTATAGGTATTTGTACGTTTATAGGTATACTTTCTATATTAAAAAATGTTACATTTAATGTGAGAATGCTAGAAATGTGTTCGTTTCATTAGAATTACGTAAATAATAATTGTTCATTTTTTAGAAATCTAAAAACAATATAAATTAATAATTAAACTGAAATTTCTATATTGACATACTTTCATGAGATATGAATTGTTCAAATCAGATAATTATATTATAAAAACGACTATAATCAGTTGTAGTCGTCTACCCTATTATACATATAATGACTTATCTGTATAACCATAGACAAAATGTAGTATAGCAATATAGGCACTGAATCCGTAGTAAAAATTATATTGTTTAGAGTAATATTGGTCCCTGCATGGTAACCTATTATTCTTATTATAAGCGAGTTAATTTCCATACTTTCATATTATCTAAATATAACTCAATGAAGCTTAATAAAACTTATTTTTCCCAACTAATTAGTCTTCTCTTGATAATCAAGCTAGTCAGTCAACTGACTAATCCAACCCTTACAAGTATCAGTGTCAAATTTGAAATTTGCATGGTCACTTTTAAAGAAAGATTTTATTTAAACTATAACCTGTGCACACATTTGTTACTGAAATTTGTAATGTAACTATAGTCTCTTTTAATTTTTCTGAGACATAATTGACACATGCATTTATTAATAGTGCAGTCCGAAAATTTACTCAGCGCTTGTGTGCTTTCAATGACAGATCTGGAGATAATACACTACCTATTTTAAGTTTGAATTATTAACGCTAATCTAGACTACTTTCAAATGGGCAGACAAGCAATTATGGACTAGGCATTTGTTAACACGAACGTCGAAAGTAAGTTCTATGAGTGCACATTTGCATTTTGTCTCAGATAAAAAAACAGGCTAGATTAGCAGCGAACGGAATGATAAAACAATTACGAAAACGTGTCATGTTATTCTTTAGAAAATATTTCTACATTTTTAGGTAGTTTTTAATTTAATTTGGCTGAGCTCCACCGCACTTAGCCTCATGATTGGGCCATTGTGCGTCTACATTAGTATATAAAAAACAAACATGTCGCAATTATATTTTAGCAACATTGTTTTCTACAAAAGAGATTGGAAATAAACGAAAATGTTGCTTAGTCATTCCCAGATACTGCACACATATTAAATGGAAAACACACATATGTTATACATATGTAATGTGTAATAACTGAAACGATATTTAGAATTACCAGTCACATTACTATTATATAACCTAAAAAACGAAGTATTTTTTATTAGTCAACACAACGAAATATATGATACAATCTATTTAACACTATTACGACTATAATATAGATGCACAAATTGAATTCTCTTTACCTATCTTCTTCTTCTACATAATTCTTCCCCTTGTTTGTACCATAAGAAATTCGTAGTTGATGGAAGGGAGCCCTATAACGCGCCATTTTTGCGTCCAATGCCTTCTTTATAGACGCCCTTCGTTGGATCTTCGCCTCTCCTCTTTCTATTTGCCCCATGATTCTATCAATGTCTTGAAGTTCGTGACATCTTTCCCAGAACACAGCTGAATATTCCATCACCTGAAGTGGTATTAGATTTAGATTTCATTAAATTCTCATAATAACCGCCACTCAATCCAGATTACACGCTAAAACTGCTGGATAACTTTAAAATTTAATATTAATTTCTTTTTAATTATTGAAATTGAAAGGTATAATAAACTGGATAATCAGATTCATTGATTTTGTTTGACCCTTGTCAAAAAAATTGTATTAAGTTTTATTTAGTACCCTAACTTTATTATAGTAACAGTTTCACAGTAAACACAGTTCTTATTATTTACTTACTTCTTCGGGCGTTTTCCCTTCAACATCTTTCGCAATATTGTCAATATCATCCCTACCATATTTTTCATTTGCTTTGATAAACTGGTTGAAGTCCCGTTTGGTCCAATTTGTAAAGCCTGACAAAATATAATTCAAATATCACGTAAAATAAAAAAAAAAAATATGTTTAAAGAAATTTAGAGAATAATACGAACCTTGAGTTAAAAGCTGTTCCTTTTCTTGTCCTTCTTCTTCAGATAGTGCTTCAGCATCGTCGATTTTTCGTTGTTCTTCTCTTTGAATTTTCGCCGCATCTGGTCCAAGCTCGGGATTGCGGGGCACTTTGTATCTGTCAATATTATATGATATCACATTGCTATTCTTGATACGGGATATCTCATCCCGTGATCACGAATGCTGCAAAGTTTTCAAAATGTTTGCAAAATATTTTTTATGTTTTTTTTTATTAATATATTATTTATAACACATAGCACTACAGTTACACTATTACTTTAAATAAATGTAACATTCAATAGAAGAAATTAAGGTTTTTACTTGTTACAATATTTAAGGCAAAGCTAATAGTAATTTATTTAGTTTGTAAGGGTAAAGATGGAGCTTGATCAGTGTTAATATTTTTCTTACTTCTAATGGATACTAGAGGAACACCTGGTATATCATCTCTATAATTTATTTAAGCGATTTATTCTTTAACATAATAATTCTACGTATTTATGTAAGTAAATAGAATATAAGTATGCAAAAAGTAAAATGGTGAAGGAAAACATCCTGAAGTAAACCTTTATAAATCTGTACAGAAGCTAAAAGGTGTATGTGAAGTCCAATGTCTAATCATTCTATACCTTAGGGTAACCTCAACAGCTCTTATTGGATATATATAAACTGTGATTATGACAAAGAAGAAAAATATAAGCATAAGTTCTTACCCAAGTGTTTTCCTGTAATGGTATATCTCTTGATCCAGTAACTCGAAAAGTCGCGGCGGGAAGAACTGGAAGTCCTGGACAATCGGTTGCTTCGGCGGTCTTGGGGCCTGTGTTATGTCAAACAAATTTGTGTATTTTTTCTCCCTAATTTCTGAAGAACATAAATCTCTTTATTTGTTAAATATTAATAAATAATAGTTAATATTCATAATCAAAACAGATGAAGGAAATGGACCTTTATTACAACAAATCCAAGAATTATAAGGAATACATTTTCGTTTGTTAAAGGAGATAGCTAAGTACAGTATGGGCAATTGCCCTTGCAATGTATAAATACTGGATGTAGTTACATATAATTCTGGGTACCTTAATAAAACTTAATATGTGATATAAAAAAATCCATGAACTTTTCATATTATCATAGAATTTCCTCCATCCTTCCTTCCATCTTGAAAAACATATCGTAGAATTTCCTACGATATTATGGTCGCAATACTTACAACTAGAGAATTTGCTATGAACTTTAGGTAGGCATTTTAGTACAGATAAAATAACTGGGTAATATATTACTATTGTAGTGAATGATGGATACCTATATATTGAAGAATGTCGACTTTAATTCATGATTGTGATTAAAATACGCAAGATCGTTATTTAATATGTATATCCATATCGAGTTATGCGCTCAAGTTTCGTTACGCATTTGAAGTCGGCAAGTAGGCACAATACACAATAGGTCCGTTTAGAAAAGCAGGGTCAGGTTAAAATAAAAAATCAAGTGATATCGCAATGAACAAACGAACAAACAAAAGTCGTATAACATCTGACATTTTTAAAGTGCTGTGAGAAGAAACTCTCAATACAATAACATCAATTAGGAAATCGATATTATCGTGTGAATAAAATACTTATTTCTTGTTAAATGTTTTGGACGATTAACATTAATTAAACATTTCTGTACAGAAAATATTCTTCTCTATTATTTAACGATTTTTATTGAATTATTTTATTTGATAAAACAAAAAGTTTAATCCGCTATGTCCTTATATATCGATTATTTTGTATATTGACCGAAACTACAATAATCGATTATTTCGTTTAAATATGTCAACACTATTCAAGTCCGGAAAATAGGAAAAAAAAAGTTTAAAACTTTTTATTTAATTATTTTTTCCCGAATGTTCTATGAAAATAATAACCATGTAACAATATATAAAAAATACGAGGCAGTGTGATATGCGTCGTCGTGCGTCGAATATGATTTTATGACCGAGAAATAATTTAATTTATATTTTTTATCAGTAAAATCGATTCTACAGACTAATTCATAAACCTTCGGAACATGTTCAAATGAATATCAATAATATCCGCCCCGAATCGTAAATAAGACGATCCTTACCTGCACCTTGGGCGCCTTAGGTTCCGAGACGCGAAGTGCCTCTCGGAAATACGCGTCTACCGCATAATTAGCCTTGCGCTCACGTTTCGGGGGCTCTATCCAGTTACCAATCGGTGCAATTTTCTGCTTTTCTCTATAATCCTCACCTGATATATAAATTAGTTAAATATAAAATTGATCAGTATTGTTATATGTATATGAATGGCATAGATAATATTTAATGACTTGTAGAGTAATTAATACTTTAGAATGTTATATGATTTTCAATAAAAAAAAATCTGTGAAATACATCACAGATTTTTTTTTCACAAACACATCATCAAAAATATCGACCCACCTAGATTTTACAGGAAATCTCGTGTTTTAAAATTATGAATTCAAAAAGTTGTGTTAGAATCATATTGTTTGATTAAACCTGTCATTTTTTTACAATTTTGTGTCAAAATTATCCAAAAAATTATTATAATTATAACATTTTAACAGCAAGGCTATGACTTGGGCCGCTTCAACTTCAGTAGTATCCATAATTTTTAGATAAAATTAATTAAAATCATAGCAATAATCAATAAAGTAACTGTTATTAACAAGAAAAATTTTTATTTTTATTATTTAAAAAAGTTAATTAAGTACCCTCAAGTGCGTTAAGATTTATAGCGCTCGAAAGTCAAACATCTTAACCAACCTCAGACATAAACAAAACGCAGTTTGTAACACTATCTTTGAAATTATAAAATTTTTATTGTAGTTTTGTTAATACCTCAAAGAAATATTGTTAAGAAATAGAACTAATCACATTTAAAGATTGATTTAATTATAAAATCTATAAAAAAATATAAAGGAATACTAAGTTTTCGTCAGGAGTATTTTGACCGTGTATATAGTCAGTCATATTGTTTATTGACTATTAATATTGACAGGTTTGGCACAAGTTTAGAAAATACTACCTAAATGGGTGATAGGAACAATGAGATTACACTTGGAGAATAAAAATATTGCATATTCGAATGTACATACCTTCAAACTGATACACTGAATCTGTTGTAGCTCCAGGTGTGTCCATTGAGAATGCCCGCAATGAGGACTCTCCTAAGCTTTCCAATTTTTGCTTCAATTCCTCTGTCTTGTTAGTGAAAAAATAATATGTGAAAAACATTTGCAAAGTATTAGAAACAACTAGTCATGAAGATTTATTCTTACATGTTATTTCCATAATTAAGTCATGTGACTTTGTGACACAACAGACAGTGTTTATTATATATATTCAAATCAATTCTTTTTGATATCTATTGAATAAAATACCAGAAATTCTAACAACTTTTATTATAAATAAGTTAATCCGTTAATTCAGTAGTCTTTCATTTCAAACAATTTCAGAAGCTATTGCATTTTTGTGACATTTTTGCATTCAGTGTTTACGAAAGTTCGTATTAGCATATCACAAATTTATGAAGTTAAACACAAACTCTGAGTTTAGGTTTAAACTTCACTTATTTAATTAAGCAACATGTTTATATTAGCAAAACTATTGTTATGTTAGGAGATTTTAATAGATGGTAAAAAAGAACAAATATGAATGTGCTAGTTGTTAAGAGTCGTCCTAGACATACTTGGACCTAATAGATGATATATCGCAAGGTCAGGGCAAGAGCGTGCTTGAAACTCAAAGAAGCTAGGGAAGTATGTTCGGATTGTAGCAAGTGTAAAACTGTGATCTCTACCTACCCCCTTGGGAAAGAGGCGTGAGTGAATGTGTGTTCTAAAATATATTTTTATAAAGGCCATTTTAATCAAGCCTAATTATAGATGAATAATTAAGTACCTGTCAAATGCAAATACAACATATTTATGACTAAAAGTAATATTGATAAAATCTCTTTGTAATGCTTCATCAAGTTTCACAAATAGAAAATATGTTTTTGATGACCTGATTTGACAGCCGTGGCGCTGGCCATTGCAACTTCACTTAGATATTAGTTTGGAGAAGGCGAGAATCACTGGGCACATTTATTGTTATGCATTATTCATTATTGTAATTAAAAAAATCCAAGAATAAAATTTTCTAAAGAAAGTGTTATGGGATTGTGAGGTATTTCATAGTTAAACTAGTACCAAAACAACCAGTTACCTTCACTTCCCCTTTAGCTAAAATGGAATCTATATCTTCATCGGTGATTTCAGAATCTTTTGATGAGAAAACATGATTAGCACCATGTCTAATCATGTTGAGCATTTCATCCTTATTTAACTGATTCTTAGTGTCCACGAGGCGACCTGACTGTATGACCAATTTATCAAGACGCAACTTCACTTCAGCACGCTCCACAATTTTTTCTTCAACAGTATTGTCTGTGATTAAACGGAATACACGAACCTGTTGAAAAAACAGTATAACTGAACAATATATCATTCAACTATAATTTATCAACATATGATTGCACAAAATACACTTAAATCCTACTTGTTTCTTTTGTCCAATTCGATGAGCTCTGTCCATGGCCTGTAGATCCATTTGAGGGTTCCAATCTGAGTCATAAATAATGACAACATCTGCTGATGTCAAATTTATACCAAGACCACCAGCTCTCGTAGACAACATAAATATGAACTTTTCACTGCCTTCTGCATTGTACTCTTCTATCTGTCTATTTCTATCTTCATGTGGTGTTTGACCATCTAAGCGACAATACTGAAATACAAAAAGTATTATTGCAAACTAAATGACACACCAAACTTAGTACCATCTTCTATTTACTGAAAAAGAGCTTTCTAGGTAAATTATTAATTTTATTCAATATAAATAAGGAGACTTGACTTAGTAACATAATTTCCAAATCCAGAATGACAGAGCCAAAATGCAATAGAATAACCACATTATTTTGGAAACATGTTAGTTTACTGTTTTATAAATTAGTGTACAGAAAATAACATAATTTCAAAACAGGTATTATAATTAAATTTGTTTTTTTCATCATTTCTTTTCCCTGCTTTTATTAGTATTTGAATAATTATACTGCTCTTCTTGACGGAAACAAATCCAACAAATATATTATCTAACATGAATTTATTTTACATATACATATATTTAAAAATTACTTTGTATTGTCTCCACAGGCAATAATCTTCTAATATGTCCAACATTCTTGTCATTTGGGAGAATATAAGTACTCTTGATTCTTGCTGCTGTAGTTTTGGGAGCAGCTTATCCAGTATGGCCAACTTGCCACAATTGTAAACCAAATGTTCATCAGTAGTATATGGTGGGCCAGGTTCAGCCCCATCAAACAAATATGGGTGATTACAACATTTACGTAGCTGCATAAGAATGTTCTGTAGCCTCATTTTTTCTACCTTTCCTGCACCATTTACTGCAAACAAAATAATGGTCAGAATAAGAGTAATTAATATTAACATTTATATTTAACCAAATTTATTTTCACCAATAAAAATTATACCTATATCAATATCTTTCATAAGAACTTTAGTATACCACTCTCTCTGCATTTTACTTAATCCAACATAAACCTTGACTTCCTTTTTAGGCTTTAATTTTTTTTCTACTTCTGATTTCAAACGTCTCAGTAGGAATGGTCTTAAAACAGCATGAAGGCGGGAGACTAATTGATTATCTCCGAGTGCTGCATTAGTATTAAACCACGAATCAAAATCCTATAAATAAAGTATTATTATTTTACAATAAAGGTTTTTTTTTATAAATTTAAAATGATTAATAATTGTAATGACAACCTACATCTGAACTATTGAACACATCTGGCAACAGGAAGTTTAAAAGTGCCCAAAGCTCATGAAGATTGTTTTGAAGTGGTGTCCCCGTAAGCAGTAAACGATTCATACTCTTAAATTCCCTGAGTAATTCTGAAAGCTTTGACTTTTCATTTTTAATACGATGGGCTTCATCAATTACCATATATCGCCAAGTAAATTTCTTAAATACTGATCTTTCTCTAATAATCATTTCATAAGATGTTATACACACATCCCAATTCCCTGGCATTAAAGTTTCACGGATGAAAGTATTCTGTAAACATTGAAACATGTATGTATTATCATTATGTTTACTTACAAAACATAAGGGTTCTTTGGGACAACACAGGGAATCAAATGGAGGAAAGTCCCCAGGTTGCAAGTTTCAAACTTTTTGATCAATTATGAATGATCTAACAAATTGTACCTCTTGAGAGGGTTCAAAGAAGGGTGCAAATTTGTAAAGTGATATTATCCTTAAGTCATGTGTTCAAGTATGAAATGGTATCCTTTAAAGATAGTTAATTAGGGAAGTAAATTTAAATATTACAAATAAATGAAAGCTTGTAATTTTATTATCGTTAAGTATGAAAATGTAATCAATACTCATATTTATTGATTTCCACAAACTATTATTATTACAGTTAAAACAGAAAATAACATTGCTTAAATCAGGTACTCCATATAAAAATTGTTACCACATAATGAGTAATTTGAGAAATTTATAACATACCCTTGTTTCCTGATCACCTATAAGACAAACAGCCTTTAATGACGGACACCACTTCTTAAACTCATTCATCCAATTTGTCAGTGTAGACTTTGGCACTATCACAATATGAGGTCCAGGAACATTTCTGAAAATATTTATTATTTTATTCTTAAAGTATAAACACATCCAAATTTAAAAAGTTGTATAAATTCATAACACATCTTTATTGTAAGTAAACAAAAGATAAAATATAATTTCACAAATAACTGATAATATTATAGGTATATAATTTGAATCAAAAACAACTTATATTATCATTCACAATTTGCAACTCCCAAAATCAGTATGATGATCACAGGTATTATGTTATAAACACAAATATTTTGATACTCACTTGAAATTCTTCATATATCCTAACAAGGAAATGGTTTGGAGGGTTTTTCCTAATCCCATCTCATCAGCCAATATTCCATTAATGCCATTTTCATAAAGTGAAATCATCCAATTTAGACCACGGACCTGATAATCACGCATTTCACCATTTTTAATATATGGAGGGGAAGACTCAAAGCGGAAGATATTTTTTTGCTTTGTGTTTGTTTCAGCAAGTAATTCTTCATCTTCTTCTTGTTCAGTTTTACGATGACGATGACTAAAAATATTATTATTGTTTTATAAATTAAACAAATGCTACAAAATGTTTAAGCTGAGATACTGATATAAATATTATATACGGTGTCATCTAATAAAGAAAACGAATGCTAAAAGTTCAAGCAAAATAAAAAATAAAATAAAATCTACAAAACTAAGAGCTATGAATTAAACTAAGTAGGTACTATACTAACTCGCCAGCTCCACCAGATGTATCAAGATCTTTATTCTTTTTTGGTCTTCCTGCTTTAGGCTTAGGTGGACTACTTGTTTTGTTAGCATTTGTCATAAAATGAGAAAATATTTCAGTTTGTTTCAACAAAAATTCAAATCGTTTAGATCGATCTGTTTCTATTTTGCTTTCAAAATCCCCTTCTTTCCCTCTAGAAGATGTTGTATCGCTAGATGACCCATTCTACGAACAATAATTTAAAATTAATTGGCATCATCGGCATCACGCTAGTCTCCTGGCAAAGAAGTCATAAAACAACGCTCTCATTTTACCGAATTATCCCCAACATCCGCGACATCCATAGCTTCCTCGTTCTGCGACATTGCTATAAATTAATAAACTACAATTTATTATTAATTTTCCCTTGTTCAATAATTATTTGAAGTGTAACATTACGAATATTTCTCCCGCAAAACACAATTAAATCCACCAGGCGCGAAATCTACGGTACACTAATAAAAATGGCGACGATAGAACACAGATTAGTATACTCGATAGAACAGAATAGAATACAACTTTGACTTATGACAGCCCAGACTATAAAATCCAATTCCGTCAACAAAACTGTAAAGCCACTCTCAGACTTATGCCGAAAACCGCTAACAAGTTGGTAGTGTTTATTCACCTTCTCGCTGCCGCAGTCAGCTGTTTGCTAATGGTGTTGGTGAGTGAATTGCTTGAATCAAAAGGTTTCTATTACAAGAAAGTATACACTCAAAAGTCACTACGACAGGAAAAGAAAAAATAGTTATCCTACAGTCAATTCTATGTGACGTTCCCGCATGTTTTTCTTCAATGTTTGAATGATTGATTTTGAGGGTATCATTTAAAATCAGCAAAAAATTTTGTTTATTAAGTACTTAGATAGTTTGTTAAAATGTATCTATTCATTCAGTTACTTATTCAGTTACAGTTAAATCGCGCCGAAACATACGGGTACCAGGTTTAAAAAGTGGACCGTAACGAAAAGGTCTATATCATCGTACCTTAATAATTTTTTTACAGGATATCTCTATTTCGGACCTTAAGTCTGAGGTTGGTCTGTGGTCTGAGGTATAAAATTTAAATTATTATAATATCCTTGTTTCATGATTAAGCTGATGGCCCATGGCCAATGCTTTAAATAAATTTAAAAAAAAATAATATAAAATTTAAAAAATTACTTGTCACAACATAACCTATTAAAATTTAAAATAAATAATAAAATAAAAATGAGGCAAGTGTTCACTTAAAATTGTGATTGTGACTGTATTATCTAAATAATAAATAACTATTCTGTGTCATTTATCATTGACTCAATAAGAGAAAACTGACGATGATTATTCGGTGTATTAGAATGATGCAAAAAGCGTGCAAGCAATATATTAAAGCTAGTGGGACTAGAGATCATAGATTTATTTCTTGCTATTCAAAATTACATGTTAAAATATATCAGGAACGGGAGAATAACTATGCTTATACTCTTATGCAAACAAAAAAATATGTAAATATTATTGAAAAAGAATGTGTTAACACTTACATCACATCAGATGAATTTCATGCAATGATACAGCAAAATTGGCAAATAAAAACTCCAGCAGAATTATTTGAAGCGTTTTCTGTTTTGGGCAATTACAGTTCTAACAATGGATTGTGTATTTCCAATCAAATATTTGATTCATTCATTGATGCATTAACAGATAATATTAAACATGCGTCAGATAAAGATTTAAAATCATTGTTTAATGGATTAAGCCAGTGGCCTGAAACTAAGTCAGTAAAAACTAGAAATTTTATTGAAGTATGGGTTGCTTTGGATGATGAATGCAATAAGAGGTTATTGAAATGGTCACATGATGAAAATTTAGAATTTGTTTCTCATTTTTACATGTTAAATGTAACCAAAATAAGTGATTTCACAAATAAAGTATTGAATAGAATGGCCAGTAAAGCAAAGCAGCTCACTCCAAGTCAGTTAGTACAAACAATGTTTTTCATTGGTACTATGCGTAGACCACCATTTGATATGCATAATTTAGAAATACAAGTAAACAGTCTATTTCATGAATTTTCAGTGGAAGACTTAGCAATTATGTCTTTAGGATTTTTTAAGAGCTCAACACCAATTTATAGTCTTGAGCTACAATTAAAGATTATTGATAAAATGATTCTTGACTCTAAGATAATTCACGAAATGTGTTTGGCAGCATTACTAAAAATCGTACGTTATTCATGTAAAAACATTGCAACTAATGTAATATATAATCTTTTGGATACATTACAACATGAAGTATCAAGGCTCTCAATAATGGGTAATGTTCATATGGCATTAGTTGGTGCATCAACACTAACCTTACACAAAGAGTGCTTGCAACACATTGCCAAAGTGACAGTAAATTCAATCACAGAAGCAAGGCTAAAAGATCTAGAGCGTTTAGTAATGACTTATGGGATTTTACATTTTATACCTGATACAGAGGTAAACTTTTTTGAATTAGTCATGAACGAACTCAGAAAACCTGAAAGAATTTCTGAAATTGAAAAACATACTAGATCATTTGCATCCTGTGTATCATACTTAGGACTAGTTGGAATATACCCAAGAGACTTGATGAATAAAGTACTTGACCCAGATTTTTTGTCAAAATGGTATAAACATACAGTTGGTTATGGTAGAGAAGTATTAGTCATACATAATTGTGCCAAACTATTTCATTCAGAGGCTGAAATGAACAGACTTAGTGACAAAGCTGCAAAAATCTTAGCTAAAAAGTATACAGATTATGTTCCATCAGAAACTTTTAAGAAACATTATAATTTTACAGAAAAAATGTTTATAGATATTATTAAAAATTTAAGGGAAGATAGAGGTGGTGAAGAATATGTAATTGGAGAACATATTCTGCCTCATCACCAAAGAGGAGGTAGACATATTTATGATTCTATTTTTAAACTGTAGAAAGTACATACTACAGGTAGAACATGTTATGTATGAACATTGTATGTGCATCTATTACCTAAAGTGTATTTATAGTAAATCAATGTTTACCTTTATTATAATTTTTCGCATTTCCTTAAGTTTTATGTTAGGGTCTATTTATTATTGAAGTTAAGTCCTGTCCAATATCTTATCCATATTACCTATTTTATTTGCAGATATCATTGTTTGTAACGACAGGAATGGATCACCAGTTAAGGTTCATGAACATTTTAGTTTTTCAACTTTTGGACAAATCCGGGAAAAACCTGATAAAAATATATGGGTAGTACTTATTGTCACTGGAAGAAATGGTATAATACATAATACTGGCTCCCCGACAGGTCCTGTTCTATCGAAACTGAAAGAACTTAAACTTTTAGGATATCATGTTAATTTGGTGAGTATTTGTAGTAATTTAATATCTATGTACTCATCGATATATATGTACTACGTACTAGATTCGCCCGCCCGAACACTCACTACGTTCCAGTGAAGTGCAGGGTAGACTCTGCACCTCGCTCAGTGAGTCGTCGCCATTCGCGCAGTGTGCATCGCTCATAGGCCGACAATAATCATAATTAAAACAGTGATTAAATAGTAAACCTGAACAAAAATAATTATTGAAAATTTAAGTGAGTAAAATATCTAGTTGTTTAAGTGGAAATAAGGATATTATAATTATACAACGTAAACAATATTTTGTATTTATTGACGCCGCGCTGTCACGTCATAACGTGCTTGCTAAAATCATTGAGTAAAGCCATACAGATATTCCTCCATTCCTAAGCGTACGCTGCGACTTTAGGTCAATATATGTATAGACGGGATGATTATAAAATGTTTAGTTCGTAATTTTTTCTTGTTTAGTACTTTATATAGTAGTAATAATTAAATAAAGTCCTAATATTTTGTTTTATGTTGCCATTCCTTCTATTATAAAACATAATAAGTGTATGAGGTACAATGTGCTTATTAAATTTGGTATCGCTTCGGTAAAAACTCTTTGATACAAAGCGCTTTAACATCATGCTTCACTGCGCTCGGCAAAACGTCATAAGTAAGCGGCGGTTACGACGTTTTGGTTGAACGAAATCTATACTTCGACAAGCGATCCAGCAGTTGTCTTTTTTCTATGATCAAACGAGGTAACATAGATTTAGCGGTCTAGCTGATTATAGTTCTAACATTCACCAGTATTTGAACACACTTTTTCCTTTAGTGTTCTTGTCTGTCGGTAGAATATATGTCAATGTACATACTTAAATATTTAACCTTAATAATAGAATTAAAAAGAACAAGAGGACCTCAATAATATTTTATAAGTTTTAGATACCTTTTATGATTTCGTTGATCTGACTAGCCTCTATTTCTAATAATACTTTATTTGATATTATTTCAGATTATTTGGTCAACATACAATGCACTGGAAACTAAAGAAAAAAAAGTTCAGTATTTAAATAATTTAATAAAAAATGCTATAGCACAAGGAACTAAAATATAAAATTGTTTTAAAAATATGTAAATATTGTAAAATATTATTTATTTTTATTTTATAAATAGTACTTTTCTATTTATAATATTAATAGTGTTATGTTTAATATTGTTTGTCAATATTGTCTTGTTCTCAATCTGTATAAAATATCCAATTATAAATATAAAGATTAATTTGTGATACCTACAAATTTTCATATCATGATTTATGCTAAAAGATCCTTGAATACTACCATATACTACGGGGTTGGGAAATGGGGACCAGAAACTGATTGTTATCTGCCAAGTACAAGTATAATAGCAAGTACAAATTACTTAATCAACTCTTCAAAATAAAAACTTCATCAATCAATCAATTTGTGTATCATCTAGCTATCTTGAAACAGACACAATTACACAGTGATATTTTATTCTGGGAGCATCAATATATCTTTTCACGTGAAGGAAGACTGTAGATTTGCCTATACCTGTGAAAAAGAAAAGTGTTTATGAAATAGACTAATAATCGGGCTTGGGCCATTGTAGTCGATTAGGCTAAACAGTTCTTACTTCATAGTAGTTAGGCGCATGTTCCTGAACTAATTTGTCTTGTATATAAGCTGTAATTATAATTTCATACAAACCCTATAGCAAGGAGTCTTCTAGCAGTTAAGTCGTCTTTTACTTGCATGAGGAGATGCAACGAATTGGGATGGACTGAAAGATTTTTGAACAAACAGGCAGTATTTATTGGGTTAACATACATTTTAAAATGCAATTCTTTAGCGATTTACTCAATTATAGACGCAACATAGTATTTTATGTGAGCATCACGAAATCAACTGAAAGAAAAAGCAATGTCGCCAGTGATGAAAACACATAATTTTTTAAATATATCACACAGCATAATGCGCCGCGTCGCGGCACTGCTATCAGTGCGATGTGTCAACACAACACACGGCAACAATTTACCACCTTATGTACTAAATCACTTCACCTCAAATACTTCTTGAGCTGGTGACACCCAAGGTCTTCCTCTAGAAGAATATCGGTGATGCGGTTCTGGGCATATAACTGACACTCCAGGACCTGCCCGTGATAATGACCGACAGCAATATGGCCTGCTGTCATTCAGATTTATTCTTTCTAGAATTATATATACACGCACTCATCTAGGTATAATAACACCTTTTGTCGTAAATAGCTGACTAAGTTAAAATCTACGGAAAATGGCGGAATGACAAAAAATATTTTAGAAACATCTCTTGTCAACGGGTAAGCACAAAGAATCCTACGTTCACAAAATCTCTTCACAATCAATTGTGTAGCTGCTACACGACTAATTATTTTAAGTAGATAACTCATCACTACAACATATTTATACGTTACTATATCTAAATATATTGGACTTGTAATCAGTATATTTTCTTTTTCGGAAAAGCTTATAAAACTAGCAGATTTAAAATTGCAAAAGGTTGTATTGTTATTATGAGGGTGACATTTTTAAAGAAAGATTTATGTTTGTGTCAATTATTGAAAGAAATATTCTATAATTATAAGTTTATTATTGACTTAGGTAATTCATACATTAATCAAATACTTCATAACCATATACATATTTTTAATGACAAGACCACGGACATTCGCTAACTGAATTCACACTATGGAAACATAAATAATAATATTCACTAAATTCATATAAGTAAGTGAATTACAATTTTCACTGCATACTAAAGTCATTCTTCGATAAAAATTATAAACCGTGGCACTATTATATTCGTTTTTCCCTACAATATATTACAAAGAACTTTGGTTGAAGACTAACGTAACCAAACCTCACAAAAAAGAAATTGGCACTTAAGTACTATTTAAGTACCAAATACTTATATGACCTTTCTTCTTCATTCCCTATCGACCAGCGTCAGCCTGCAAAAAAAAAATACAAACATAATGTAAGTCTACCAGAAGCTACAAAGATACAAAGTCAATCACATCTCCCATTTCGTATTGAAATTGATCTACCCATATTATGTTATACATAAAGGTTCTGTCTATACGAAGAGAAAGAACAATAGCTAACTTGTAAGTACTCGTACTGTTACGTGGAATAAAATTCCATTGGCAGTACCCGTAAATAGGCCAGAGATTACTTTCAAAGAAATTCGTGCAGTATATAATAGTGGTATTCCATCTGTTTATGAAATTTGTAAAATGTACACGGTATTTAAATTCCCTCGGAAGCACCTATATTTACTATATAGATGAATTAATTCTTTATTGGTAGACAGATTAAGTTAATTTTGAGAACATTATTGTTGAAGATTGTGAAGTATGCAGTATTGTTCTATGGGGTTCGAAGAGCTCGTGCCGCGCGTTTCTACTGGCGATTTAAAACCTAATTGGAGAGATCTATGTGAAATTTCGTCTACGCTGATCAAATTTTAAATTCCGCTATATATTCCTTTCTATGATAAAATTGTCAAAACCTTAAATAGTTATTAAAAAAGACTCGTATGATATTCACAATGAAAAGCAAACAAATAAATAAATAAGTATATATATATATATAAGTGATCATTAAAATCCGAACACCTACTCCATTTTACTGTATTCAAAAATTATTTCATGATAACCGCCACCCACCATATCGATTAGTAAAGTGTTTTCAAATAATGAATTTTGTTACCGCAATATAAATGATTTAAATTAATCAATATGTGCAAGTGGGTAAGATTACATGCATATCGTGACTCAAGTGTTTATGACAATAATTCATCAAGGTTATACTTCGTACGTTGAGAAGATCAAGATGTTTTAAATCATCTGAGTCTTGAGCTTTGTAATTTTAGGTATTGTAATTGACGGTGGCAGCGGGAGAAGGTTATTGCCATATCTCTCGTGAAAAAATTTATCTATTGATACATTATCGCTATCTTCATTCAATGACCTAGCATTATCTCTTATAGATATGCCTTTATCCTGAAAAATATGCACATTTATCAAATAGACAGGTACTACACGATAAATATAATAAATTATCTGTTACAAATGTAAAAGAAAACAAACCAAAGCTTCAGTCTTCTTTCGTAAATTAGATCTAGACAGTGTCAAGGCTAGTTCAGATTGTAATCTATTGGTGATGGAGACATCTTCTGTGGCAACAGCACCATCCGTTCTGTCACCGTTAAGAAAATCTAACTTGGTCGGTTCACGTCTACTGCCTTCGCCATATACATACTCTCCGATAGTCACAGATACTGGTCTTGCAATTTTTTTCATTGTGGCAGTTCCATTTGGCGCTTTCATAAAGTAATTTGACGGTGGCTTCGGAGCTACATTTAGGGGATTCTTGAGTTTGTAAGAGTCAATCGACTCAAGCTCAGCTTTTTCGTCCTTTTCTCTAAACTTTGCCTGACCAGCCTTGTCTATCTTGTTGTAGTCAGGAGTGGGTGTACGTGATAGTGTGCCATTGCGAAAAGCACTAGTTTTTGTAACATCAGAGTTTGTAATTGCAGGTTTTGTAATTGGTTTATGATTAGACATTGTTTTAGCCTCTCCGTTTTGTTGACTATTAGTGCTTGGCATCTGGAACGTGAAAAATTAAAACCGTAAATGATGAGTAAAACGTTGGTTGCGCGGATAATTATTAGATTATTGCAAGACGTGCGAACCGGCGGCGGGGGCGGCGGATTATCGTTGATTTCTTGTTTCATCGGTGTCATACTAGCAGCTGCAATACGTTCTGACTCGTGCTCCGCCTTTCGTAACGGCACTGATTGTTGACGATCCTGAGAAGAAAAAAAAACAACACTGTTATTAATACGTCAGTATAAACAAATAGTTTAACGGCCCCGAACAGATTACGAATAGACCTTTGTTAAAAATGATAATTCGAGTGTATACATAACCTATTACGCCAATTTTGACTTTTTTCAATCCAATTTGTGATCTTACGTGTTTTAGGATTCGTTGCTTGTTGTAATAAAAGATGGTCTTAAATTTAATTTCCAGCAGTGATAGTAAGGATTTTTAGGACCTTATTCTTTTTTCAAATAATGAAAACGAAGATATAATTAATATGCAAAATTAATTAGCTACATTATTTTTGGTGAACGTTGAAACACCACGTAGATAGCTAATAATTAAAGAAGTCTTAAACAGAAGTCATAAAGTTCCGTTCGACCGTTTTGTTTTATAACCGATTTAAAAATATCTTGTTCAAAGACGCTTAATATTTGAAAAATGAAACTTTTAACGTTTACTACTTTTGGGACTGCTCCCAGGTGTGCTGCTTCCATACTGCCTCTGCGAAACGGGTGTTTACTAGACGACGTACCGTGATTTTTCGGTATCACAATATTGCCAGAAAAGCGGAACTCAAGACGATTCACATATATATCCAATATCCATGAGGTAGGCATAGTTTACAGTTCCTCCTCCTCCTCCTCGGGGGAGGTAGTGTAGCCTCCCCCGAGGAGGGCTCCCCTCTAGAAAGGGGAGCGGAGGCTGGGCGTTCCCGGAAGTGGCTCGATGTTCCCGGGGGCTCCCTACATGCCTGAGAAAGGCCATCCCTGAGGTTTTTAGTGGGTAGGCCTCCCCCTTCTGGGGAGGAGAGCCCCACATAGCCGCCGGCTCGCCACAGCCGGGGTATACAAAAAAAAAGGCATAGTTTACAGTTACCCATTACATTCATTAACTGAGAAACATCCATTAGCCTCCTAAATCAACCAGGGCTTGCGCCACTTGCATCCAGCGTCTTTTATTTTCGCAATTTTTACATCAAATCGTCGGTCTACCTTGTAGGTATGAGGTCCACCAAAGCTGCGTTTCCCGGCAGTTAACCAAGTCTTGCAAATCCTCCTTGGACGATGTCTAACTTACGAGTATCTGATATTTTGCACGTAGGAGCCACTAGACAGTTAATATATTCATTCTCTATCTCCTTTGACAATTCTTCATGTCTTTCAAATAATCATCCATGAATATTAGAAAAATCACAGAGAAGCTAAAATCCTGGTCTGTCATTTTTTTCCGAAAGTAAACAGATCTTTTTACAAACTTTTTAAGTTTCTCCATTTATTTTATAGAGCTTAGACCGAAGCCTAAAAGGCTTTAGGCGGAAAGGAATGTAGCAACATTCAAATTCGCCAAAACGCTATACATTATATTATAATATACTTATTTTATCTAACGCGGCAATAGTAAGAAATAGATTTAAATATGAAATTAATAACTCTAACCGAAGACTTTATATCATTTTGCCACATTTCCTACTTTTTTATTGAAGAATCACAAAATTTTTGGTCTTGTTTGAATTTTAAGTAATACTGGTTCCATTGATTTTTAGGACTGATCTATTGATCACACTAATCACTTATGGTAATTATGCTAACGATAAACGCTTTTCTTTAAATTTTATGACTTTTACTTTCACGAATTCTATAAGTTATTTCGATTAATTTATGACCAATAAAATTTTAAGTAGGTAGTTAAACATTACGTCAACCGAGTGATCGGAATAGATTACGATAAAAAATGGCTTTCGTATCATGATTACACATATTGTCAGTATACTGTATCCACATATTTTCCTGATGTAGATCATGTAGATGCGCTCTAATAATAATAACAAAACATAACATTAAACAATTAGAAAGTTAAAACTTACTTCGTAGCATTGAATAACAACAAGCGGTTTTGATTTATTATTCTTCATCGTGTTCTGCGTTTTTCTGCACTTATATCCCAGTTTTAAATCTCACAAAACTTAATCGTTGAAACTAAGTTCATCACTATAATATTTAATTTTTGTTTCCAAATTATATATTCGCACAGTAAACGATAGCATGATCACACACGGTTATGATTACGTGGGTAAGCATTTTAATAGCGTTTGAAAACAAATGAAGGTCGTCCGATAATTTTCTGAAGCGCGGAAAATTGTGATTATTTTCGAGCAGCTACGGTCGCGCGTTGGCGAGTTACACACCGGACACAACACAATGGCATCGTTCGACTGGCGGAACGTCGAGCCGCAGCGACACCGCAGACCCTCTCCAGCGTTATCAGTGCAAAGCGGAAACCGCGCAAAATCATTGCGTGACTTGAAACGAACGGTAGAGACCACCTCTGGTAATGCATCAGATAACGAATGTATATTAAAATCGTAAACACTCCAAAACAATATTAACAGTAAAGTTAATATATTTTTTAATTTTTAATTAAACATTAATTAATATTGGCAAAACTGAATAGCTGAAAATATGTACCTATATATAATGCTGTATTTATTTAATAAATGAATATACTAAGCGTGCATTTAAAATAGAAATCTACTCGTGCTAATGTAATCAAAAACATATGTTGTTGTAGTCAAAAATAAACAAATTTATCTGAACTTATCTAAAATAAAAGAGTAACATGTAAAAACTAACAGAGACTTAACCTGTACCGTAACAGTAGGTATTTCGCGGTGACATTACACAGAACACATCTCAGAAGCCTACATTGAGCAACGGAGTTAATATTATCCATTAACATATTCAAGATATTTCATGACCAATTTACTCACTAATTAACCATTTAAGCGTCAAATTAGTAATTCGAATGTGTAAAGATACTTGGTATTAACACAGAAAAACATGTGTGCACCACAAAAAATAGAAAACTCGATGAACTATTTTGTGGAATTTATAACTTTAATTACTGAAAAATTCTTTCCTATTCCAAATGTATCTTTTATATTTTTATTTTGCATGCGAAATAGAAATAAATCATTAAACATGCAGAAATAGCAATTTTTCTCTACTTATTAATGTTATTATAATATGTGCAAAATGTATTTCGTACTATATAATCTACTACTCTGTCAGCCCCTGTTTTAGTTGTGTATAAATAAACTGAGTCTTAGCAGGTACTACTAGATTTAAATCTATGGCCAGTACTTATGTATATACAGTTATATGGAAAAATAAGTAATAAATGTAAACGTAACACTACGGCTGATTATTTTATGCAAGCGTTCGGCAACTAGAAACGATTCGTGACAAATTGGAAGCGAATTAATTTCGCAAGTCTAATTGTCTCTGTGAGTCGTTACGTAACTTAGGAAATAGTGCATGTACGGTATGACATAAAGTTGTAATGTGAACAAGTCTCGCTTCATTGCGGAAGAAAAGTGTAATTTGTCATACTTTTTTTCTCTTCTTATTCAAGTAAATTGGAGACTCGGTCTCAATAACATCGTAGAATTTAATACGAAACTAGAATTCGATTACTTGATTGTACATATAGCGATAATTGTCTCCAAATAAACTATAACATACCATTAGGGCATTATCACCAACATCAAACAGATTTTCAACCTAACATCATATAAGTAACGATATTCAATTATGATTATTGTATGTGAGATCGTAATATAACGTATCGTAATTAACGGTTCAAAATATAATTAAAATACATATTTTTAGATAAGTTACAATTACCTACATATTAATGAAAATTAGCACACAAAGTCGCCAAGAATTTGTGAAAGATGACACAATAGACAGCTAAATGCGATGTATAATAAATAACGTACTTGTATAAAAATATGAGTAAATAGGTTTTATGGAGAATAAATACAATTTGAAAAATTATATGAAAATATTGCGGAGCCGGACTCGAATACCGAGTGTAACTACAAATTTGTTTTTGGAATTTTTCTTTTACTTCTATTATCTTATTTGATTCTAGGTTAACGGGAAGTACTTTATATAGATACTCTATTGGTATTCCTTTACGAGTGTCAAATTATATGGCGTAAATGGAGTATAATTTGTTTTGCGAGGCAACTAGTAATTTACGGTTTTCGGAATCTTTCCAATACTTGTGCTACATGACATTGTTTCATGCTATTTTACATGATTCTAGATTAACAGTAGAATCTTATAAGTTTTGATTCCCTTGCAAATTTCAAAATATGCCGGCATAAAAAAAACATTTCTTTTGACTGTGTCAACTTAGAAGTTAAATATTTATTTAATGCAATGGACTTCAGACCTGAGTATTGCATATTTATTCCAACGTGATACCTCCATTGACAGATGCATAGACACATAGGCGGACAACAAAGTGATTCTACGAGTATAAGAGTTCTCCGTATTTGGATACGGAGTATCTACGGATATAACTAACTACCTACTAACTGAATAAAATGAAAATGAAATCCTTTTTTTAAATAAATCATTAGTTTTGATTGAGGATAAAACAATTTATCCGGACGGATAAAACAATTTATCCGTGATTTTAATTCAATTAGAACGCGAAATTATTTCGTACTATTTTAAAATGTGTTCTATTGTGATTTATCACACATTTTAAAGAAACGCCATTTTGTTTATAAAAGATTCACAATAGGAAACCAAAACATAAAAAAATACATGTTTACCATAGATGAAAATAAACATTTTCGTACTTTAATTTGTGCTCATTATGAAGATTTACACTATAATTATTATCTAATTATTTACTCATAATTAAAATAATTATTTACTGATATTTAATGGTATATGTAAATGCTAATTTTTGTATTGTGTGTATGTGTCTTATTGGTATAACAAAATAAATAAGGCAATTATTGTCATCAAATAAATGTTATTTAGATTAATACCGTAGGATGATATGAATGAGTTTATATAAGGATAAAATATCAAACAAACATACTTTTGATGTTACACTTATAATTTTCCCAAAAATAAGTGCTTTGAAATTTTTACCTAAATAGGATTTTCACACAAATTACTATTTGATAATGAACTGCAAATAAAATTCACTTGGGATTTTTCACGTGTTGAGTAGAATTGTATCATTGAAAACCGTACTAATTATCAACTAACTCTATGTGAAAAATTGTAATTTCAATGTCTTATTCAATTTCTCGTTCTTTTTATTAAACATTATTGAAAATATTTGAGCAACACAGTATCAATCGATAATATTAGCCTTACACATTTTTGTAGAGCTATAAAGCTAAGTCTTTGACTATTAATGGTACACTGGATGCCACGTAAAGATTTTGCGCCACATATGCATTACGAAAACCATCGTTATTACGATAGAAATAAGAGTTATCCAAAGTCGTCTAGTTTGACGCGAAGCTAAGTACAAAAAAGAGTGACAAATACTTGACGTCATACAATATCCACTTCAAGGCCTTTAGTGCACTTACCAGCTCGTTCTATGTGGGTAACAAGTAACAAATTAATTCTTAGCTAGACTAGACAAATAAGATATTCCTAAAATTAATTCTCTTTGGACAGTAAATTTGTATGATTTGACAGTTCTCTATGCATAAAACAAGAAAGTCCTCAACGATCCCGCATTGGCAAAATATCGTTAATACGAACTAAGTATATAACAAATTGTTGTTTAAAAGAGAAATTCATTCATTTGGCTATAAAAATCTCTAAATTTATTGATGGTCAAATTTTTTTTACGATTTAAAATAAGATAATTTACAGTATTTATTTATCTTTGTAAGCGTTTCTTTATCGCAAATATTTTAATTTATTATCCGAGAAATTTACAAGTTGTTTAATTATTACAAGTCAAGTCTATGACATAATAGTATGTTAGATATTTGTTCCTTCACTACTCTGCTAGCTGTTACCGTACACAAACGTTAAATAATAAGTAAGGTGACTATACTTGCTTATATAATTTATTTTGCTTAAGTTCATCAAAATATGGACATCGAAGATTAGAAATAAAACGAACGATATATTCGCCTTTAAATTAATGCCCGCAAATTTATGTAGTACATAAGGTGTCAAGAAATAATTCTTGACAACGCCATACATAGATAGAACCACTTTATTTTGCACAATAAATTATACAGAGGCCTTGTCGTGGTAGGAGAATTGTACCATGCTACCTTTAGAGACGCAAAGCTTATGTATAGGTTGATGAATAGAAAATTATCAAATTTATAAGCGACTGATATACTTATAAGTAATAGGTACTGGACAATATTATGTCATAGTAATATGAAGAAAAATTAGATATTTTACTTACATAGTTCGCAAATTAGGAAATATTCCATAAACAAGTTTTAAAAAGTGGAGGAAGCAAGAGAAGTGTGCCAGGATCGTAGCAAGTGGAGAGAGGTGGTCTCTGCCTACCCTATTGGGAACGAGGCGTGACATATATGTATGTATGTAAGTTTTAAAATAGAATCGTCTTTTTTTATTGTTATGTTCTGTTATCGTTTTATGTACCTACGATAAATTGTTCTTCGACAAATGATTGTCGTCCTAGTTTCTTACGCCTCTTGGCAGGTCCATTGTCTGGATTTTCATCTCCCTTAGGGACCTTCAATCTTGATGGTGAACCCCACTTCACCATCTATGCCACCCAGGGATAGGATTAGCAGTCTAGCATACCAGGTTAATGAATATTGTCCCAGGCGTAGGTAGCGACCAGCAAGCAGGTCACGACTTACACTGTACCTAGAGGAGCGGAGTGGCAGGGGTTCTGTGCATCCCTGGTGATGTGATGCTTAGGCGAGTTACGAACACATAATGCGGTAGACTACATGTCTAAGCCACATTGGCCTGGTCCAATGTAGACTTCTTCAAAACGGCTTCAGCACATTTTTAGGTTTTGGTTATTAATATATTTGTTTCTTTTTTGTAATATTTTTTTATCGTTTTACTAGACATTTTATCGTTATCGATAGTATGAAATTTATTCATCAATTAAAGTGAAGGTTCTGTGCTTTGCCTGGTAACATACACGGCACAGTCCCAAACCGTTGTTAGGGTCTGATGAAAAGGGAGTCTGGTGAGAACCAGCCCGATAAATGTCTGTACCGGGTGTATGTTTGACGGGTTTAGTGTAGTCCGGGTCTTCGCGTTCGCTAACGTGCGTGGTGTGAGGGAGAGATACGCAGGTATATAATTTAGGAGGCGCCGTTGTTAGGCGGGAAGGATTCGTATGCTCGGGTGATGGGGTCGGGCGGATAACTTAGAATTTTCCTCAGACGAGATAGTGTTTGGCCGATACGCTGTTTTTGGGTTGACAATATTCAACAATAAGGGGGTTGGGATGAATGCAGGCATTAGCTAAATCTTTGATGTCTACTTTGATAGACGGAGGGTCATGTTATATTAAAATACCATGAATGGCGAGTACCACGGGGCACCTAGGGCACAACGTATGAATCAGTTTTAAATAACCTGAAGTTTATGTAATTTACATTTGGGGATGTAAGCAACTTAAAACTACGGACACATAGGTAACAATAGGCAGCGACTGATCAAGAGTTATCACCGCCCTAGGCTAATTAATACTAAGTAAGAACGCGTCCCCGCCAGGTGTGTTACGGTCGGCCTAAAAAGAAGCGATTCGGGTCAAGTCAGGCCCCCCGATCCTCGCGCCCTAGGCTGCAGCCTAATTAGCCTAAGGGTTAATCAGGCACTGACAATAGGGCGGATAGAAGCTTTGTATGACGTAAACTTTTAAGCGACAATTTACTCCGTTTTCTAAATTAATAAAAGAATGAGAAGTGAGAAGTGATTTCAAACTATGTCGATGTGAGGTCCGAACGTTTATATCTTTGCCCAGTGGATAGGTTTGTTAAACAATTTTATGGCCAGGGTTTAAATATAAATATGAATATAAATATAAGTATAAATATGAATATGAATATGAAAATGAATATGAATATGAATATGAATATAAATATAAATATTACTATTAATATAAATATAACCCTAAATGCCGTATCATTGTTTGCAACTACAACTGGTTGCAACATGAAAAACGTACTACTTAGGTATGAATCAGCTGCATACAGTTCTAGCTTGTAGCCATGTGACTGTTTTTATGTTTCCAAAAATCAAAAACCAATCACGCGAGCAATGATATTCATCACCAGACGGTATTGTCGAAGTGTAAACATGTACTCATGTCAATCGTATGAAAAAGTGCACTTATTTGGAAAAAGCAGGAGAAGTGTGCCAGGATCGTAGCAAGTGGAGAGAGGTGGTCTCTGCCTACCCCATTGAAGAACAAGGCGTGACATATATGTATGTATGTGGAAAAACAATAAATTCATTTTTGACCATTTAGGGCGCCCCACGTACAAATATGTGTGCAATATGTAGACCAAAATATGTAGACTCTAAGAAACCGTTTGAAGCAATGGTGTTTTATTATAAACTAGCTTTCTGCCCGCGGCTTCGCCCGCGTGGATTTCGGGATTGGGTGTATAGAGGGTTAAGGGTCATAGCTTTTGCCCACGGCTACATATACGCGGAAGTCGGTTTATGGTGCGAAGATTTTATCGCGCTTCCCGTGGGACTATCCGTTTTTCCGAGATAAAAAATGCCGCAAAACTCCTCAAGAATCACTCTATCTATTGATGAAAACCGCATAAAAATCTGTGCAGTAGTTTTTGAGCGAAGCCTTTATTGCGCATCCCGTGGGATCTGTCGATTTTTCCGGGATAAAAAGTAGCCTATGTTACTCGGGGAGAATGTAGCTTTCCAAAGGTGAAAGAATTTTTGAAATCGGTCCAGTAGTTTAAGCGTGAAGAGGTAACAAACAAACAAACAAACAAACAAACAAATAAACAAACAAACAAACAAACACACTTTCGCATTTATAATATTAGTTGGGATGACGCATATCCATATGGTGCGACGTTTAATTAAACATTAATCAAGTTTACAGGTACGTACTTATATTTCAAAGTTTCAGAAGATTATTAGTCAATCAAACCACACAGACCACATACAGAAGTACGGAGCGAAAGGTGGTAGCGTTGCGCTAGCTAAAATAGAATCAGCGAGGTGCGATGTCTTCTCCTCTTGCTATTATTATACACGACTAAATGAAATAACACTAATTATCTGTCTTTGAGCATCTCAACTTCGACGTGCTAGTGCTCTTGGGGCTTGAAGTACGTACTTACGTACTTCACTTACTACAATGATGGGCAGGGCACCTCGCTCGCAGGACTTACAGTCAATAGGCCGGCATTTGCCATCTTCGTGTTCTTGAAGATCTTCAAGGGGCAGGCATGTACCGGGCAGCGTAGCGTTGGTATGCCTCCAACAAAGTAGACAGACAATTTTTGGGATGGTCACGTGAAGACGATGGACACTGATAGAGCAGGACCGATCGGTGTAGAGATCTTTGGAGAAGGCCTATGTCCAACAGTTTATTTACTGAAATGATTATGTATGTACGTGACAAGTAGTGGGTTGTCATGCACCTAATTAAATCCGCAAGCTTATATTTAAACAAAGTCAATAAGCGAAGCCATTCTCAACCCTTCTTCAGAGTTTGATCAATCAATGATCAGTCAAAATGAACTTAACCGTTACTTACCATACCGTCACCACCAGCGCTACCGCTATTTTCGGCCTGGACAGCTTCTTCTCTTTCCTGTCCCGCAAACATTTTTCTATGCATCTTTTTAAATTCGTCCATCAATGCGTCATGTTGCTTTTTCTTATCGTTGTCCACAGTTTTCGATACTGCTTTTTTCGTTGAGCTCGGTATCACTTTATTTTCCAAACTTGCATTTTTCTTATTCTAAAACAAAAATCATTACTTTTTATAACATCCTTAGTAGAAAATATATAATAAAAAAAGCGTACAGCGTTATTTGTTCAATAAGTCTATTCGAATACAACAACCGTGATCAGTGTATACGCAATCCGACATTTAATACTCGTAAAGATATAAAATTTGAGATCTCCTTTGATGTGACGTTTGCTAGTTAAGGCGTCTTCTAATGGCTGAGTTGCACACTTAATATAGGTTAGTCGTAGATGAACGAGACCGACTCCACAGCATAGTGCTCGGCTTCAAGGATTGCAGTAACGAGTACGAGCACGACCTCAACCGCATGTCAGTGCTGGAGCACGAGCTTCAGGATGCCCATCACCATATTACTATATTGGAAGAGGAGAAACGGAACACCATGACTTCCCAAACCAACACTTTATTCGACGAGCTAGTAGGAAATGTGCCCAGCCTACAGACTGTCTGTTGCACCAAAAATTGAACCCACCGTCACCATTGATGTAATAAGTTGGGAATCGTTAAGTGCAGTAGGAATAAAATTAAAAAATATGTGAGAATATATAGGTTTATAAAAAAAAACAAACAAATAAACAGAAATATATGTATAAAAAAATAAAATATATAAAGGAACGAAGGCAATTAGAGATGCGAGATGGCGCTATGCGCTGCATGAGCGGTATCTCTTTTTAATATTGTGTTAACACTCTTCTATGCGGTTATCTGAATTTCTCTACTGTATTTCTGTAGACTGAGAGAAAGAAGAGAGAGAGAAAGGATTATTCCAAATCTTTAGTCGCAAAGTTTATAGTTCTTGAAATCGTCGGTTAGAAAGAGAAGTCCTATATATAATGCCAATGCTTGGTGTTGATTTGAGGATACATTCTAAATTGTAAATATTAGTTTTCCAGTATACATTGTAAACACATATGTACATTGTATGATAACGACATAATTTATTGAAAATGTTGTTATTACTTTTGATAAAGCTGATAATTTTCTTGCGCCTATTCTTCTAATCAGGATGGTAGGGGAAAAAAATTGGACGATTCAAAAAAGCTTTCTATAAAGTCATATTTGAATAAAGTTAATTTTGATTTGATTTGATTAAGGATAACAGTGCGTTTTTCTGTAGCCCATACAAAATATTTGTCCCGTACGGGTATCGAACCCGCAACTTCGTAGGAGCCTATCACTCGATCCCTATGCCAAACGTATCGCAGGGGTGGAGTGAGCATAAAACTCTGCATTAGGTTCTATTAAATAAACAATTAATCACAATTATTCCAGTATTCTCCCACCCTTGAGGTAGGTTTTTCCAGAAATTCCCAGGAAGGCAAATTCCAGTTCAACTGCGAGAGACATGTCCTATGTAATAAAATAAAAAAAAAGAATTATCATAATCGGACTACTCTGTGAGAAGTTATGGGTGGGGGGGTACATTAAAATCAGTCAGTGAACAATCAATCATCTCTTGTGTTCTTATCCTTAGGGATCAAATGCTGTTTTCAATTTTTTGTGTAACCAGAGTCTACGCTATCTAAAATAAAAAGAATAATTAGAATCGAACTACTCTATAAAAAGTTATGAGTGATCATAAATAAAAAAAAATCCTCTGTTTTTTCGTGGGTTAAAAAGCTATACTCGATGGCGTGACTTATATATGTGGTAACGGATAACTAATAGACTAAACTAAAATAAGTTATATAAATAATATCCATATTATTAATTAAATAACCAAATACAATAGTTTTATTATATTAAGCAGTTGGGCCAGCAGCTAACCCATTTATTAAAACCACATAACATATATATTTCATGTCTTTCGGTACATCTACCTCACCTGAAAGTTTACTGAGAAAATGCCTCAAGCATTAAGTCCGCCTCTGTACACAAATTTTTACCTATAACTTGATAATGAACCGCCAATCAAGATATTATCAATAGCTCTAGATATTATAAAAGTAAAATGATACGAAATTCTTAAAATATAAACAGAAGAGAAATAAAATATTTATAAAGTAATTTGTGTTATATTGCATCGATAGATGCTTTATTAACATGTATATCGATACGATCAATTCCTTTTCGCATCACTATTATTGCTAGTACCTATGCTAATGTCACTTTAATATTTTTTTTAGAGAAGAGGCATTAAAAAAACCTTTATTATTTCTGACTTTGTACATACGCTCTTTTAGAATGAGTAAAAATTCAATGAATAAATTATGTATTAAAAACAAGTTTAAAAATGAAAAGAAAAAATACGGGTCCCTTAATTTTTTGCCTTCTTTCTTATAAAATAATAAAAACATATGCTTAGAATTTTCAAATGTTGTCCATTATTAAAAAAAAAATTAGACACCTACCAATTTTCTTCTCTGTATCTCTTCTGCAATGGCACTCGATAAAGTTGTTGAACTAGATATGCTAGACGTATCCAATAGATCTTTTTTAAGAGGCGGTGGGTAATTACAGTTGGTGTTAGCACATGACACGGCGCTAGTGTGGTGCACTTCGACCACAATGGTTTTATTTTCATTTTCTTGACTATTCGTGTTGAAATTATTTTTCCTAGGAGACTGGTTATTGTAACTGCATTGTATTGTGGCGCCGTCTTCAGTCAAATTTATAATAGTTCTATTAGAAGGCGTCGTGATAAAATTCTTTTTGTTCTTGATTAATTTATTGCTCTTGCTCTCGAACGTGTGTGGGTTGTTGGGGATGCTGGGTCTGTCGTAATCGGGTTCGATGTCCGATGGCGTTTCCAAACTGTGCATGTCGTTGTTCTTCCATTCAAAATCAAGGCCATCCCACGTCCTTCGCTTCATTCTATTTATTGTCAATCTGAAAAAACGAGCTTATTGCAATATGTGTTTGTTTCATCAACTACATTATCTTTACCATGATAATAAGAATCGACAGGGTATTTCTGCTATTGGTGTATTTTGCTAGTTCTTTATGATTATCTTATGAAATCCATATCCAACAAATAGAAAAAATGCAATTAACCAATATATATATAGAAAATAACAAACAAATTAAGCAAACCTATGTCTATATGGATCACTTATTTTTTTTTTTTGTAAAAATACGTACATTATTGGCTAAAAAAAATCTAAAAATTATATTTTTCTCAATAAAACAGTTAAGACCATTGTATTATCAACACTAGGATGTGTATCCCATGTCGTGTATGCAGTTACAAACATAGACTCACAGGCACATACACTTAATCCGAAACAAATTTCTGCAGGTCATACGAAATATTTGTCTCTTGCGGGAATCGAACCCAAAACTCGTGGCACAAAAACCGATTACTCGAACGCTGCATACTATGTCGTCGTTTGAGACAAATCAATATGTCCATTAATGTCCATTTATGAAATTATTTCTTTATTCTTAATAATTTGCTCCTAACGCAAATGTCCCTTAAATTTTAGTTACATTATAATTTTTGTGTAATGTATGATGTTTAAATTAATTAATTTTATTAATCATCAAATCAGCAACTGGCTAATTGTCTACAAACTAACACCCCTTATCTACACCTACCATTTCTATCTACTTAATCACTCATTATTGATTGAACTTCTTCATTATACATAGAACAAAACATAATCTACAACGTGGCAAAATCACTATTTTGTACATGTCAATGATTTATACTTCAAATGTGCTCGAAGTGTTAATAAGACAAGATTTTGTTAAATCTTTAGTATATAATATCTGTCTGTAAATGTAGAAATAAAATAATAATATTATTGGAATAATGGTTAATGATGGTTGGAATTAGTACCCTGCAAAAGTTATTCCCGGGGAGTTCAGTAAGAAGGGGTAAGAAAGTCTAAACCAGGGATGCACAGACTTATTAAGACTAGGGGTCACTCGGGCAAATCATGAACTGATGACGGGCCAAGAAGTATAGGTAATTAAAGACAATAAAGAATTGATAATAATGTATTAAAATTGTATAATAATAATTTATTAATTTGAAGCGTGGCACTGCATAGTGCTTACAATCTTTTTAATATTTGGCTCAAATTTACTTGTGGCAACGCCTAAAACTGCTTCCAAACTTTCATTTGCGAGGCGGTTTCGATTTTTTGTTTTATTATTATTTAGTATTGAAAAGATTTGTTCACATATATAGGTAGAACCAAATAAGCTGGCACATTTCAGAGCGTTTATGCGCAACTCTTTGTACGTATTTTTATCAATGCAGCGGTAAAAGTTCAGCAAGTCTCCTTCGTTGAATTTGTTGCGTAAATCTTGGTCGTTTTGAATGTCGATAATTTCTAACTGCATTGACTCTGGCGCATTTTCAACTGAAATCGTGAAAGGATTGCTGAATATGTCCAACAGAGGTTTCACTTTTTAAAACTCCGAAAATCTGTCTTGAAAAGCTTGAATCAGAATATCTAGTTTTTCTACATAACTGAAATTAATCGCAGTTTTGTTGAATTTTTCAGCCTTATGATTGTAATTTCCAGAGTTCAATTGCGATCTGAAAAGTGTCAGCTTACATTGAAAGGATGATACATGAGCGTAGAGCTGGGATATTTGTTGATTTTTGCCTTGAAGCCGTGTGTTCAAGACATTCAAATGATTTGTTATGTCAACTAAAAAGGCCAAATCACACAACCAATCAGGATTTTTAAGTTCCGGGACATCCCTTTGCTTTTCCGCCAGATATATTCCAATTTCTTCTATTAAATTTAGAAATCGTTCCAGGGTCAATCCATGACGTAGCCACCTTACTTCTGTATAATACAGTAAATCTCCATATTCGCTTTCGATATCATCAAGGAATTGTTTGAATTGCCTGTGATTGAATCCTCGCGATCTTATGAAATTTACAGTCGAAACTACCACTTTCATGACATTTTGAAATTCAATTTTTTTAGAACAGAGGGCTTCTTGGTGTATAATGCAGTGAAACTGCATGAGATCTTTAGCGTTTATGTTTTTTTCTTGCAGATGCTTTTTCAGCAAAGTAACTAGCCCGGAATTGACACCAATCATCGAAGGAGCACCGTCAGTGGCAACTCCCGATAATTTTGATAAGTCCAAATCAGTTTTTGAACACTCATCCAAAAGTACATTGAGTATATCAACTCCTTTGGTTTGACCTTTTAATGAACACATTCCTAATAACTCTTCTAAGACTTCAAAATCTTGACTAACACCTCGAATGAATATGAGAAGTTGAGCTGTGGAAGTAATATCAGTGGATTCGTCGAGTGCTAATGAAAAAAATTCAATGATCTTAGTTTTTTCAGTTAATTGTTCCGCAATATCACCTGACAAAGACATAATTCGTCTTTGGATAGTCATGCGATTCAGTTGAATTTTCTCAAATTTTTTTGCTGCTTCTGGACACATTTTCTAGGCATTCTTTTACAAAATCCCCATCATTGAAGGGGCGACTTCGCTTTGCTATCATTCTAGAAATTTCATAACTTACTTCTGTAGCTGCTTCTGAATCGTGAATGGGTTTTGTAAACATAGCTTGCTGACCAATAAGCTCGTTTTAAAGACAACATTTTTTGCTTTCTTAATTCGCCTGTAAACCTGGTAAAAGTAGGATGCTGCGTTTCATAGTGCCTTTTTACATTATATTCCTTTGCAATCGCAACAGAATTCTTGCAAATTAAACAAACGACTTTGTTATGCGAATTTGTATAGAGTCGAAAACTGTCTGGAGAAATCTCGAAATCGAATCTGGAAGCTTCGTGTATCTACGCGAGCAATCGGGAATTCGGGACTATTGCTATCTCGCTTGCCCGTCGTCGCGCCGCCCGCTGCCGCCCGGCTTCCTCAAGAAAACGAATTTAGCCGAGATCGGCGCGAACATTACCGACCGCTGTTACCGAGTGACGCACACACAGCGGCGCGCGATATTCAAATTACTTTTCGAACATATTTTTTTTGGTTTAATTCTGGAATAGAATTCAATATTTTCGAATGTACAAGAGTATTATTTTTGCTGTCGGCGGGCCACCAGTATTCGACTGGCGGGCCGCACGCGGCCCGCGGGCCGCGGTCTGTGCATCCCTGGTCTAAACGGTCGGCGACGCGTTTCTGATGTCCCTTTGTTGTAAGCGCCTAGGCAGATTATAAGCCTTTCTGTCACCAAAAGAAATAAAAAATATTTGAATGTATATATTTATACATTTATGACATCCATTATTTAAGTCAACAAGAAGCACCCTAAAGGTTTTGATTCCTTTGGGGCGTGTCGAAAGAATACAACATACCTAAGCAGAGGACTAAAAGCCGCATGTTTATTGCGTTGGTATAGTATAATTTTTCAGTGCTAAAGGGAATGCAGATCTAAGTATTTGATATCAATTTCCAGAACAACGAACTGTTCCTATAATAGTTCTGTTTTTATTGTATGCAGAACGCAAAACTCAAAAAGTGTCTAAGTATATACTAACTATTCCGGCGTACTTCGTGCTACCTAACAGTGACAGAATAGATGTGTGCCAACAAGTGGAGAAGTTGGCGGAAATTCAAAACTGATATTATATTGAAGCAGCTTAAAATCAACTTAATCTATTAAAATTTTTCTTTTTGATAAACTTTGTGTTCACAGCAAACGTATTAAAATTGCGGATCTATTACAAAGTTATGCGTATACATACAGTTCAATGATTTATTTTTAACTGACGAAAAAATTTAGTTATTATTAAGGGTAACTTCAAAATTTTTCATATTTCCTGCTTTTCACTTTTTGGGCGGTTTAATTGAGTAGACGACAATTTTTTAAATTCAATATATAATAAGAGTACTCTTTTACGTGAGAAATATTGTAGAACCAACAGTACACCTGCACCTATTACTTTTGAAGATACATCGACATGTTTGCGGCGCCGTCGCGGGTCGCTCAAAAATGTTCCATACTAATAACACTGCAATCGTGACGTCATAACTAAGTAAACTCGCCTAATTTGTATGAGCGTATAAACAAATTTTAAAATAACTTTGTTATTTGTACGTTTATAGGTATACTTTCTATATAAAAAAATGTTACATTTAATGTGAGAATAACTCATTTTTTAGAAATCTAAAAACAATATAAATTAATAATTAAACTGAAATTTCTATATTGACATACTTTAGATATAAATTGCTCAAATCAGATAATTATAGTATAAAAACGGCCATAATCAGTTGTAGTCGTCTACCCTATTATTTGTTAAAAAGTATTTATTGATATAGATTTAGTGTTGGCAGCTTTTGATTACCTGTCCGCGCGGTCGGCAGCCTCCTCGGCGACGCTGGCGAGGCGGCGACGCAGCGCGGCGGGTGCGGGCGCGGGCGCGGGCGCCGGCGCCGGCGCGCCCTGCGGCGCGGGCGGTGCGGGACTGCGCTCACCGGCTGCCGACGATGCCGAGCTGTTGTAACCGGAGCTCTCCGGCGACACCAGCTCTGTGCCAGCGCCCTCGCGCACAACCAACTCCAGCCGACCGAACACTTTCATCGCCGATATTGCCTACAACCAGAGGATTACTTTTGTAAATAACTCGGTAATTGCAATTGATTCGATTTGATTATGTTTTCCTTGAAACTATACTTTATAAATTTTTGCATTTAGTAACTTCGTCTTCTAAGCCATCTAGACATATTCATTACTACCAATAAACAGATCCAATTATATACAGTAACATAATGCAGTTTTTCATATTTATAATCTACTAATTCGATTACAATGGTTGACTAATCGAAATGTTACATACGTTGTTAATAACCACCTTGAGTTATGTTCTCCGAAAAGCTATTGATCGAATAAACTATGGAATATTATATCCACTGATGTATTAAAACAACGATAAAATAATAGAATTACATTGAATCGATTTGCGATTAGTCATAAAGTCACCCAACACAGATAAACGGGACCAGCAAGGTTACTTTGCAAATCGGCTTCTAATATACGATAAATGCCTTAGTTTGAATGGTGACTATGTAAGGTGTAATTTTGACATTATAGAAATTATTGAATGATAAAAGCGGTTTCGAAATCAGTTTTATTTTCCTTTTAAGAAAATTAACATCAAATCAATTAACAAAACAAAAAACGATTACTTATATTAAATAAGTAGGTATATGGTCATTTCATGATTTTCTTATTATATTTTTCAAAATCACGTAGGTACTTTAATCAATTAGAAAAATAGTACGTTTCGGGAGTACCCCTATTAATAGATAGAAGAAGATACTATTCCTTTATTTATTTATGAGAGTATAAAGACTTTACAATAAAAGTTAATATTTACAGCACTTTTCATACTAATAGTAATAATTTAAAGTTTACGTTTTAACAGTTAGCTTATGATAGATTTTGAAATGTGACGTCACGAAATTTAAGATCCCTCCCACCCCCTAGTCACACAATGTCACACTTTGTCAATCCCCTCCCTCCCCCTAACCGTAACGTAATTTATGACGTAATTTATGGATGGCCCCTAACTAAGTGATCAATAGAAATTAAGTTTTTCACAAATCTAATTAGTTATCACGATTTTTCTCATACTGTACCGTCTTCAAAAACTTTCGAAATAAAAATCCTTAGTACTAATACGATAAGTACTAAAACGGGATCATATAGACCGTAAAATTATAGATAACAGCAAAAAAAAAACCATTTAAAGTACAGTCATCAAGTTGTCTTGATCTTGATCATTAACTTTACATTTGCACTAACGCCACTATTACGAGTGACATAGCAACTGTCATAAAATCAACATGTAAATATGCGTTGCTGTATGTACTTAATAATTTATAATGTCAAAAATAAAGAAAAGTTATGATTATCATCTAATTATTCCTGTTAATAATTAATTCTAACCGCATACACTATCCCTGTACAAAACAAAATATCATTTTATTATTACAATCCAAGACCCTATTCCTTTATTTTTATAACAATAAATACTGCAGTCAGATAAATCGAAAAACGACAAAAATAACATACATACGAGTAAAATTATCAATAACTCACATAATATAAGCTGTCAGAATCGAAAGATAACAAATGGCAAAATTGATTTAAAAACATTAAATGTATAAATGTAATTAATTAAACTAGGACACAAACTCACAATCCTTAAATCAAATCATTCTAAACGAGTTTTATGGGTATCACATTGTACTTTGCCCACGAGTAATTTAGACGGAAGCCATTCATAAATGACTTATCCCTGTAAGGCTTCTGACTATATCCTTAAATCTGCTAATCCACAATGATAATACTTTAAAATTATATTTGATGCTCAAGTCATAATAATTGCTTACTCAATTTGTGTTAATTATGAAAGATCTAAATTTTTATCTACACTTTTAAATTATAGTTAGTTCTTTATAACATTAGATATGTTATGAAGAATTAACTTAAAAACTTGGATTGACTTATGAAAAATTTTTGTATGAGTAACCTCAGGATTTGGTCGAGACTCTAAGAATATAGGATAATTTGACACGGGTAAATATTTTTTTAAATGTTTTTTACGGGATTTTAGAGTAACGGATAGACATACATATACGTATAAAAAATACATACGGTAAATTTATTAATTAATACTATAACAACATATATTAACAACTATGACTACTACACTGACACATATCTGCCCCCACCGGACTTGAACCCGGGATCTCAGAAGGCGGCCTCTTGAAAATCGTCATAATATAATTTTTACCAAAAATGATTAAGTATCTCTGACTCTGCAAACAGACTGAATAACTTGATGGTAATACCATCAAGTTATTCAGTCTGTTTGCAGAGTCTAGATAGCTACCTAGACAATATATTTCAGTCAGCGGGCTACGAAGTGTTTAGAAATTAGGGTTGCCGGAATCCACCTGAGTCGTCAAGCAGACGTACAAAGGAAAACTATCTTAATAAAAACGTGGTAAATATATAAAACAAAAAAAAATACAACTGAAAGTAATGTAAAAATATCACGTAAATCATAGTCACCTCGTTAAATGAGACATTGGCGAAATCCTGGCCATTGCAAGCCACTATCTGATCGCCCGGCCTAAGCCCTGCTTCTTGAGCAATACCTCCTTCCCGCACAAACTGCACAAAGATGCCAGGCTTCCATTCTGGACCTTTGCAGATGCTGAAATTATAATAAAACATTTAAATTAATTCTCTGCACACTATACTTATCTATTCTACAAGTAAGTATTTGCACATTTTTTACGTCCAACAGCACCTTATATATATCAAGTGCATGAAATAGGTGTTTTCTGGCACTTTTGAGTGGAATTTGTATTTGGTACATGAATATTTAATAAAATATGAATATAGCAACAACTTAAGCCTGTCAAATACATGCCCATCAAGTAAATTGATAAAGTATTAAACTAAATTTATTGAATTCTCCAGATTCCTGTAGTTTCAATTGCTGAAGCAGGGCAGCGTTGGAAAACCAACGTAGCACATTTTTGGGCTATGTCATGGAGCATGTCAAACAGATCTCCCCATATCCTGAAAGTTGCCAGTCTATCTAATAAAAACAGAAAACTACATAACTTAATAAGTACCCCTTCCTATCAGACAATTAACCTCTACTTTGACATCCAAATCGCTCCCTATTCTTAGGCCGAAAAAGCCATGATAGCTACATGGTTCAAGGTATTGAGTTTAATCGGTAAGATTAACTCCATCTCCCCCGTAGAAGAAATAAAGGCCAGAATAATAGTTTGTGAACCTAAATAACATTGTATGCGTGAGGAATAGAAAATGAGAAAATGATTAGGTGGACAAATCTGAACAAAAAAAAACTATTTTGTGACGAGCATATCATTCTTAGAACAAAATGGATCATGTCATAAATATTTGCTTTAGACATATATACGAGTATATTATTCTTAACATAATTCTTTTATTAAAATATTATTTAATAACAAAAGTGTATTAATATATTTAATCTGGCCAAAAATACGGTTACAATAAAAAATAAACAAATAATTTTCGTTCATTATGTTAGAGTTTTCATTACGTTTTTTTCATTTTCAAGCAAATCAGAATAGAACTGAATCGTTGTGATTATAGTACATAAAGTACATTTAAATAGTTTGTGTAGCCCAGATTTTTTGACACTTTTAAATATCGATAAACCAGTTCAAATTTAAGCACTTTTCGCTTTCGGTCGCCCGGCTAGATAGTGCCAATATACCTAATAGTACGATCCAAAATTTTATTAGTACGAGTATTATAATGAGAAACAATTATAAAAGAAACTATATATTGTATAATCTTTAACTCACAATGGTTTCGCACTATGGGGAAGTTCCATTATTCTAGATTATACATTCAAAATTTCAAAATTATTAGAACAATACGTGGTGAGATTTCCCAGATAAGTACAAATGACTATTTATATCATTTTTATCTTTAACTTATTTGAAGTATGTATATTTGTAAAAAATTACACATATTTAAGCCTCCTATTTCTGAATTACGTACACATTACTAAGTTACGTATTATATAATTAAGTTACGCTTTAAAGAAGAAAAATGTTTTTTTTAGTAAAGTGACACTTGACACCAAATATTTGTGCACTATTTTTGACGTACTTGACTAACAGTAATAGACAATCAATTAAGGCACATCAACAAATATGTATGATTGAAATAGCTTACCCGCAGCCCAACTTGGCACGCGGAGGCACCAATATTGACAGCCGCATGTCAGTCAGCCGATCTGTGTCGTGACACAGAGTTGGTGAAGAGGACACATCAGAACCCAGCGACGCTTGCTCAGACACGAACTGCCATGACAATGATTCATGGGCTTTGCTTCAACACACAAAAAACAAAGATTTTTCAATAATTAAATGCGTCAACCGTCTTCGAGGTTTAGTGGTATAGACCAACGGTTGTACATATGTATATTCGATAGATCCAGAGTTCATTTCGCTACAAAATAAATGTTTTCCTGCTAGTTAAATTAGTGGTAGAGTTTCTGAGGCCGCCTAGATAGCTATAATCGTATTTATCTAAGTTTGTCAATAATAAATTTATAATAGTAATGTTTTTTATTATATATTGTAAGGTGAAACAATCAATTCCTCAGTTGGTTTTGGTGAAATTCGATGACGCTTTTGGTCTTATTCTCACTTTTATTTAGGGTAGATGAAGGCCAAGAGCTTTCCTGTTATGTATTAAAAAATATTACATTATGCCATATAGGTATAACATACTATTGATATTGTTTTCTTTACTTATATTTTCAAAATAATTGAAAGTTAAAAACTTACTCTTTAACAGGTAGCATTCCAACGTCTGAAACAAAAAAAAAGAAAAACAATTTAACTGATGAATAAAAATGTACGAGTGATTCAGTCCAATTGTAAAAAATACAAAGCAAAAATGAGACGCCGATGTGCCACGCGATACAGATTACATGATCTATATTAACAAAAATAAACCTGCCTTCACAATAGGACTCGGACATTTGAGCAGTCAGGTACACTTTCCATTTCGTTTGTAAAATTTTACGCAACGATAGCGTTGGAGACCGACTTTGAGTCAAGTTGCCCACGCGCTTTCACGATTATCGCTCTTATAAAAATCGGTGCCGACAATCGTAGACCTTCATAATGACGAAACAGGCAACTGAAGTTTAGATTAATTAACATAATGATATTTAGTAACAATATCGTTGATGTGACACCTACGTAAGTGAGAAAGCTGGGTGCTCTGCTTGCGTAATTTATTATTGTTGATATCTACTTAATTCTTTTATACATATATATAAGCTATTATGAAATTAGTAATTTCATAATATTCCTCTGATTGCTTCTGAAATGAATCGAAAGATAGATATAATATATTTTGTATTTTTTTATTTGATTGTTGATTATGTTAGTAGCTTAATAAATGCCTTGAAAATGTATAGGCGTATTCAATAATCTTATCAAAACGATGTTCCCTGAATATAATGCAATGTAAAATATCACATCAATATTTAATTCAGATAGAATATTATAAATATACTTATAAGCAGAATATAATGCTGTCCTTAGCTATGAAATAATTCTTAAAACTCAGTAACCTTCTAAAATTATTTATTTGGTGTCTATGATCCATAATTATACCTTTTTATGACTATGAGCGATTTCATTAAAACAATGTCTATGATGTAAAACTAGATGTAAAGGGAGTCTAGGATTCGTTAAAAACTATACGTAAAATAACATTTCTATTAATTTAATGTTTTTATGTATTTAATGTTAATTTTAATCATTTTTGTTAAATAGAAACACATGAAGAACCTTACGTCTAACTTTGATTTTGAGGCGAGTTTGCGTGGAGAGGTAATGCACGAGCTCGGAGTGTACAGCATCGTCGACTCTATATCCATTAACGCTGACAAGCTGGTCACCAACCTGCAAAAAATACAATCGTTATCATCTAATTTCTGGAAATTTAATTAAAAATATAATATATATGTAAAAAAATGGAATGGTTCCATTGAATTAGAAAGGTATGAAATATATACTTGTTTTCCTCTATAAGATCCCATATGAATTTTGCACCCTACTATATCTAAAATAAATTCATCAGGTTCCATATATGTAATGTACTTCGACATTTATACACAGGATATGGATATTATAGAAAGTCCTTTGCTGTGAAATCTGTACAGCTATAGAATAGATTGGCCCCAAATATTCAACACCCAAAGCCACCCGCCACTGTTTGAACAAAGGTATGTTGGTGTAAGTAAGGTTTTTATGTACAATATATATATATATATATAATATATATATATATATATATATAATATATATATTATATATATATATATATATATATATATATAGCAAAACATTTTTTTGGTATAGAAATCCATCACGTCTATTCGACGTCTATATTACGTCTGTGCGACAACTCGCCAAAGCCCTATCAAAGAGAAGCTTTAAAAGTCATCTGCGGCTAACGGTCGACGGTAAACCTGTTTTAAAACATTTTTATCATTATTGTATTTCATCATATTATTATTATTCTAAATTTGATACCAGCTCTTTCTGACGATCCAATTATTTGGAAGGTTATTTATTTAAAAGTTCTTATAAATAATCACAATATTATGTCTGTAATGCATTTTCAAATGATATGTACGAGTACTTCCAAGTAGCGTGAATATCAAAAGGAATAAACAACCCAATTCTAGAAGGTACAGATCACACATTATTTTATTAAGCATGTTCAGTTATTTTAATTAACCACATAACCACATAAGAACATTCATAAGAACATATGAATCTTTAAAAATATTTTAAATTGTATGTATTTAGTATAGAAATATATTTTGTATATAGATTATAAAGTAGCGATCATATATAGATTCCGACAAAATAATTGCTGCAAAGTAAAAAAAAATACTTGGTTAGATTTCACAATAATCAGATAAACCATATCGGAATGTGGTTATTCCTGTATTATGAATGTTCACAATCGCCGTTATGCCGTTATTATAGCAACTATATTAGTTTCGCATTGCTGCTTGTTAACAAAGAATAATAGATATCAACGAATATAATAATTTTGTAAACTTATCAAAAACTTATTTAGCGAATATGCGATATGAATTGCGAAAGAAATATTCAATATGATGAACGTTTTGATGTATTATCAAAGCACAGGAAACTGAAGTACAAAGATTAGAAATTTCTAATTTTACAGAATAAAACTTTTTATAGTTTAAATGAGTAGTAAGAGAAGTTTTTTAACTTACTGTTAAACTGGTAAAAAGGGTGAAATTTTATATGATTCGAGTATCATCGATAGACTAAGCGTATCAAACATGAAAAATGTAAACTAATTTTGTATATGTGACTTTGTATTTTATTGAAAATGCTAAAAAATGTATACAATAAGATAAATGCAAATAAAATATTTTATTCAAACCTGCGTATTCAATAAACTGTGTTGACTTGTTAGTGCTCGCACTAACTGTCTCAATCAAATATCTTAAGTGAATTTTCTCTATTTACTTTTTGCGCCAACTTAGATATAAACTTACTTTGAATTTGTGACTTTGTATTGTTTGTATTATCTAAAGGAATTCGTTAAAGTAATAAAATAAAATATTGTAAATACAAAATATTTCGCAATGGGACATATAAATTTAATAAAGCCAACTTTAAACTAATATAAAAGCTTGTAAAAATGGTTCTATTAAAGCATGAAAAAATGGCACCAAATTAATATGGCTATATTATATACTTATACTTCTTGAGAACCCAAGAATAATCAAATGTAAATAACGTTTCACATTTTAAGTAAGTAGTTTGCTTCTGTGTTTGGTGAGTGTGACGTAACGAGGCCAGGTGGAGAATGCCCAAAGATACATGGAAGCATTATTCATTGGACTATTCTTTACAGAAATTATACGAGTTATCATTGAGGCTATCGCTTAATACCGCCGATTGTTTAGACTACATAGTGGCAGTACAAGCTTTGGATCCAAATCTATGTCGAGGTATAAATTTTCAATCTACCATAAACTTACTATTGATGCCAGTCCACTTCTTTGTATTGTATTAGCATAAATTCCTATTTGCACTAGAATAGAAACCTAACCTACATCCACACTTTGCGATACGAATTTTGATCACTTGCATACTATAAGACAAGAGGAAATGAGAATTTCACATGGAAATAGTACATTATAATACAAGTGAGTAATGTTGAAAATTTTTAACTGCTCACGAGTGTTATACGACGTTTTTCAACACCATTGCGAGTAATTAATACAAACTTTATAGGTCATTAAGAAAATATTTTGAAAAACATTTTGTGAAAGTGCAATTATAAAAATTATACGTTGGATTTCCACCTTCACCGCTAGTCGTTTTTGAAATATTCGTTATTATTTCATTCGTACAATCAATTTCATCGCTTGATGACATTTTCGATATAAAAATCTTAAAAAAAGAAACAATGCAAAATATGTACTTGCAAAATAATACTGAAAATTTAAAAAAGATAAAATTAACGTAAAGTTCGACGACAGTATTAAGTTCGATGTCTATCTAGAATATTATAAGTATTTCTTAATGAAATACCAGCACAATGCCTTGTTGTTCTTACCTATAAAAATCAAACTAATATATGAAAATATACTTAAATTTATGTCAGTCAGAAATGCTACTCTACAGGAACGAAACGAGAGATATTTTACTGCCATTAAAATCAAGAGACATTTATTTATTTACCGATTTACAAAGCTTTTTTACTATAGAACTTGATAAAGGTATTTTTGAAAAATTCAATCCCTACTAGGCGGTACTAATACTAATATTACAAATGTGAAAGTAAATCTATCTGTCTTTTACGTTTGCATGTAACTAGATTAAACCGAAATTTAGTAAAGAGATAGTATGAAAAGAGCGAAAGGCAAGAGGATAATTTTCACCACGTAAAAATAGAATTTTTCTATTTCTTAAAACCTATCTGCTAAAAACGGCTAAATCGATTCTGAAGTTCATCAATTCAGAATATTTTGAGTCCGGAGGATATAAAATAATTTGTACTACGGAAAAATATATATTTCATCATGGACAAATCGAGGAAAGCCGCAGACGTAGTCTATGATAAGGCATGTAATCAAGAAAGAAGTAAGCGTAACGTGAATATATGAATGAAATGACGTCACGATTGCGTGTGGACAAGATAACGACAGGGTCGGGCGCATGCGCGCTCTTCGGCGACAGTCGGTGACGGCGGGCGCAACACTTTCTTCACGTTCATTTCGAATACCAGCATATCAGAAGCCGGACAGGTCAGCCCATGCCCCACATATCGGGCAACTTTCGATCGAACTTTCGTTACGAGTAGTCTTTTACCAATGACGCAGGAAAACACCAGACTCTGTGGCGCTCAACCTGGTTGACGGTTGAATGGTTTGAAGCTCTTACGAAATGGAATCGATTAATGTGTTAAAAGATACCAATAAAGCTATATACTGCTGCGTCTCCTATAAATTAAATAGAAAACGGCACATCACATTCAAAAAGAATGCAGATATAATTTAAATAAATAGCATCTGTTTATATTTAGCTCAAAACTTTACACAAAGATGTAACAAATACCAGCAATTAGCCAATTTTTCTTATAATTTGAACTTACTACCAGTGTCCAGGCACGTTTAGCCGCATTCATATACGACGAAATAATAAATGATATTCTTAAAATTAAAGTATAGCGAGCAAACGATTGAAAAAAACCTGAAACACTTTATGGTTTGCGTGTAACCGATGACTCACGCTGCGATAACAGACTGTTAGCTATTCATGTTTGCTTAACTGCAGACAAAATACATAAGAAGCTGAAATACAACGAAGTAAGTACGACGTTCATCGATAATATCTAAAGATCAAAATTATTTAATTTCTTTTCATACAACAGCGAATCACTTAATAACAAATGACATTAAAGCAAAAGTTGTTGGAATACACCAATGCTATTAGTATTGTTACTATGGCCTCAAAGTTAGGTAACAAGTAGTTGCCAGCCAGTTTGTTTCAGAAGCATTGGCACTTGCCAAATCGAGCAGACAAACTCCTCCTTTGAGGTTTGAGACCTGGACTACCCAATAACGGCCAGTTGTCTTAACTACGCAATTGACTCAGTTTATACAGTCAACGAACAATAAATAAGGAAAATATAGATTTTTATGTGATACTAGCTTTTGCCCGCGACTTCGTTCGCGTAGACTTCAGGTTCGTCCCGTCTAGTCTAGTAATAAGTAAGAAATACGGTAACTAAGCACTGCAGAGCCCTAATTATAGGCCTATAGGTAGCTACTGCAGTATGCTCCTATAAACTACGTAGGATTCAGTCAGCGTTTGCAATGTAAGCGCAAAAAATTTGTTTTTTTTACGACATTACAAACCTCAAAAATTGTAGCCTATGTGTTATTCTGATGTATAAGCTATATTGTGGTAAAGTTTCATTCAAATCCATTCAGTAGTTTTTACGTGAAAGAGTAACAAACATCCATACTTACAAACTTTCGCCTTTATAATAGCATGAGTTCATTAAAATGACGATAACTTTTTTTTAATGAACCGATTTTGATGAAACAAAGTTTAGATATTATTCTGAGTTAAAACAAAGCAAATAGTGAAAGTTTCAAGCAAATCGGTTCAGTACTTTCGGAGATAAACGTGAACAAACATACAGACAGACAGACAGACAGACAAAAAATTCCAAAAATTTTTTTTTGCTTTCTAATAATCTATTTAAGTGCCCCTCTATCCATTTCAGTCAAAAATACTAAATGTACAGACAAAATATTTTTACTGTCTTATTATATGTATAGATATTGGATTTCACACAATACTCCAAATTTTTTCGCATATGTATGCAGGTTGCTTCACGATGTTTACCTTCACCATAAGAGCGTTCAAATGTAAACACAAAATTAATAAAACAAAACGCACATTCCTACGTAGCAGGATGAATCCCGTGCGTCCCGTATCATTTAACCGTATTAGGTAACAACGAAAATTTAGTTGAATTACTTATAAATTTAAAAATTAGCAATCACTTAGGAAATTTGTATATGTAAAGTTTTATTGTGTAATTTGATATTTATGAATGATAATGGGTAGACCTTGTGCTCAACGGTTTTGGTGACAGTTCTGGGTCTTTACGATCCGTAATATCAAATGCACAAAAAGCATAAAAATAACAGCATGAAAAATGTCATTGCTCTGTTTACGCAAACTTTTCTGATGTGAATATAAAATGTATAAAAAATGATATTAATATCATTATCATCAATATTACACTGGAAACTTAAAGTAGTATCTAGGCATATATGTTATCAGTTATCACAGAAAAGTTATAAAATATAAACTAAATAAAAACTAAAAGGAAAATTTAAAGTTGTAACACATATCTACTCTGATAATTTATAGTATTAAGTCTAATTCTGGTTATAGTTTTATTGATTTCATTAAATGTAGCAATAAGTACTTTGCAATAAGATTTTGAATATATTTTAATATTAAAACTTCAACATATTTTAAAAGATTACTAGTTTAAACATTTACTGATTTCACATAATTTATATGAACTTAGAAAATGTTTCAAACATATTAAAAAGATATCAAATACATAGCAATAATGAGATTCCAAAATGGATACAAATAAAAACTCAACCGTTTCCCATAGCACCTGTGCCTACAAAGTCACATCACATCACTTAGCAATATTAGCTCGTAAGACGAACAAGAACTGAGAGCGGTAGAAAGTCGTCAATCAGCAAACGTGCAAATCTGACTTGTTCACCGGACGTTCTTGTGAGACGTGCGTTGCCGCCGCAAACATTACAATTTCTAAATTGTCGTATAATTGCGTCGTTTTAAAATACGCCTCTTCCTGCGGTAAAATTAAAGTAATTGCTGATCACCAGGATATCGTAGTTTTCTTCCCGTATTATAATAATAGTATACATTGGAATCTAGAACTTACGTAAGTTACAAATTGCCTGTGAAAAGAAATTGCAAATGAAAGATTTATAGTAAAGATAATTTTGCCTATTAAATATTTAAAAAAATTATACGAATAGTGGAAGGTAAATCGTTGATACAAACCGTCTTTGTTGACTCTGTTTCGACGAGAACAGAACAGTTAAATGGTTCGTTCATTACACCTATTGACAAAGTCGTTGACTTCAAATACAGTTTCAAAGTTTATAGCAATACGATTTCCCAGGATTATCTGTGATCGTCGCAGAATACTCCATTGTGGCTTCTGAATATACCTACAGCGGATGTGCTCGTGAATTTTTCGTAAGCTCTTTGTTAAGGAAGTAATCGTGTGAATGAAACCCGAAACACAAATGCTTCATCCATTATTTTGACTATCTAATTATTTTAAAATACATGCGATCATATTATAATCATTAATGTCGGTAGTTTATAATTCAATGTCATATCTGCTTAAACGATATTCATAGAAAGTAGCTTTACGTCCGTATGCAACATTATGGAATTTAAATACAAAAAGAAAGTACCATTTTAATGTAATATTTTCACACATATTTACAAAAAACTAATAAGTAAAAAAAGTGTATTAATTAAAATAAGTATGTATAATTATATGTACCATATATATATATTAACATATGTATGTATATAATATATAGTATATATAATAATAGATAGATAATACATATAGTTAGATTAAAAAAATATTAAACTGTAAATAAATATAAAAATAAATAAATTCTGCATTCTTTCACAAATATAAATTCTGGTTAATTTAATACTATGTAATTTTTATGGTTGTGTTTTATATATTTCTTTTTATTTCTAACTAAAGACCCGGTCCGGCTTCGCACAGTTGCAATATAATTATGCTGTTTTCTCTACTACAGTAGAAAAAAAAATCCGTTGAATAATTTTTAAACTGTAAACGGTCAATTTTATTTTACATTAAATTCAAATTTAATCTATATTTATTACATTCCATTATGTCGCTAATTCTGTCTTGTGTGATTAATAGAATCTATTCCATTACTTCTAATCCTAAAATATACTTATAATTCTTTCTGAAAACTGAAACTCACACCTGATGGTAAGTTACAATAACATAAAGGATAAGAACGAACTTTATTTAATATTTTTCTAATAGATGTAACGCAACTATACTCTCAATATGATTATTAGCATTGATAAAATCTATCCTCTCTCTGCTCCCGTGCGGAATCAGGCTCTCCTAACTAATATGCGGTGGTCTCACTACAGATAATACGAATGCGGATGTGAGATCTATATAGCATTTAAACTTGTGGTAATCGGTGTAATGATTATACAATTTCCGTTTATTTACTAGGCTACTAAATTGAATTGATACTGAGACTAATGTTAACGTTAAAGTATGACTTATGAAATAAAAAAGAAAAATCCAAATAGAAAAAGTCGAATACATTGTGTCGAACATTGTACTATATTCGAATATACCTACATAAAAATGGTTAGTGGAATCTAACGCCAAAATATGAATCTGGAATTCAAAAGTTGGTTCCAACCGACATCAAAGCTCAATAATGTCAAATAGTGGCACTATTTACGGTTTACAAAATTTGATTATTCATTAACCTTATAAAAGGCTATATACCATTTTGCAATAATTGAACAGGGCACCACAAATTCGTAAACTGTTAATAAATATGATATCATAAAAGTAAAATATGCAATGCAACTGGCTGCTAATCTATCTTAAAGCGACCATCTTTAACATTTCAATGCGGATTGAACGATGTCTACAACAAAGTATTGACCTAGTTACTTTGACACAGTGATAATCAATGGAAGTGGAGCATTCTGTGAAGTTTGAGTTATGTCAAACGAAACCACAACAGTAATATTGTGTAACCAAAATATAAAAATAACATCGTGACTTAACCTTAAAATGTAAAGTTAATTGTCGCGTTATAGTAGCTAGCAAAAAATAACCTAATAATTATAGACAGGCGTTCGCACGCACCTGCATATATTCAGGGACTGTGGGAAACTGTGCAATAGATTACGCCCACACAAAGTGTCAACAACAAAGATTATATCTTCCCCTTTGGTCATGTATCAACATGAAACAAACACAGAAAATGAACAATACAATAATGCTTCATTGCTCAATGGCCGTGTAAAAAGAGCAACAGCTCTAGCACAATGTACCAATCTTAGTTATACAATGGACGAGGTGACTATAACAGGTGCTGTAGACGAAAATGTTTACCAGTATGATTATTACTTCCTAACTGCAACAAGTCAAATGTTCACTTTTCAAATAAACAAAAAGGCAGAAGTTGAAAGAAGAAATTCTTAATTCGTTGGAGTAGATTTTTTATGTAACCACATTTGTCAACATGATTTGTCATTTTAGCATAAAATCTTAGAATAGAACCTTAAAATGAATTCTTGAAAGAAGAAACACTCTTCACAACTCCACGAAAGATAAACTCGAATACTTTTTTAGTACCTAGACATTTATACATATTAAGATTCCTGTCTATAACAAGTAGTTCTAATCTCACGTTACCACTATCTTTTAAATAATCAATCCAAACTAAAATTGTAAATAAAGTGTAAAATTATAAGCACTATCATCAAACTTGTAATATGCTATGTATAATATGGTTTGATAGCATGCAACAGAAAACCGCCAGCAAAGAACCTTAGTGCACGATACCAATGTAGGTTATGTCATAGATTTATGTCAACTCATAGTGCCCAGCTGCCCAGTACTCTCACAGCCTTGATTCATTTTACTCTGTTGATTGCAGCGAAACGTACGAAACTAAAGGTACCAAAGAAGATTACTGTTATGAAAAGGTCTCACACATAAAATAAGAAAATTTCTACCAGTGTGTACATACTTCACATTTTTTTATATTCATCATCATCATCTCAGCATATCGCCGTCCACTGCTGGACATAGACCTCTCCAGTGGATTTTCAGCGCTACCAGTCCATTGCCACCTGCATCCAACGAGACCCAGCGATTTTCACTAGGCCGTCGGTTTTTTATTATTATTATTATGTTTTTATTGTAAAAACTACTGGCATAAAATAATACTTTTTTCTCAAGAACAGCCATAAAGATATAAAATAACAACGTGGCATGTAAATATGATCTGTAGAGTATAAAGAAAGTTGATTACGTTACGTTTAGTGAGTAATTGGACACCATTGCTTAACACGCTACGAGAAATTGACTTTTTTGAATGTTACATTCGAAATAATTTTTTTTGTTAAGTACAAGTTAAACATGTAATGAATCGGTTATTTTTACATACTGGTAACTCCGAAAATGCGTTATATCAAATTATAGGTATGTACTGCAACATTTTTGATCCGTTGAATAAGAATGGTTATGGTAGTGCAAACAAAAAATTGATGATATTTAAAAACAATACATTTTAACAACATTACTTTTCATTGCTCTTGAACAAGATATTAATACTGACAAAAAACATTGAAAATTACAAAAAGAAAGCATATATGTCGGTCGTAATTTTTAAACGTCGCTAAGTCTCGAAAATATAATATTGTGGGTTTGAAGAAATCTTTTAAACAATTACCTACATACACTTTAAGCTTAAATAATCTAGCATTATTCTTGTGTCAAGACATTAAAATTAAATCTTACCTTTAACCCTTGTAGGTGGGCTTCTGAATTGCAATCCACTTTAGATATAAAAAAGCCAGTCGCATATTCGCGGCCGCCCCGCAGTGAGAAGCCAAATGCTGGCACGGCCCTGCGTGAGCGTAGCAAGCGGATGGCCCGCACGCGCCGCTCGCTGGCCGGCACTCCAGCGACCCGCACGGACCCCGACGTAGTCGATGCCGTAGATGTTGAGTACATAGCGGGCCTGTCGATGGAAAATTATTTATATTATTAATATGAAAATTCATTAGAGCTCGACGAAAAATTGGATAATGTATGTAGTTACTTACATAAATTAGGAAAAAATCAATATTAAACGTTTCACTGCTTGCACAAAATTTATATCCAATGTAAATTATGACTCATTTAAATACTTAGATTGAATTAATTATCAAATTGTAATCAATTAATTATCATCCCATGTCTTGCTTATTCGTAAAATATATTGGCAATATATTTAAATTATAAAAATAAAAATTATTTCACCTCAATCACTTATCACTTATATTATATTTGATAAATTGTATTTATATGAAATATACACAAAGATCCCAGTACTAAACAGCGATATCGATCAATATTTCGAAGATGAGCTAATTACGAAATTCATAACATAATAAAGTCATTTGTATTTGTCACTTTGGCATTTTTTTTTTTAATTTATGGTGCAACTGTAAGGATAACGAATATAAGTTAATATACTTCAGTCCAGCCGTGGAAAAATGCGATTTTGACAGGGAGTATCAGTTTAATATATCGAATATAATTACTAGCCTATAAATAAATAAATAATTTGGTAGGATCGATATTTAAGTTACTGAATAATTAACGATACATTACGGTGTCTCCTGCAGAGAAAATAGTCTAAATAATATAGTTACAAAACTTTTCTTAAAAGATCACTTCGTTGTCCGTTTCTCAAGACCATTTTACGGGAACGTGTGAAGATAAAATTAAAATAAGCATTCAAAACTAAGACAACTAACAGATCTGCATATCCTTGCAATTGACACATTCAACATATCGTCCATATACCGGCGGCATAAACCCCGCATATTTTCAAAACTTATAAGCTTACTTTGCATTGATGTAGAATCATAAAATTTTTGTGTCACAAAAAAATATATTAATTTAGCGATTTTATACTTATTTGAATCATAGGTAATCCAATATGTTTACAAAAATGTCATATCAGAATCTAAGCTCACCCAACCACCTGAAGTTTATTTAATAAAATTTTACAATGTTTACTATGGAAAACTGAAATATAACACTTTAGTAACTCATAATAAATATTTATGGTTTTTCTGAAGCGTTAGCGTTATTTATACTACAAAAATTTGCTGTCGAGCCTATCTCTATCGGTACCAACTTTGATAACGGACGGCTGAAAAATCTTTGGATGAAATTTTGTTATAAGTAAAGGAAATTTGCTAACTAAGGATTAGTATGTTGATAAATGGATATACATATAGTCACGCCTCTCGAGTACGCACTACCCACTCATGAGTGGGTTCCACCCCCGTAGAGACAAGACCGGAGCCGTCTTTTTCGACGTCGCCAAAGCCTTTGATAAGGTTTGGCACGCAGGCTTGGTGTATATGCTCTACCAGACTGGAATGCCTGATCGCCTAGTGCGTGTAGTGGAGGCCTACCTCAGAGATAGGTCTTTTCGCTGCCGTCACGAAAAGTGATTGTCCTCCCCCACACCCTTAATAGCCGGAGTCCCTCAGGACTCGCTATCCCCTCTATTGTTCGCAGCTTACGCGAACGATATCCCCGTAGGTCCCCAGCTAGCCCTCTTCGCTGGCGATACGGCCCTTTACTACAAGGGCCGCGTCAATTCTCACATAGTGTCGGCATTGCAGCGCGCAATAAACGACCTGTCCGACTGGTTCGGCCTTTGGAGGATCGAGGTAAACCCGGAGAAAAGCTCCGCGATTTTATTCGAACCCTCCCGCAGGCTCGACCCAGTCCTAACCGGTTTCCCACCTCTCCATTTTCAGGAGAAGCCCTGGCAGCCCTAGCAGCCTAGCCCTGGCAGCGTACTGCAAAGTCACCTTGGATAGACAACTCGATTTTTGGGAGCATGTCTCTAGGATGACGCGAAATGCCAACTCATCTCCCTACCATTCAACAACATTTTAGGGAGTGCTCTAAGCGGTTCTTCAGAGCCGCGGACGAGCACATCAACCCGCTAATTCGTGAGTCAGCCAGTTACCCATCAACGCCGCCTTCCGCCAGCCTATCAACAGTTAATATCGGCAGAGGATACGTAGACCGCGACATGTCCTTAGCGACCCCCCCCCCAACCATCTCACGCAGGACCTTCAAGACCTGCAAGCGGCGGCGTCTGAGCCGTCGCCTCTTTTGTCATTCCCTAATCGGCAGCCTTCTGCTTAGCCACGAGTAGGTTCTCAGTCAACATAGGCCGGTCCCACTTTGGTGTACCGTGCCTCTTCTAGTGTATATGCCCTTTCCATGGGGCAGCGCTAGCCGTACCTCTCCTGAGGTGCGGCTCTCCGTCAATTCAAGCCAGTAGGGTCATTAGGATCAAAGGCTGTAATGTATTTTTTTTTATTGAATGAAATAATTAATAAATTAATAATAATAAATCACTAAAAGTTTGAGTACAAGATCTTTATTCCACAGGGAATTCAAACAGAATTAAATTCACTAATGTTTACTTTGCAACAATACTTTATACAAATAAATCACTAGAAATATAAGTACAAAATCTTCATTTCACATGGAGTTTAAACAAAATTCAATTCACTAATGTTTACTAGGCAACAATATTTTATACAAATAAATCACTAGAAATATAAGTACAAAATCTTCATTTCACATGGAATTTAAACAAAATTCAATTCACAAATGTTTACTATGCAACAATATTTTATACCAATAAATCACTAGAAGTATGAGTACAAATCTTTATTTCACATGGAGTTTAAACAAAACTCAATTCACTAATGTTTACTAGGCAACAATATTACTGTCAATTCTATCAATTCATATATATAGAATGACTTAAAAATATAAAAGAACTTAAATTAATATAGGTACAGGCAGGGTTTATAGGTCCGTTTAATCGATATTGGTTTTAAGTTGAAATTTATAATGTAAAAGATTAAAAGAGGGTATTCCGTGGATAAAAAGAAATCAGTATTCCGGTAGTCCTTCAGGAGTCCTTCAGGAACTGGTCCAGGCAACTGGTAACCGTGGTTAGATGGCCGTGTTTGGGTTAGTTTACTCTCTGTCCTTGGCTTACCAAGTCGCCGTCTTCAATTAAAATTTAAGGTAGATCAGCGGTCTATTTAATGCAGCTGGGTCACTTGGAAGTCCCTGGGTGACGAGGGTTAATGTTCAGCCCAAATATAGTTCCCTTTCTTTCGGGATGATTGTCTTTTTTTCTCTAATTTATATTCGGTGAAAGCAGATCTATTTCGTCAGTCTATATATGGACTCCTTCTCTTTTGTAGCAGAGCTCGGCCTCAACAGCCGAATAAAATATTTTCAATTATTTAAATTAGAACAGTGAATAGCTAAGTGGTTACTTATTGATCACAGCTATTGATCCAAAACCAAATATCCGCTAATCACTGCCACAGATTAGTGCCCAGTATATTACTTTACTCTTTGGATTAGTGTGTATCATTTTTTTTATTAAGTTTTTAATTTTTTAGTTAGGCAAAGGACACAATCTATGCTAGCCCGAGCAATCTAGCCTGAATATGTTAATCTGTAGAAGGATTAATATTTCTTTATTAGTCCTCACAGCTAGGTCTAGTTTACAGACTCAATTGCCACAGACAAACATTTGCCTGAGGAATAATAAAAATAAGGTTAAACGACTACACTTATGATGATAAATTGCGATTTAACTTTTCATTGACATAAGACTATTCTTTTAAACTACTAATTGTGACATTATAATATTTTAATATTTTTTTTAGGGGGAGTGTGTGGGATTACTGATTAAAATACTATCTTTGTAGACGACGCTTGGCTAGACTTGGTTGCTTAATTTGCGCCATAGATAATGGTGTTAGGATCATGATTAGCGGTCCACTCTATGGAACTGTCCATGTCATCTATTAAAATTGTCAATGTCAAAGCAACAATTCGACGTAAACATAACCAATGCGTGATACAATTGTAAAAGTGATTTTAATCCATATGAATAAAAAAATGTATTTAATAGTACTTAAAATCAGTGAGAAAAACAGTGTTACAAGGCTTAGGCTGAGTTTAGTCGGTAGGTCTGTTGGGTCGAACCACCTCGATTCCCCAGAAGTCCGACATAATCACCACATCTCTACTTGCCGTTGCGGTGGTATCCATGATGGATTCTCAGCCTCCTCTTCTGAGGAAAAAAAGTCACGCCTCCTTCTTTCTTCTTCTTTCGAATTCTTTCCGAAAAGTTAGAGTTGTGATTACACCTACATCAAAATGTAAAATCACAATTTATTAGTTATTATTAATAAATGTATCTTTTTGGATATTATATTTATGATCATCGAATATTGCACCCTTTTTTTTTGAGAGGGGAATGCGACCTTGTGCACCATGACACCGCGCTGGCAAGGCGCGGCCGTGTGTGGGGCTCTCCGGTCGAGAGGACCGGCCTACCCACTAAAACCCCCCCGAGTTCTCTGGGCCCATACGGGGCACATGGCGTGGTGCGCTCTCGCGATTCGACCGCCATGTGTCCCGGGGCCGGCTCGACCAAGAATTGGTCAAGCCACCGCCAAAGGAGGGACTGTCCGAAAACCCCTGCACAGTCCCCCAGACAGAGAGACTTCACCACGGCGTGCGCGCTTAGCCGGACGCGCACGACATACTAGCGTTCCACAATCGGCTAAGTATTTATGAAGTCCATGGACTACTAGATTATGGTTAGCGGTTTTTGTTTCTTCTCATTTACAAAGTGACGAAATTCGTAATGTTAAAATATGAAATGTTAAATTTGAGCTTTATCCTACTAGTTTATCGTTAGTCGAAATATTCTGTTCTTTCTGTATGCCTAAAATGTTTCTGTAATTATCAACTTTAAATTTTACACAGCTAATATCCAAACCGGTCTATATAACAAACTATTATATCCAAAATTCTGAAGTTTCACCGAATAGCCACAGCGGCGATCAAATAAGTCAAGGTGTTGATTTCGTTCACAATCGAAACATTCTAAGATTTTTTCTTTCTTTCGATTATTGAACAAGTTTTTGTCGTTCTAAAATTGATACCGCTTACAAAACTAACGCAAAAGTATCCAAGCTTTAATTTATTTTTAAATTACAGAGCATTTAATTGGATGTTATGTAACAAATCATTAATATAACATTATATTGTGTCATGTTAATACGTAATTATTTGCAAGATATAATACAATATTTACTATAATATTTGGTTTATTATATAGTTGTACTAGAGACATATGATACATATCAAGCAAGTCCACATTACTTATATAAATGTACAAGAATCACTTAAATTACTCAATTATTACTTACTGAAATTTATATTTGCCTTGTTAATTAATTTAGTTACTATCGCAATTCCAATAAGTATCTAATGTTGAAACATGATTGATGTTAGCAAAAGGCTCATTCTCATCTCTACGTATAGTAAGCTCATAGTATAATCAGTGTACTACTAATCTATGGACTCTAACCTCTTTAAAAATAAATAACAAATCTATAGGATTTGCTGGTTCGAATTCCTTAACACAAAGAAGTAGATTTAAGCCTTGACATTATCGCGGTAAATAATACCACCTTACCAACAACAGAAATGTCAGAACAAATTCTATCAAACGTAAGTAGAAGTTACTCGAATTGTGATAAAAAGCATTCTGTAGTTAGAATAATATAATGCTATGCAGTGATGAAACTGTTATGTATTAACATCAGAAATTTTAGTAATATTGCAGAATCATTTTTATATAGATTACCGTCTTTAAATATTGGATAGATTATATCTTAGTTTATGTGTAAGCTGTGGTGAGAGAACACAAATTAACCTCCCCTACTGGCGGCCCTCTAAGTCCTGCTTAACGCACAAAGTTCTAAAACTCGCCAGTTCATTACCAACATTGAGCCAGCGAATTCGAAGACCTGAGACCCTATTGCAGGAGAAGGCTTTAATCGAGTAATCGACAGGCAATAAAGATGAGACTATAATGATGGGAACCTACAGTTGTTTAGTAACGAGTCTATGTCCGAATCAGCAAGTAACTTATCTATGTTTCGAGAACTCGTGCTATCTCGTGGTCATGCTGTGTTAAATAAATAAATGGCCATTCAAATGATATTCATAACGACAATAACTGGACATAGGTAAAATGAACTGAGATGAAACATTGAAAAATTTGGTTTAAGCAGAAAATTACTTTCTTTTAAATAACGATTTTATAAGGTTTACGCAATGTGTATGATGTCAATCTCTATAATTTCTTATTCGATAAAATAATACTATACTTTATAACAACCAGAGCTAATATATCCCTGAGTGTCTATTAATCTGAGGGAATATATATGGTTTCTAGTTTAAGTCAAAATGTCTACTTATATAATAACTTTTAACTTCGAGTGCAACAATGAATTGTTGTCAATTATATGTAGGTAGTTTGAATAATATTAATCAATTAATTGTAAACTACATTGGTTTTTCACTCTAGTATATAAATTCTAATATAAAACATATTCCAGAAATCTTCCTTCTTCTCAACCAGACAATACAAGAGATTAACAACTATCGCGGACATTTTATATAGATAAAGTTAGAGTAAACTACTAAAGGCAAAAACGCTGAAATGGTGCGAACGATTTTGATGATCCACGGACATTAAAAATATCCAGTATTGTAAAAACTATTATTAATATCGTGTTTTTTATATAATTTCAACAATATTATAAGGTGTATAAAAGTTAAGTTCTCATTTATTTGGATTTTTAAAATTACTTTTATTTTGTGTAATATATGTTAAAGTTGTATAGTGGAACTTATTTTGACCGCTAGACTAGCCTTTAAGTTACCAACTTTTTACTTGTTTTTGTACAAAACACTGTGTATACTTTTCGTAATACTTAAACATAGTATTCAGTTCGAACCATTTGCCTTAATGCAGATAATTGTTATAATTTTTTATTTTAAATATAGGTACTGCTGACCCAAAATTAATAAATTCTAGCCTCTAACCGCAAAAAGTGAAACATAACCACATGATTTCAAGATGGCATAAAGTGACCACAAGAATTTGTCAATTGTTTGCTCGTTAATCAGAAAAACCTTTCTATTATGTTGCATAACTGAGTATCTCATATACCTGCTTAGTATCGAAAAGTTTTCATGTTCCAGTTTGATAGTGGAGCTCTGTGCAAAGGAGGTGCGGGTGAAGGGGCCGGGATGCAACGCCTCCCGAGCGGTGCAACGACCTCGCCATCGCAGCCTCTCCTGCTGTAGCCATTTGCGACTTTGTTTGCTTTGTCAATGCGATATGCCTTATAATCATTCTTAGGCGAATACGTAAATTTCATGCTCAACAAATTCACTACCTCAAAATATGCATTAAACATCATTATTATTTTAATGACATAATGTTTTATTACTCATTACATGCCTCAATAATTTGGCATTGTATTGTATTATAGTGAAAGTCACAATAAAAGGTAGGCACCTGTGTTTGCCGCAAAATACGTAACTCTCAATACGGAACTCGGCAACATTCACGTGGAATTCTGCCGAATGATTTGATTGTTGCTTTTACTCATTCCGTCACTGTCTGGAAAGGCATCAAATGATTCAATCACGAATAATGTAAGAAAATACTCTATATATTCTCTTAGATTTAATTTTACACGTTTGCTATAGTATAATACTGTGGGCAAAAATTAGTAAGACTTTCTTCATAATTTCAATATTCTCTATTTATTCTTCCAAATCTATTTCGTCCCCCTCAAAGTAATCCCCCCCGGCCCCAATACACTTGTGCCAACGATTTTTCCAATCCTCGAAACTGTTGTTAAAGTCAATTTCCGGAATAGCCTTTAATGCGCGTAGCGATTCACGTTTAATGTCTTCAATTGACTCAAAACGGTTTCCCCGGAGCGGTCGCTTCAGTTTGCTGAACAGCCAGAAATCACAAGGAGCTAAATCTGGCGAATACGGTGGTTGGGGAACGATATTGGTTGAATTTTTGGCGAAATGGTCACGAAGAACGAGTGCAGTGTATATATATATATACTATATAATTAGTATCTAAAAATGTATTTATCTAAACTCTCTTATTATCAGTAATTTAATCATTAGGTACTAATTTATAACTAAATTCTTTTCAATTGAAACAAATACGAAATTCTGGAAACATTTTTCTTTCAAACTTAGGTTTTTTATATTTTTTCTAGGGTTCCGTAGCCAAATGGCTAAAACAGAACCCTTATAGATTCGTCACGTCTGCCCGTGTGACCGTCCGTATGTCACAGCCATTTTTTTCCTAAACTATAAGAGCTATAAGTACTGTTGAAACTTAGTATGTAGATGTATTCTGTGAACCGCATTAAGATTTTGAAGATTTTGCAAAAATAAAAAATAATAATAAATATTGGGAGCTCCCCATACTTAGAACTGAAACTCAACATTTTTTTTTCATCAGACACATACGTGTGGGGTAGGTCGTCAAAAATGATATCGAAGTTTCTAAATTATTTTTTTTCTAAACCGAATAGTTTGCGTGACAGACGCTTCTAAAACGCTGGAAAAAGTGGTCCCCCCCTCTAACTTCTAAAATAAGAAAATGAAAAATCTAAAAAAGACATATGATGTACATTACTATAAAAACTACCAATGAAAATTATTTGAACGAAATCTAGTAAGTAGTTTTTTTTAATACCTCGTAAATCATAAACCGCTTTCTTTAATTTCATAAATCAATAGTACGGAACCCTTTGTGCGTGAGTCCGACACGCACTTGGCCGGCTTATATCATATTTTTTTTGTTATTCTTAACTACTTTTATTGATTGATGTAAACGCTGTATAAAGTTTATTCTTTTAATTGTCATTTGAATAAAAGGTTTGTTTGGAAAAGCTTCATCCAAAAGAAATATTCGTACAAAACGAAGGAATTGTTGTCTGTAAATATTATTGTTATAATATTAACTGTATGTTATACCTACTTTTCACACACGATTCATCGTCCAGAAAAAAATTAGGATAATCGTCTCAGATAAATCACACATAAAATTAAAACGTCTACTATTTATAATTAAACATATAAATAGTAAACGTATAGTATATTTATAATTGTATAGGTTCAATTTACAGACGCAATTAACCTATAGCATGAAGGTATAAACTCTTAAGTTTTAAAGTATATACAAAATAAATAACAATACTTTAACAATATCCTATGTTTATAATATTCTTTTCATATTATCTTGGGTTTAGTATTATTCGAAAGGAAACAGACGAAAACATGCATAAAATATAGGTGCCATACAGGCCCCAGCCGGTGGCGTTATCGCAGGTGGGGTGCGCTCGACCGTGAATCCCCGTCGACCAGTCAACAACTGTTCCATGTTTTTTCTCGCAGTTTTATCGAGATCAACGGCCTCGTCTAAAGCGTAATCTAACACATTCTCATAATAAAAAGATTATCAACGAAAAAGCAAGCCAAGCTTTAAACCAGTTTCCGCGATTCGAGGACACCAGAACTCCCAACACTCTCGTCAAAATTCAATGTGTTTATGAAAAATTCAAGCATAATAATTTTTAATATTTCCAACTGCTTTTGACTGCTGAATGTTTTAAATGTTATACAATGTGAAGCAAAACGGGAAGATCGATATTGCTAGGATACCAAGCCATCAATTTTCGGGGGGAACGTTTAGTTTTATTGTTGAGGGGACTACTGATTTCCGGCTAAACTAGGGAAGCCTGCACGAAACGGCAGCAAAAGAACTCGTATTATGTTACACGATAACTTATAATACAAAATTCAATCGAACTAGAGAGGTAGTTCCATTATTACAATTGGAGCGACTAAGTAATTAAGGAACATTGAGCGTTATCATGGTCTACACACAAAACAACCGAGTTGATTCGGTTGGTCGATATTTTTCGTGAAGAATTGATGGAATTGACACCAAAATGTTAACATTACAAATCAAACCGCTCTACATAAATCTGTGTTACATCCAATAGAGTAGAAAAACCTAGAAAGAAAGAAATTAAATTCATAATTTTGTTTTTCTATTGCTATGAACATATACCTACACTTGTTGCATATTAATTAAAATTATGTTATCGATAAAATGACTTTGTGCATTTGCGATAGAATCAAAATGTTACGCAATACGAACTCCTATAAGTATAGCCAGTATAAGCCAGGTTATTTATGTTATGATAGCAATTGTAACTAGTTTTGTTTTATTATTTCCCTAATACTGCTTACAATCGCATTCATGGTTCAAAAGTGATTGTAAAATCCTATTTGAAGAATAAATTTTTGATTTTGATTTTTGAAACCACCAGGGTGGTTCTTAATTTTTCTTCTTGTTTGATAGATGGTAGACCGTTTGCTATTTACCAACGTTTTTCCCAAGTTGTCTTCATAATAACGTTGTTAACAGCTATAATTGAAGATGTAACTGTCAGTTCCTCATGGAATGTCCAGATAAAACTCGTTTTCATCGTTGAAAATAAACCGCCGTAGAAGAATTATGCATGCTTCACACAAGCTATTTAGATATGGACATCAGACATGTTATGCTGTACGATTATTGAAAAAATATTAAACCTTCATTTTACTAACATCTTCATTCTAGATACCGATGCTTCGTTATTAGTTAGCGGTTTAAAAAGGATGTCTATATCACTTTTGCGCAGTAATAGCTTTAAACTGGAACGGAGCTATCGGTTGGCTAGGAATGTCGTGAAATAATGACCGGCGCAAACCGGCCACTGCTCCTCCTCGCCAATTAACCGAGCGCGACCCCTGGCTGTAGCCGCTGTCCGGTGCTGTTGCTGATACCAGTCAAGCTGGCTGTTCACTATAAGATATAATATGTTTCACGAAATATATATCTTGCAAATGGCTTTCACAATGGGATATATCGAGCTTCATACGAAGGGCACCGACACGAACTGACAAATAGACCCCATGATTCTTCATACAATACATTGAAATTACAATTTATTTATCTAAAATGCACTGCAGGTGGTGAAGAAACAGGAAATTATAAAATAAATATAATGGTAGTTATATTGATAGCTCAGTTGAGATATATTTAGAGTTGGACATGTAATACGATTATACATTATATACACATACTAGCTGTTGCCCGCGACTTCATCTGCGTAAATTTCGAGTTGAATGTTATTGATACACAAATCATATTAATATACGATTTTACCGATTAAAATATTTTTGGTTTAAAGCAATTCCTTGAGGTACTGGTTTCGTTTCATCGTATTTTGGTTCCCTGTTCCATCTCACTGCCCACGAACATGCTAAACGTGGCCTTTGGGGTCTTATAACCTGTGGCTCTGTCTACCCCGCAGGGGATAAAGACGTTATCTTATGTATGTATTGTATCATGATGATGAATTGTCTTTAGATTTTAAATTTCCCATGTAACTTATGTAAGAATGGTGTACATTATAATTCGCAATATTATCATGCCTTGAGTTCATTAAAATGACGATAACTTTTTTTTTAATGATCCGATTTTGATGAAACAAACTTTAGATATTATTCTGAGTTAAAACAAAGCAAATAGTGAAAGTTTCAAGCAAATCGGTTCAGTACTTTCAGAGATAAACGTGAACAAACATACAGACAGACAGACAGACAAAAAATTCCAAAAAAAATTTTTTTTGCTTTCTAATAATCTATTTAAGTGCCCCTCTATCCATTTCAGTCAAAAATACTAAATGTACAGACAAAATATTTTTACTGTCTTATTATATGTATAGATTATATTACAGTGTTAACAGTTTCGTTCAAATGTATTGTAAACGAGATATAATATATATATTTACATTGTATCCTGTAGAGAAAAACGAGCTTTATATTGTAGATTCAACTTACACGGCCTACTACATGTCTCGCGCTGACCACCTTGGTGCATTTACATGATCGGATGTGACCAGCAGTATTTGATTTTGATACCGATGCTATTCTTAGAGTCTACTACAAACATGGCAGTATTTTTATTTTTTTTATTTATGTAACTAATCCTTACCTTTTGTTATTTAATACCAAAATTATGTTATTGCTTGCCTTTTAAATATTATTTAAAATAAATAAAATAATGTCGTGTAAACAAAAGTGTTATGTATTAATATCTTTCTTATTGGAAAATTGTGAGTAGAACTGTAATTATGTATAGAGATAAATAAAGTGACTACTAAACTTAGCTTTTCAAGTCTATTGTTTCTTAATATTTTGTTAGTAGATAGAAAACATCATAATATCTAGAGCACCAACAGTACCAACAAACTGCTGTGCAGTTTGGCAGTAGAAGCTTGAGTGTATTATTAATATTTTACTGCAATAACACAATATAAGACAATTGTTTCTAAGATTCGAAGCATTAAGATTATGCAATTTTAAATTGATTTTTAGTACCCTTTTATTCCATACAAAATAGTAGTGGTGCATATTCGGCTATGACATCTCCACTAAACTTTTTATACCTCTCTCTAGTTCAGTGGATATTCTGTCATATTCGTGTGATCAAGGCAGATAAATTATAACTCTTCGAAGTAATCGTAATCGAATTGGATAGCCTGTTTCAAACTTAAATAAATATGCCTAGATCGCTCGGATAAAGAAGCAAATATATGTATATTACCAATAAACAGATTATCAAATAAACTCCTTATTGATATTGATGATTGCCGATTCAGATATAAGATCGCTCGTCAGATATAATTGGCAGTGTTATCCATCATGCGAGCCCACTCTAAACCAGTATCAGATTATTCATCTTTTAGTGTTATTTTTTAGATAAATTTCAATTTACATATTATCGTTAAACCAAGGAAGAATATGCCACATTATTAGGTATTAAGGATTTTTGATATTAAATATCATATAAGCATTAAAATATAATTCTATAAACGTTTCCAAATCTGAATACAATCTACTGCACAATGTACAAGTAAAATTGATATAGTTATTAGAAACGGCAAGGAGTTGACGAGAGTATTTAATAATTCTGTATAGAGTCGTAAAACATAATTTTCATGAATATTCAACCTTTAACAATTCAATAGCATACATGTTTAACCTAAAATAATGGTTTTGTATAGGATATACATTTTTTTTTTATGTGATAGGGGGCAAACGAGCAGACGGATCACCTGATGGTAAGCAATTACCACCGCCCATGAACGCCCGCAACACCAGAGGAGTCACAAGCGCGTTGCCGGCCTTTTAAATGGGAGTACGCTCTTTTCTTGAAAGTTTGGATATCGTAACGGTTCGGAAACACTGCAGGCGACAATTCATACCACAGTTTAGCTGTGCGAGGCAGAAAACGCACAGTGGTGGACTGCCAAGTATTGAGATGGTGAGGATGGAAGGTTTGTCGCGTGGAACGATGTCGGAAAGTAGTAGCAGGGATTAGTCCAAATAATTCCTCTGAGCATTCTCCGTAATAAATGCGATAGAGTATGCAGAGAGAAGCTACATCTCCACGCAATGCCAAAGGGTCAAGCCGACTTGAAGTTTCCTGGTGGAACTCTCCGTTGAATCCGGTCTAGAGGGAGAAGCTGGTATTGGGACGCCCCTGCCCAAAGATGAGAACAGTATTCCATATGAGGCCGGTACCCTCCACCAGGGTAAGACTAAACTAGCCTCGAGGAAGCTTGGTGTGCTCAATAGATCGAGGCGGTATTTCACACCGGCCCACCGTCTGCAACTTTATAAGGCCACCTGTGACCACGGAACTGAACTACGCTCGATATGTCGACACCAAGAATCCCAATTTTGGCTGAGGCGGTTAAGGGAGTGCTCTCAAAACGAGGAGACACGACACTTTTTAGAAGAATATTTATCAATTATCTGATACGCATCTATACCGATATTGTAAACAGGTAAAGTTTATGTTTATGATGACGAGGCAATCTCCGGTTATACTAATCCGATTTTTATAAAATTTGGTAAGTGAATATTTTAAGACCAGAGTAAGAAAAGAATTAATACCGTAGGAAAATATCTCCTTATTATGGGAACATTCTATACAACGCGTGCTGCGTCTCGTTATGGAAACTAATATATATAAATAAAGTTGAATCGCTAATATATATTCTATACGAGTATATAGCAATTCCTCATTATCAAAACAAGATAAGTTCAAAAGAAAATTTCCAATAAATTAAGCAGTTGTTTAATCGCATTTCAATATAAAATCAATTTTAAATTTCGCCATCTTCCGTAGTTGATTGACTAAATTCTAATACTAATTCTGGCTAGTGGTTAATATTTCTTTAGGGAGAAGTTCATGCTATTCACTCAAACCTTTGATATTTCCTTAGTAGATAATTACATATATTTTGATTAATTGTTTCATGATTACGATTTTGATGATGTGTGTTTTCAAGATTGTACATTTTCAATAAATTCGCAAAATATTCATGAAATCACAGATTTCTATAAATTTCACCTCCATTGCGGCCTCATGACTGTTTAAATTATTTGAAAGTCTAGTGTCAAAGTTTTATACTAAGAAATCATGATACAAAACGAATCCTACTATTTTTAACCCCAAAAGGAAATTATTCGAAAAAGTAAAATCAATCCACTTTTAAGACTAATGTATTCGAGTGTACGCGCCAATATAATACTTATAATTTGATTGAATTAGATAAACCTAATAAGTACCTTCAAACTTGATTAAAAAGATAAGGTTAAATATAAAGAGTTGCTTTTGCAATAACGAACAAGTGATGGGAAGATTTTGAGGTGGGGTGTACCGCGCAAGATTGTGCAATCGGACATCTTGGTTCACTTGCGGCATAGTTCTGTACCTATTAACTCTTCAATTTGCTTCAGTGTAATCGTTCCCTTAGGGAAAAAATTACAAACAAAATGTCCTTATGTTCTCATAAGATTTATTACGTTGCAGTTTCTGTACTATTAGGTTTAACTTATAGTATGTCATATGTTGACAATATATTATATCCTACATGAATAAAGAGGCACACAAAAGTTTCCATTTGTAAATTGTAGTATAAAAAATATTTTCAGAGATGTGTAAGATAAAATTGCTCAGGCTTATGATGAACGATTTAAAAATAACATTACGATAGGACATTAGACTATCATTTTCACTAAGGAAACTTATGTGAAATGTCAACAAAGAAGAAAGCGGACAAGTACAAAACATGTATTGCTTATGAACATATAAGATGTTGAAAGAAATCGTAAAAAACCTGGAGGCTCCATGAATGGATGGAAAGTGAGCAGGCGGCCAGGCCTACTGTAATTTCTGTTCACACGCTCCCATAAACGCAAGATTCTATTTTCTAAATGAGCAAAGATTAATTAAATCCAAAGTGATTATGACTGATATCTGAAAATAAGGCGATTCTTTGATAATCTGTTTGACTTATTTTCAAAATGAAATTACATTTCAAACTATATACAATATATATACGTATATTTATTTGTATATTTTTCAAATATTAATACTAAAAACTTAAATAATTAAATAAACTGTATTTATAATATACGACAGCTGAAGCAAATTATAGTAAATGCCTCTTAATATTTTTGAAAGGAGAGTAGTATGACACGCCACTTATACCATGCGGAAATGCATTCCGATGTTTAACTGCGTGAACCGAAAATCAGAAAGAAAGTACTAAAAGGAAGGAAGATATTAAGGAGGGACCGTTCAAAAGTACGAGGGAAGTTCAGTGACGTTGAAAAGTTTTAAGGAGACATAAAACCCGAGTGATTCAATATTAATTGTGGCAAATTTGAAATATATCTTAATTTATTCTTAATAATTGTGAAAGAGTTTCTTTTACAATTGAAATTGAATTCAATTACACTGAGAAACATGAAAGGGAGTGGATGAGTACTCCTATTATATAACTGGAAATGATTATCACCGTAAGTGACTCAAAATACATTGCTAGTCAATATGTTTCTCTTTTACACAAAAATCGCAATTTTATTTTCTAAAATTAAGCAATGAATTACTTCGGTGATAATCCGTATCACTTGTCATTTTAGTTGTGCAATAGGCATGCAAGATATCGAATCGTAATGAATCTTGTAAGTGAAACAAAGTGGTCGTGTAAGGGACCTGTGATACTTAGATCAATAGTCCGGTATATAACCATATTTTCCAAAGAAAATTTAAAACAGTTTGACCAAATTTTGAAGACGTTCAAACTTCCGCAGTTCTGCAGTTGCATCAGAGTGTCGAATATCAACATATTTGAGACATTAATGTAATTCAATGACGATATATGTCTGTTCTGACATATTCAGTTAATATAATTAAGTTATTTTATATAATAAATATAAATTTAATGTAAATGTATTATATTTAATAACTTAACTATATTTCCCTTAAGCCGATTTCACTTGTATATGTTTTCACAATAGCAAATATTTGAAATGCAGGATACTCTCATTAAATCCTTCCTCTACTTACAAAAAGAAACATGTAAAACGATTCTCCGGAAGTTTGTTACTTAATAGCTCCATACTGCAATTAAATACAGCTTCATTATATTAGTGCAATAAAAAATTATGAAACCTGTGTTCCCTCAATAAATCGATTATTAAGTAACCCTTTTAAAACAACTTTTATTAATCAAATATCTACTTCGGTCGAGGTTGTGTGAAAACATTTCATATTCTAAGATAGGAAAATGAGTTACCACGTAACTTAAGATGTACAACCTCTATTATTGTGACATGCCTATTTTTTATGTTTAGATTGTAGCAAGTGAAAAAATGTAATCTCTGTCTATCTCCAAGGGAAAATGAGAGGGAAAGACATATGTATCTATGTGACTTATTTTTTATAAAATACAAATACAGGACCATTATTAATAATAATAATAATTATTATTATTATTATCAATGTAATATAATTAGTATTTTTATATAGAGATACAACTATTTTTCATGTGCAATGCCAATTTATCACCTTATCGATATAAACACAATACCTATAAGAACTTTGTTAGATTTGTTTGACGTATTAAAATATTTTGAACTCGCCCAAAGAAGATATTTCGGTAATTTTTTTTTCTATGTTCTTCCCCGGGTTTCTAATTATCCCAAACTTAATTAGGATATTACATATTTTGGATTATTTCTAATTTTCAAGAAAACGAAAATCTTATCCTCTATTATCTGACCATTTTCTCGTCAACGTAAAGTTTCCGATTAAAATATACATCTAAAGGTCTTTCCAATTAAACGCAATTTTGAAATAAGATAATTTCAACCTTACTGTCTTACATTTTTCAAGGGAGAAAGCAAAACATATATGATACATTAAACATAAACATTGATCTAGAATAAATTTACAGTACTTACAGTTAATTTATTGGTCTACGACAAGGAAAATACAATTTACATATAAGTTAGCATGGAACCTACGACGCGTGAATCCAACTCGCACTTGATCATTATAGTAGTACTGTTTATAATACTACTGTATGTAACTGATACTGAAAATCCATCTACAAATTTTGTTAGCTTTAATTAATGATCTCATTCTCATAGATTCACAAAGTAACTAGTAAACACATTTGCTCAAAGGGGTAAAGGGGTAAGAAAGGCTCAGTACCGTATTATGGGAACGATCATTTTTATCAGTAATTAGTTACAAACAGTAGAGAGATCTAAAATAAATATAACACCTACATAAAAAATAGCATACTAGAAAATAAAGAACTAAATACGTTGTAACTTTATTTCCCTTTATTATAGTTATATATATTAGTTATTGATTCGTACTTTGTTAAAACACATTTTGTTAAAAAAATACATGTAAAACTTACCTTTCACAGCTTTGTGAATAACAGTAACACGTCTTTTTCACTAGTTCGAGTTAATAATATATAAACAAATAAGATTAAACTGAGTAAAAATTACATTTCTTCATTCGCTGAACGTCCTGTTTCACTCGGGTTAACAAAATTAGTGACATTTCACAAGTTCTCACTGTAATCGACGAGTCGCGCGAGTAACTGATAAAATTGGCTTTGGCTAGTTCACGGTTGGTTGTTCCAACGAGCAGCCAGCACACAACCACGCCGTACCGGTTTCAACTCTAACTAAAACAATGCACCGTGTGCGCGGATTGCCTCACGTCAACGTGCGCTCTCCGCGGAACACCAACGCGAATGGTAGCTAACATAAAAACAGTAGAAGAAAGTTTGAAGCCTTCACATCACGTTCGTGGTTTCATTCCATGTAAACAACAGATTATAACATACTTAAAGTTAGTCCCTAAGTGAAACTTTACTTTTATGTATTATAACTTTTAGATGCATATAACAACGCGCAGTTCTCCCCAGAAAGGGCAACAAATACCCACATTTCGATATGTTTACTAAATCTTCGCTGGAAATCAAAGGTTCATCATTAGCATCGGATGATGAATCAACAACACCAAAACTTACGTGTATCATCCACGAGAACAAAGGTAGTAGTGACAGGTCTGCTCTTAATCTGTCATCGCATAGACAGTTTTTCTACTTAATTCTTTAAAAATACATTTGTTGATATTATAGGCAAAAAATGGATGGTAAAATTGTTGGTTGGTAAGGAAAACACACAATAACCACATTTGAATGTATTTTATTAATAGCACAACAACGCTAAAACTAAACCCTTATTTATCATCACATCATGCAATTTCCATTCCTATGCTTCGCGATCCTTTCTTAGGTGTTGAATTAAATTTTTCATTAAGATATGCTGCTTCCATCTCTAAAATATCACCCAAAATACAGCCTTCTATAACACTCTAGTACATATATTCCACATTGCCAGCACTGATTATTTCTAATATTTACAATAAACATCTATGTAACATCGATTTTTAATCAATAAGTGCCTAAAATACATCAATTTTAACAACAACACCTCTAATTAATTAGGCGAGATTTGATTGTCTCGTTGAAACACGCAACTTACATGCTTACCACAGTAGTCTATGACAAGTTTGCAACATTGTGTTTATGACTGTATAATCATAATGCCCTGTTTCGGTGCTCTTACCTCGATAACATGTAAATATGCCTCTTTTGCAATCCTGAAGGATTGAATCGTTTACCAATGTCAATTAACTCGTAATGCTAAATATGCCGAAAAGCTGTGATGATATTTAGTTTGTTATTCTAACAGTCATACTGAAGAACGCACTGTTGGTCCCACAGACCAACCAGACCAATTTATTCGGGTTTTAAAGACAGTTTCTTATTGAAATTAGTTCAGCGTAACGGTTTACATAATTTCTTTAAATATTAACACAACTTTTTGGAACGCTTAATAAACGCACCGATACAACACACTATTATTTCATAAGTTGTCCATTTTATTACAATACTTACATATTTTGGATCAGTGTATACAATATGGTAATTTTAATAATCATCGTACATTATTTATAAAATGATCATTCTACCTACACACATAATATGATAATTTTATATCAAAATAAATTCTTCTAAAAAATATGCCAAAAACAAATTTCTTTATATACCTAACCATCTAATTTTCAATACAATATCCCAAAGATGATCTAAACCTAACGTGTTTCATATTGAAAAGTTCAAGAAATGATTACATATGATCATTATGTGTATTGAATGCTAATCGTCATAAGAACAAATGATCTAAAATACAGTCAAATTTATTCTATGTATATTGTTAACCGAAGTGTATACATACGAGTATAATTATTATGATTTCACATCTACAATTTTATCTTTACGTCTACCAGTACATCGTTATATTTTGACATAAATATGAAGCTTCTACACAATGGTATAATTTCTAATAAACTTCATAACTACTTAATAACAAAGTTGGTTGGTTGGTTAATAACAAAGTTTAATAACAAATATACATAAAAAATATAAGTTATATTTTTTGAGTTATATTTACCTTCTAAAAATTAAACATATACCATAAAGTTTTACGTGATAGCCTCTCTCGTAAAATCGAACTTACAATATATGCCACCAAACGTAAACGTACTTTTTGTCAACTGTTATAACGGGAATTTTATATGAACATACAAGATTGTGATGTCACTGATCGTTTATTTACTCGTTTCAATGACATAAAATCAGTTATTGTAAAATAACACAAATTATCGCTAAGAGTTAGAAAGACGTAAAAAATAATTTGGCAATTAATTGAGAGCTATAGAATCATCCCTGTTAGAGTAGCACGTGGCACGGCAACAATATCAAACTTTGATATTCCGAGTGTTATAATATTAGTGAGAGTGTTATCCCACCAAAAACATTCTGTAAAAAACTAGCCAAGTCTCGATGGAGCTGCTAGTTTATCTCTAAAAATAATGTAATATATAAGAAAGTCGTGCCAAGTGTAAGGTTCCTTATTGCGATTTCGTTATTATTATAGTTAATGTTGTGTGACTTTGTCGGTGTCCAATCTGTCGCCAGAACCGCTACCCAGTGACGATGGAAAATTGCCACTTGGAAAACGTGGTGTTACCCTTCAACGGCCAATTTCAGCTCTCTGAGGTTATGGGAAGTACTAATTCTATTTCGATGATCATGAGTGAGTGAGTGAGTGTCATAAATGCGAAACTTTGAAATTTTGGATTTTAAGTATGTGATTATAGCTTACTGGATGACGAAAATTTCTGCGTTCTGGTCTTATCCAGAGGTTCTCAAATAGGGGCCTGAAAATACGGCGAAATGGTTCCAGTAAAGAATAGTACGGCAGTGTTTGCTTCACGCTAGATTTGGCGGAGGCACTGCCGTGCGCCCAGATATACTTTAGCTATTAATATTGTTTATGCCAACGGCATAATTTTTTGTATGTGTTGATAAAAATGGTCAATTTCTTGCCTTTCTATGATCGATAGAGAAAATTAATCAAACTTATTTGCATTTTTTTTAAATTCACTGTAAATAAATAATACTTTAACTACGTAAATAAGTAATTGACCATAAGAGCAATTTGCAGGAAATATGTTAAAGTACATCTATAGTTTTTTATATGAAGGTTGTACAAATAGTGATAAATTAAAGATAGTAAATAGTTATCTCTAATAGTTTCAATGCCATTTTTTTAATAAATTGAAGAAGTTTAATATATAAGTATGGTTGTATATTTTTGCGATTTGTTATTTTAGCATTATTTCGCTAGAATAATAAGCATTAAGGTATAGGATTAATCAATCATTTTTACAAATTCCTTTTTATATCATTGAGTGTTATAGTAGAAAATATAGAATCGATGTAAAGATTGAATATCACGCGGAAGAAATCTGAAATTAAGTAATTTTTTATGAAAACACGCTGTTAACCGGTAAGTAGTTCTTCAAACTGCACTTTAAGATTTTGGGGAAGGCGAGAGTAGTTATAGATCCTGGAGCCTTGGATGCAATCACCAGACCGTTTGATTCGTAGGAAGATGTGGATGTTGTATAATGTTCTGATATTAAGAAGTAGTACAGTATCCATGCGCAATAAATGGAAAGTGAATGATTGGGAAGAGCCATTTTTCGAGCTCAGATACAGATAATCAACTAACTTTAATATAAAAGTAAAGGTATTTTAAAGAAAACACTTAAAAAGAATAAATATTACAGAATTGAGCTGTTAGTTTGGCAGTGTCTAATGCAAATTAAATATTTGTGCAAACATCAGACATTAAGTTGGACGATAAGTGATTTTTGACTTACAATTATAGCGTATTAACTTACATATATATCATCAGAAATTGATGGCTGTATCTGCAGCTCTCATTTTTATGTTTTTTTTTTTTGTGCCTACTTACCTAAAATATTATTTTAATACTAATTACCTATATCTCTAAAGACGTACTCTAAACAGAGATATCTAAAAATGGTTTATCATAGGCACTGTCTATTCAACGATTTCTTTAAGAAACTACATAGAAAGTGATACGAACAATTCCTACATAACACGTTCATTTACTAATAAAATTTTGTTAACATTTATTTTAAATGTTGGATTATTGCAGTGAATAAATGAAATAGACAGTCCCTAAGATTATTCCAACTACGTTACACATGGTATTACTATAGTACCGTAATATACTTTTACATGTACTTTATATAGATCCTCTATGTATTTTAATGACTGTTACAATTATTAACTGTGAACACAAGCACCTAACAACGAAATCAAAATTGGGCAGCAATAAATTAACTAAGCAAGTACGTTGGTAATACTCATTATTGACTTGTTTTATGTTTGTATTATTATTAGCTTTCCACAATATGGCACAATATGGCAATACCATTTTTACAAAATAACAATGTTTTGGATGTTGGATTATATTAATCCAACATCCACATAGTACATATTAAATGCATCTGCGTATACCTGCACAACTTAATATAAGTTAACTAATTATTGCGGTTAAGGTTAACTAAAAAAAACATTAGTTTCCTTGGCATTTTTCCAAACATTCAATAGTAATGACCCACAAGCACATGTCTCAAGTATCGCTACCCTGCGTTGCTTTAATTTTTCATTTCTCTCAATATTTGTTTATAATATTCTAGAAAAATACATCAAAAGTGCCTAGTCTTAAATATCTACCTTACGTCGTGTATTAATCATTGAAATGAAGAAATTAAAGGATATGTAGTACGTAGACAGAAACATATTACGCGACAAATAAACAGTGTTAAGAATAGAAAAAAGTAGTACAATAATATTAACCCTATGTTTCCAAATAATTAGTCTTGTTATATTTATGTAATTGAATTACACGATTCTTATTCACGCAGTGAATAAATAATAATATTTAAAATAATTGTCACAGGTTAGAAAAAGTAAAATTACTTTTTACAAAATGGTGTATTTTATATTAATTTATTTAGTTTTTTAAATATACTCCAAAAAATACATTACTCAAAAACGAATTAAATTCATATCATGTATTTTATATATCTATGTTGTATAAAAAATATTCAGTGTCCAATTATTTTGGCACTGCTGCACAGATAAAGTAGGTAGGTTGGTATGATTTAATAATGTGTCAATTATCTAGTAATGAAGAAAGTGAAAGTTGTTCACACCATAATAATTAAACAATTAAATATACCTAAGGTCGGTGAAATTTTTAGTTAGGGAAAAGATTTCTCTTATTGAAATTGTAAAAAAGTATAGTCAATCATGTCACTCCTGTTGTTTGTATTTCGGTAAGTATCATTATGGGCTTGGCTTTAGGCCTCCTGCAAAAAGGTAAACACGGCAGCATTCTGCCATGGATAGTTTAAATACCAAAAGTAGGGATTAAAACTGATTCTGGTCTTATTGATTCATCTCAAACTTAAAAAATATACAAATACAGAACTAATTTAATAATCGCATTATTGACCAAATGGAAATAGTGTCAGAAAAAGAACAAGAAAAGTAGTTTCCGGTCTGCGAAGACAGATGCCACATTGTAGCAACCTCCATAGTTATCTGGCTCATATAGCTATTTACTTTTTTCCACCTACTAGACACTTTTGATATTTTCAAAACATTTTCAGAAAATTGACACTGCATGAGATGAGGAAAATCATCTCTAAATGCTTTCGAAAATATTTTAATATTGTCTATTAAAAATATTTTGATTTCTTAGCACCACTACCCTACTATATCTGCAACCCGTCGAAGAATTACATTCAACTATTGGGTATTACAACATTCTAATACGGATACTCCTATTCGGTTGTTTCATTGTAGGAGTAAAAGTTTTTATGTATGCATACAATACAAATAATTACCATGTCGTTAGACTAGGTTATAGGCACATAATAGTAAAACAAGCATAATTACATTACAAACAATGTTTTTAAGCATTTATATGTATTCTGGGTCATACAATCAATTCCTTGTGACTACGTTATAATGAGCAAGCGAAAATTAGAAAAGATATATATATATATAACATCTTCATATTCACTGCTAAAATTTATATTTTGGCAGCTATTTATTTAAGTAGAATATAATGTAACTCGTATTAAATACCACATACTTAAAATATCAAGAACCTTAAATCATTTATTTGTCTGTCATTTGTTTCATATTTAAATTTTGATTATGACTTGTTAAAAAGTTCATAACGTTGGCAACCAATAATTTATTTAGCACAATCTTGAGATATATGTCTACAGATAAATACTTAATTCTATTACTATAAAAATTAATTAATAATGAAATAGAAGAAAATATTGTCCCGTCATTACACACTTCAGTCAATAGCTTAAGTTCATTGTATCTCAACAAAACTTTTCTGTTATAGACATAAACATGTACTATCACTTTGGATTGAGCGAAGGTAATTCCACTTAAAATATTAGTTCATCAACTATTCTTAAAATAATTTATTACTATTTTGCTTTATCGTTTTTAGTTTCCATACTACTTTGACTTGATTTGGTAGTAGGTTTAGATTTCGAGTCAGTTGTATTCTTAATAGTTGATGGTATATTACTCGATTTAGTAAATGTTTTATTTTTTGATGATGTAGCAACTGTAGCTTGTAATTTGGTTTTAGTACCTAAGGGTTTGACTTCTATATTCGCCGGTTTAATGGCATCAGATTGAGAATTTTTACTAATAGCTGCTTTTGTATCTTTCCCTATTGATGTTACTGAAGTCTCTGGAAGGCTAGTGGTACCTGTAGTTTTGATGTTAACTGTCGGTCCGCTGATATTTGAAGCCGAAATAGCAGTAGTTTTAGCTGAATTTCCGGAAAGTGATTTATGACTTGATGGTTTACTACTTGTTGAACTCATAACATTCACAGTATTTTGCGATGTAGGTATTGGTTTAGATGCAGAGATGGAAACTTTAGTCGAAGTGGTTTCATTTAATATTTTTGGTGGTTTTATACTGTCAGTGGATTTATTATTAGCAGTCTCTCTTATTTGCATTGATATATTCGCACCTTTATCATTTTGCGATGACTTTACGGATGATTTAACATTTCCTTTAATTTGTGTTTGATCTGCAATTTTTGAGCTTGAAATTATTTTTGTAGGTAGTGATGTGCCTTTTGTTTGAGCCGCAGTAGATGTGGCATCAAATATATTTGAACGGGTATCTACTAAATCATTTTTTTTATTTAAATCTGATGATTTGTTTATAGATATATTTTTAGAATCATCATTAGCTTTAGGATTTACGGTTTTAATGGGTATTCTGATATGAGAACCTTTAGAAACAGATTTTTCAGAATTTGTTAATACAGCAACTTTCTTTGCTGTCACTGACTTAGTTTCCATTTTATTATCTAATATATGTGCGCTTTGTTTTTCATTATCTAGTACTGACTTAAGACTAACATTTACAGCCTGTACTAAAGAGTTATCTCGATTACATTTTGTTTCAATTTTTGAATTATCTTTAGTGTCTTCTAATATAACTTTCTGCGAGTTTAATTCGTTTGAGCTACATGTGAGGTCTTTATTGAAATTTCCCATTTTCTTTATTACTTTTTCTGTTTCTTTGATATTTACAGCACCAATATCGTGACTTTCGTCTCCACTCAAACGTGATTGAAGATGTTTATTGTTTTCAGCGTCATCATTAAACGTATTTTTTTGTTCATTGCTCCGTAGATTAGCTTTTTCTTCTTGATTAGATTGAGAATCTTTCTTAGATGGTGTTATTGTATCAAGTCTTATTTTTGATTCCAGTATTTTTGATGTAGTAGGTGCTATATCAAGAGTTTTTGTTGTAGAAATGTCTTTCATTTTCTCAACATCGCTGTAAGATGTATTATTTGGAATTGTAGTTGAAGAACTTGTTAAAACAGGCTGTATAACATTGTCCGTTCTTTTCACGCTATCGGAATGCTTAAGGTCATTATCCAATATTTTACATTCATTTAATGGTTTTCCAATTTCAGTTTTCTTGGTTTCACATATTATATTTGCTTTAACAATATTGCTTTCTGCCGTTGATAGTATTGGTACTGGAGTCATTTGCACGGGTTCCATATTTTTAGATTTCCCATCTGAATGGATTTTTGCTGTAGTAAATATCAAAGAACTCGAGTTATAGCTGCTTGGCTTGCTTCCATCTACCTCTACAAACATTTGACTTTTAGTTGTTATTGTGCTTTTTAATCCATCAGAGGTGCAAAATACATTATTATTCATGTGATTGTGAACTGTATTTGGAATTTGACTGATTTGACTAGAAGACGAACGATGGCTATTTCCTTTCGAAACATTTACAATATTTGTAGTTTCCGTACGTGTAACGTTGATTGCCTGTGATTTTCCGCATTTACTTTCAGATAATGGCTTATCTTTATCATCTATTTTGTCACTTTTAATATCAGTCTTAGATTTTGATAATAAATTTTTGGCACTTTGTGTCATCGATTCAGGTTTGTCTTTTTGCAAAAGTGGTTCTACCACACCGTCATCGGATTCATGACTAGAACTCTGTACTTTTCTTTTAATTGAACTCTTTTTTGCCTTTGCAATTACAGCCGCTGTTTTCCTGACTTCATTTTCAATTCCACTGGTAATTGATGACGTGTCAGCACCGTCCTGTGAAGTCTGTGAAAATAAAGTGAAAACATAATAACATCAAAACCTATATAATATTTTTTTTAATTTGATTGTTTTTATATTTAAATGAATATTATATTTATTGCTTAATTGAGCAGGATAAGCGTACCTTCCGCATAGCGACAAGCGGATGGGTGTGCGGGGGTCATGCGCCCCGCTCGCGCAGCACCGGGCGGCCGTGCAGGAGCAGCACGGGCGGCGACAGCTCGGACTCGCCGCGCAGCGCCCGCCCACAGGAGCCGCTCGACACTGACGGGCCCCACTCCTCGGTCGGTCGCGACAGCACTCGAGCTTTCTGTAATTTAACCCACGGCACGATTAATTGTGTTTTCACAATATTGTAATATGATTTAGCGGATGGGTGTGCGGGGGTCATACGCCGCGCGCGCGCAGCACCGGGCGCCCGTGCAGGAGCAACACGGGCGGCGACAGCTCGGACTCCGGAAGCGGAAGGCCTCAAATTGCATTTTACCTTTAGAGAAAGTTCCGAGTGGTGTGAATGTAAATATATCAAATGAATAGAATTATTAGACACAACATTAATAAAAAATAATATTTTATCTATTCAAATTTTAACTTTCATTCAACTTTAATGATTAAATCGTTTCCTTTTTACAATCCTTTTCACAATTAATAAAAACATCTATTGGAAATGACACTAGGAACTTGAAATGACATTATAATTAGGTAATGAGATAAGATTGTTTTTCATAATAATACTATATACCTCCATAATTGTAAGATCATCAGGTCCGCTACAAATCTGGTTCACAGCCATCAACACTACGACAACCACTGGCAATACACCCAAGGTCCAACCAACTGCGTCAGCCCACATCGGGTAGACGTAGTGTCCGTAAGATGCTGGCTTGTATTCGATCCAATTGAATACCAAAATGAACTGTAATTATTAAAATGAACCATTAAAAAAATTAAGGTAGTTCAAAGTAACTGTTAAAGATATTTTTCGGAAATTTTATAATGAGAATTAAAAATAAAACTTTTATTTTTCATATTCACAAGGAGCCCAGAATTCTGAACAACTTTCGTAATTACAAAAATTCTCAATGGATGACTATATACACTAGATCCTTGTAGCTCTATTTTTATTTTTATTTCACAAACTTTTCAGAATACTGAACAAGGCACCCATCAGCTGGATCTGAAGGGTGTATATGCGAAGTTTAAAATCGACAACGAAGAATTGATTATTTTCGACATACAAGGTTTTTTTACATTATTATAAGAAACATTGATAAGTATAAAAAAGCAAGACTATACAAAACGTAATAATTAATACCTACGTCTAGTTCTACAGTAGCTAGTTTTCACATTAAACAATGACTGATGAGAATCGGAGTGACACAGATTATGAAATTAAACGTTATAAAACAAAAATAGTAGACGCTATTGTAAATTAAGCGAAGATTGAAAAAAATATACCACTAAAGCAGCCGGTGTGATCAGCCGCCACATAGCACTCCAGAAAATAACCCATATCTTTGACTGACGGCCAATCATGCGTTGTATGTCACGGCAAAACTTCTCGGCTCCGTAGATCCACGCAATTAGAATGCATTCGCCAATGGCAATAATTAGCACGGACCAGTTTGCAGCATATTTATCCATTAGTTGCAACCAATACATACCGCTCTGAAAATATATCGAATACATATTTATGTCCAAAGTAAATTAACCTGTACTGTAATTATGTCGACAATAGCAATAGCAGACATGCGAGTGGAATACAAGAACGTCGATGACGCTTTGGTCTCGGCACTGGCCATCTATAGGGCCATGGCTGGTCCTCTCATGTACCAACGTGTCTTCTACCATTCGGTTCGTATGTGTATTATATATTTATCCGATACTCATACCGCGAAAAATAATAAAACCATCGTAAGAAAAAATTACAACTGTAAAGAAACTCAAAGATGTTTGTAAAAGCAACCAACTTGTATTGAGCCAGAGGTTGACTAAGGCCCAATCACCCACGTCACATCACGTTAGGTTCACGCCTTTCGATAGGAACCTATATACGTTATGATGATGATCAGAAACATACAATCAACTTAGCTAAATTTCCTGGTTACAATAATCATTACTTACATTTGTTGTAAAGATGAGTCCACCTAAATAGCCAAACACAGCTACTGTCAAAACCACCCAAACCTTTCTTTGGCGGAAATTTGGAAATCTATCCAGAATAGCCGTTGTTACAGTTTCCATGAGAGCGAACTGTAATTACATACACATATAAATTTATTAGTAAATTGTGTATATTGAATTGAATCTGTAATAGAACGCTTAATTTGTTTAATAATAAAATCTCTAACCTGAGAATCAAGTCCAAGCGTCAGAAGCATGACGAAGAAAAGTATGGACCATAATGGAGATACAGGTAATCTCGTCACCACCTCTGGATAAACGATGAAAGCGAGGCCAGCTCCCTGATCTACCACTCGATCCACGCCTACATCAAGTTCGTGTGCCAAAAACCCGATCACAGAAAATATTACTAAGCCAGCAAAGAACGATGTCAGTATATTCGACACTGCGACGATTAGCGAGTCTCTGAAAACAATAAACATTTATTATTCACTGCTAGCTGGTGCTCGCGACTTCGCGACGACTTCGACTTTGACAGTAAGGCCCTTCTCCCATTACGATATTTGTAGAATACGATACTCGAGTAGAATACTAGTTGGATACCTGCTCGCTACCCGACACTCGCATATTACGCTACTAAAAAATGACTATATTCCTCATTTGTACAAACTCGTTTTTTTGTGGACGGACGTTATGTCGAGCGACTATACATACAAACAACTTTCCGCAGTTTGTTCCCATTCACCCCGCAAATCCTATTCACCCGTTTTACGGTATGTGTGTATAAACAAAAAAAAACAACCTGTTATTTGAAATTTGTTCCCAATTTCTGCCCAATTCCTATCTATTGTATTTTTCCGCATGTATTCAGGTAATTTGTAATTATATAAGCACGCATGTTTTTCAACTTCTTGTACAAACTTAATATTTGTTTCTTGCTCCGCCGCCACCTTGTCTAAACGCGCGAGACGAGACGCACAAGCGACCAACACGGTGAGTCGCGCGATACTAGTGGCGGACGCGTAGGATACCGGTATCGTAGTGTGCGAGCCTGCATTCAAATGGATGTGAGATACTTCGCGGTGACAAGTCTTCGAGACTTGCAAGATACTTGAATCGCCTGTGCGTATTGTAATGGGAGAAGGGCTTAATTTGTACCAAACAGTCGCTTCAAACCATAACCATTTACAGCTCACAGATCTGAACGGTAGATAGCGACTGATGCAGTGCTATATAATGTTAAATCGTATGCCTAGAAACGCGCTACGAGACTGCTTAGAATTAGTACAGATAGATAATCGTGTTGCAAAGCTGGCGTGTAACAAGTATAGAAATTAGTATTATATTCTCATATAATGATTACTATGAGTGCAAACAAACTTATACAATTTTTTTACCATAAAATACCACTGTTGAAAGGCAGAAGGCAATAACTACAAGTAACAGAAATTTTAATTGTTAATTAATCCTTTTCTTACAACCAAATCTATGAATCAAGTTTGTATTAGTAAAATAACGTTTGGGTTAAAAAAATATAAAATAACTCACATGTAACAATTGTTAGAGAATTTATTATATGATGATAAAGTGATTAAGCCACCCCAAGCCGGGCTAAGAGCAAAAAATATTTGAACAGCTGCGTCACCCCATACCTGTAAAATATTATCATATTACTTTTTTTTAAATTTTGTATTAGCTGTTAGTGTTTTACATAATTTAATTGCTTTCATACCTGGGCGTTTGCTAGCTGGCTGAAATCTGGTGTGAGATAAAACAAAATTCCTGTCGACGCTCCAGGCAAAGTGACGCCACGGAAAAACAAAATCACGAGTACGACGTATGGAAACAGAGCCGTAAAGTATACCACCTGGAATTAGATAAAAAAATATTTCACTATTTAATTATACAAACATACACAAATGCCTAAAGGATTAAATTGCATTGTGTTCGTTTAATATCATCCGACAAATATAGAATTATTTTATTTAATATTTTTATTACAGCAGGTACGGACTCAATACTTGGTATATTCTCTACTAGTCAACCCATAAAATGTGATTGAGAGTATTTATGAACTATTTCGGAAAAAAACATATTAAACAACACTTATTATTAATTTATCAAAAAATTACAATTATACCTCTCTCAAATAATAGTAAAATAAATGCTATATATACTATAGAGAGCATTCATTTGGAAAACTTTTACCTGACTACGTAAAAAGTGGTCAAAAAAATACGAAACAAGAAAATAATTTAGATGAAAATCCAGCAGTACATAGATATATATTAAAATGATCAAAGTAGGGTAATGAATACACCCACTGTATACCTATGAGGTCTGCGTACCGACACGTTCAACTGATCGAATTGGACTTTTCGTTCAAAGTAGAATTTATTCACCTCTAATAACTCAACATGGAAACACCAACAAAGAAATCTTTTACAAGGTTCTTCAAAATTGGTTAAAACTAAAGCTAGCTTACATATTTTTATTCGCGAGTTTGAATTTCATAAAATGAATCTACAAGCATACTACCACTTCTTATTAGATTTTTTTGTTACTATGTATTGTCAATTTTATACAATTGTCCATTTTATACAAACCTTCCCAGATGATTGCACTCCTTTGCATAAACACAGAAAAACAATCAACCATGCCGCTAACAAGCAGACAGCCATGTCGAGTCGAATATGGCCAGTTTCTTCGATTCCGGAGGACAACCCAAGTACTCTATTACTGTAATTAAAATAAACACTTATTTAAGAGATCACAATAAACGAGTATTGGAAAGAATTCTCATAATTTGTTCGAAAAAAGCGCAAGCGGTAATTCGCCAATTTGCAATTTTCGAAATAAACATGAAACAAACATGAAACTCTATGTAAAATTAATACATATAAAAACTATACTTGAAAATCATCATTATCATAAACATAATCCACAATATTAGAGCACACACGGGAACTAGTAACTTTCACCCATCCCATTTTAAATGTATGCGTGTTTCATGTAAGAGTTAACGATATTACTTGGTCTTTAAAACGTTATTAAAGATATTTTACTGTCTATTACGTAACGTTCTTTCTATATCAGTTAAAAGATTTTTGATATCTCTAATAGTTACAGATTAATGGCCCGTACACACTCGACGTTTTCAACCTGTATATAGGTACTCTGATATTCATTCGCAAAACAATAATTCTTTTATTTTTACAACTATTTACATATTGTATGCATTATTTAAAGGTTCAGAATAGTACTTAGTGTAAACATTAAGTTTTAATTCGAACAACGACATCTGTGCCTGCATAGGTCATTAAATTATATATGTTTTTTCTCTCACTACTCACGTAAAATATTCTTCAGCAGGAGGCCTCCTCAGAGCAACATCGGCGAGAGCCGTAATGTTATGTAGCACGGAGTAAGTGTGATTCAGGCACTGTCGTAGATAATAAGTACCATTACTCATTTCACACTCGTCGGCTTCTTGATATGAGTAACAAACTAAAAATGAATACAAAGATTATATTAAAATAGAGATATTTTCTAACTAATTCGACAAAACTGATCGCTATCACTGGTGACAGGAGAGTTGAATCATTTTTCACTCAAAAAATTGGTCAAATCACTCAAAAAAACGAGCTAAAGCAATCAGTAATGAAGACTAACAAAACTCAGTCTTTTTTCTTCTCAGTTATATCGTAAATTGTATAAAATATTCACAGCCTAGTATTTATAATAATATCAACATTCCTTGAAATAGCACTGCTTAGATAAATATGATCTAAATGTTACGGCGTAGAATTACTTAGATTTATTTATATGTTTATCCCAGGAAGAAGCAAATTCAATCATATGATTTTATTTATATTTTATCAGAGCAATATTTCCCCATATTTGTATTCGTAATAAACTACACTACAAATAAAACGGGTGGGGCTGTGCCGGGGCACACGGCCGTTGGTTTTAACGTGAAACGTCTATGTTAGGGAATCCCTTTTAAAGTAAAAGATTAAAAAAAACCATATTGACGGTGTTTTAAGGTTTTTTATAAAAAAAACTCAATGTCACAACAGCGAGCTGACTATATAAGTGAAATATTCACACCACATTTTTGTTTCTAAGACTTAGTTTTTTAATTATTAAGGTACGACGATATAGACATTTTCGTTACGGTCCACTTTTTAAACCTGGTACCCGTATGTTTCGGCGCGATTTTAAAGACGTTTCACGTCAAAAATAGACATATTATTGAAATAAAACGTTCAAATTTGCTTACACTTTGTACTCCATTCGGAATCACAGTGTTGCCAGGGCAAGGTGTAAAATATGCTTTTAAACGATACAACCATATAAAAGATAGTCCAAGCAATTATAAGGTTGTAATAGAGCATCACAACACAGGACACGATGACCATCCCGTAGCCCAATCCTCGGAACAAGGGACAGAATTTATTGTACACTGCGACTGGACCCAGTGCCGCGTACTGACCAAAGGATAGCTCCATAAACATAAGTGGCAGGCCCGCTATTATCAGCATGATAGTAAATGGTATGAGGAAGGCGCCTGAAACATATAAATATTCAATTTTACGTGTTAGTAACATCATTTCTAATTCAAGAGAAAATATTCTCTTTCAAAAAATCATATATTAGTATCCATGAATAATAGTACAATGTTACGAATTACCGCCTAAATGATCCATTTCAATTTAATTTGATATGAAAATAAATTAAAGCTTGAGACATAAGCTCCTTGTAATGCTATATTTTTCAGTACAGTTTCTTCAAAGCGCAAGTCACATTCTCTTTTATAGCTTCAACAGAAGACAATGCAAAAATAAGCCGTACTGCTGTGGTCTTTCATTTCAGGTACTTTTACTTTATGTTTTATTACTTGTATGTAATTAGTTCACACTTTTTCATGGGTATCCATATCAAGTTAATTTGGGTATCGAAGTTTGGCAGGTTACTCGCAAAAGCAGTGACTTTGAATGATAAATATATAATTATAAGTTTTCGTAGTGTTTTCTCAAGTTTCAACAAGTTTCAACAAGTCATCACTTTTTTCCAAAAATGAAAAATAGTTTTGCCCGAATGGAGGCTTTGCATTGCATTCGAAAGCTTAAGTGTTTGCTCATATAAACTGGGTATATAACTTTGCTCTAGTGGTAGAAAGATAATATTTTACCTCCTCCATTATTGTAACATAGATAGGGGAACCTCCAGACATTGCCAAGACCTACGCTGTAGCCAAGCAGCGACAGCAGAAAGTCGAAGCGACCAGTCCAGTTACCACGTTCTGGTTCCGCGCCCTCCTCTGCGACCGCCTCGGCATCCGCGTCTTCTTTGTACTGAACAAACAAAATCAAAATTATTTTGTGTATACATACTTTAAAAGTGAGCGTGTTAAGAATTGTATGTTATCGTAATGTCATGTAATAAAAAGAGATGAAACATAAAATCAAACAAACGTTTTAGTGTCACACAAAAAGATTTTGATTTATTTCAGAAACATAATTATTTCAGTATCGAAGAAAGTATGGACGGATTGCCTGAAGTAATATAATAATAAGAATAACTTGACAGGACAGACGTGACTTGATACGACAAGTAATAGAGGACAATAAAATAAGAAAACCATATGTGCGAACCCCACTTAGAATGGGACAAAAGTAGTAGAATATATGAATTTAATATTTGTAAACTTCACACAACTATAACTGCTCGTACTTTTATTAAATATCGGTTTCAGTCACAAATAACCGTATGCACTTTCTAAGCTTCAAAGGTATAATTACAACATAGTAAAGAAACATTCCTGTTGACAGCGTTTTAATGATTAACCTAGGTGACTACTTCTTCCTTATCAGTTTGAATTCCAGGTCAACAAGGCTTTATGAACCGCATCACTGTTCTCTGTGCTAACGGCGTTGAATTTTTAGGTAGCCAAAGCGTACACAACTTCACAATAAAATTTATAGATATACTAGGTTTGCCTTGTATGACTTAATAGTAATGCCAAAGAAGTATACTAAAGTAGTAATGCCAAAGAAGTACTGCTAAAATAGTAAGTAGTACTAGTAGTATTATACTATTAAAGATATATTTTTTTGCAATATTAAAACAAATCACAACTTTTCTATCGGTTATAAACTCTATTCGTCGCCCTCAACACTTAGAAGTAAAGTTTTTTCTCTCTAATCGATTCAAACTGTCAAAATCTTACAATATTAATGAATAGACCCCATGAGTATAAGATGCGGATATTATTATTTTTGTCAGTTAGACTGGCGGTTCCTGGAGACGTTTACATCTTTTAAAAATCTTAAAGAAGCTAAATGCATCTTGTTTGAGTTCAATGTATCGTCTATGTACAATATGTCAAATGACATCGTTTTGGGACTATTTTTACATTTTAAATTATTTATAAATATAATGTGTATAAAATATAAATATACAAATTGTGAAGTGAAAACAATAAATCCAATATGCTCAGCACCATGAATTGATTAGAAAATTATGTATTTTATTTTAATGTATTCATATTATTATAGATTTATTAATAATTAAATCTATTTTCTAAATAAACTAAAACAAAATTCACAGTATTTTTATTGACATAACAAATAAAAATGCAAAAATAACTAAACATAATGATAAGTTAACTTAAAGTTATTTAACAAGGGTTACAAATAAATTTCAGTCTTATGTTACTTAGTTAAATCGACATTGTAATTTGTAGATAATAAATGATTAGTATTAAATTACCTATGCACACAGTAGGAACTGTCAGTAAATATTTCAGATAGATGCACAGATAATAGATAATTCTTGAAAGTAGAGCCAGTTTGTAGAGCTAAATTATTCTCTTATATATCATATTTATTTTATACATATTATTATGATTGAAGTACAAACGAGCAAATGGATCACCTGATGGTAAGCAATTACTGCTTTCAATGGACACCCGCAACTTCACATCACAGATGGGTTGCCTGCTATTTAAATGGGAATAGTTTATGTTTTAGAATAATTTATAGTTTTGTTAGGTTGCGGTGACACTTTATTACTTTGTTGGCAGAGTCTGTGTGATAACTCGTCGATCAAATACAGAGATTAGAGAAAGTAATGGTATAAATTTTATGTGACCTTGCAGTTAAGATCTGATATGAAAATCCAGGGTTGTCATAATAATACACATTATACCTACTCTCTTCTACACTATCTATGCATTTGGACACTTCTCATGATGTATGTAGAAGTCATTAGCTTAACACATTTGTACATTTTACATACTTGTTATAAGCATAAATTTTCAAACTATATTTAGATAAGGTTAGTGTTTCGGGGTCAATAACCCTCGTTATTCATATAAATGTACCTACATAATTTTCACAGAACTTGTTGTATTATCATTGGCTTGTCTTGGCTATCAATTTTAGTAATTCATTCTCTATTAATTGCAAAGGAGCTTAGGATTTATCTGTCGCAACAATGTATTTAGTTACTCCCATTAACATCTCAATAATTAGAAAAGAAACAACAAAAAGGGCTTTGCAAGGTAGACACTTGCTATTTTGACGAGTCCCAGGAGTAACGGTTCAGCTTATAACTTTGACAATAAATAACAGTTATTCCCAATAAATAATTTAAACAGACTACAATTACGTACATTCTTAATTAATAAAGACATCTAGTATCGCATTAAGTCTGTAGAATTAAAAAAAAACAAATTAATCGTTATAAACTTATTTAATCAGCATCCTTCAAGTCAGAAATGAAAATAAATCAAACAACAAAATGTCATATATAGAAAATTAAAAAATAAGTACAAAAGAAAAATTAAAAGAATATCATACTTTATAACACATGCTATAATTATTTATACTTAGTTTATTGGACATTAGTATCTTCTTTGACTGATTAATGTGATCTGGTTTTAGTTACCAACAAGTAGCCATTTTCTCTGCCTTCTGTAATTGAAGACGACACATTTTTCTTCATATTATATCAATTATCTATATGGAAATACAAAAAATTGTGTCCATCTCAAATCCATCACCATAATATTATATAAACCTAGTACATTTATTATAATAAGTATCAAAAGCTTGGAAAGTCCATACTGTAGACTCGTGTAAAAAACTTTTCTTTAACTGGACGATAAGAAATCACTTGAAATTAATTATTATAGTAGAAAATCAAACTTATCTTTATATCCATATCGAAAAGACTCCAGATTAAAGATCTGAATAGTTTTTACAAACACAACTAATGAAATGCAGCTTTAAATTATGGTAATTTTCCGAGATTAATAAAACACGTGCAACGAGGCGCAACACAGAAAACTCTTTCCGTTTTCAAAATGGCTGCGATTGGACATAGATGCAGTTTGATTTATAGCTAAGTAGGCTGAGCCCGCGAAATTCAAAATGGTTTAGACCAAAGTAGTTGAAACCTTGAACGATGACAAGAGCACAAACTAAAAACTTGCTTGGTAAATGTTTCAGCAAATTTACCAAAAACAGTACTATACTTTGACAGGAGCTACATATAAAATTTCCAATTTTTCTTTTATATTATTGTTACATTATACTTACTTTATAAGAAAACGAAATAATTAAAATGATAAAATATTATTTTGATAGACAAAAAAAATTACATAAGTTTAAGACATTGAATATATTTACAAAAATAAAAAATCATTAATTGATATAATTTTCTAAATATTTGTAGACCTAAGCCGTTATTATGTAATAACTCTTTATTTTCAACAGATTTCAATTGTTACATATGTAGATATTTAATAATAATAATATTATATGATTCATGGTGAGAAACCTCAAAGCTTCTATGTCATATTTTCATAACCTATACTTTAATAAAGCACCATTTTATTAATTTGGACGATACATATTGTGTGTTACTTGTTAAAAAGAAAATCCAAATATAAATATTTTAGTCGTATATACCGCTATATATAAGAAACGCTTTTTTTTATTGAATAATGTATCATATTACTAAACTTTCCCCAATTAACTTATAGTTTTAATATTTTAATCTATATCGCACCAACAAAGTTTTACCTATTGACAAATATATTACAAAATCAATCATACATATTTGTTACATAACAAACTATAAAATCGGGTGTGCTTTAATCTGCAGTTGTTTTAAATTCTCTATAATATGTTAACAGAATTAGTTTAGTATAGGGCATTTCAGGATATTGATTTCAGCTATAGAATCAACTTCAAAGTATATATCGATATATCAATTCAATACCAAATACAAATTTTTCCTCTGACATCTTAGTTATCTAACAGCCTTGAATATCAATCAGCTGAAACATGTATTTGAGTATTTATAATTTTAAACGATGAGCTAGTTTTAAGAACAAATTACAAAAAACATACTCAGGAAGCTTTACAATTAATAACCACATGTATGTAGATATTCAGCATATATATATGTATTTTTTCACATCCGATTTCAGAATGGCACATTAAGTACTCACATCAGAAAATTTGAGATCCATCGTTGGAATATTTTGTTTTGTCGCGGCAGGAACTTGGGGCTTAATAGTTTTCTCCATAATGATAACTTATTTATGACCCACGAGTGATTTAATCATTTTTTGAGAGGACTCTGTGGAATCGATGTGACTAGGGCTGCCGAACACTGCACAGTACATTACACGTTTCGCGACGTTGTCTTAATCATTGGAAGACGAGATTATATCTCGTACTATTCATTAGCTACAGAATGTTAGAGGTAACCAGCAAACTAAATAAGCCGAGGTTTTAACTAGATGGATATACATTAAATCGTGAAATACAAAACGTAAGAACGCGCAGATGTCAAGTTTCGCATCGACCGAACTCTGAATGAACATGTAGGTCAATATCAAGCCTCCCCTCCGCTATTCCCCTCACCCTACTTCATCCCTCTGTGAAATTTTCTGAGATGAATCTGTATAGAATAGAATATGACCTGAATCCATCAACTATTTGTTTGCATAAAAGAAATCATAATTAATAAAATCATGGCACAAGTACAGCGTAATTGAGGACTTCGGCAAGTTACATATTGTTTAGAATGAAATATTCTATATGCTAAGCCCTACGATAAACCTTTGGACAATTAGATCGGTCCACATGACAATGCAAGTAAATCTTGCGAGACATCTACGAATGCAAAAAATTATTACTTTTGCTGAATCTATTGTGAAATCCATCGTTTATATTAATAAAAGTGTGTTGTACTCTTTCAAAACCAGTTTTTATTTATTACTAGCTGTGCCAGCGACTTCGTCCGCGTGGAATAGTTTTTGAGCATCATATTTATTTTTGCTAACAACCAGCTCAGCTGTTACCCGATCTTGACAACGCGACATATCCAAAGTTGATCACCATAAAAACGATTCTAGTGAGTTATCATTAAAAGATAGACATATACTGTCGCGAACATTTTTTTAGATCATTTTAAGAGGAATAATTCTTTCATACATATTTTTTTGGTATCTAGAACCGTTTTCGCAGCGCACGCAACGGAATCCCTCAAAGATGAATAATTTTCACCGTTTTTCCACATTTTCCATTATTTCTTCGCTCCTATTAGTCGCAGCGTGATGTTATGTAGCCTAAAGCCTTCCTCAATTAATGAGATATTCAATAAAAAAATATTTTTTCAATTCGGAACAGGAGTTTCAGAGATTAGCGCGTTCAAACAAACAAACAATCAAACAAACAAACTCTTCAGCTTTATAATATTAGTATAGATTATTGTGAGACAACCATAAAAGATAGACATATGCTGTTGCGGGATGTTTTTTAGATAATTTTATGTAGAATATTTCCGTCATACATGATTTTTATGTGACTTGAACCATTAAGGCTACACACGCGACGGAAGCTAAAAAAATGGAGTTACTTCTCTCGTTTTCCCAAAATTTCCCTTTACTTCTCTGCTCCTATTGATTGTAGCGCAATGGAAAGTATTCTATAATCTGCCCAGGAGTATGAAGAATAATTATACCAAGTTTCGTTAAAATCCGTCCAGTAGTTTTTGTTTCTATAAGGAACATACAGACAGACAGACAAAAATTTTACTGATTGCATTTTTGGCATCAGTATCGATGCCTCCCTAATCACCCCCTGATAGTTATTTTGAAAATATATTTCATGTACAGAATTGACCCCTCTACAGATTTATCATAAGTATAAGTAATTAATTATTTCATCATTTTGACTATAGCTTTAAAGATAATTTATTTGTTTTAATTTTCTATTTGATAAGGTATTGCTGTACAAACTCACTCAATACCTGATATTTATAACTTTTATTAATAATATTTGTTTATTTAAATTTCATAAGTATCCTTACTAATTTTATAAATGCAAAACTTTGTATGGATGGATGTTTTTTTCTCTTTTAGATAACAACTACTGAATGGATTTTAATGAAACTTTATAAAAATCATAGCTTATATAGGATAATATAGGCTACAATTTATAAAGATATTAAATATTTATTTACAAAATATACGCCACGCTAATATATATAAACTACATGAAATACTAATCCTGCGCAAACGAAGTCGCGGGCACCAGTTAGTGTATAATATAAGTACACTCGTGGATAAGAATAGTCTCTTTAAAAGTGGTATTTGGTTACATCAGTTCAAGTAACAATTCTCACCGGAATTAAACTCTAAAGACGTCTGTCTATGTACTTCAGTCTTACCTATTTCTGAAGCGCCCGATCAATTGACGATTTGTAAAATATCCACCCAGATGTTTAACAACGTATATTCATAGTTTTATATCAAAGGTCTGTCTTGACAAGGTCACCCGAATCCTTACATGTTACCAAACCATAACATAAACAACAAGACTTGACATTAAGAAAGCAAGACAACAATTTTATCATGTTTACAGATATCGGACCCAATGACAGATATTTAATAAGAGTTAATTTAATCATCACATCAGATATAATTTTTATTATATAGAAATTATCGCTGTAAAATCATAATAATATTAACATTATTACCGATACATTCGATCATTATTTTAACAATGGTCATTGCCACAGCTTTAAAATGTAGTATATGCTTCTGTGACGTTAACCGAATCAATTTGAATACGGACGATGATTCATTGCCATTCTATATATTTAAGTTTATATTATAAAAAATAATAGGAGTAATATATAACAAATACTACTAAGAGTCAAAGAGGCTGTTCTCATAAGGTCGTTAAAAGTAGAACAGAGGTATTGATTTAAGGGCCGTGCGCAGCCCCTACCCTACCATGCTATGCAATAAGTACACACTACATTGTATTTATTCACCTATATGATTGCATAGTTTACTTAAACTCAACAATAGAAATATAGTTATTTTTTGTTATTGTGATTAGATGAGCACTAACCTCGTCTAGCATCATGTCGCGTACAGCTAATTAATATGCTGTATCTAAAAATAAAAATAAAAATTAAAATCAACAAAAAGTAACCTTTTCCTAACTACCCCACCGTTGCCCCATTGACAATGGAAATTGAATTTTCTCCACAAATGTAACAATAAATACAGTACTTGATTCTCGACATAAATTAACTCAATTCTTTTGTTTTCTAATTGTCTATTAATTTCTTGTATTGCTTTACTTTTTAAAGTAATAGGGACTCGTCGAATATTCGTTACTACTTTAATCCGTTAAGTAACTCAATGAAGTTTTCCATATTATTTTTTTTATATCCAACTAGTTATCTTCACTAATATTTTTTAATAAAATTTACTTATGTTTTATCATATTTTTATTGTATAAAGTCCATTAATTATTTAACATATTTACAAATTGTCCATTGTTTTATTTGATTGTGACTAAAATAGTTGACGACGTATTTTCAAATATCATTCAAGTTTGTAACTGCAACTGTTTTACTCCAGAATAAAAAGTCAGTGCCCGTCAGTCCGGAGGACAGTGCTACTAGCGCTCCCGATGACCAATGTTGCGAATAAATTAATGTAAAGGAATGAACTGAGACGGTAATGGCAGCGTAAAACCAGCGACACAACGGACTTATGCAGTGTTCAGCAACAAAATCAAAATCAAAATAATCTTTATTCAACATAGACCTTTACAGGCACTTATCTATTGACGTCAACAGACAAAACAAAAAAAAACAAAGCTTAAAAAAAAAAACAAAGACCTTGTCCGTACGTACGAATAAGGAAAAAAAAAGAAAAAAATAAAAAAATTGACTCGACACCTGTTCGGAAATTGGGAGAGCCTTCTCGAGAAGAACAGGCAAGAAACTCTGAAGGTCTATATTTTATCTCCTCTTTACAATGTTAATAATTATAATAATATAATATAAAAATACAATATAGTATAAGATACAATCATACCTAATACGATTACAGTCGTATGTATGTTTACATACACATATAAAAATAATACAATATTATAAATAATGTTGTTACCAAACATGGCTCTATGAATAGTGTCCCTATTCCCAAATACTGTGATCATTTAGATAGTCACTTACTTTATAATAACCTTTACTCATGAGTGTCTTTTTGAAATGGATTTTAAATTTATATAAAGGCAAATCAATGACACTTTGCGGAAGTTTGTTAAACATAGATATACATTTCCCCAAGAACGAACCGCTAGTTTTATGGAGTCTGAACATTGGAACGGCAAGTTTATTTTTGTTTCTAGTATTCACATTATGTAGATCACTGTTTTTATTGAATTTATTATAGTTTCTATATACAAAAACTAAATTATCATATATATATTGACTAGCTAAAGTTAAAATATTAATTTCTTTGAACAATTCTTTTAGGGATTCTCTAGCTCGTAAACAGTAAATAGCACGAATCGCTCTTTTTTGTAATAGGAAAATACTCTCAATGTTAGCCGCAGATCCCCATAGCAGCAGTCCATAGGACATAACACTATGAAAGTAGCTGAAATAAACAATTCTAGCCGTTTCAACATTAGTTAAAAGTCTAATCTTTTTTACTGCGTACGCCGCTGAACTAAGTTTGATTGCCAAAGTTTCAATATGTGGATCCCAGTGAAACAGATAGACTGATTTATGAGTACATTTTATATGTGCGAGTATACATGCATGTTTTAGTAGAGAAAAACACTTTGCATACGTGCGAGCTCATAGGCGGGTCGCACATTTATTTCTCAAAGAGAAAATCACTCGCTCGTCACCAAACCACTGACTTCTAAGCTCTCAAACTGCGCATGACGTTTCAATTTTATGTTTTCACTACAAGATAAGATTTTGCGAAATTCACCACCAAAAACACTAAACGATTATAGTTCCTATGTAAACAATATGACTCGTCACCACTTCAATTAGAATATTCTTTTAGTATTTTTGATCACTATTTTATCACTATTTTTGAGTGACCAATATAAATATAAATAGTTACGTCGATATTTTTTATTTCTACGTCATTTTTAGTATAGATCAATAGGAAGCCTTTATATATTTGAATAGGAATATAAATCATTTATATATTTTGTGGGTGGCCAAATATATAAAATAATGTAAGCCCTTGAAAAATATTAATTCCGATATTTTGCGTAAATCCGTATTTATAATGATATACGAGTAAACATTAACTATAAGTTATTTAGTCATAAACGTTATTTTAACTAAAAATAGCTAAATAAATATGTAATGAAATGCGTAAGAAAAAATTGATTCGATATTTAGTATTATCCAGTAACGTAGAAAGTAGGGATTTTTCAATTGGTCCAACCTAAAGTCTAGAATGGAATTACAGCGTAAGTATTTAGACATAAATATAAAGAAAGTTATTAATTTGGATTGGGCTTTGTGTTTGTGTATGTATATATATATATATTATATATATATATTTTTTACATTTACAATTCTCCAAAATTTTTTTTGCAAATGTTTATGTCATAACAAATAGTTTACATTTTTCAATCTCTTGGAGTTCTGGCTGTGCGTTGGTAGAACAACCATTGACACTGCAAGGTATTTAAGAATGTAACGCCTACCCGTATTAAAACTATACTTTAACTTGTATCACAAAACCGAGACAATGCGTAACTTTACGCATAACTTCTCTGCGTGTATCCGCTCAGTTAACGCCTTGTAATAAGTCTGTTAACATTAATAAATACTTACTTAATAAAACACTATTCATAAACTGAACTTGATATTTATTCATTCTTTGTGTATTGAAAGTAAAGAATAAATGGCGAGATAATGGCTACACATTCTTTGCCAGTTGACTTTCGGGTACCCGCGATAAGGCCCCCTTTATTATACTTTTATATAATATTATTACCTTTGCGGAGCATATCCAGTTTGATCTCTTAATAATCCAGCGATCTGCAGCCCTTACTTCATTTTAAGTAGACGTGGTCTCATCTACACCGTGATAGTAGCTATTTGTTTTACTAATGTTTATTCATATGACACCTTGCACTAAAAATAAGTTCTACGTTCATTTTTAAATGTTTTCCTTCTTCTAAAATGATTCTTAGGTATCTACTGCCATTACGATTTGCTCGACCTTTGATAACTATTCACTGTTGTTTGTGTAAGTGTCAGAGATAGCGTGAGTGAAGTATTAAAGGATAGTAAAAACAATTATAACCATAACTTGAACTTTAGTCGAGGAAATAAAATAAGTTATATGGCTTTACAGAAATGAAATTAAGTAATCAATCATGAGTTAAAAAGGCTTGCCCTATCACCCTTAAAACCAAACCTTTGGATGGGCATTAAACGACTATTTAAGTAGCAAAAGTTGATCAACCCTATATAAAATAGCAGGGACACATCGGTGCATATAATGCTTCCAACGACCTTGATTGTTTGTCCAACACTAATTGGAGAATAGAAAAAATTAATACACACCTGAAATATTTTAATAAAAAATTATATATCGCCTCCTAATTTAATAGGCTATTATTACTTAGAATGTTGTTTCTGTACAATAATCTGATATATATTTATTTTTTAATATATAACATAATTCCATGTATGCATATTATGCTGGTGCAAATAAAAGACAATATTAGTCAATCACAGGGTATACACGACGGTAAAATGGACTAACCAAAACCAAAATGACACGGAACTCAAATTCAAACGTGAGCACAAATATATACGAGTAGGTAGATGTACGTAGGATAGTTGCTTTGGTTGAGATGTAATCTGCCAGGAGCGAAGTTTGTAGGCCCGACAATAACAACTAGCAATGCTTCCAAGTTTCGTGAAAGTCCCAGATTTGCTAAGAATCTCACAGGAATATATGTGTAATAGACTGTAACCACTTAAGTTACATTAAGTGGGTAAATTATTTCTTTATCAATATAGTTATTGTGCCCAACTGTGTCCACCCACCTGTGTATGTGTTTATATGTATAGTTGTTGACGTTTAATAGCGAAATACATATTTGCCACGAAGATCGTTTTTGTAATTATAAACAGGACAATAGTGGGTCCTTTGCCCTGTAAATCAGTTTACCATAGTTTTCAGTGTTGTGAAGTTATACAATTCGAAAAATGGTAGTTACTCGTAATCAGTCGCGATTCGTTTCTACGACTTGCGATGTTATATATGCATTACATTATTGATTTATTTAATTTGATTGATTGATTCATAAGCTGTTAGCACCAGCGAATTATCGCAGGAGACAATAATTACAATACATTGCGCACCAGCCGCTCCTCGATGGTTATCTACTGCAAGAAAGCTTGCAGCAGAAGCTCAACATGCCCGTCACGTCACAGGTTTGGAGATGAAATTGACCACGCGCAACTTGGAGCTTGAGAGAAATACGGCTGAGCTTGAATATCAAGCCGAAATTGCCGCGATCGTGGCTAGCTGTAATAGTCTTGGTACTAAAAATGAGCGGAGCCGATATAGTATAAAACAGTGGTTAATAGATACGAAAGGTAATAATAGTTATCTAAGTAAACTATCATAGAACGGATGTGAAGAAGCTTGTGGATATTTTTTTTTGTTAGTGGGATCTGCTTCAGCGCGGGCAAGTACCTATCGATGCCGCCGATATTTCACGTCTAGTTAATACTTCCGAGAATTTGGTAAACATAATTACTTATTAACCTTCATTCTTTTGATCGCGAATCGCCTTTGGATTGGTTAGTATTTAAACGTAAATCTGGCCGGCCTCAGCATTGCTTTGAAAGGTGTAGATTACGAACGATTACGTGAGGTTGCGGCAGTCCGCGCCCTCCCAAAGGTTAATAATATTAAAGATCTTTCAACATGTTCTTCCCGCGTGCGTAATTGTCTTAAAGTCACAAAATTACTTACAAAAGTGACTATTTACGTTCGCCAGAATTATTTTTCAAAAACAAACTCCCTATACTATTAGGTGGATGAATTATCTACGCGGCTTCAAGTATAGCCGCTAACGCTATCTAGGTGTGCGAGGATAGAATTGCTATCGAATTTCTTGGCGCAAAAGGTAGAACTGCACGTAAAATTCGATACCACTATAGAATTAAGTCACTTTCCGCGAGAACGCACTGTGTATCAATAATACCGATTTATCAGTTCTTTAGCTTTCGCATTATTATTGTTAATTTGCCACTACCTACTTGTAAGGCTTGTTATTTTGTTATATCGTATCAACCTATCGGTTTTGTTAAGTGACATAAGGCGAATCAACATCACTCTGAAAATCTAGGGTTAGTCTACTAACAATAAATAATTTAATTAGATTAAAATTAGAGAGATATGGGTCGTAGTCCGCACAAGCCAGGCCATTGAAGACCATTTGAAGAGCCCTCTCATAATTATCGGTATCATTTTCATTATACATTACGTAAAGGTCAGTCAAGTGTGTTAGTTATCTCTAAGCATTATAAAAAATAGATAAACATTATCCAAATAACTATGTTTCTTGATTACTAAGTGATCTTATGAATTAGAAGAGCTAGTAGAATATAAATTACTGTGATTATTTAGTTATCATATGAAAATGTGCAGAAATAAATTTCTTCAAACCTAAGTGTCACAAAACGCTGACCAGCCCATTTGTCCTAATTCTTTACAAAATGCTATGTAGCGGCTATATTATAAAAACACAGGAACGGGTAAATCAAAAGACGTTATTTTAATAGTATGAGATTTTATTTACACTTATTAGTAAAAGTTTCCACAACCAGGGTTAACACGATTCATAAAATAGTACAAAAATAGGAATGTAAATTGGGCAGAATGGTTGAAGATTTCAGGCAATTTATTTTGGCGCGAAGGACTGTCCAATTGCCAGAAAAGATCAAATCTGAGATGGCTCGTAATTATCTACTTGAATTTGTTAACTAACAACGTTAAGCACGAAAATCTTGCCATAGTGTGGCTGTCGCTATCATAGAGGAGAATGTGGAGAGGTGCAGCAACAGTTTCAATTTTAGTTGCATTGATGCTAATACTTTTTTAAAAACGTTTAAAATGATTAGTAATAAAAAAACAGAGGACCTTTAGGGAATTTCGACCCATACAATTAAACCAATAATAACATAACTCGCTCCGCAACCTGCAGTAATTTTTAGTAAATGTATTAATGAGGTGTCTTCCCAGATCTAATGAAAAATAGCAAATTAATACCATTATTCAAATCTGGAGCTAAAAATGACCCTTCAAATTATAGGCCTATTTCGATTTTACCTGCATTAAGCAAAATTTTTGAGAAAATTATTTCAAATCGGCTAACAGATTTTTTCACATCCAATGAACTTTTATATAATAATCAATTTGGCTTTACTAAGGGTCGATGCACTACTGATGCTGGAGCTAACATTTTTGCTGCTTGGGAGAGTAAACAGTATGTAATGGGTATATTCTGTGACTTCTCCAAGGCTTTTGACTGCGTTAGTCATCAGATACTTTTACATAAACTCAAGCATTATGGTGTCTCTACGGAGGCAATTTGTATTATTGAGTCTTATTTATCTAATAGGATTCAAAAAGTTGTAATTAACGTAACTCAGTCTGTTGAGGCTCCTATAATTATGGGTGTACCTCAGGGATCAATATTGGGACCATTGCTTTTCTTAATTTATATTAATGATCTTCCTTACTTCACTAATAGCTTGTGCGATGCAATACTATTTAAGGTTAACAGGGGAGTTACAAATACTGACGTTGTGAATAGTATACTATCTTATCACTTAACACAAATAAAACTAAATGTGTTAAATTTTCATTGCCTAATGTAAGAACAGTGAACAATATTGTGAAAATGAAATTGTAGAATAGACACTGACAGTACTACATTTTTGGGTAAAACACTCGACTCTCGATTGCAATGGGATCCCCATATTGAGACCTTGCAAGACTTAAGTTCTGTTTCATATGGTATATATAAAGTACGACAACTGACTAACGTTGAAACGGCAAGATTGGTATATTTCAGTTATTTTCATAGTGTCATGACGTATGGCATACTAGTGTGGGATCTGCAGCGAATATAGAAAGTATTTTCGTGCACGAAAAAAGAGCGATTCGCGCTATCTATAATATAAAACAGAGAGAATCAGTCAGAGATTTATTTAAGGATACATTATACATTAGCGTATATACATTAGCGTGTCAATATATTTATGAAAATTTAATATATGTTTATAAGAACTACGATACATTTGATACAAATTTTCAAATTCATCATTTAAACATGAGAAATAAAAATAAACTTGCCGTTCCAACATACAGGCTTCAAAAACTAGAGGTTCGTTCTTAGGGAAATGTGTATTTTTTTATAACACACTTGCAGAAAATATTACTGCTTTACCGTTTCATGAATTTCATGAAACGGTAAAGCAGTAATATTTTTCGCATTTAAGCAGTAATTCAAAGCACATATTAAAAATACTCTAATGAAAAAAGGGTATACAAGGTCAATGATTTCTTGAATGATAAAAATGCTTGGATGTAATTTTTACGATATTTAATTTCCTGAATTATTAAACATGCTTAGATGTAAATTTTGCGATATATAATTTTAATGATTCTATAATCAATAATATTTTTGTTTTGTACCGGACATATACAAAACAGATTTGCTTAATGCGATATGACTCTTGTGACGGAAATATATATTTGTTAGTTGTTTTAACTTGTATCTGAGGTTAGGTTCAAAAAAAATTGACCTTGCTGGTTCTTTCCAGTACAAGGTCTCCCGCCGTAGACTTGTGAACCAATGGCGTAGCATCTTTGATATTCAAAAGTGATTGTAAATCCTATTTGAAGAATAAATTTTTGATTTTTTTTTTATAGAAATTCGAGAAGAGACGAAACCTTAACACTTTCTAGAAAGAGTATGGTATATAAGAGCCAAAGAATGATCAGTGTATTGCCCTATTCTGAATGAGACTATAAAGAAAATGAGCTTTTTAAAGGATCCTGACACTCGAAAGTGTTTCCAGAGCCGTAAATATAGGAAAATTACATGGGTAGAGGTTAACTACAAGTCAAGAAAGGAAAGTACAGGGAAAATATTCAGATGAAATGTACTTTCATTTCACCTACAACCACGGTGAACATATCATACTATTAAATTACCAGACGAGTTGGGATCTGTTGGAATGTGAAGGAGTCAAGCTGTTGCACGTTAGTGTTTTAACAAGTAGCAACTTTACACAAATTTAACTCTTTGTGATAAAGGTACAACAGCCTTTATAATGACATTCGAACTTATCGATTTAAAAAAACCGTTTGGTCTGAAGATTGCACTGGCAACCTGCACTACTTTAAAAGACGTGACAATATTGACATACTGATTTCTGACATTTAACTGATTTTTTAAGTGTTGGAAATACTTGAATGACCTGGAAGTGCTAGTTAGCGTCTGGAAGAATTCAACCTCCAGGTGAAACGGTATAAATATTCATTTGCCAGAGATAGCGTTATAAAACGGCTACCAACCTCTACTCCTATTTTGGTTCAACTTGATTTTATGCAACTGCCCATTTATGCTGAGAACTGGTACCTAGGCATTTGGAGCAGTCCTTCTATAAGAAGAAAGTAGACCAGGAGAGGCCCATCAAGTATATCAGTCGTTATCTAAATAACATGGAATGTAACTACTCAGTGAGAGCGGGAAATACTCACCGTAGTCTGGGGACTCGAACGGTTCCGTTAATATCTCGATAGTCATCCGGTAATTATAGGTAGTCATCACCATCAACACCATTACTGGCTAATCGTTAAAATTGGCAATGGGCAAATTAATCCGTTAAGCGCTCAAGTTCAGACAGTCCTTCGATATAAAGTTCAAATAATCTCCGGGAAAAGCCAACGTCACAACAGGAACACTTAGCAGACCGCATCCGCTGTAGTGACATTGACGACGATTGTGGTGTTAGTTCCGTTATATGCGATCTACCACAAAGAAGTCGTCTGGACAGAAACGGCATGAGGAAATTTTAGATCATAGAGCTTTAACAAAATGAACAAAAAACTAGAAAGTATATAAGCTCGGCCACTTCTCGAATAGCCACAATAATCGATTGCGAGCGGGTGCACCTTCGACGTGTTTGTTCCCGAAACTTTTTATAATACCTAGTATTATGTTTGGTATTTACACTATTCTATCACGAGACCTTTCTCTCGTTTTTTATTATACGAGTCCCCGCACCTCATAAAAATCCATAAAATTAAAAAATTGTTTTATGTAAAAAACATCTAAAAACTTCAACCAATAACTAAAAATATTAGCAATAATCAAACCAAATGAATTTGCTTAAAAGCAACAACAGTATTCGTGTGACAAAATATAACAACAGATCTTTACTTTTTAGAAAGTAGTCCCTTTATTAAAGTTTCCAATTTCCGTGTGTCAGCTGCAAACTTCCTGATGCCGTCGGAAAGCTTGTCAGTTGCCATTTGGTCCTCATTCAAATACCAACGAAACTGGGCTTCTGTTAAAGAAATTTTCTCAATGTCACTATCAGCTGCTTCTTTTGGGTCTAGTACCTGAAAATAGAAGAATATAATATAATAACAGTTGTTAGTTACAGTTATCATCTTACATGTGGTTATATCATGATGATAACAAATCACTTGCCAATCATTGAGTCATAATAAATACGATATATTTTACAATGTTTCAATTTGTTTTACTACACTCAGTTAAATGAAACTGTCAATGACAAATCATAGGTCAAATGGCCATAAGGTCAAATATAAAACAGATATAGATTTATTATCAGTAAATTTTTTGTCACTTTTAAATAATGAAAGTATTATTGAATTAAACATTTTCATAGTAGATGGTTATCATTGAAGACTGTGGCTTTTTTAAAATATTTATATAGAACAGGTATGTATTGTTGGCAAGTACCGTGCGGTAAACAACCCTCTGAGCAAGAACCTTGCGAACTAGTTAACACCAGTTATTGTCTCTTCTTACCCTTTTTAATGGTTGATCATTGTTAGCAAGCTCCTCAAGAAGTTTAGGGCTAATGGTCAACAAGTCACTTCCAGCTAATTCTCGAATTTCGCCAGTATTCCTGAACGACGCACCCATCACCTGTGTTTTATATCCAAATTTCTTGTAATAATTATAAATACGCGTTACAGACTGCACACCTGGGTCATCTTTGCCTTCGTAGGTTTTCTTTGTATGTTCTACATACCTAAAAACATTATTATTTTTAAAATTCAGTAAACTACTTCTAAAAGTATAAAATACAGTTTAAATCATTACATACCAATCCAATATTCGCCCTACAAATGGAGATATCAGGGTCACATTAGCCTCTGCGCATGCAATTGCTTGATATAAAGAAAACAATAAAGTCAAGTTACAATGTATACCATGATTCTTCTCTAGTTCCCTGAGATTAAAGAAATTGCATTATTATATGATTCAACACAATCATAACAAAATAGTGGACAGTTCATTTATATAAATTCATATTTACTTACTTTGCTGCCTGTATGCCTTCCCAGGTTGATGCCAATTTGATTAAAATTCTCTCTTTTTTAATTCCATATTCCGCAAACATATTAATAAACTTCATTGCCTTTGCAATACTAGCCTCTTTGTCAAATGATAATCTGAAAAATTTATTTCATATACATATATTTCTTGGCTTCACAGAGGCAAACTAAACAGAAAGCCCAGGGTGGATTCTGCTAAGTCCCGAGGAGTTTTCATATGTACATTTATCTGACACTCCTATAAGATATAGAAAGATGTATGCTGCTTAATTTTCAACACAAGAAAACTTTCAAAATTTTTCATCAAAAGAATTACTTAGCATTGCAATGCATAGCCTGTATTTATAAATATCAAATCCTTTGGTTACAAAGTTTTCTGCATCAAAAATAAACAAAAAATATTTTTTGTTGGATACTGGCTTCCTTGTATAGTATTTTTACACAATTGCATTAAATTTATTATTACTTTTTTTTATTAGTTATAATCAACTCAATACGCAAGGTATTGAGTTGAGTTACATAAATAAAGTTGACTTACATAAAATATATCATTTTTTAATATTAAAATTATACATATAAATGTATAAATAACAGAGTTAATAACAATTTTGTTTATACATATGTTCATATAAATTTTGCAACTGTAGCATGTTGTGACATCACAATCTTTTTGAGTGATCTGCGATAACCTACAATTAAGCTGCTGTATTTAAAAAAATAAATGCTTGCAGGTTTAGACTGTTACTTCTACCATATTGCTCAGCTAATAGTGAGCTCTTTATATGTGTAAAATATAAAACTTATGAAATACTCAATTCTAAAAAAACAATAATATGATGTTACCATTGGAATGTAGAATAGTGGTTCTTACGTGAGACATGCCCTCACACAAGTGTGCAATTTGTTTGAAAGAATTTAAAAGAACATCTTTTCTCAAGTTTGGCAGCAATTATCAATCATTTTTACAAATTATCTGTGTATAATAAATAATTATGCATAAATTAAAATATCTACCTGGCATCAACTTCCACAGAAACTCTTCCAGGAATAATTTTCAGTATTTCACATCCAAACAAAACACTGAGCATGTCTAATGTTTCTACAACCTGTTCCTCCATAGTACTGAAATTATTATAAAAAGTTACCAACACAGAAAAGTATATAAAAATAAAACACAAAACGAAATCCATGTTTACTACTACTACTATTGTACTATGTTTTTTCATAAATACCTTAGGGTAACTAATACAATGCAGATCTACAGCTTGTTTTGCCAATACACATACAACACAAGTCACCAAATGGAACACAACTGTTGATACTGTTCTATTGAGGTACCCAAAGATATAAACCCCAAATTAAAATTTGCTGGTATAAAGTACACAAAAAGTAAATACCTGCCATTATCTTTTCCATGTTTAATAGCTTTGTCAAGCAAATGTTGGTATTGTTCCATACCAGCAGCAGACAAAATCAAACTGGGATTAGTAGTAGCATCAGTAGGCTTGTAAGCTTTCATAGCTGAAACAAATGAAATCAACTAAATATATTCCCACTTATTAAGTCTCCACATCAACATAATTAAATTAACTTACTGCATACAATACCTCTATTCTTATTATTATGAGTCTGGCACAAAAAAAATATAGATTTGACATGTAATAATTTTCCATTTTTAATTTATAGATATGTGCCGAATATTCGGTATTCGGCATATTCGGCAACTTTTACAGTGTTTGTATTCGGCCGAATAGTTCGGTTACATTGCCGAATAATTATCGAATAAACAAAGTAAATAACGAGTGTAGGTTGTTTCGTAATTTGTCAGTTTTACATCCTATACCAGCATTCTCAGTAAGCAACTAACAAAAAGATATAAATATGCGTCAAAATGTAAATATAATATTTATTATATAATTAATTTATTTGTATGTGTATTAATTGTTTTAATAATCATTAATCAGCTTTACCATTTGCATGCTCTTAATGATAGGAACATTCCTAATGTTCCCTAATGTCATTCCTAAAGTATGTTTAGGCATAATAGGTAACGTAAGTAACTATTAAATTAATAATCATTCTAAAGTTTTAAACTCAACATCAGCTTTAAACATATAATCTAAATTAGGAGTAAGTCTTCTTTCAAGAAGAGGAAATAAAAAATTGGACCTTCCAAGTAAATTGTCTGTTCTTCTCTATTTACGAACAAGTGGCAAAGATAGCTTGAATTTGACGTCAATAAGTGCCTGTAAAGGCCTATGATATTATTTTTTTTTGGTTTCATTTCCAGTTTTCTATATCTCAGATTTCCCAAACTTCATGGAACGAAAAAGAACAAGAAATATTTGCTAAAACTGCTTGGTGTTGTTTTTTTTAATATTTATCTCAATTTGAAATCTTTAGTTAAGAATAGTGTAACTAGATATTAGTGGGAAAAATTATTGGCCTGTAATAGCAGAATCAACCAGTTTATATCAACTTCTGCGCAAATTGTGGTTATTTTCCGAAATTTAAATCAGTACATATTTTTAATTCTTAAATAGTTGTGATACAATAAATACAATATGAAGACAGCTTAACTAATAAATTTTGTATAAATCGAAAAAGTCATACCTATTATAAATAATAATAAAACTACTACTAATAAAACTTCACGCGTTTGTAATGAAAGTGATGACCCGTATTGAGAGTATTGTGAGTGATCGAGATGGTGAAGTTTAATAATGATTAGTTAATCATTAGTAAACTTCACCTTCACACGGTGAAATTAATTTGCAACGATCTAATATTATTGTTTGCAGCATTATATGATTATTTTAGGACTACTATGAAATATTTAAATTATATATTAAACAAGTAATTCTTCTCTAATATTTTTTTCTAACCTTCAAAATCCCCTGTGTCCGCTACCACAGTGGAATGTTGTTTCAGATGGTCCAACGCAGTCATTTTAGTGCGTTTTGCTTGAGGTTCTCCGCTCATACTGAATAAGTCGATATTTTAGTAGAACTTAAAATCAAAATGTGGGTATGATTATCTAAACTTTGACCCAAATCTTAGGTAGGTGACAAAAAGCCGCAAACTTGTCAATGTCATTCAAGGTGACCCTGCAACAAATAATAATCATGGTCCGAATTAAGAAAACATTGCAAAACTAAAATTACGGTCGAATTACGGATTTTCCGAGCAACAGATTAACAAGTTTTCCAAGCCGGTTCATAAACGGAGTATATATTTCTACTTAAAGTCAAGCGGCTTATTATAAATTAAAAAGTAGTGATAGGTAATATATTTTAAACATTAAATAGTACATTACCTATTCTCATATTATTAGAACTACAGCGTTAATGATTAATGACACCAGGAAAAAATAAACTATAAATTATTCAACAAATAACTAGATTATATGCGATATTACATTTTCAGAGTGACGTCTATATCAGCTATCAGAATCATATATTTATCTACTGTTTAACGGACGCCAGCGACAATTAATAAGTTTAATTTTGTTGCAACTTTAATAAAATTGAAGTCACCGACAATTGCACGTGGCGTCATCTCCGCAGATCCTGACACAAGGACTATTTTTAATTTAGCAATTAAGTATATTTACATCAATCGTTAAGCAACTTTTATGTAGAGTAATTAGATTAAATATATAGTTTTTATTAATAGGGTACTTCCCTCTATATTAGAAAAGATCTAAAAGCATATAACTATGATAGCTTATGCATTAAATAGTCGGAACCATCATGTTTAAGTACATAAAATAACAACAATAATATAAAAATTAGTTTCAAAGTATTCACTTTTTTAATCTATACGTAAAACAAGAGCGAAACATAGGCCGCCATGTCGTGACGTCATAAGGTACTGTAAACTTATGCGTGTCAATGTCATTATGAATCATAGTACGTATAAAGTCGCAAAACAATAAAAAAAAGAAGTTTGTAGGTTGTTTTTTTAATGTAAGAGAACGTTATAAATACGTAAGTTAAATTGAAATCGCACGTGAATCACACTATGGAAAGCAGTTTTGTAAAAGGAGATAGTACGAATTTACCAAAAATAAATGCATTAATGGTCGGAAAATTCTTTGCTGCAAATCCCGACTTTTGTTCTGCCGAGTTACGGAGTATTAAAACATCGATGTCAGCATTACTCTTTTATTATTATTCCTTTATTAGTCGTTTATATATAAAAGATAATAACTCATTTTTAAATTATGAATATAATAATAATACATAACATCAAACATAGAGCTTTGTTTATTATTTACATGCCGTATTGACGTCATCGCTACAGAGTAACAACTCGTGCGGCGCCTTCGTCTAATTACGCGCGAAATTTGAAAATATTAAATTTTAATGCAATGTTTATAGTACTTAACGAGTGTATAAAATTTTTATATTTTTACTATATGGTTTACTGACACGCAAGGATCAAATTAAGATTCTTTTCAAAAAAGAGATTAATTCCCTATTCTGGCTGTAGGTTTCTTAATTGATGCAGTCGGAAAAGTTTCGTAGCATGATTAAGGTTTCCGTCCTTTCATTATTCACTCACTATTCTCTAACTAAATCATGGAGGAGCTATAAAATAAAAAATATACAGATAGGCTAACAAAATCATTTATTATATGAGTAATTGATTGATTTCAATGAACAATTATTTTTAATTAAACAAAATCATAAATAAATTATATTTAATCGTCATCGAATACAATTTCCATATTTTGGCTTTAATCGTTTATACAATTCAAATAAATAATCATAATTTTTTCAATATTTTCTAACTTGAAAGTATTTCTTTTGACGTCTAATATCCATTTATATGTGGAAAATGATCGTTCAACATCTGTAGACATCAATGTAGCAAATTTAAAATATGTTATCAGATTATTTGCTACGTTTTTTTTTAAATATTTCGCTGTATTCTCTAATTGTGTCTAAATTTGGATTTCGTCCCATGACATATTCTAATTTATTTTTAATATTGTCACTGTTGCACTCGTTAATGGTAGCTCTCACTTGGTCAAACATTAAAAGTGATCAACTATGGATAATTTTTGATTTTGTAACTTTTTTAGAACTTCTTGGATAATACAATAATGTTCTTCGATATACATATTTCATTTCTTCGTGTAAATTTGTTGTTTTTAAAATATTTTTTGCAATGCGAATGGCTATTGAATCAGTAAAACTCCTCATTCGGACGCTTATGTTTTCATTGATGTACTGCGCCTTCGATGTGTCATCTGATATTGCCTTTATTTTACATGTTGAATAAAACTCTTGTACTGTTCCACTAATTTTAATTATTATCGACCTGACCGGTTTCGCTTTACAGCATTTTCAAAGGTGTCAAAGTACACAAAACACGAACACGAACAGCTGTGTAACACGAACATGTATAATAAGTTCCACCAAGAGCCAACAATCAACTCAATACAGAATATATTGCCTTTATTTATAATTTACATGTGGCTCTAACACTTCGAGCAATATAGAGATCGGCTAGGGATGACCGATCATCCACTTTTTGTTCGGTTTAATGAGAATGTAGCAAGAGAAAGTAGACTTGATTTTAACACTGTTTATTATTATTATTAAATACAATTTATATTAACTGGTTTTTTAATTTTTACACGTTCCTTTTTTTCCCTCAGGAGATGAGGCCGAGAATCCATCATGGATACCAACGCAACAGGCAAGCAGGGATGCGTTGATTATGTCGGACTCCTGGTGAATCGAGGCGGCTCGACCCAACAGACCTACCGACTAAACTCAGCCTAAGCCTTTGGTCCTAGTGACCCTACTACTATTAATATAAGCCATATTGACGGGAATACACGTTACTTTTTTTTTCCTCACGGTAGGAGGCAGTGAATCCTCATAGGGGGCGCGCCACCACAGTGGTCGCTATGACTACCCCCTGGTACTTGTACGACCTTGCACCGGATACCACCCGCGCCCGGTCTACGGCGGGTGGTTATGTTGGAGTCTGACAGAATGCCAGCCTACCAACTGAACACTGCCTAATGCCTTTGGCGCGCGCATTGTTTTAACAAACACCCAGTGAGTCATACAGGATACTTGCTTCTGATTTATCGTCGCGTGCGATCAATGCGTTGTGAACATAGATGAACATGAGATAAAGAAACAAAAGGCCCTGTCTAAGTTTTGTCTCATACTGTCAAGCGTCATTTCTAATTCAACAGTAAGGGATAAAATACGGTGTAATAACTACATACTCCAAGGCATTTTTGTAGAAAATAAAATACTGATTTCTGAAATTCGTGTTAATTTCCAAATTCCGGAACAAATATCATAATAAATATGAAGTTCCGGTATTTTGGAGGTATATCCATATTATCCTCTACGGTTGACGTCAACGACCTTAAATCAATCTACCTACTCCGTCTTCTGCTAATTATATAGGTTTAGTGCTCTAAGTATATAATGCCATATATACTTTGAATAATATCCCAAAAACTTTTCAAATATTCTGGTAAAGAAGCATAACGTTTTATTTATCACTTCTGATTAGAAATATGTAAAAGTATCAAGATTCCGTCTTCTAAGAAAACACTTTTTTTACCAATTCGTATCAATAAAATTTCTAATATTCAACATCACAGTTAGTCCCAAAATATTTGTAAGCTTATTAGACATTATTATACATTTTGCACCTAATAAAGACTGCCGAGATTACTTTATACTTAACTAGATCATTTTAAATCTAGACACCACCGAGTTGCACCACGATCGGTATAAATTACTCAGAACAAAAGCACGTATAGTCATCGGTAATCATTAATCGGCGTGTAGTGCACTTGTGGGTTAGCCGAGAACGCAGCTCATTTATCGAAAGACAATGGTGTACATAATCTGTGAGCGTGTGTGATTGGCATTTCAGGGCATTTGTTCTTCTATGACATTTCTAGAAAATTCGGGTACCGACTACAAGCGGACGGGTTTTTTGTGCTGGGCCGGTGTTCAATCAGTGACTAACTGTGGTTGATATCTTGTCATATTGTGGTATTTCTCGTTTATTTGTACGGAAATCCTCACAAAGTACATATCTGAAATTTCATATTATATCGACTTAACAATGGCTGCTATGTCCGTGATTGGCATAGATTTTGGTAATGAGTCTTGTTACATCGCAGTGGCAAAAGCAGGTGGCATAGAAACTATCGCTAACGACTACAGCCTTCGTGGAACACCGTAAGTGAAATGAAAATTATAAAAAGAGACTTAACATTAAAGAAATAAAAACGTCTTGAAGTAAACTTAATAAACGAGAAAATGTATGCACATGTTTTCATTATAACCAAAATGAAATTATTTGTCTGTCTTTATTTGTAGTTTCCAGAATAATACCAACTCTTGTATTATTTAATAACTAGAGAACTTATTTATTTATATCTTTGTTATAAGGTCATGTGTCGCGTTTTCAACAAAAAATCGAATTCTCGGAGTTGCTGCTAAAAATCAAATGGTAACAAACATGAAGAACACTGTTTTTGGATTTAAACGCTTACTGGGAAGGAAATTTTCTGATCCTCATGTTCAAAAAGAAATAAAACACTTTCCCTTCAAAGTTGAACAAAAGCCAGATGGCAGTATTGGAATACGAGTGAATTATCTTGGAGAGGATAATGTCTTTAGTCCAGAACAGGTAGGAAATTTGGTAATCTTACAGAATTTAGTTTTTCTTAACCTGTTTTTTTTTTCTCTTACTAAAGCTAAAATACATATACTTTACTAAGAAATGTTTTGCCATCATCCTCTTGCCCATTTCCCATTATCTGGGGTCGGCGCAGTAGATCTTTTTCTTCCATTCCTCTCTATCAGCCGTCATTTCCATGCTTACTCCTTTCATTCTTATATCATTCTTTACACAATCGATCCATCTTTTATTCGGCCTTCCTCTGCCCGTGTATCCCTCCACTTTCATATTCAACATTAGTTTTGTGACATGACTTTTATCCCTCCGCATCATATGTCCAAACCATGCTAATCTACTTCCTCTCACTTTTTCTACCACTGGCGCTACTTTCAGGCTTCCTCTTATGTACTCATTCCTTATCTTATCCATCCTTGTCACACTACACATCTATCGTATCATTCTCATTTCATTTGTATGCAATCTATTTTCATCCTTCTTCTTGATGGCCCAGCATTCACTTCCATACATGACGACAGGTCGGATGATCGATTTGTAAATTTTCCCCTTCGCCTTATTGGCATTCGGGGATCGCACATTGTAGCTGTGACCTGTCGCCATTTCATCCACCCTGCGTTAATCCTATGCTGCACAGCTCAGTCTATTTCGCTGTCGTCCTGAATGAGGGAACCGAGGTACTTGAAATCTGAGCAGGTAGAAAGTATAGCGCCATCTAAAGACATGGGTACAGGACTGGAAAGACCGCCGAAATCACAGTACAGATATTCAGTTTTGGATCTGCTAATCTTCAGGCGAACACTCTCCAGCCTCTATTGCCACCCCGTTAGTCTGCTTTGTACCTCGATGCCCTCTTCCCCGACAAGCACGGTGTCGTCGGCAAAGAGCATGCACCAGGATGCCTCCTCCTGCAGGTCCGACGTCATAGCGTCCATAATCAGAAGGAAGAGGTAGGGACTCAATGCCGAGTTGCACCGACGGGCCGAGAGGGCCTGGCGTGCGCAGCTAGAGCGTGGGGGCTGCGTGCGTCAGCGCGCCGTCGGTGCGGTACTCCCGCACTTCGAAGCTTGGCTCTACGGGAGGGCGGAAGTCACCTACCGCTTGACTCAGATGTGACTCATGCTTGAGTGAGTATCTGAGTCGAATAGGGAGGGAGGACACGACACGATGCCACCATTGCGCATCCGACCTCGACTCGGCCCAGCACACGCTGGCGGAGTGCCCCGCTTGGGACTCCAAACGCCGAGTCTTGGTCGAAGAGATCGGGCAAGATCTGTCTCCGCCAGCGTTGATTGCGGCTATGCTGGCGGATGAGGGAGGGCTGTGGCCTCCTTCTGTGAAGCGGTGATGCTCCAGAAGGAGGCCGCCAAGCGGGATCGGGAGATGGCCGATCCCACTCGAAGAAGGCGGCCTCGGACCAGATAGCCTGGCCTGAGGCGCCGCCACGGGTCCTTGGCGGGCGCGACGCAGTCCGCGCCCGTGGAGGCGACCCGGGAGAGGCCTCACCCCCGGATGGCCGGGGGGTGACGTCGTAGGAGGTTGGTTGGAGGGGAGTAGGTGGCAAGATCTCTCCTCCCCGAGAAGGGCTCCCCTAGCGCACCCAGGGGAGCAAAGGCCGGGGTCCTCAAATGCGACACTCGATCTTGAGGGCCCCCTACAACGCCTGACGATGGCCATCACTGAGGTTTTTAGTGGGTAGGCCTCTCCCTTCTGGGGAGGAGAGCCCCACATAACCACCGGCTCTCCGCAGCCGGGGTATGCAATTCAATGCATTTTCCTCACCGGAACAAAAAAAAAGGGCTCAATGCCGACCCTTGGTGCAGCCCTTTAGCCACACCGATACTGTCCGTCGTTCCCGCGGCAGATCGTACACATGTACAGGATGCTCTGTACATAGCATGGACCAACCTAACATACTTCCCAGGCACACCTTTCATCTTTAACGCCCACCACAAAACCTCACGGGGAACCCGATCGTACGCCTTTTCGAGGTCGACAAAAACCATGTGCAGATTTTTGTGCACGCGCTTGTACTTTTTGCACAATTTGCGTAAAGCGAAAATGGCATCTGTCGTACCTCGACCAAGCATGAATCCGAACTGGTTTTGTGTTATCTCACACTCTTTTCTCATTCTTCTCTCTATTATTCTTTCCCAGACTTTCATAGTATGTGACATGAGTTTTATTCCCCGGTAACTGCTGCAGTTTTGAACAATGTTTTATATTTTCAGATTACTGCAATGTTATTTACAAAACTTAAAGATATAGCGGCCACAGCATTACAAACACAAATTAATGATTGTGTTATATCTGTACCTAGCTATTTTACAAACTCTGAGAGAAATGCTCTTTTAAATGCTGCAGCAATTGCAGGTGAGTTAACCTGATTTATGTCTATGAAAATCTTATAATGATTTATGTCTATGAAGATCAAAAATTGGATGATCTAATGCACCAAAACTTGCAGTTGCAGAAGACATTTCTTTAAAATATCACAAGTTAATGACTCAAACACAATTTGGACACATATTTCTTAATTAGTGTTTGCATTATCAGCTTAGCATTGTATCATTTCAGAAAGATTATTTTTGTTAATAATTGTTTATGGCTTTAACACAGGTTTGAATGTTCTACGTCTAATGAATGAAACTACAGCTACAGCTTTAACTTATGGTATATATAAACAAGATCTACCAGCTCCCGAGGAAAAGCCAAAAAATGTTGTCTTTGTTGATTTTGGTCACAGCTCACTTCAGGTATAATTTTTTAATATACTATTTTTAAATATAAAAAATGGATTTCAATATATGAATTTACCTAATATTTAAAAAAATTTAGGTTGCTGCATGTGCTTTCAATAAAGGCAAATTACGTGTCTTGGCCACAGCAAATGATGCACAGTGTGGTGGTAGAGATATTGATGCAGCTTTAGCTGAATACTTCTGCCAAGATTTTACCACAAGATTCAAGTTGGACCCTAGAAAGAATCAGAGGTGAGAATGTTATATTGTTACAGATTATTTTCTGTATTGTTTTACAATTCTATGTAGATTTAATGTAGAACCTTGTTAAAGTTTTTTGTGTTTATTAATTTAAGAAAATAGCTTAGCTGTGTCTGACTTGTAAGATTTGAAATTAAAAGACTTCTTGGTATGTTTGGAAATTTACAATAATATGCCAATTAGAATCTATTAATTAAGTGTATATAAACCTATTTTAACTTTGAAACATTTTTTGAAACTTTGAAACCAAAAGATCTACTATTATAAAATATTAAGTTTACTCTTAAATTTCTGAGAGCCGAGAGTAACACAATGTTAGAAAAAGAATACCCAAATTTTACTAAAATTTACCCTGATGGTTCTATGACGTAATCTCTGCCTACCCCCATGGAAAAAAGGCGTGAGTGTATGTATGTATGGTTCTATGTCTCAAACAAGTAAGGGCTGCTCATTTTTTGATGAACAGATGGGTTTCTTTGCAATGGATACTTTCTCATGTGGGGGTTCGTGGGAATGAAATGGCAGACCTTTTTGCCAGGACTGCCCTCTCTGATGGGGTACCCCTTGAAGTGTATAACATTTATTCGGATTTGCTTTAGCTATCACGACAAAACTGTCATAAGATATAGACAGAGTTATATGAAAGAGAGTCCTCGACCAAGGGAATTTGGTACAAGACAGCTGTTTATCAACCTCCCCGAATACCTTGGTTCTCTAATAAAAGACGTTCTCTGCTTCAGGATTAGGTTAGGTTAGCTCATACCACATTCCACTAAACAAATTCGCATATCTCATGCGGAAGATTGACAGTCCAAATTGTGAAGACTGATTGTGAAGAGGATCTTTTACATCTTTCTTGAATGTGGTAGGCACGAATCCTTGAGAAGAGAACTACTGAATGATACGTGTACTTTGAGGGAGAATCTTTTTTTGTATGCATGAATGCCTTAGTTCCAATTTTTCTACAAAACACAGTGACAGGTTATTAAGTTTTGTTTTCCAATCACTCAGATTGAGACCAGGTCGAACCGCCTTCTAGCCGCTTTTTTCTTTGTTTTTGTTCCTGTAGAATTTTAATTGGGATATATTTTTTTGTCTTTGCGATCAAGTTGTTAAAGAATTATTGTATTAATAAGTAAATAAGAACACAACTAAAATGTAATATATAGGTATTTTTAATGTAACTTTATATTTGTTAAATCTTTACTTTACTTTTTAATACATTTTATATATTTATTATTAGACAATGTTTAGCCATAAAATGAAAAAATATATAAGCAATTTGACAAATAAATCAATTTTCAGAGCTTATCAACGCTTGTTACAAGAAGTGGAAAAGTTGAAAAAACAAATGTCTGCAAACAGTACTAGATTACCTCTCAATATTGAATGCTTTATGGAGGAACGTGATGTTTCGGGAGATATGCAGCGTACTCAAATGGAACAACTCTGTACTGATACATTCACCAGAGTGGAAAGGACTTTAAGAGCCATTCTACACAATGCAAGTAGGAATCTTCCATATTATAATGTTTCTTTTATATCCTCATAAACAAATTTATTGTAATAAATGAAATCAAATGCTATCTGCAGATTAGATACATGATTTCTCAAACAAAACAGTATACTGATTGGTATTTTACTAACAAGTATTGTGCAATAACATCTCAAGTTTGATTCTTGCTTTAGGTGATAAAGCTATAACAGAATTTTTCTGGTTTTATGAATAAAAATATTTGAATACATTTTATTAATCATATTATTTATCTGTACCTGGCAGAACTTCGTCCTGAGGATATATCATCTGTAGAAATTGTTGGTGGATCCACTAGGATTCCAGCTGTGAAAGGATTGATTGAACAAGTTTTTGGAAAACATGCATCCACAACTCTCAATCAGGTAACTTTATATTTTTAATGAATTGATTTATAACATTTAGCCATTTACCAGTGAACAGCCTATTGGTAATCAATTACAATCAACATCAAAAAGAAAAAAAAATACATTCATGTACTAGGTAACTTTTAAATCATCAAAATATAACTGTGGAAAGTAGTATACTGTCACAAAATGTTAGATACTTTTAAGATTCTGGCTATAATTAAGTTGGTCCTAGGTAAGTTAATTTTTTACTACATTATTTACACTACATGTAAATTGTGATGGCCAAAGTAGAATGCATGTCGAAATATGAATGATCAAATCTATATTCAACCATATCTTGATGCAAAAATAAAAATTGAGTATGACAAAATTTGGATAGTGTTAAAAATTCTTTCTGTATTAAAATGTAATAATAAAATATTTTTTAAACTGTGTTAGGTTTCATCGGATAACAAAAAATAATATTCCATCCTCCAAAACCCTTTTTTCAAAAATGCCTGGAGGTATCAAGTTGAAATTATTATCCCAAGTCTGCAGTTCTTCACAACAGAGTAGAAATCAAACTAATAAATTAAAAGCAATCAATAGATTATGCTCTGTATGTGATGCAAATTTTGTCATTTTTAAAGGATCTGAACCTATGTTCTTCCTTTTGACATAGAATCGTGAAAGTGGATGATACTGTTCAAATGGTTGGTTTTCGGGACCCAGGTCCTGGTCGCACTGAGCAAAAAATGTAATGGTCGCAAAAAAAGTTAACGACTCATTTTCCCGCTAGGGGGCTCTGAAATCCGAATTAAAAAATCGTGGTTTATGGCATATTCTGCTGGGTTGTGTGTTTGGAGGCAAAAAAATGGGTTAAATGTAATTCTCTTGGCTGAAACCATTTAAATTTAGGTAAATCGTACAGCTAATTATAAAGGAAAACAACATATCCAAAGATCTGCTGATTCTTGGTTGAATGCATTATTGCTAACTAGCGACCCGCCCCGGCTTCGCACGGGTGGCATGCTAATATGAATAGTTACCAATTTTTTTAAAATGGTTTCGTAATTAAGCCATTATTTTTAGTAAAAAGTAAAAGATAAAAAGCGGTTATTGTGGGTTATTCTTGAGAGATAGACATATACCATCGCGGACTTTTTTGTGGACTTTTGTAAGTTGTACAGTACTGTAGTACATCATTTTGACCAATCTCGTAGGGTTTGGCCATCGTTTGCAATATAATCGCAAAAAAGTGAGTTGATTTACGACATCACATTAGAAATCTCAAAAATTTACAGTGTTCCACTATACATTGTGCATGTTTTATACATATAAACCTCCTCTTGAATATACCTATTTATTAAAGAAAACCGCATTAAAATCCATTGCGTAGTTTAAAGATTTAAGCATACATATACATAGCTACATATGTACATACAGACACCAGGAAGCGACTTTGTTTTATACTATGTAATGATGAAACATATTATATTCAGTTAAACAAAGCTTATCAATTTGCTAACAAAATTGAATTAATTTTTGTAGGATGAGGCTGTGTCTCGAGGATGCGCTCTGCAGTGTGCAATGCTTAGTCCTGCTGTACGAGTGCGCGAGTTTAGCGTAACTGACGTGCAGCCTTATGCCGTCAGACTGACTTGGGATGCTGCCAGGGGAGAGGATGGAGATATGGAAGTAGGTTTCTTTTTGCATCTTAGTTTTATTTTTGAACTAGACTTAAGGTATTTATTAGCGATGTGCCGTGTACGGTTTGACTCGAGTCAGACTCGATTCCTGCTTTGGACTCGCCTACTCGAATACCAAAATATTTTGATTCGAGTACTCTGGACTCGATTCCGGTACCCGGGTCAGGAAGAATCAGTTCATACTCACTAACTCGATTCTATTTACACGAGTCCTACTGACTCGAGTATAGTATTCGAGTTTGGTTAACTCGCAAACTGTTTAAATAAGCAATGAAGTAGCACGGACCTAATATTACAAACAAGTTTGAACCTGCTACTTTTTGTTTAGTGTCTAGGAATCAGACTGGAATCTAGAAATATTTGAATACCAAACATAGAATTTGAGTACTGGGCTCGAATCAGGGAATCGAGTCCTGATTTGAATACTGTATAAGCTGACTCGAATCAACTCGATCTACCAAAACAGTGACTCTGCACATCACTAGTATTTATCATTTTGTAAATATGTAAATATATATATATATATATATATATTAATGATTATTTATTGCAATTTCTTTATAAATTCCAGGTCTTCCCTGCATTCCATGCAGCTCCTTTCTCGAAGATGCTTACATTCTACAGAAAAGAGCCCTTTACTGTTAGTGCCTATTATTCAGATCAAGTTTCTGTTCCAGATACATTTATTGGTAAATATTAAAAATAATCCATATGTATGTTTGATAATTTTATAATCCTTATTTCCATACTAATATTATAAACGCGAAAGTATGGATGAATGTTGGTTACTCATTCACGTTAAAACTAATTAATGGATTTTAATGAAACTACATTAATTATAGCTTATACATCAGAATAATTCATAGGCTACAATTTATGGTGTGAATTGTCCAAAATATGTCTATAAGTATCATGGCGTTGCAATCCCAGAGCTCCTAGTTTCGATCTGCTCTCAAATAAATGAGCTGCTTATTTTGAAAGTGGCCTAAATGGAGTTATTTATTTTCAAATCGAGATATTGAAAGATTTGCGTTTCAATGAATTTAAAAATATACGTATAAGATACTAAAGAGTCATACTGCTTAAGCGTATCTAAGGATGTTAAATTTAAAGTTCCTATTAAAATAGTGGCAATTATTAAATAAATAACGTGCGTTTTCTTATCAAGAATGGAGTTGGGCCACTTTCAAAATTAACAACCAGAATCACTATAAAATTTGAAGGTGCCAAGTCCATTTAACATAATTTAAGATGTTTCAAATTGAAAAAAAAGAATACGGAATTTGTTTTGTATATGTTGAAAACACTTCGGAAACAATTTATACGATTCAAAACATTTTTTAGTTACAGAACATAGAAAATAACAAACATAAATTTATTACAAAACAATTTACTATTCATCTACATTTTGTGCATGTGAAAGGGATTTGAAAAAATCATGATGTGCTGGTGGTATGTATAGGTCAATCATGCCCTTAAATTTTGCTGTTGTAACTTGCCTAATATTTTTATACAATGGTGCCAATACAATATTTTCGAACCTTTTCGGTCTATCTCGACGTGGTAATAAATTCAGAACTTTAAATTTTAATTTTCATTCATGGATGTCTTATAAAAAAATTATATGGCGGTTTGACTGCAATATCTTTTTCCTGAATTCCGATCTTTCGCACTTTTTGGATATATGGTGCATCAATCTTTTCTCCATTGTTATTCGGATCTTCATCCTCTGACGACGAATATTGTTCTATAACTTTTTCTAATTCGTTTTTTTTTTAATTATCAATTACTACTTCTTGTTCTCTCTGATCTTCTCTAATCTGATCTGATCTGAACTAAGTGGTCTTATTCTGTTATTCCTCGTGGGTGAAATAGTTTCTATAATTTAATATTAAATTTTAAGTTTTATATTAATCACACATATAGGTTAATGAACTAACACAATTGTCCCAAAATGAGGTGAACTTGTAAATACTAATTAATTGCAATTACCTTCCGCTTTCCGACATTATCAATAGTAAATATCTTGATGTAACTATAAATGGAGTTGGGCCACTTTCAAACTACACGGCTCAGTTATTCAATTAATTCGGAAAACTTATGTGTAAAGAATGTATCGTATTTTCTCTGAATATAAGCAATCTGAAGTGTTTCACTGATAAATAACGTGAAGTTGTACATGTAACCATGGCGACCGTCAAAAAATTTAAAAACAGAGTTAGGTCACTTTCAAAATAAACGGCTCAGATATTGGGGGCAGATGTTTGTGTGATGAATACTATTAGCATTTGTACTTTAGTCATATATAGGCATTACCCAAAATCCTATAACACAAGCCTTACAGTGCTTACTTTGGGCTAGACTGATTGGTGTGAGTATAAGAAATATTATTATTATAGGTCAGTGGCATATTAAAGATGTTCAGCCCACATCAGAAGGAGAGTCTCAAAAAGTTAAACTTAAAGTTCGTGTCAATATCCATGGCATAATTGCGGTGGCCTCTGCATCTTTGGTGGAAAAGAAGCAAGATGCTGCACAACACGACAATGTTGAAATGGAGAATTCTAATGAGACTGCGAACAACAGCCAGGAAGCACCTATGGAGACGAATGGTGGCTCGGAACATCAGAATGGTCCTGATAACCAAGAGGTGAGAGAAGATGAAATGAAGGGCGAGCCAGAACAAAAACAATCATGGACACAGAGAGTAGGACAGTGGTTCACCGGGGTACGTGTCGGTAGCGCGTGTGTCAACAGAGTGAACTTAGGTGGTGCTTGTTGTGCTTACGGCGAAGCATTACCTCCATTCATTTACGTCACCAAGTGACGTAAACTAAAATTTTTCTCAAAAGCAGCAAGCATCACCATTTGCCATCCCCATCCTCATTATGAGGTCCCATTTGCACATGTATTTTCCATTCCTGTGGAATTGTGATTTTACCAATCAGGTGTAAACAGCTAGCTTATCCTATAATTTTTTGTTTAATCAAAGTTCTATCTCTGTGTCCACGCATGTTTTGTTTGCCCTGCTGTTGTTCGTTTTTGTGCCAGCTGCTGCGAAAGGTATTTTTGTAAGTTATTACTTCGTTTGTTGTGTGGTGTCTAGGTGCAAATGGGGCACCACATAGCTTGGAAATATTTTCTTGGTTTTGTTTCCTACTTAAGTTTAACTTTGCCGATCCAAGCTTGAGTGGTGATGGGGAATAACATGAAATTAAAAGTTATGAACTGTACACCTTTATTTTCAGGAAAACTCTGATGACAAAAAGGATAAATCAAAGGATAAATCCAAGAAAGTTCTCGTTAAAACGATTGAGTTGCCTATTGATGCACGGACTCATGGATATTCACAGCAAGAACTTAATGGATATATGGAGCAAGAGGTATGGATAGTTATACTAAATATTAGTGCCGAGTACTCAAATTCTATGTTTGGTATTCCAATATTTCTCCTAAATTCGAGTCTGAAAATTCTAGTCCAGTCCAGAACTAGAGTCCGATTTTAGAACAAAATCAAAACAAAAAGCTACAGGTTCAAACTTGTTTGTAATATTAGGCCCGCGCCACTTCATTGCTTATGTAAACAGTTTGCGAGTACAAGTGAGTTAACCAAACTCGAATACTAGACTCGAGTCAGTAGGACTCGTGTAAATAGAATCGAGTTGGCGAGTACGAACTGATTCTTCATGATCCGAGTACCGGAATAGAGTCCAGCGTACTCGAATCAAAATAAATTGGTATTCGAGTAGGCGAGTCCAAAGCAGGAATCGAGTCTGACTCGAGTCAAACCGTACTCGGCACATCGCTACTAAATATATATATAATGCTATCAGTGAAAATTTTGTTTACAACTGGGTCTTTTATAGGGCAAAATGCAAGCTCAAGATCGTCAGGAAAAGGAACGTGCTGATGCTCGAAATGCTCTCGAAGAATATGTATATGAACTGCGTGGGAAACTGTCTGAGGGAGAGTGCTTACATGATTTTGTGGCAGAGGACCAACGAAGTAAGCTTGTTAATCAACTAGATGCCCTGGAGCAGTGGCTATATGATGAGGGCGAGGATCAAAATAGACAGGTAATAATTTTATTATTTAATCGGCAATCAATAGCAAATCATGAATGCAAAGAAGATGTGTGATAGATTAAACTTGTCAATGTTATAAAACTTTTTGACGTATTGTGCCTTTAATTGATCTAATGCTAAATTCCAATAAGAATAGGAAAGGAGCTTCATCTGGACTCCTTTATAACTGATGAGCTTTTGTCATTCAAACTCAACACTGCTATTAATGTTATTTTGTGGTAATTAGCTAGGCTATGGAAACCACCCAATCCAAAATGTGCCATACACAAAAATCTTTTTATTATAGGCTAAGTAACAAAATAAAATTTTGCTGTCTATGTTTTGTCTTTGAAAATTGCATTTTAAAACCATTTTTAAATGGTTCATTAGGTACAACCTACAATTTTAAAATCTACTATTTATTTAATGTGATTAATTCTATTAAATCGGTTAAACTTGCTATTGCTGTAGAGTTCTTTTATTGCTAGTATAAGTAATACATTCATTATCATCTGTGTCTGCCAAAAGATTGAACAACACGAACTTCTCACACCTTATTAAATTCTGCACAAACATTTCGTTTTTTTACATTTCACTTTTAAATATGAAAAATATAGTTATTTTTTACTGTAGATTGAAGTCTACATAATGAATACGATTACATGATTAGTGTTAGGCACTGTGAAATTTGCTGGGTTAGCTGAGTAATTATAATAATTAATACTTGTAGGTATACAGTGACAAGTTGACGGAACTCCGCACAGAAGGTGAACCGATTAAACAACGCCGATTGGAATTTGAACTAAGGCCTGGAGCCTTAGATGATTTAGCTTTATCTGTACAATTGGTAAACAAAGCTGTAGACCTTTATAAGTAAGTTAATATTCAACTTTTTTTAAGTCTCTGAAAGTCTTTTCAATTGAAAAACATTTTTCTGAACGCTTTGCTGATAACCTTTTGACTAACTACTAGCTTGAAAGTGGCAAGTAGTAATATTGTAAAGATTAAAGGGGGGTACAGTAGAGTAGTTATTATTAATTAAATAAGTTCGTTCAAATTTGTGCCGGGTCCGTTAGCAAGTGAGCCGCAGAACTTTGACTTCTAGTGTCTTCCACAAATACTTAATCAGAACGGCTTTAGTATAGTTCAGTCCAAAAAAAATAGTATTCATACATGTTTAAATACTATATATTTTATATTAATATTTTTCAAATACCTCCCAAATAGATAACTATTTCATTGTGGTATAATTTTTTAAATAATTTTTATTAATTGAATAAAACCCTGTGGTTGACAGATCTGGGGATATGAAATATTCTCATTTATCTGAAGCTGATATTCAAAAAGTTGCGGATGCAGCTAAAAACGCGTTTAACTGGCTAGAAAATGCTCGCCAAGCTCTTGCTCAGACTCCGCGATACCAGCAACCGCCACATACAACTCATCAAATACGTCAGGAACGACAGGTAATATATATTTTGTGACTTTTGTCAACTGGTATATTAATCCGAAATATTGATTGCAGACTGTTTTTTCTATCTGCTTATCTTTTCTAAATATTGTGAATTTCTTGGCAGGTTAACTGAAACTCCACGAAGGTAGTTATAACTAGTGATGTGCCGAGTCGCTGATTTGGTGGATCGAGTCGAGTCAGTTTATACGGTATTCAAATCAGGACTCGATTTCCTGATTCGAGCCCAGTACTCGAATTCTATGTTTGGTATTCCAATATTTCTAGACTCGAGTCTGGAAATTCTAGTCCAGTCCAGAACTAGAGCCCGATTTTAGAACAAAATCAAAACAAAAAGTAGCAGGTTCAAACTTGTTTGTAATATTAGGCCCGCGCCACTTCATTGCTTATGTAAACAGTTTGCGAGTACAAGCAAGTTAATCTTAGTAAAGCAAGTTAAATTAATTCTACTACTTCAACTAGACTTAAAGTCTAGTTCGAAGTAGTAGAATCGAGTTGGCGAATATGAACTGATTCTTCCCGAGTTGAGTACCGGAATCGAGTCCAGCGTACTCGAATCAAAATAAATTGGTATTCGAGTAGGCGAGTCCAAAGCAGTAATCAAGTCTGACTCGAGTCAAACCGTACTTGGCACATCGCTAGTTAAAACTAATTAGTCAGAGACATGTTTGGTATGACATCTTCAATTTTGTGATTGCAGACTTTGGAGAGCACAGTCAATCCCATTATAAATAAACCCAAGCCTAAGGAGAAGACACCACCACCTAGCACCAACACCGCGGGAGATGGCCAGCCAGTCAATGAAAACACGCAGCCATCGGAGCAAATGGATGTTGAGTGAACATAATAAGTACTGTTAACTCATGAGACTAAATAATAACCCACATACAGTCTTTTTTACCTTTGAGACAAAATTGACGCGTGTAAATAAAAAGAATGTGGTCTGAAATGTGCTGTCAGCGATCATGTGTCCATGTTTGCTTCCAAGTTATTGGTCCATAATCGCCTCAAAGCGCCTTCTTATAGGTCTGATTTAATCAAATAATCTGCGGGCTTAGATTTGGTCACTGTCGTTTTAACTCTCATCTAAATAAAATTAACATAGTTTTTTCTCCAGTTTGCAATTTCTGTAACGATAATCATAACCAACCACTACACCACTTATTTTTTGATTGCCCACATTTTAATATTCAAAGAACAATATTTATAGACTCTCTGTTAGAAATTTAAAAAAATCCTGATGCAATCCCGCGCTCCATTCAAATTTTATTGAGAAAAACAGACTGCTTTATACCAATTTATAATTTTATCATTTCTACCGTTGGTGACATTTGAACAAATGAGTTTGATATTGAGCAATTTGAGCAATCAACGCAATAAGAAAACAGATCAAGAGAAGAGATCAAGTTATAATATTTGAGCAACAAAGCATTAAGAAGTATACATCAGTAATATATCACAGAGAAGACGACGGCTGCATGGGCTTAGTACCCTTTGCCTTACCATAAAAAGGGGAAAAATTGCCAAATAAAATTAATCAAATAATAACGTCAATGATTACTGCAAATCGTTCAAACAAATTTTGAATAGTTGTTAATACTTAACTAATGCGTACATTTCCGCCTGACCACCATTTTGCTCACGTTTGCAGTTAAATATTAGAAGTGTTCACTTTTACCGATGTCTTTGTCGTGTTCTCTATTGACGAAAGCTAATTACAGTTTTATTGCGCGCTTATTATTACAGCCATATAAACAAATTCATGATCACAACACGAACTAAAACAATACACTGCAAATTGCACTGACTGACAGATAATGTTAAATTATATATATAATAAAATAAAATATTAGAAAGGACATGGCCTAGTGTGTGACCAGGATTAAAATGAAAAAAAAAAAGACCAAAGCAGGCACGTACGAACACCCACACTAACAGCAAAAATTTGACCAAATCCTTAACATTTGCATATTGTCAATTTTATCGCAGAGGTACACTGACTTTAGTTTATTGTCACAAACCCATAAGTGATTTTAGGCAACAGCATGTGCACTTAATATTCTATGCTAAGATGACACTTTTTATCCAAATACACTTGTGAAACTTACTAATATCTTATACACTTTCGATTTTAAATTGGCTGCGGCTATAAGAAGTATTTTACATGTTTGTGTATTTGTAGTGAACAAATTGTTATTATTTAGTCTTTTGATATGTCTGTTTACATAGTAAATATTAATAATAAATTTATAGTCAATATTTATTTTACTTTGGACAAACAAGTAATATTTTGTGTGCTACTTACATTTTCATCCCATAAATTGTAACAAAATAGCAATAGTGTCGCAGTTCTAATTTTGACGTAACACATTAGTATTATTTTGTAATTTGTATATTTACATTTACTAGGTGTGCCGTTGCATTTTTGATCATATTAATATGAGTTAGATATGATTCATGAAAGTATCCAATATAACATTTTATGCAAATTATAATATTCTATGGAAAATTCGTTACTAAATTATTTCGATGAATATTTATATGAATCTACTGACATATTATATGTTCATTTTTCTCCAACTAGAAAATGTATAACTTTCAAAATTATAGTGTAAGTATTATCATATTGAAAGTTATATACTATTAAGCAAAACACTTGTTAAGTCAAGTGTTTTGCTTAATAGTATAACTTTCAAAACAAAAAAAAAACACTATTCATTGTCCTACCAATAAGACATTTTACGTGTATGTTCCTTTCACTGTGCTGCTTTCATCGGTTTTTGAAGGCTTGGTGGAAGAAGTATTTGAGTATTGCTTTAAGCTAAGAGACTGGTCAGAACCAATAAAACAGTGTTTTAAGATGTCAACAAATTGTCACTAGTCGCCTGTCCCCTTATTATTTTACTTTTCAAGTACCATAGTTTAGCGATGTGCCGAGTACGGTTCGACTCAGACTCGATTTCTGCTTTGGAATCGCCTACTCGAAAACCAATTTATTTTGGTTCGAGTACGCTGGACTCGATTCCAGTACTCGAGGAAGAATCGGTTCGTACTCGCTAACTCGATTTTATTTACACGAGTCCTACTGACTCGAGTCTAGTATTTGAGTTTGATTAACTCGCTTGTACTCGCAAACTGTTTACATAAGCAATGAAGTGACGCGGGCCTAATATTACAAACGAGTTTGAACCTGCAGCTTTTTGTTTCATTTTTGTCCTAAAATCGGACTCTAGTTCTGGACTGGACTAGAATATCCAGACTCGAATTTTTAGACTCGAGTCTAGAAATATTGGAATACCAAACATAGAATTCGAGTATTGGGCTCGGATCAGGGAATCGAGTCCTGATTCGAATACCGTATAAACTGACTCGAATCGATTCGATCCACCAAAACAGCGACTCAGCACATCACTACCATAGTTACAGTAAGCGATACGCCATCTCAAGCTATACTGTTTGACCTTATTCCAAATATTGTTGTCATTTATAATCATGCATCTTAATGTAGCGCCTGCTGCATACAATTTGATAATAGATAAATACAATTCGAAAAAATTATTAGTTATAATTTCACTTTTCGTATTTACACAACTCTAGTTCTGGGCCTCTGTAACATGTTAAATTGAAGAATATTTAGAAATATTTTGCTACGAAGACATTTTTTTCTCTCATCTCTCGAGTTAAAACTTGAGTTTGTCTACTTTTATTACCATTCCAAATTATTTGCCAGCATTGGCACATTGTTATCGTTTTGCATTTCGGAATAGGACAATAAAACCACACTTATACATGTACAGAGTATGCCGATATCGTATTGAAGCATGTCAAGGTAAAACAATAATAATAGGTTAAATATGAACAATATATAGTTTAAATAATTTGTACCTGTTTTAAGTTATACTATCAAATCTTAAATCATTTTATCCGATGTGCAGTTACAGTGTGGTTGTTGTCTAAGTGATCACGTCTCAGTTCTCGCCTATATCTGCCGAGTAGTTGTGTGTATTCTTATTGTAAGTGCACATTTGCTTCATTGTAAAAAATTACAAGTGGTTTTCACTAGTATATGCATATTATGTTAATTAATATGACTGCAAATAGATAAATTTCTAGCCAATGTACACATGCATCAATAATAACTTAGATATTGATTGTAAGTTGTTGTGAGTGAGTCGTTATATTCCTAGCTTTCTCAAAAGGTTGGAATAGTTGAGTACAAATTAAAGACACACATTTTTCCGAACTCGTAAAGAGTTATGTTTGGGTTCACAGATCAATTAGACCACTGTGCTTACCAATAAATCCATCATAGTTTGTCTGGTATTAATCAAGAGACTTAATATTATGTATATATATATATATTAAGCTACAAGTTCATGTGCGTAGTTCATACATAATGTTCGTTGCTATTCAATTATTGAGAATATAGGTAAAATAACGACTCCTGAGGATAAATTATATTTATATGGATTTACAAATAAAAGCCTTGTGTGTATACTACTAGAAATCGAACTTGAGAGAAAAGCATTCTCAATTATTACAATGTCTAGTTTTAGTATATGTAATCCAGTTTACTAAAGGAAATGTGTACACGTGATCCTTCGCAATTTTTTAATACCACCTCCACATTATACTGGTTGTATACATATAAGTGTTTTACATAATTAATAATATTCTACTTAGTACATAAACTTTCTGTGGTATCTGTATGTAATGTATGTTAATAAAATTTATTATGTATATATTAAAAACAATGGCAAACAAGTTTTTTTCGTATATTTAGGTGTGTGTATTGTTTCTATGGCGATATGGCAGAAGCTATATTTATACTGTAGCGGTTGTTACAATTTTTTATTTACAAATTGACACCGAATTTTTATTATTTTTAATTTTGCGGCGGCAATCGCAAGCCTACATTTAACAATTATTGAAACCCGCCAATACAATGTTATACACGCATTTGTAACGTTAAAAGCTTAGTAAATTAATGATTTAAAACAAGTGGTTTTTTTTATTAATTCTCTCTGAAAAAAATAGAATACAGTATTTAAAAGGGCATAGGGCCATAAGCGTTGTATCTTTATAGGTGATAATATACATATTAATGGGAAAAACTATTATAACACAATTTTAATTACAAGTTTACATATTTTGTAATTTGTAGTACAATTCCGAAAAGTGAGTCTTACAGTTTTTTAATATAAAAAAGCTTTAATAATAGGTACTGTAAGTAGTATTATTATTTTCGTGTAAGTCGGGGCTGATATGCATCACTGCGACATATTAAGATCCATTGTGACCAGCCTCCTATGTAGGCCCTATAGTAGCTCCCTTAACTGGGCACTGACCAAGAAAGATAGGATGTTCCCAGTTCGGATTGTTTTCATTTCATCTGGGTCAAGGATGTAAGTAGTGACTGTAGTGATAAATAATTAAGGCAAGGACGTTTTTCGTAAAGGACATGATTTTAACCCACCCAATCACTTAGTTTTCGACAAAAAAATATATATAATTTGTAACTTACAAGTACAAAGTAGATGCAATAGTTCATCGTCATCTAGAGGCGTTTTCTACACTTGTGCGCGTTTATTAAACAGCATTTGTTTACATAAGTTTAAAAAAACCGGCCAAGTGCGTGTCGGACTCACACACAAAGGGTTCGGTACCATTGTTTTATGATATTAAAGGAAGCGGTTTACGATTTGCGGGGTATAAAAAAACTACTTACTAGATCTCTTTCAAAATAATTTTCGTTGGTAGTTTTTATAGTAATGTACATCATATGTTTTTTTAGTAAATTAGGGGGGGGTAAATTTTTTCCACTTTGGAAGCGTCTGTCACGCAAACTATTCGGTTTAGAAAAAAAAATATTTTAGAAACCTCGATATCATTTTTGAAGACCTATCCATAGATACCCCACACGTATGTGTTTGATGAAAAAAAGAGTTTCAGTTCTAAGTATGGGGAGCCCCCAATATTTTTTTTATTTTTGCATCAAAATCTTAATGCGGTTCACAGAATACATCTACCTACCAAGTTTCAACAGTATAGCTCTTATAATTTTGGGAAAAATGGCTGTGACATACGGACGGACAGACAGACATGACGAATCTATAAGGGTTCCGTTTTTTGCCATTTGGCTACGGAACCCTAAAAACACACACTACATACATACATACATTTTCATCCTATTATTATTTGATGCTGTTAATGATTTCACTGCCATTAATAAATAAATATCTATAGTAACATACATTTTCTCTCAAAATATCACTCGGTAACAAAATACTTTTCCCGTTTTGTAGGATGATGTATACTTTCATAATTTGCGATAAGTAAAAATCGGAACATCTTCACTCCAAACTAAAGCTTAGAACGTATTTTGTATCAGCGTGATGCAAAAATACAGTACCGCAAAATTAAGAAACGCGTAACGTCAGTAATTTACGTGGCTGTATGATATTTTTAAATTTGGTCACATTATACACGTGGTCAAGTTTTTAATGTTCATACTGTGAAATGTTGTCAATTGTATTTATTTTGAAATTATTATTTTGTTTGCTGTTTTTCAAAGATTTAATTAGTTAATGTATCATAACACAGTTATATAAAAGATATGGAAGGTTAGTACTAAGAAAATATGTAATTTGTGGCGTTAGAAACCTTAGGCATATTTTAATCCAATTATCGAGCTTAAAAGGTAAGAAAAACAAATTAAGAATATTTCAATAAATAAATAAATAATGAATATTTGTTACACTTACACCAATTAGCCTAGCCCAAGGTAAGCTCTGTAAGTGCTATGGGATCTAGGGTAACGGATAGACATACATATATAAATATTTTTTATAGAAATATATATCAACAACCATGACTAAGGCACAAATGCTCGCATTCATCGCACAAACATCTGCCCCCACCGGGTTTGAACCCGGGACCTCAGAGATGGCGACACCTTGAAACCGGTGTACTATCCACTCGACTATGGAGGTCGTCAAAGTCAATCAATTCGAAGTCCTCCATAGCAAACTCGTCTAAATTTAGGGATTCCTGGTTCAGCTAGATATATTTCAACGGATTTAAATTAGGAACATGTCAAAATAGTGCAGTGGCTATACGGATATTTTTATCGATATTCTATATGACTGACTTTCTATGACATTTCGACTTGAACCAAAATTATCCAATCATCTTCTTTGAACATCTACAGTAATATAATAATATAAGAGAATAGAATTGAACTTCTAATATTTATAATTAAAAAAACAAAAGCTAGTGTACTGATTTAAATAAAGTTTAGTACAAAATGGGCTAAATGTGTTTTATTATCAGAAACTATATATTTGCCACGGAAAACAGAAACAAATTATGCAAATGTTATAATTTTTATTTAATAATTTAATTAAAGCAACGAAGATTTAATTTATTTACGAATTCAAATAAATATATGATCAATATCCTTGTGAAATGTTTAATAATTATAGGAGTGGATAAAATAAAATTGGCGATCTGTGTTAGACCTGTTTTCCTTTCTTTTCTGTGGCTTTCAGATGAAATTATTAGAAAATGACGCCAAAATACGTTTAAAAAAACAAAAAAAAAACTTTATAATTAACTATATAAATTATATATATATATTATATATATATATATATATATATATATATATATATGTATATATAATATAGTTTTGTTTTATTTATTATTTGTCTAAACTGTAATAAAATGATACATAACAAGATGATATATTATTTATTATTATGTAATCAATTTCAACTGTCATTTATATCGTTTGGTTTGACATAAAAATTTATCGAATAGAATATAATAACTTTCCATTATTTTATATTTCTAACAGGTCTTTTAACAGAATATCCAGCAGCGACTTCTAAAGTGATTATTATTTATGAAATCTGCCAAGTGTTGAAAACCAGGGCGTAGTAATAGAAACTTAGTACGATGTACTAGTACTGAACAAGAAAATTATGTTAATAACGGTTTTATGATTTTGAAGAATTATACATCTAATAAATATTTGGTCTTTTCTCTAATAAACATTGCAGCTTTTATTCTATATATATTTGAGAAAGACGTATATCGCAGTGGACTCAACTGACAAATAAACGAAAGCTTAAATGTATATGAATCAAATGTGGAAACTCGCACAAACAACTTGTATTATGCAAAATGTTTTACTTTTTAATCGCCAAACGTAAGGAAAGTGGGTACCGACTTTCCTCACGTTTTTGAGAACACGAAAGACGGAATCAATAAATACATTGAAATTAAAAATTTTCAATTATTTGAAAGGCCTAAAAAACTCAATAAAACTTATTTTGATGATGGAATTTTTAATTTTAACAAAGGCCTAAATCGACTTACAGTATGCAATCAAAAAAGGCTTAGTTACTGGACTATTTGAAATATTGAGAATCACCAAATCCACCAAGTTATTTCCAGGATGTAATAAATTACTCAAATTGGTATGACGTATTACTATGATATTTTTGTCAGATTTTATTTAACAACCATGAAAATAAATGCACAGAGGCACCATTTTTAGGGTTCTGTATCCAAATGGCAAAGAACAGAACCCTTATAGATTCGTCATGTCTGTCTGTCCGTCCGTATGTCACAGCCATTTTTTCGAAACTATAAGATCTATACTGTTGGAACTTGGTAGGTAAATGTATTCTGTGAACCGCATTAAGATTTTGATGCAAAAATAAAAAAATAATAATAAATATTGGGGGCTCCCCATACTTGAACTGAAACTGAAAAATTTTTTTTCATCAAACACATACGTGTGGGGTATCTTCTATAAAAACTACCAACGGAAATTGTTTTGAATGAGATCTTGTATATAATTTTTTTTAATACCTCGTAAATCGTAAACAGCTTCCTTTAATTTCATAAATCAATGGTACGGAACCCTTTGTGCGTGAGTCCGACACGCACTTGGCCGGTTTTTTTTATTTTTTATCGATATTCAGAGTACAAAAGATAGGTAGGTAGGTTCTTCACTAGTATTGTATATATTCCTACCATGTTGGTAGTATGATTGTTTACGTCATTTGCTGTCATTGGGACAAATATCACTATAATACTTAAGAGTATGCTCATTAATTACTTTAAAATCTCACTTTAAATAGTAGTATACCGTAAAATGGGGTGAATAGGGACAAAATCAAACTTTAGACTTAAATTTGTCAATGATAAAGTACAAAAAAAACATTGATAACCGTCTGTGCAGCTGTCCGGCCGCTCATACTTTACGAATATACAAAAAAAAAACAATAAACACGTCGAGAACCCAAAAATTTTTGCCAAAATATGCCTTGTCCCTATTTATGCTTTAAGTGGGGTGACCTGGGATGCAAAGGGGGTGAATCGAGAAAAAGTCATAGGGTTGACAACAAAATTTTAAAATAATGCACTAACTGAAATAGGTTCCTATATAAGTGTAGTAAAATGTGATAAATGCAAAACTGGTGTTCTTAAATAGTAAAAATATAGGTAAGTAATATCTTTATTAGGTATTATCACAAAATTGTAATGTTTAATATCACAAATTATCTATAAGTTTATCATATTATTATGTGAGTAGTCTTATATCTAGAAACTTCAACAAAATTATATTGATACCTATTAGTAACAAACAAAATATAGAAAAATATTCACAACAATCAGCAAAGTTAAAAAAATAATAATTATAAATTCTTCAAAAATTAACAGGTTTTTCATAGTATAAAAACATATCTCTTATGAAGGTAGAAATATGCATATTTATATAAAAAGACTATATATTTATCAATAAAATAATAGTACTTATTATAATCAGCCTTAATTATTGAACTTCAGAACCTATTCAAGCTCCATGAGACCACGTAAAATGTCCTCATCATTAACATAATATTTTTTTGTTTCTCCTTTCGGTTTAATTACTAGTTTATCTGTCAAAGATACTTTATTCATATTTTTCATAACTTGTGTCGTATTTGTTTTAATATTTTTATTGTTATATTTTTTTATCGACGTAATTTGTATTCTACTTTTAGATTTAGAGGTCCCACCCACAACATCAATATCTTTTGTCGTTTGTTTCTTTTCTTTGCCGTCTTTATTTATTAGTTCGATTTCGGGGTTTATTTCTACTTCTTGAAAGACTTCGAACTCGTCGCCAAAAAAAACAGGCATTTTTTCAATATCAAGTTCGTCGATATTCTGAAACTCAGAGTCACTGATGTTGGTAAAAATAATCTTCTTTTCAGCGTCCTCGTTCTCTTTCTTAAGTTCAGTTTCTTTTTGTTTTTTTATTACATCTATTGTTTTCTTATTTACGTACTCTCTCATACTACATGGTTTCTTAAAAATATCTTCGTTATCATTTTCTTGTTTTAGGTTTCTTTTTTTGATTACAATAGCCTCTCTTTCTTCTGTAGTAACCCGTCGTATAGGTTTATTTTCATGATTAGTGTTCAGTTGTTTAGGTTTAATTTTCTTTAGTACATTATTTTGCATCTCTATCTTTCTCTTTTTCACACTTATTTTCGATTTTTTAGTAGACAGTTCTGTTTCAGAGTTTTCGGGAGACTTAGCTGGTTTAGAATTGATCAATATTTCAAATTTTTCTTCAAATTTTCTTTTTTTAGCTTCTGGAATTTGCATGGCAGTTTTGTACCGATGTTTACAATTTCTTTCTCGACTTTCAGCCGAATCGTTAGTACTAAATCCAACCATGGATATCTCGGATTGTTCTTGATTTTCTTCCAATTCAGATTCATCAGATTTATTGCTAATACAGTTACATTGTTCTTGGTTGCTCTCTTCTTTATCAGATGTTTCAGATACTTCTTTTATAGTTTCACCGCTCACACTTTGACCCGCTTTCACAATGATTTTTTTCTTTCTGTTCGATTTTTGTTTGTTGCCCGAGCCATATCGCATTTCTTTTAACATCTGTAATACTGTCTGGTTAATGGCTTCCTTATCACAGTCCTGTTCACTACATTTAGAATTTCCTGGTAATCTTTCCATAACCTTGCTTTTGTTTAAAGGGCTTATGCCGGCTTTCATGAATCCTGCTTGTATATTGGATGTGATTTGGCACTCGATACGATCTAATAACTTTTTTAACAGGCTTGGAAATTCACTTTTGGGAATAGTAGGCAAACTTCGGCCTGCGGTTTTTTTCCACGTAAACAAAATATCTCTCCACGCTCCTTTTGTGGGTCTAAAAAACGCCACATCCAAGGGCTGTGTGAGGTGGGTCGAATTTGCCGGAAGAAAAATAAAATACACATTTTGTTCTTTACATTTTTGAATCAAATCTAAAGACAAATGGGAGGAAAGATTATCACCAATCAGTATTTTTTTACCATCTTTATCGTCGAAATATGGCAACGCAACAGTACTAACCCAGTTCTCAAAGGTGATACTATCAAACCAGCCAGATGAAGTGCAGTTGTACCTGCAACCCTTTGGCCCTCTTTGAACCCAAGTATCATACAGATTCTTAGCTTTGTAAACAACGTAACAAGGAAGTAATGTTCCATCAGCAGATGCCGCCATCATTAACGATGTTGACGCTTTACTATGGTTCATAACCCTCTCTGGGTATTTCGCACCCCTTTTTGTGATAACCTTCCTTCTTCCAGGATCGTCGGATAAATTTGTTTCGTCGTAATTTACAATATTACACGAAGGCACGCCTTCTAAAGATTTCTCCAGTTCTGCGAAATACTCTTTGATAATTTCTGGCGAAACGGACGCTCGCGACCTTTTTATATTTTGACTAACTCTTTCCGAAATTTTGCTCTTGTTTCTTTTTAAAAAACTTTTTACAAAGTCTGGGCCAGGGAGATTGTCCTTAAATTTTTTTGCGTTGACTCCAGTTCTATCTAAATATCCTTTAATCATCATTCTCAAATCGTAAGTATCAAAAGGGTAACCCCATTCAGAACAATGGTTCAAATTTTCTATGATGTATTCTTCAACCTCTGCACTTAGAACTGTTTGACCCCCGTGCTTTTTCATTATTTTTGTATTGTGTCGATGTAATACAGATTTTGGTATGCCATATTTTTTGCTTATATTGGCAAAGGAGCTATTAGAACTTTCATATTCGCGAAGTGCAGCATGCATAATTAGATCGTCATATTTTTTGTACTGCCTCGTACCTTTTGGCTTATATAGACGAGGCATATCTGAAACAAAATAATGGAAAAAAGTTTTCGAAATAGCATTTACTTGTGCTGATTTTACTAATAAAAATTAAATATATACAAATAAAAATATTTTTAATTAGGACTTAATTTTTTATTACACTTGCTCAAAAATTTATGTTTTGATGTGACATACACATATAATATATGTAGTACTACTAGCTGCTACGTTAAATGAATTTTTTCGAATCACAGAATCACGCCGATGCCGCAGAAAAAGTAGGATATTTTCGTCCCCAGGCGTTATACCATCTTCATAATAAATTTTACTAAAATTGTTGACGTGAAAAGACAACAAACAAACAGACGGAAGAACTTTCGCATGTATTATATTAGTATAGATAACTTTTTTTATAGGTAGTTTGCCACTAGATATAAAAATTCTGTTTGTTCAAATTATCAGAAATGCGTTAAACAATTAACATCTGACTAGGTTCTTGGCTACAATACATACAAGTAAACGGTTGTTGATTATATACCTTATAACTAAAATAAAAAGTGACAACCCTGTCCCTATACAAACCTTACCGTTTCTATTCGCCCCTCAGGCGTCTCTATTTACTAAGTAAGGCGTCTCTATTCAGACCACTGACGTCCCTTTTCGCCCCTCTACCGTACCTATTAACCTCTTGTCTTAAACAAAATTACCGGGTCTTAGATATTTTGATTTTATGCAAAAAATACACCATATTTATACTTACCTGCATTTGTGTAGATTCAACAATGTGCAATCTAACATCTGGACCAACTTTAAACTTAGCAGCACTTATATTTTGTCTTAAAAAGATAAATCTTTGGCACATAAATTAACACACTACTTCGAGACCGATTTTCAAAGACAATCTTTGACCATTTGTAACTAACTTCACTGCGTTACGGTGTTGCTATTAAAAAATATATATTCTACTACTCATAAAAGTAATTTACCCCAATTAGTAGATTTATCTGATTTACTTGGGTACCGCTTAAAATTTCGTTCCCGGTTTTGTCCCTATTCAGACCCCGATCCCTATTCACCCCGTTTTACGGTACTTTTAGAATCCAGGCCAGTAAAGCATCTCAAAAAAAAAGTATACTTTTATTGGTCTGTGGTATACCATAGAGAATGTACTCGTCTGTGCTCAGCTCTGGTGTCTGGTATAGTTACTTTACTCTTTGATCTGTGCTCTTTGGTGCTCAGTGCTCATGTGCTCTGCTCAGGAACAGGAAGTTTTGATTTTTGAAATGTAGTGTTTATATGCTTCTTGGGTACCATTATCTTACACTAATTAACTAGATAGAGAACCTTTACGAATATTTGTGGAAATGGCCTTAGTTTGCCTTCCGGCAGGAGATGTATTCGTGCCCGTAACCATCGAAGAGCCTGATATTCACAGTGGAATTTTAAAACTTTTGAATGTGATACGACCGACCTGGCCTTCAAATAATATAAACTTTAAAGTATGTATATGGTGCTACCATATCCATAATATACAGTTTTTCCCTAGATCAGCTGTATTGAGTATAATATAAATAAAATATGATTGATTCATGTTTTTTTTTGTGAGAACTATTTATTTTTCTCTCTATATGAGCGATTTATTTCTCTAATCTACAGATTTTAATCTGTTTTTAGCTATTCACAGATGGAATAACCAATAAGCTTGTCGCTTGTCAGCTAAACAATGATGCTAATATAGAAAATACGGTTTTAGTTCGTATTTATGGAAATAAAACTGATTTATTGATTGATCGTAATGCTGAGTTAAGGTAAGTTACTCTTCATATAAATAGTTTATGCTTTTAAGCTCCATAAATATATGTCTGGTTAGTATAGTGCCATATTTAGGTTTACTAAAACCATCTATTTGCAATTAATAGAATACCAATAATCTAATGGTCAAAAAGTATTGGTTGATATAAAGCTTACTGTACCCAAATAACATTGTTACTTCATATATCTTATATATAAAAATGAATCGCAAAATGTGTTGGTAAGCTCATAACTCAACAACACCTGGACCAATTTGGCCAATTCTTTTTTGTTAATGTTCGTTGAAGTTCAAGGAGGAATTATCGGAAATACCCTAAAAACAGCCCTTTTATTTTCCCATGCAAACGTTTTCTAAGTAAAACGTACAGTCGAATTGAGCTTTATTGTTATTGTATAAAGTTCATATTGCAAGCACTCACTATTGTTTAAGCAATGAAGGTGTGTTCCTAACATCAAAGAGTCAATTTGCACTTTATTAACGCTACATATAGTTGAAATTCAATCATATCTATCAAAACAGTGTGCGTGCGTGTGTTGGAGCACAGAATACATTGTTGGATGATTTAATGTCACGTTCCAAAATTGAATAGCCACAAAATGTAATGGGTTATTTAGACTTTTTTTGCAATTTGGTTGGCTATGCGACATTACCTATAAAATAATTAGGAACAAAAAGCTGCCACTGTACAAATCTTTTTGACAGAACGAAGTCTGTCGGGTCCGCTAGTGTACTATATATATATATAATAGATACCTTTTATAAATCCATCATGGATGTGAAATTGACGTCAGAACTGTTTGTTGTAGTTTCAATTTTTGGAATTATATCAAATAATAGATTAGCTGCAGTGGAAGTCTTAAAAGATACATGTTGTCCTCCTTTCTGAGAAGGCACCCTTTAAAAGTTTAAGTGAAAAAATTAATTTATGAGTTGTTAAAATTTATTTCCATCATTAATTGAAGTCTAATTCTAGACTTTAGTTATAGTTTTATTACCTACTTATGAATCAATTTCTTATCTATCATGCCCTATTCCAGTAATGTGCAATTATTTCTTGACTTAGAATTATTTTATTTGTTTATACATTTACCATATAATATAAATCAATTTTTTTAGAATGTAGACATTTGTACAGGCTGTGCTAGAAAATGTACAATTTTAAAAATTGTACTGATTTGCAATGGTACACAAGAAGGGGAAGTTGGTAATTGGAAATAGTAGCTCTGTTGTCTGAAATTTATAAGTGATAAAGATTTCAATGGATAACAATGTGCAATCTGTGTAGAGATTTATTTTAAAAAATGGTGATTGATGACCGATGATATTATACGGTTTCTATTTTTCGCTTCGAAAGAATTTGAATTTAAATTGTGTGTGAGAAAATCTCACTATATATATCAATTAAAGAACTGATATATCATCTTTATAAGTAAGAAATAAAACCAAATTAATAGTTTACCATCTGCTTTCGCCGAAACAATGTTGGACATCCAATCATCAACTGCTTATAACTGAAAGATGCATTAAAAAGTATTCTGTAAACAAAGTGCAGTAGATTGTCATGGAGTGAGGCCTGACATCCTGGAAACACCTCACTTCACGTCTACTTCACCTCACTCTAATAGAATTTTTCCAAGAGGATATCTCAAAGAGCCACATACAATAAAAAAAAGTTTAACCCACCCTAGTGAAGGCAAACAAACATATAATTAACCTTCTTACCACAAATGCAATATTTATACATATTGTAATGTAGTTATTGGGTAAATCAAGATAAACGGCAAGTAAATTTAGTAAATATAGTTCAGATCACACATTAAATAGATTTAATAATAAATAGCACATGAAATTAGAAAATCCAAAATGGCAGAGATCCTTACCACTGTGGTAATGACAGGACGGATTGCTGGAATGGAACACTCATTGCTCTGAGTTCTATCTATCAAAAAATTGAAATACATTGTGACTAGGATGCGTAAAATTGTAGCAATCATTAGGATTGACATTAATTTGTTAACATTTTTTTTCATATTTTGTATTTCTTTAAACTTAGTTGTACTGTTTCAGAAGTTGATACTGTTGGCACATTAATTTTTACTAGTAATTTTATTTTAATTGTGTGTATATATGCATTTACAGTAGTTTTTGTGCCATCAATATTATTTGTTTTTTTTTAGTTGTAATTTTCTAATCAAATATTTAAAAGGTAAAAAGACTGAAAGAGATCTTGGTTAGAGATAGTATTTTTTCAAATCATTTTTTTATTTTATATGTACAATAAAGAATTTACATTAAATGATATGAATTATTCACATTTTATATTTATTCTTAGTGTAAAAAAAAAATATTAACAAAAAATTTTGGCATCATTTTTTAATCTCTTGACGGAGAATTTGTGTATCTCTGCTCCGTTTTGTTTCCCTGAATGCACAAGAATCGATTATGGCAGTTTACAATATCTCTGTGAAGTGCCTGGAGAATAGTATGCAAATGAGGGAGACACAAATACATACTTGGTGTAATACAATACAGGTGGCATTTTGTCCTAAAATGGGTAACAGTCACAATCACAAGGTTTGTCACGAAATAGTCTTTTCATAATCGTGTGTCTCAGTAAATCATACAATTTATACTTCAGGCAATGTCCTTGTAATCTGTGTGGTAAACAAGTCATTTCTAACATAATAGAATATTGTCCATAATCTATAGATATTTATAAATATTTTTTAATCCATAAAATGTGATTTGAATTTAAGTAAAAATGTATCGACATCTATTTCCTCATTTTTTTAAGTTTTATGTTATATTGAAAGTAATAATAACGAGACGTCCCTTCAAGGCATGTGTTTGGCCTCAGTTACATTAGGCTATTTCCATAGTGTTCTAACTACTTGGCTAAACTTCCCTAGACAAGTCTCACTTTAGTTCATCCATTCTAGTAAATGTCATCAGAAATATTCTTGTAGAGCAACACGACTTGATCTTTCAGAGATGAATGAAGGCGTTCGTCAAGCTTGCCTACTCGCCCCTGGTTTCTTGCACTTAGTTGGTTTGACGGAGTTATGTATCACAGAGCCGGGAATAACGAATTTTTTGCAGATTTGTTTGTGCTCACGATCTATACCAGGGGTGGGCAAGGTTGAATTAAAGAGAGTCAAATTTTAGAATTTTCATTGTATATGAGAGCCACAGGGGTCCTTCTTATTATCCGCTCGAATAAAAACAAATAATTATGTTTAATTACATGATTTTAATTTACAAAGTTGACAAGAAGAATAATCATTTCAAAAACTATAATGTGATTAATTAATATAATACTAATACAAAACGAGTAATGTCAGTTTTACATTATGCAATTTATTGTGCAATAAATTTGTATTTTATTATGATTATGAGTATTCGATTTTTATTTTAATGTAAATATTTGTTATAAAAATATTAAAAAAAATTAAATCTGACAAATAAATATAGTAGTACAAAAAGCAGAAATTGATAAATTTTGCGGGAGCCATACATAAATAGAAGAGCCGCACTTACGCACCCGTGATCTATACAGTAGACAACCTATATATAGATAAACAATTTTGTGTGTAACCCGGAAGACTCGAGAGATGACTATTTCATCCAGATAAATAATGTAGAACTCGTTCATAAGTCTACTGACTTCGCAAGTGCCGCCACAGACTTAGACTGCTTTATTAACTGTTGTATTATAGTTAATGCGCTTGTTATTAATATGTCAGCATTTCCTTATGGCGCTTCGCCAACAAGGAAATGCTGACATATTATCCTCATTGACTAACAGCCTCCTTATTATCATATCTCCAATAAGGTACTAAGGACTGGAACCCTGAAGGAAAACGTAGTCGTCATGATCCTCGTCAAATATGGTGGATATGTGTATAGCGGAATCAAAGGCAAAAGTATAGAATGATTAGGAGGTAGGATTACCATGCCTTCTCCCCATTAGAGAGACATATAAAGTTAACGTACAATAGGATAATCACGAAATAAGTTCTAAAGATCGTAAAAAGCTGGGAATGATATCTGTTCTCTCTTAAAAATCCTCCTGTAGCTGTATAAACATTATTTTGTACATGTATATGACTAAGTTACCAATAAACAATTGTTTAAAAGTTTTGGTATGTCATAGTTTTCTTTTTCTGCAGAAACATTAAAACTCTCAACATTCTGGGTCTAGCACCAAAAGTTTATGGAATATTTGAAAATGGGATAGCTTATCAATATTATCCTGGGGAGACTCTTGATACTGAGACAGTGTTAAATGAAAAAATATGGCCGTTAGTGGCATGTTATATGGCAAAAATGCATAAAGTGAAGCTTGGGAAGGAGGTATACTACATATAGTTATTAAACTAGATTTATAGCTTTAATTTCAGGTCATCATTTGGTTCACAATAATTATTTTACTTTAACTCTTTCATTCAGTGTAGCAGGGTATCATTTTCTATTAAATTTTTGTCTGTCATATTTGTATGCTAATAATGTTCCTTGTGTTTTCCAACTGTGTTGTCAAATATGCAGACTTCTCTTCTGATGGTAAGTGAATATAGTCAGGACATGTGGTTCTCATTTGTTTCGCAATAAATCTGGTATAGAATCTGTTTAATTCGCTAACAATATACACCAAAGCTCTTCTTGTTTTTCATGCCATTGCAACCATATTATTAAAAGAATAAAACCTGTCTGCTTTGAAACTTCCTTTTTTTATGACTGTATTTGCAATTAGTATATCTGAAATGAACATTTTATTCTTAATGCGTTCGTTTATTTAAAATTAAAATTTAAAATGAATAAGGCTGAAAACTATTTTTATTAATAATTAAATTTAGTATCAGTATGTTACTGGATACCACTTGTTGATAACATTTTAAATGTTCATTATCTTATATGTAATAACAAGTAATGATTTCAGGTGAAAGAGGAACCTATGGTTTGGGATAAAATTGAGCAGTTTCTAAGTTTGCTGCCAGAACCATTCACTGATGTCAGTAAACAAAATAGGTTTGTAATTTTTTTGTAGCTAATAATATCAAAATAACTTATGTGTGAAATCACTGGCATTAATAAAATTAAACGTCGAAATTCCCTTAATTCCCAGTTGTTCATTTTTAAAGATGTTTAATGCATAGAATATATATTACATAACCGAATTCGCAACAGATGTCTGTTATATATTAAATCCATCGCATTAAATATTCTGACAGCGTCTAATTAGTAAAATATTTTGTTTCTTTTTGTTATAGATTTGCCAATAGTTTTGGATCAATATCCAGGTTAAGGATAGAATCAGAACGACTTAAAACACACTTAGTTAAAACCGAGAGCCCGATAGTGTTTGCTCACAATGATTTGCTTCTAGGAAACGTCATCTATAACAAAGAAAAAGGGACTGTTGCTTTCATTGACTACGAATATGCCGCGTATAATTATCAAGCTTTTGACATTGCTAATCATTTCAATGAGTATGTTGGTGAGTAAATAAACAACATGTAAAAAGTAGTACACTGGTGATATAACGATTATTTTTTTATGTATTAACGGATTATCATTACATCTCACATACATTCTTATCCATCCATCCGTGTCTACCCTTGCAAAGTTAAAGTATTTAGGTCTTAATTTACCATGTTAATAAAATTCTGCTTAAAAAGTTGGTGCATGTCCATATTGAGACATTACACGTTGGCGTAATACCGGAGAATGATGAAATTATATCAACTATAAATAATGATAAGATGATAACCTTATACACTATTTGCGATAATATAGTTCTTGTTTGCCAAGTGTTATAACAAAGATACAATAAAAACTATCAATATTTCTCCTAGGTATTATCTATGCCCAGGTCCTGAATGGGCTTGTGCTTCGAAGATATTAGGAATCCCGAATAAACATCTACAACTCCTACACTTACCCTGTTATACAAAATGTTACAAATTTGCTTTCTTTGCCATTACCTCTCTTGACAGCGTCTCTGTCAAACTTCTGCGACGAAGAAACAGTATTTTAGATCCTCCACTCAAAACCACACGAGCTCGCATACGCTCAAGAGCCATGCATAACACTTATAGAATAAGTGTACAAAGACTTGGTCTGTACATTAAGCGCTATACCATATATAGAGACATACCTGGTACCTAAAAAGCACGCTTATGTTATGTCGAACCCGTTCAGATCGAACAACTAGATTACTCTACTTAGCCGTAGTTGTTTTAGTTCGACTTGTATTATGTATGGGCCTTGGATTGGGTTCTATGGATAATATATTAAATAATTGTTTAAAAACAAGACTTGTGTTTCTTTCGCCATATTAAATCATGTCAATGACAGATAACAGACATTTTCTATTTATGACAAATTAACCTAGGGGTTCATGGTAAACATAGGCAAGATATGCAACAATAGTGACACCTATCCACTCCTCTACATCTTGAACATATTTTACTCTTTTTGCTAGTGGTAACGGAATTATCATCTGTATGGCCAGGAAATTGGATTACTACCCTAACTTTTAGTCATTTGCATTTGTTCCGCTTCCAGTTCGATCTGACAACTTCTATTTCTGTCTTTATATTATTGTTACAATTTGTTATGAAACGATTGTCCTTCAGAGTTTGTAATTGATAGTTTTAATCAACATATTTTTTTTTAACAAGGATCCTTAAATTGAAACAATGTCGAGATACGACTTGGATATTAAGATCTTGAATTGATTTAGCCACTACTCTTACATACAAACTGTCCTTGTATTATTAATTATTAGTTTCTATTTATTGTATTGTGATGAATTTGGTTATTTAGGTGTCCGAGCCTTCGCTTGACCCACTGTGAGATAACATCCTGAATTTTACGTGTGGCAACACTGGTTGATTACTGGGCACCCCAATGACAGAGCGCGTAACGTCAAAACCTTACCCCTCTCCCCGCGCGTCGATTGCAGTGGCAAGGCAGGCGCTTGCGCTTCCTCAGTACGTTTTTGGATTTTAACGTGTTAACACGGTTAGCAAAAGTGAAAGAAGTCAAACTAAGTATAAGGTAAGTTAATATAGAAGTCTTGCATTTCTTAATAAGCTATTGTTCTGATGCACAGACATTTGGGAAAGCCCCAGGTCTGCTTTAAACTAGGAAAGCCCTAGTTTACATCGCAATGTGGTATACAACGTGGTTGTTGATGCACCTTGACTTTATATTCTTCTTTCTGATATCTGAAATATATAAACTATTTGCGCTAATGCTAGGTAAGCCCTAGATCACGCCACAATATATCTACACTGTCGCCTCATTGTTAAAAACATGGGCAGTCGACATGTTGCCTGTGCCAACACACGACATGCTACCGGACGGCGTGTAGTCTGTTTCAAGACACCTTGTCGTCTGGAGCAAACGCCTTGTCGTCTGGAGCAGACGACAGGTCGTCTGTGCCAACAGACGACATGCAATATACGACGCTGCCTGCGCACGTTCGTAATACGCATCGGCTTATGCATTCTGTTTGCTTGTCTACAGACGACTACAACTATGGGAAAGCTGCTGGAATGGCAACCGCCTCCAGCGGATGATGAACATTATCAAGCACTTATACATACACTGAACGCCATTTATCCTGACGGATGGAAGGATTGGGTTGTTAAAAGTGTTACATCAAAAGATCTTTTTGGTGAGATACTCAATACTGACACGGAAGCGCGTCTACGCTTTGCCATACCAACGCTCCGTCTGGCTAGAATCTTTAAATGTGAGAAATCACTCAGTGAGCGGCGTTACAGGGCTCTAAAAAGAAAACTGCTGGAATGACCAATTGGATTAGCCCTTATTTATCAACCTCTCTCAATCATGGCACAAGTTCACCCAAATGGGCCACAGAACAAATTTGATTCCATGTTCCCAAGTCTGAAGAAATACTTCTTATCCCGTAAAGAGGCCTCAGATTACTTAAAATCGGTAACAAAAGACGAAAACCTAAGACTCCTCGAGCTCATCCTCGTCGTCAAAACGACACCACGAGCAAGATCCAATACAGCCCCAGAAACGACAGAGAGTCTTAAATGATATTCATCCCCCAGATACCCTATCTGAATATATGCGACAGCAAAACGAGATTCTGGGCAGATTATGCGAGATTACGTATGGTCTTGCTCAACAATCGCCAGGCCCTAACCTCTCGACTAATCACATCCTGGTGAGCTCCCAAGATGACGCTGGCTATGACAGGGGTTCAAGCATTGAAGACTCATGGAACGCACCTCCCCTAGCGGAGGATGAAGAAATGGAAGATGGTGGCGAACCTCTACTCGATTTCGCCGCGGAAACTAAAGAAAGTGAGCAAAGCTAGGCAAGGGTTCAGACAAGACCGACATTTCGTAAACAAAATCGCCGAAACCCTGAGAAACAGACACGAAACCTCAACCAACAGCGTCCGCAAGAAACAGGGGAGGATATTATGAAGGAAAAAGGCAGTAAATTCCAAGCAGGGCAGGTTAGTAATAAAATTAGGGAGTGTCAGGCACTTGGTGCCCCACGTTGCATTCTGTCAATTTTATCCGGATACAGAATTCCCTTTGTAAAACGTCCCCCTAACTTTAGGCTAGATAAAGGCACTTGCGCCCGATACAGTACCAAATCATCGACAGAAATGTCTGAGGTAATCGGTAAGCTGAAAGAAATTGGGGCAATACGCAAGTGTCAACACAAAACAGGTTTTTTATCATTTATGTTCTTAAGAAAGAAAGTAGATGGAACTTATAGACCGATTTTCGACCTCAGGTGCCTAAATCAGTATCTACGGGCACCAAAATTTAGACTTATTAATCAATACAAAATTCCGGGATGTTTAAATATTGGGGATTATATGACCAAAGTGGACCTCTCTCAGGCATATTTTCATATTCCAATTGCAAAATGTCACCGAAGATATTTAGCATTCGCATATGCCGGAGTTACGTATGAAATGACCTGTTTACCCTTTGGCTTAGCAACAGTTCCCTGTACATTCACGAATGTGACTAATTGGCTTGCTAATTATTTCAGAAAACAATCAATCTGCATACTGGTCTACTTGGACGATTTCCTCCTCATGCACACGGACCCAGAAATCTTGCAAAAATTGGGAAAAGTCTGTATTGCAACCAACCTCCAGCATGGAATATCTGGGACTAACCTGAAATACACATCTCAATACCAAAAGTCTCACAGACGACAAAATCAAGAAAAATATAAAGGTAATAAAAGACACTTCAAAAAAGATTTTGGACTTGGCAGTCTGCGAAAGTATTATTTAGGCAATATCAATTTCGCCTCTTGCGTCGTGCCATTTGGACGGCTTCATTGCCGAAGAATCCAGATAGAAGCAAACAAACTGACAAAGAGAGAGCGGTACAAACATTTGTTACCAATACCCGTGCAGGACGAGCTGGAGTGGTGGAGCACAAATATAACGAGACAATCCCCGATCCACCATGTAGACCCGACTATTTTTGTGAGCACCGACGCATCAGGTCTTGGATGGGGAGCTTCAGTAAACGGGCACAGTCTGAGCGGTTTCTGGAACAAAAAACAACTCAAATGGCACGTCAATCAAAAAGAGTTGTGGACAGTCCTAGAAGTACTGAAGATAAAGGGTTTGCAATTTCAAGGACAAACCGTCATGATACAGACAGACAACAAGACTGTTGTATCATACATAACGAAGGAAGGAGGGACCAAATCCTTGAAACTTTTACAGACGACGTTCAAAATATTCCAGGTTACAGAGAGACTACAAATAAATCTTATAGCACGATACCTTCCGGGTCGATACAACCTCATAGCCGACAGCCTCTCAAGAGACAACGCCCTGCCAGAGTGGACGTTATCAGAAGGTATTCTGAAACTGATATTTCGGAAATTCGGGACACCAGTCATAGATCTATTCGCCAGCAAACGATCTGCTGTAGTAGCGAAATATGTCAGCGAAAACGCAGAAGATCGTCAATGTGTGTTTGTAGATACTTTCAATCGACCGTGGAATTTCAGACTCGGTTGGATATTTCCCCCACCAGCCCTGGTCCCACGGGTTCTGCGTCACCTCGGGAAGAGCAAAGGTGTCGTGTAGGACCCAAATGGGAAAAGACCTTTTGGAACGCCGAGCTGAGACAACGTGCCCTATCCAACCCTATGCCCATATGCCCTATGCCCAACGTGTCAGGATCGACACATACCCCGGCTCGCCACAGCCGGGGTATGCAATTTAATGCATTTTCCACAGGGAAACAAAAAAAAAAATAAAGCACAACAGTAGGTAACTGGAAAAGTAAAAATACTTTCCTTAAGCACTACTTTAAAGAAACCAAGAGCGGTCAAAGTACCTCAAAGGATAATAATAGTTAATAATTGTTTTACACCAATGTGATATATCAGTAGATCTCAATGTCCTCTATATAATTCTTTTATTGATATAAGTACGACCTAGTCAATGTAATGTTTAAGTTTGGTAAAAAGAAATGCCATTTTAAGTTTATTTGTTCTTGTTATAATAATTAAATATATTCACTTTTTGTACATAACATTCCCTAGAAATGAAGGCTGTGATTTTGATCATATTCTTTTGTTGGAATGCCCTTTACAACGTCTAGGCACCCGTTGTATACTTGTATCGCAGCGCCCGCAGAAAATAAACACTTCTCCCAGTGGGTCAAGCGAAGGCTCGGACACCTAAATAACAACGTTTTCCCCCCGAAGGGTAGAAAACGTATATTTAGGTTCCAGCCAAAGCTTGACCCACTAAGAATTAACATTCTTGCTGGCTTGTGAGTACTGAGGAAGCGCAAGCGCCTGCCTTGCCACTGCAATCGACGCGCGGGGAGAGGGGTAAGGTTTTGACGTTACGCGCTCTGTCATTGGGGTGCCCAGTAATCAACCAGTGTTGCCACACGTAAAATTCAGGATGTTATCTCACAGTGGGTCAAGCTTTGGCTGGAACCTAAATATACGTTTTCTACCCTTCAAGGGGAAAACATTATTTGTGTTTTTGACTTGTTACTTGACAATGTTGTGTCGCCTACAAAGGTGTCAGACTGATATTATAATTAAAAATCTTTGTATTATTGCATATATTGCTGGTGTCTTTTTTTTACGATGGGAAATGCACCTTGTCACCGCATTGGTTATATAGGCGCAGCCATGTGTGGGGCTCTCCGGTCAGAGGTACCGGCCTACCCACTAAAACGCCCCGGTGTCCTCCAAGCCCATATCGGGGCGCATGGTGGGGTGCGCTTTCGCGATTTTACCGACACATACGGTGTCCTAATAAATAATTATAAATTGAAAAATTCTCGTTTCTCCTTTTTCGCCGGGTAAACGGTAATTCGGTAGTATCGGTAACATAACATTTTCTAAGATGTGATGTAATTTAGCCGTCGCACGAGGAGTCCGAGAACACAACCCCCTACTACCTCCTACACTATCTGCAATAAATCTAGCTCCAAACATGTATTGAAATTTTGTTTCTATTGATGCCTTCATTCAAATACCTTTTCGGCTGAAAATATTGAATTACCCTAGTGGAACTCTAAATATTCTGGCGAAATTCAGTCTAGCACGTCTATCGGTGTTAATGAAATATAGGTATTTTCTTTAGGTAAGATTCTATGTAATAAAACCCATTTATAATTGTTGTGCATTCGTATCATAAATCTCCACAAATAAATATTCAAATTTAAAAATTACTATTTCATATTCGCATACGAATACGAAATTAATATTTCATATTCGCCTCTTATAAATTTTCGATCGTTTATCGTTATACGTGATAAATTCTCTAATGGACGGGAAAACAGGGCAAAAAATTTTTGAACCACATTTAGATTAATTTCGAAATCGTTTAGAAAATTTTATATATAAAAAGTTATGGAACTGCATCTCTGTTACATATGATATTTTAAAAAGAAAATAGCTTTAGAGAATTATGTTTCAAATAGCGGAACGGATCAGTGGAACAAAATTCACGCGTTAAACTGAGCTCTCCGAGTTTCATTGTATTTAAGATTAGATAAAATGCTCTCTGGGCCAGTGTGGTTGACTAAGGTCCAATTTCAGTTTTCCCTTAATGTTGACGTCGTATTATTTTTAGCTGCGGATGAATCTCTAGTGCTTATTATTACTAGAAAATGTGTTCTATTGCATGGATTGAAAGTATCTTATTACTCTACAGGTCTGTCGCTTGAAGATATCGATTACTCGAGATACCCTAATGAAGAATATCAGAAACTTTGGATTCACACATATCTTATCGAGTATTTACAAAGACCACCAACTACCAATGAAGTTGATAAAATTTACACGGAAGTTCAGCAGTTTACTGTAGCATCACATTTCTTGTGGGGCATTTGGTCATTGGTGCAATATGAGTTATCGAACATAGATTTCGATTTCGGGAGGTGAGGCATTAAAATGTTAATTTAACCGTTTGCCAATTTATTATTATTAAAAAGCTTGTTGGATTGTCAGTGTCTTCTGTACTTTACTATAATATTTTATGTTTATTCATGTTTTTCGTATCACCATTTGTAGTCTTATATTTAGTTTAACTCATCTTCTCCGCTTTACTTGACACAAGCCTTTCGTTTCCTTTCTATAAAACTCAATTTTAAGATTTGTACAGAGATTTACATGGGTAATTTCACACCGTGGACTACCTGATTAGCCCGTGTAAAGTCTTTGTCGTCAGGATATAAATAATAAAATTCCCGTTAAATTGTACTAAAATATATTCAATATCTTATAATAATTTACATGTCTTATGTCCAGAAAACCTTAATGACAAGTCATGACATTGTATCAAACTTTATGCCTATAACACCTCTACAATAGGCTGGCCGCCTACCATGGAGTCATAACAGCCGGATGTTAAACTCTTTTATTCTCACGGGAAAAGCAGCGAACCCTCATAACTGGCTATAAACGTAATGGTCGTGTAATTATCTCTAACTAAATGATGGTGCAATGTATTTATTCTTATTGGCATGTGATGTAAACCTCAGGAAACGAAGTAATTTAGGCAACCAGCTACTGAGCCATTGATGTTTTTGTTCACATGAATCCACGGAACCCGTGAGATATAGAAACTATAATTAAAGAAAATATTTGTAGAAAGTAGCCTTAATAATAAAAAAAATAAACAGAGAATATTTTACAAATTATATCTATTTCATGAATGGAGTATAATTAAAACTACACTAATGTAAAGCACTAAGCACTAAGTTAAATGTACTACTATAAATATTCAATATCTTATAATAAATTACATGTCTTATGTCCAGAAAACCTTAATGACAAGTCATGACATTGTATCAAACTTTATGCCTATAACACCTCTACAATAGGCTGGCCGCCTACCATGGAGTCATAACATTTCCCACCCCTAGTATTGGAAAGCCAATACTCCAGATAAGTCGGACAATAGTATAAAAACATGAGGTCAAAAGGTAAAAGTGAGATAGGTTTACTGCTAACACTGCAACAAAGCAAGAAAGTCAATTTCATCGTCAGGTAAGAAGTTGTACTCCAGTTACAGAAGTCCTCAGTCAGGTAAGTCAGTTGACGTCAAGTTTTGCCAGCTTGGTTACTGGTCTTTTGAAAAGGCCATGAGCTAAGCGCACCTCGGCCACTCTGACCGCTCCGTCAGCCGCCGGAAAAACGCGTTCTACTAGACCTTTAGGCCATGAGTTTCGAGGTAAGTCTCCGTCACACAAAACCACTATATCACCTACTTTTAACGGCTCTACTGGGCCGAACCATCTTCCGCGTCGAGTGAGTGTTGGTAAATATTCTTTGATCCAGCGCTTCCATACCTGGTCAGCTAGTCGCTGTGCGTGTCGCCATGAGTTCTTAAGTAAATCTCGATCAGAAAAACTACCTGGCTGATGAATATTGTCTGGTGACATACCATGGATGAAGTGATTAGGCGTCAAAGGCAAAGCGTCGTTATGGTCCAAAGGCACTATAGTCAGGGGTCTATTATTAATCGTACTTTCTGCCTCAGCAAGAACAGTCAGCAATATTTGCTCTGTCGGAGCCTGCTCCTTGAGCACGTTTCGAAGTGTCGTCTTTACGGATCGTACCATCCTCTCCCAACATCCACCGTGATGAGGTGACAGTGGGGCTATGAACTTCCACTTGATCTGTCGAATGCTCATGAAAGATCGCAGTTGGTCTTGGTCGATAGTACTTACTGCCTGTCGAAGCTCCCGATCTGCGCCTTTGAAAGTCGTAGCGTTGTCAGACATTAGGATCGCAGGTGTCCCTCTCTTTGCTACGAACCGTCTTATTGCCATGATAGCACTACTTGTGCTAAGATCTGTCACTAACTCAATATGGATCGCTCTCACCGTCATACAAGTGAAGAGCGCTCCGTACCTTTTCTCTCTTCGTCGCCCGACCTTAACGATCATTGGTCCGAAATAGTCCAATCCTGTCACAGTGAACGCTCTGCAGTTTATGGTTAATCGCTCCTGTGGTAATTGTCCCATGAGTGGAGGCTGAGGTGAGGCTCTCTTATTTTTGCAGGTCTGGCAGTGAGTCCACGAAGATCTGACAGCAGCTCTTCCTCTCAAGATCCAGAATCGGCGTCGTAGGTTGTTCAAAACTTGCTCCTTTCCTACATGTGCACAGTCTTTGTGGTACTGCATAATTAAGAGCTTCACAAAATTGTCACTGGGATGAAGGATAATCGGGTGTTTTGTGTCTTCGCTGATGCTTGCATTATTGATGCGACCACCAACTCTTAAAAGCCCATCGTCATCTATGTAGGGGGTCAGTTGATAGAGCTTGCTATTCTTATGTAGGTTCTTACTGATTAATTCTAAGTCTTCAGCAAAACACCTTTTTTGACTTTGTTTGAGCCACAGCAATTCCGCATGCTTCAACTCTTCCGCACAAAGTTCTTCACTGCATCGTTCAGTCCTTGAACTCTTCAGATTCTTAATGAATCGAAGCACCCATGCCGTGCTTCTGATAAGTCTCCAGTACAATGAAAATCGTGAGTCATCAGGAAGCGAAGTAACATCTACCGAGAGTAAAAATACTGGTTTCATTTCGGAGTCAACGGAGTCTTCTCGTTCGTCATCTTGGCACTCTCTTGGCCACATATGTTCAGGCTCATGCAGAAAACCAGGTCCACTAAACCACCTACAAATATCTGTAGGTGTACCATCGCGAGTCGCGTCATCTGCTGGATTGCAACCAGACGGTACCCAACGCCAGTCAATATGATTTGTAGTCTCACTGATCTCGCTTATACGATGAGCCACAAATGGTTTGAAACGACCAGCATCCGATCTGATCCAACTTAGCACAGTCTTTGAATCAGACCAAAAAAAAGTCTTGTCGAAAGCTAAATCTATGTATTTCATGATTGTAGTTGCTAACCGTGCTCCTAGTACGGCAGCCTGTAACTCTAATCTAGGGATGCTCAAGATTTTTAATGGCGCCACACGACCTCTCGCCATGGCTAACGCTACGTGAATTTGTCCTTGTCTCGAAGTTGATCTTATGTAAGCGACTGCGGCAAAGGCTCTTGAGCTTGCATCGCAGAAAGTATGTAACTGAACTGGTTGCTTTGGGTCAGTTTCCAGTGTCAAAAACCATCTTGGAATTTTCAGGATCACAGTCTGTTGCAATTTTGCTAACCAAGCTTGCCAACGTTCATAAATGTTCACGTCTATTTCGTCATCCCAACCAGTCTTAAGCTTCCAGACATCTTGCAAGAGGATCCGAGCTGTCATTGTCACTAACAGCAGAAAACCTAAAGGGACGAAAACAGCCATCATCATTTTCAGAATCTCGTTTTGTCGGTCTCTTAACACCGGTCTTAAGGTCTTCTGATACATTAGGGAATTTCAGGTCAAACACAAAGCAGTCAGGCTTGGGATCCAATGCAATCCCAGAACTCTTTCCAGGAGGTTCTCCTCGTCATTAATTACCTTGACAGCAGACGATGACAGCTTTTCAGCAGGTAAGTGACTCAAAACCTGCATAGAGTTGCTAATGAAGCTTGTCATATTGAAACCACCGCTCTGATGAATGTGAATGACATCTTCGACGAGCTGGATGGCTTCAGCTTCAGTATCGACACAGTCGATGAAATCGTCCATATAGTGTCGATGGATTATAGCTTCAACAGCACGGGGGTGTGTATCGCGGTACCTCTCAGCGTTGACATTCTTTACGTACTGCGCAGATGAAGGCGAGCAGATTGCACCGAAGATCATTACGTTCATCTGGTACTCTTCATTTCCCCATAAAAATCGTTGGGCGTGTCGATCCTTCTCTCTATTTCTACTTGATTGGAACATCTCTTTGTATTTCCCTATGATGGCAACTGTGACAGCGGAAACTCAGCAAGATTCCAGGTAAGGAGTGTTGCGCACCTTTTTGGTTTATTTCCAACATATAGGTTTAAGCTTTTTGGCCTTTACATCAAAATTCTAGTGTCATTGTCAGTTTTTGTTACACTTAGTTACGGAAAACATTGTCATCAGGTAATATTTATCCAATTTCTCAATTTCTTATCATATTATTTCATTTATTAAATCATTATATAATTTTACAGCCCATTTCTTATTTAGTCCCTTTCCATCCTTTTCATTTTGGTCCTTCTCCCATCATTTTCCAGTGTAACTTTTGAAAATTGTCATCATCTGTCATTTCGCTTTTTATCCATAAAATATTTGTATTTAAGTTTTACATTCATGCTAACTCGTAGTAAAAGTAGAATCATGTCATCCAAGCCCGCACCTAATGATGGCATTGTAGAGTCAGCTCAGCCAGCTGCTCATGGTGATACGGAAGGTCAAATTGCCGTTTCTCGAGCCAGTAGAGCCGGAAGCGAACGTACAGCCAATACCCACTCATCTCGTTCCTCTACCACAATAAAAGCGCAAAAAATCGCCGCCGAGACCCTAGCATTACGTCGACGCTTAGAACGTGAACAACAAGCTGCTGCCCGCGAACGTGAGCGTGAGCGTCAACTTTTAGAAATTCAGCAGCAATTGGAGGAAAGCGAACTACGAGCAGAACTGGCTGCGATCGATGCCGAGGCGGACAGTCGGGCAAGAAGCCGTGCAAGTCACGTAAGCTCTACTAGAGTTAGTGTTGATAGGACACGAAATTGGGTAGATAATAATGACTTTAATGTTAATAAGGACATTTTCGCAGTAGGATGTGAACAACCTATTTTTGTTACATCTCCCGGCCACACGGCATTACCCCATATACCGCCAACGGCCACGCGGGCAACTGCACCCCCTATTAATATTTCCGTACCACAACAAACCACCAACCTAGCAAATCCCGAAGTGGTTGGTTTGACACCTTTTATTTCTACGGGCACTGAAAATCAAGCGGCCACTATTTTAAAAGCTGTCGCCGATACAGCTGCAGCTGCTAAGGCCCTCGCTACTTCTAATAAGTCTAAAAAATTACAATTAAAATTATTTCCATTTTCCGGAAACGTTTCGGATTGGTTACAATTTAAACGCATATTTGACACTACAAAAGATAATTTTTCTTGCTTAGAGAACATAAGCAGACTTCAAAACGCTCTTCGTGGACCTGCACGACAGGCAGTGGCGTCGCTGCTTATATCAGCGAATAACCCGGAGGAGATCATGCGCGCTCTTGAAAATAGTTTTGCGCGCCCCGAACTCATCGTTTACAAAGAGGTTACATTAATAAAAAACCTTCCTCGTCTCAGTAACGATCTGAAGGAGCTCGGGACTCTCTCAAATCAGGTTCGTAATTCTATTTCTTCTATTAAACTCTTAAAGCAAGTGGAATATTTACATTCACCTGAGTTGTTTTATGCCGTCTTAGGAAAATTGAACCCCACCACTAAAATACGGTGGACTGATTTTGCAATACGTGACAACACAGGTCGTCCCAAGTTAGAAATTTTGTCAGATTTTTTGACTTGCGAACTTGACCAGCATATTAAGTTTGGTTTATCACCCGAGTCTAGCTTAACACAATCAGTTATTAATGAGCGACATCACAAACGTGAAAACATTAATATAGTCACTTATTCTAAAGCGAATCGTAGCGGATCTGACAAAAAGCAAGATTGCTGTTATTGCCATAAAGACCATAATATTAAGACGTGTTCTGGTTTTAAGTCGCTATCCGTAGATGATCGGTGGCAGTGGCTTCGTGAGGCTAAAGTGTGCTATCGCTGTTTAAGGCATAGTCCACATCAGTGGAAAACTTGTAAAGTCAGTCAATGTGGTGTCGATGGTTGTCTTTTTCGCCACCACCCACTGCTACATAAAATACTACCTGCACCCTCTATTCTTACTACTGATACCAGATTGCCTGAAAACGAATCAATGAGCCACCAAAATAGTGTATCGTCAAAAGTATCCGAACTTTCTGATGAAAAAGTAGTCATTAACGCCACCTGTACTGCGTTTCAACCGAAAGGTAGTAATAGTATATCGGCAGCCCAATCTCGTACATTTTTAAAAATAATTCCTGTTTCTGTCTCTGGCCCTACAGGAACTTGTGACGTGTACGCCCTGCTTGATGATGGTAGCACCGCCACTTTAATTGATTCTAGCATCGCCGAGCAGATTGGAGCGTCAGGCCCGCAACAGACTATTACAGTCAACGGTGTTGGTGGACTTCAGCGAACTACTACGGTATCATATATTGACTTTTACATCAAAGGTAAATACATGGAAAATACATTCTTAATTAAAAACGCTAGGGCTATAGATTCACTTTGTTTACGGCCACAGACAGTTCTACGAGAAACAGTCGACTCATACGCACATTTAGTCGACCTGTCTGATTTCTTAGTATGTGAGAATGCCACTCCTACTATTTTAATTGGAGCGGAACACTGGCATCTCTCTATCAACCGTGAGGTACGTGCTGGCAGAAAGAATGAACCTGTAGCCTGTTTGACGGCCCTGGGTTGGACATTATATGGCGCCTCTTCTAGTAAAACAAAACTCATTGATTTTGTCAACCACACTTCATTCACTGACTCATTAGGAAATAATGACATAGAGTTTCTCATAAAGGAACAATATAAAATAGAAAACTTAGGAATATTGTTACATCGTAAATCACATTGTAAAGATGACCAACGTGCTATTGACATTTTAGAGTCCACATCGAAACGCTTACCATCAGGCCGATTTGAGGTTGGCATGCCGTGGCGCGACAACATACAACATGTCCCAGATAGTTATCCCCAAGCGTTATCGCGCTTCCTTAGCCTTGAACGGCGTATGTTGCGTGAACCCGAGTTTGCTGACGCTTATAAAAAAATTATTAATAATATGTTGGGCAATAATTATGCTGAGGAATGTCCTGCCCATTCATATTATTCTCAAAGCAAGAAAGAAAATTCTGTCACTAGGCGTTTATACCTACCTCACTTTGGCATCTTTCATCCTCAGAAGCGCAAACTTCGCGTTGTGCATGACGCTGCCGCAAAGAATGAGGGAATTAGCCTGAACTCACTCCTGCTTTCTGGCCCTGACCTGCTACAGCCTCTACTTAAAATCTTGTGTTTCCGAGAAAGCCGAGTTGCTCTTATTGCCGATATAAAGGAAATGTTTCCACAGGTACGGATTAGGGAGCAGGACAGGGACGCGTTCAGATTTTTATGGCGTTCAGATAAAAGTCAACCTTTGAGGGAGTTCAGGATGACGGCCGTCATTTTTGGTGCTTGCTGCAGCCCCTTTATAGCACAGTTTATTAAAAATAAAAATGCCCTGGAGTATAGTCATCAATATCCTAAAGCAGTTGATGCTATTTTGTTTCATCATTATATGGATGACTTTATTACCTCTCTAGATGATGTGAATTTAGCTGCACAAGTAGCCATAGATGTCGTTACTGTTCACAGTAAAGCCTGCTTTGAAATGCGTGAGTGGATTTCCAATAGTTCAGAGGCATTGAAACTCTTACCTGAACATTTACGTGCCTCTGTGCCACTGGAAGTCGATCTCGTCAACGCACCTCAAAGCATTAGAGCTTTAGGTATAGTTTGGAATCCTACTACTGACAACATTGGTTTCCGCGCTGGTTTGGCAGATGTTATTCCCCACTCACTTACAAAACGTAAGGTTTTATCTCACTTGATGAGTGTTTACGACCCTTTGGGTCTGTTAGGACTTGTAATTGTCAAGGGCAAAATTTTATTTCAACAGGTTTGGAGGTTAAACATCTCATGGGACGACGAGCTTCCGCAGATGGAGGCATCAAGGTGGCTTGACTGGTTCCAAGAACTTTCGTTAGTAGCTAACATTAAGATTCCGCGTTGGTATTCACGAGCTAAAGACTCTGAACCCTTACATAGAGAGCTACACATTCTGTCGGATGCAAGTGAATTAGCTTACTCCTGTGTGGCATATTGGCGTCTAATATACAGCGATGGTAGCGTTCAGCTCTCTCTTATATCTAGTAAGACTAGAGTCTCGCCCTTGAAGCCAATGTCGATTCCGCGCTTGGAGCTTCAAGCCGCTTTGATTGCTTCGCGTTTGGCTCTCACCATCAAGAATAGTCATCGCAAAAAAACTACACGTTTGTTTTTCTGGACGGATTCGATGACTGTCCTTCAATGGTTGAGAAGTGAAGCACGTTCGTATAAGCCCTTTGTCGCTCATCGGTTAGGTGAAATATTAGAAAACTCTTCCGTGTCCGATTGGCATTGGGTACCTACGGAGCTAAACGTAGCCGATGATGCGACAAGGCTACGTCCAATTAAGCTCGACCTCGAGCATAGGTGGTTTAGTGGGCCATCTTTTCTCCGAAAATCTCCAGATGAGTGGCCTGTTGAGCCCACAAACGTTCCATTGGTCCGAGAGGAGCTTAAAAAGCCAAGCGAAGTCGTGGCAGTAACTTCTACCGATATTAATTTACCTACACCGGTCACCGCTGACTTCGCACATTTTAGCGATTGGACGCGACTACTTCGCGCGACTGCCCGCGTTCATCAAGCTGCGGCTATTTTTTTGAGTAGTCTTAAATTTAAATTGAGGAGCCGCCGCTCTATTACTCGGCGCTTAACAGCGTCTACCACTCTTGTTCCACTTAATGATAAGTTTGTTAAAACAGCTGAGAAACACATTTTGTTACGTTCTCAATTAGATAGTTTCAGGGCAGATTACCATAATTTAATTAATTCCAAACCTATTCCAAATATCAGTCGTCTCAAAAAATTGTCACCTATTCTTGAAGCTGATCAATTACTTCATTTGGCTGGAAGAATCAAGGCTGTTGAAGATATTGACCCTGATACACGTTGTCCAATTTTACTAGATGGTCGGCATCCAGTAGTGCGTTTGTTAGTGCAGATGTACCATAAGCGTGCTGGTCATGCAAATCATGAATTAGTAATCAATGAAATTCGTCAACGGTTTTGGTTATTGAGACTTCGAGATACCGTAAGATCCATCGCTAAACAATGCTTATTTTGCAAAATACGAAAATCATTACCAATGAACCCGTCAACTGGAGACCTACCACGATATAGATTAGCTCACCATAGACCACCATTTACTTATACCGGTGTTGATTATTTTGGTCCGATTACTATCACACATGGACGCCGTCGTGAAAAACGGTACGTGGCACTTTTTACATGTCTCACTACCCGGGCGCTGCATCTCGAGCTTGTTTACAGCCTTACGTCCGACTCAGCTATCATGGGCTTGAGACGCTTCATTGCGAAACGAGGAACTCCGAAGATCATCTTCTCAGACAATGGGACTGCCTTTATAGGAGCAAATCGCATTTTGAAAGAGTTTTACAACAACAGTGTTCAAGATTATACAGCGACAAAAGGAATCCGGTGGAGCTTTATGCCGGCAGCAGCCCCGCATTTTGGAGGTTGCTGGGAACGTATGGTACGCTCTGTAAAGGTGGCTCTAAAAGCGACGCTGAATGAAAGAGCTCCTAAGGAGGAGACTCTGATTACTCTTCTTGCAGAAGCCGAGGCCATAGTTAACTCGCGCCCACTTACGCATGTTTCCACAGACCCAGATGATCCGACCACGCTCACGCCATTTCATTTTTTAATTGGCACTTCATCAAATCAAAAACTTCCTGATCAATTAAGCGACGACGACTTGGTGAGACGAGCTGAATGGAGAGTTGCACTCAGGCTGGCTGATCATTTTTGGACACGATGGGTTCGGGAGGTACTACCGACTATGCAACCCCGAGTGCAGACCAGTGGAGATAGAGGACAGGATCTTAAGATTGGAGATGTAGTACTCATTATGGATGGATCATTACCGAGAGGGACGTGGCCGCGTGGCCGTGTTAGTCAGGTTTACCCCGGGAAAGATGGGGTAACCAGGGTGGTAGACGTTGACACACCAGGAGGTGTACTACGCCGACCCCTTAAAAAACTGATTAGGGTCACTTAAGTTTTGTGTTCGTACTTGGTGCACCTAGTCATTTGGTGCAGTCCTGCACGGAGGGGAGGATGTTGCGCACCTTTTTGGTTTATTTACAACATATAGGTTTAAGCTTTTTGGCCTTTACATCAAAATTCTAGTGTCATTGTCAGTTTTGTTACACTTAGTTACGGAAAACATTGTCATCAGGTAATATTTATCCAATTTCTCAATTTCTTATCATATTATTTCATTTATTAAATCATTATATAATTTTACAGCCCATTTCTTATTTAATCCCTTTCCATCCTTTTCAAGGAGTTAAAAAGAAGTCCGGTCCGGGCAGCAAGAAGTCATTCAAAGACCTACCTTTTGTCTTAGCTGCAGCATCCAGAACAAACCTCAATTTGTTCGGTTTGTTTGGATTGAAGACCGCGAAGTGAGGTAAGTACCAAATGCGTTCACCTGTGTTGTCGGCTTCCACTGTCAACTTTGATGCATACCCTTTCGTTAAGTAGTCTTCAATTTTCTCCTGATACTTACGTCTAAACTCTGAGTGCTTCGATAAGGTCATCTTACGTTGTATACCAAGTAGCCGTTGGTATGCCTGAGGTCGACTGTCGGGTAGGGATCCGACGTCATCTCGCCATAGGAGACCAGTTTCCCACCTTTTACCTGTATACTTAGTAGTATCTTTCATAATTTCCAAGGCCTTCGAATCTTCCCTGGACCTGGGAGTGTCGACATGCAACCTGACTCCAAAATCTTCAGTGCGGAAGGTCATCTTCAGTGCGTCGGTAAGTTCTTCACAGGCGCAGAAATGCAGTACAGGAATATCTGTTGGTAAGTTTTTATTAGAATACTTACCATGTACAACATACCCCAGGTTGGTCCGTGAAATCATAGGTCCATTTTTAGGTCCGTGTATGATTTGTCTAGTCACAATTAAGTCAATATTATCTTGTCCAATTAAAAGTTGTATGTCGCTAACATTCAAGTGTTTCTCTGTAACAAAGTCAGTCAAATATGGAAATCTATTTACAATATTTTTACCTAAGCTATTTACAGAAATATTTAGTCTATTTACACTTCTAGCATCAAAAAATAATAATGAATTATTTTCATAAAGTCCTCTTATATTAAATGATACCAGTATGGAGTCTGTTTCAGTTGTCTTCATTCCTGTCGCGCCACGGATATGTAGTGGTAACGTCGGTCCGCTTATTCCAGCCTTTTCCAGCAGTGAAGACTCCACCAAAGTAAGTGCAGCTCCTTCGTCGAGAAGCGCGAACGTGTTGACATCTCCCTTCGTTCCGCATACGACGACAGGTACCACTTTCAGTAAAACTTGCGAGTCGCAAGTGCTAAAGTTTACAGACGCGGCATGAGCCACTGCGTGTTCAGGTTCGTCACTTACATTGCGGGGCTCAGCGTGCAGCAGTGTATGATGCGCTCGCGTGCAATTAGGTACGCCATTTTGCTTTACGTTTGCAAGATTTGAGTTGGTGGCGTGCTGATAAACACGAAAAGCACAATTTATATTCGGTTATGAATTTCCAGCGGTCATCGATCGTCATTTGTTTGAAACCATTGCATTCATTAAGTTTGTGCTCTCTATTGCATAATATACAAGAACTCAACGTATATGCTGGTGTCGCCGTCGTCGTTGACATGACAGGTCTCCACGGTCGCGTCAGCGGCATCTTCCCTGGCTGGCTACTTCGTGTCGTCATAGGAGAAATGTGTGAAACTGCATTAGCCACAGTCATTAAACAGTCAGATACGTCATTTAGCGTTACATTATTTATGTATGAGTTCGTCACATGAAAGCTCCATTGAAACTTTAAAGTCGACGGTAACTTATTAATAATCTCTCTGATAAGCGTCGGATTAGAGAGATGTCCAACCTCATCGGTAATTTTCATAGTTGCCACAATATTTTGTACGTGAGTCGCGAACTCTATCAATTGGGTAATGTCATCATGACGTATGTCTCGAAAGTTTCGAATTTTGTTCAACATCGTTTCAATTATAAATTCAGGTCGGCCAAAACGTAATTTCAAAGTTTTTATAATGCTTTCCAGGTTCGATGCAGTAACCAGTAATGCAGAAACAGCGTCGCGAGCGCGACCCTTTAGGCTGCGTGAAAGGCGCGCAATATTCTCTTCATCGGTGAACTCGCAAAGCTGTGTCGTAGATGTAAATGTGCTATAGAACAAGGGCCATTCTTCTGGTTCCCCGCTAAAAGGTGGCAACTCTTTCGCGCTTGTCTGACGTGCCAAAAATTTACACATATTATGTTCGAGTGTTTGTGATGTCAAAGGTAATACGCATGTTGATGTATACCTGTCTTGATGATTATTATGAACATGATTATTTTGTTTTGAATTCGTACCTGTTATTTTAGTCTGAAGGAGTGACGTTTGTGACTGTGGCTGTGCGCAGGATCTGTTTTGGATTTGCAATTCCTCATCCTCCTCCTCCAGCGCGCGGGTCCGAATAGCTAGTTTTTCCTCCAAAAGTTGTCGATTTATGATGGCACGTTGTTCGGCGGCCTCTAACTGTAACTGAATAATTTTTTGACGTCTTACGGTTAATGTGGAACTTGTCGTTGAACACTTAGAAGGGCTAGGCGAAGGCGGACGGCTTCCTTGAACAGATTGGCTGTCTTGTCCGTCCAGGTCGATAGAAGCTATCACGGTCTCACTTGCCATTTTTCTAGTCGTGCTCCTTGTATTCACCATAGATTCGTCCAAAATAAGCTCGAAGGACCACTATTTTGTACAGTCTTTGTCGTCAGGTCGATATAATAATAAAATTCCCGTTAAATTGTACTAAAATATATTCAATATCTTATAATAATTTACATGTCTTATGTCAAGAAAAACCTTAATGACAAGTCATGACATTGTATCAAACTTTATGCCTATAACACCTCTACAATAGGCTGGCCGCCTACCATGGAGTCATAACAGCCGGGATGTTATAACATCTTTTATTCTCACGGGAAGAAGCAGCGAACCCTCATAACTGGCTATAAACGTAATGTCGTGTAATTATCTCTAACTAAATGATGTGCAATGTATTTATTCTTATTGGCATGTGATGGTAACCTCAGGAAACGAAGTAATTTAGCAACCAGCTACTGAGCCATTGATGTTTTTGTTCACATGAATCCACGGAACCCGTGGAGATATAGAATCTATAATTAAGAAAATATTTGTAGAAAGTAGCCTTAATAATAAAAAAAATAAACAGAGAATATCTTACAAATTATACTCTATTTCATGAATGGAGTATAATTAAAACTACACTATGTAAAGCACTAAGTGCGGCCTGGTATGACTTTCTGAAATTTATTTCAGCTAACGAAAATATTAGCATCCGATGGGCTTCGTAATACAAACATTTTATTGTACAACATACAATATTCATGTTTTATTATGCCTATCAGTATCCGGAGCAAAATGAAAAGTTTCATTTTGTGCGCCTAATATAATATGTTTCTATTTTCAGATATGCCGAAATACGACTCAACAGATATTACGAACTAAGAGGACAATGTTTCAATGAATTGAGCTGACTTCAAAAAAATTATACCTAGTTGTTGAAAGTTTTATGTGACGTTACTAATTGCTAGGACCAAATAAATTAACATTTTCAGTGATAAAATTATATTTAATTATTTATATATGAATATCTTTGTTGTAATACTTAATATTTTTATTATTTGAAATATATTCAATACTTATTCGATCGAATCGAAATATACTGTTAATTTTTGGGTATTTTTTTTCTAATAATGAGTTTCCCATATTTACCCACTGATATCTGCTTTATAGAGATTTTAATCTCGTTAGTCTAGTACGCGACTGGACATCCTATAAATTTTTATGCCGCTATATCAACAAACAAGCAGAGTGCCCACCTAGTAAGTGGTCACAATCTCCTATAGTATGTGGTTCCTGAAAGATTCTCGGCAAATCTGCAACCTCTCCACAAGAGCCACACTGTCAATATGAACCATAAAATGTAATGGCATAGTACTCATTAATTTCACTGCCTATCATTATGATAAATTAGCATGAAATAAGATGCGTCTGTATGTTACATTACTGATTATTTCTGCCTTTTTGGTTCGGACATTACGATGAAGTCTTCAGCAATGCGTGTTGTCGGTGTATTCTGATGTCGTTACCGGTAATAAATTTTTATGCCGCTATATCAACAAACAAGCAGAGTGCCCACCTAGTAAGTGGTCACAATCTCCTATAGTATGTGGTTCCTGAAAGATTCTCGGCAAATCTGCAACCCCCACAAGAGCCACACTGTCAATATGAACCATAAAATGTAATGGCATAGTACTCATTGATTTCACTGCCTATCTTTATGATAAACTAGCATGAAATAAGATGCGTCTGTACTTACTGATTATTTCTGCCTTTTTGGTTCGGACATTACGATGAAGTCTTCAGCAATGCGTGTTGTCGGTGTATTCTGATATCGTTACCGGTAAACCTCAAAAAACGTACAATATGCTCTCTCTTAAATTCCAGTGAGGCAACATGAGCGTCTTAAAATATATTTTACATACTTCGTACCAATATGTATTGCATAGGTACTAAAATTGTCTAGAACTGTACCCAGTAGGTAATGATAAACTTAATGTAACATGAAAATCTGTACTTAGTGTATTAAACTATTCACAGTTAAGTACTCTATTGTAGCAGGTGTTATTTTGCGGAAGTCCGTTGTAGGTATTACAAAGGATATTGATTACGTTTGCTGATTCCGCGCAGTTAATGATGACTTGTCCAACAAGCAGACAAGGTCGACACGTGTTTCGTCTCTCAGCGAGACATCTTCAGGATATGTTGCCCGCTCGGTGTCTCACGAGCGAAACCGACCTTGTCTGCTTGTTGGACAAGTCATCATCAACTGCGCGGAATCAGCAAACGTAATCAATATCCTTTGTAATATTCACAGTTAGGTGTGGGGTTTTCTATCCCAATGTTTAGGGAAACTTTTTGTCGTCTTTACGACAACTCTATCATATTTTATAGCAATGTAACAGATTTTTTTTGAAGGACCTATGCTGAAGCCGCAGATGGCTGTGTTCAGCTTTACCGTGAGTGTGTTTGTAGAAGGCGCCTTGCGGCTCGGGTCAAAAATAAGCGCGCCGTCTAGTGCCTCGGATGCTCAAGATCGCCGTGTAGTGGAGTGTGAGAATATACCCGATACGTGACGGTACCTGGTATATGTTTGACGAGGGAAGTGTGGCCCGGGTCGTCGCGCTCGCCAACGAGTGCGATGCGTGGATGTGTGACGTGAGGGGCGACGAGGTTGCTGGCCGGCGGGAGGGATTCGTTAGCGCGGGTGATTGACGGCGGGATCAGGCCGAGACGCTATCTATCGGGGTGTATGCTATCATTTTTTGGATATATAATATAAATAAATATTTGTTACACTTCACCAATTAGCCTAGCCCAAACTAAGCTCTGTAAGGCTTGTGTTATGGGATCTAGGGTAACGGATAGACATACATATATTATACATATATAAATATGTTTTATTGAAATATATATCAACAACCATGACTAAGGTACAAATGCTGGCATTCATCACACAAACATCTGCCCCCACCGGGACCTCGGAGATGGCGACACCTTGAAACCGGTGTACTATCCACTCGACTATGGAGGTCGTCGATATGCGTTAGGGTGGGTGGAGGCATTTGCGAAGTAGCGGGTGGCTAAATCTTTAATGTGGTATTCGATCGACGGATGGTCTAGATCGTAATGTAAGTCGGTGTTACGTGAGTACCACGGGACACCTAGGGCGCGGCGTATAAATTTATTTTGGGGTACCCCAAGTTTGTGCAACCGGTATTTGGAGATGTGCAAGAAAACTACAGATGCATAGTTTAGGATGGGACGAATACGAGCTTTGTACAATGTTATTTTATTTCTAAGAGACATTTTACCTCGCTTTCTAATAAGGTGGAAAAGTCGGCCTATAAATAAAAAAACAGCGCGATTTCAATGTGAGCTTTGAACGTAACCGCCTATCGAGGGTAACACCTAAATATTTGAGCTGGTTTGCCAGGAAATGGGCCTATCGAATAGTTTTATTGACGGCAGGTCGGGAATGGCTACTCGGAACTTACCACGGTAAAAGTACATTGCTGCACTCTTACCGGGGTTAACCTCGATTCGCCATTTAGTGAACCAGGCGCCGAGCGAGGGTTGAATGAGAGTTGCAGGTTTTTACTAGTTTGGGGATGTTAAGCCCAGACGTAAAGATCGCGGTGTCGTCCGCAAATAGGGCTAATTGAGAGTCGGGAGGCGAATTAGGGATGTCAGTGTAACAGATCCTATATAGACTACCAATTCATTCTAGTTTTGCAGTTATCAGCCGTATCTATTTACCAAAAATATATGTTAATACGTCCCGCGTCGGGTATTGAAAAACATTTTCTGACTAGTGCATTTGGACTTGTCGACAAGGGATACATGCTTTATTAATTCCGTACTGTGTAGACCAGTATAAAGATAGAGCACCGCAAGCATGAATACCTAATATGACTTATTAATGAAACATGTAATTTTGATCACGCGTTAAAGGGTCAACGTTAACTTGTTTAAAAATATTTGTTTTGAAACAGCACCCGATTATCGTTGTTCCTCTATTGTTATCATATGTTGATTGAAACTGACAGATAGTACATATATCACTTCATGTTATTTATTTATCCACTTGTATTCTTCATCATCATCCTCTTGCCCATTTCCCATTATCTGGGGTCGGCGCAGTAGATCTTTTCCTTCCATTCCTCTCTATCCATCCACTTGTATTCTTAACGGCCTAAATAAACAATTGACTCGCTCACGGTTTAAAAAAAGTGTAGCCTAATTCAAACACTCGAACTTTGCGAAATCCTATGGAAGCGCCGCCATCTATCCTAAAGGAAGTTAATTGTCACATTAAATTTAAATTAAGCAGCAATATAACTACACTATTTGTCAGTTTTAATCAAAGACAGCAACAGATTTACATAATCATCCTATTGGTTCCAATTGCAAATTGCAACATATTAAACACTTAAGGTAGTCTGACCTACATATATAATCTAAACTCGTCTCTTCCATACATAATTTGAGTGACATGGAGAATTTAATATCTTAAAGCGGAAAATTTTATACATAAAGTATATGGCATAAACTGAACGATCACCTTAAACTACACATTTAGGGAGTGTGTCGGGGAATTGGCAATCGTAAACATTCCAAAAAGTAACGCTATAACGTTTAATGAAGTTAACTTTTATGGAAACGGATAAGCGATTAACAGTGTCCAGCCCTGCCCTCAGTACCTAAAATTCGAGGTCGACACCGCTCTAGAGTGGTGTGTCAGATAATACATACATACATACATACACTCACGCCTTTTTCCCACGGGGGTAGGCAGAGATTACGTCCTTCCACTTGCTACGGTCCTTACATATCTCTTTCGCTTCATCTACTTTCATAACATTCCTCATACATGCTCGACGATTGCGGGTACTTCAGACAAGGTGACGCGATAATATCAAAATCACACATTACTTACAAAGTAATGGTATTGTCGAATTTCAAATATTATTAAGATGCAAACAATTGATTTTAAAGAACGAAATCAACAACACTCCATAGCTAAAGAATGTGAACGGATATGTACATATTCGCTTATATTCAGCATATATATCACAGGTGAGATTAAGTGGCCTTAATTACAAAATTGACCAATTGTATCTACACAAAAGGTATAATCCTTTTGTGTAGATACAATTGGATTATATACGATTTGCTTATAAGTATATAATATCTTCACTCTATGTCAAAAACTTTACTTAATATATCCTATCTACCTATATATATATATAGAATATCATATATATTTTAAATGAATATCATATTCCCTTGAATAGTAATGCGACTTTGTTTTCGTGATATAGTATACTAACTTTGAAATAACTGTTATCTCTTGTGTATTTTAGGTCAATTATATAGGAAACTAATGACTAGCTAGTTTATTTCATTTTAATCAATTTAAACCTATACAACTGGTGAGATCTAAGTACAGTCGGATTCAAAACGTTTAATTTTGCAAATAATATGAATGAATGTTAGAATGGACATAATTTAGTGTCCATATATCCAATAATATAGTGTTGCTTATATAAAACAATATCAAAGGGTAAGATTAAACATTAGTTTATAAGTAATTAAACATGAAAATAATTTGGCTTTTAATTTCGAGTTTATAAGTTGAATTAAAAACAGCATTAAAAATTTATGTAGTTTTTATATTTTATAGAAAATATTCTGTACTTCCGATTATAGATTGAACAACATGAATGTCGTCTTTTATTGATTTAGATAAACCTTTTTTCCGTTGCACATGGTTTGCGATTTTAATATGCCTTTGAGTATTTATTTATTTATTTGACTCTCCGTAATAAAAAAAAATACTAAGAGTGGAGGTTATCATTATCAAGCAAATGAGTAATAGAACAGAATTTATTAACATAAGATGCTACATTGCTAGAACCCTGAACACTAACATTGTATGTTATATCAGATATATATACATATATCTGGCTGCAATCAAGTATGGCCTGTTGTTAAAGGCGGCAAGCGATTTACTTACCTGCACCAAATAAACTATTGCAGTTTGAATGGGCAATGATGCAAGATGTGATGCCAAATATTTAATAAACAAGTGCAACAAAATAATACCATGCAAAGAAAAGTAGGAAGCAGTAGCTACAATAAGTAAGACACCATCAGAAATATTATATGTTAAAAAGTGTTGCAAATTTTACAATTTTTAAAATCTAAAAGTTGTCAGATCATATGCAAAGACACATTACGTTTACTACATATCATTCAGTATACACCTACAAACTAAACAGTGCTAACAATCTCACAACTTTTGACAGAATGTGTGCAAGTGTTGGCAACATTTTTAACAAAATATATTTTTTATGGGTATAGCTTTGGTTTTATTCCAGAATAAATAAGAGCTATTAGGAATTACCCTATAAAATTCATAGGGTAATAACTGCAGTCCTTTGCGACAAAATATTTTCAAGCATGATAATATATGTGAAATCATATAACAACAAATAGTTATACTTTGAATACAAAAAGTCTAGTACCTATAATAATTTTTAATTATTTCCATTGATGAAAAAGCTTATAATATACATATTAAAAATAGTTTTATTAGTCAAAATGTCATATCTTTTAGTGGATAATATGGTGAAATATAAACTATAAATTAATAAAACATTATGCAGTTCAATATAGGTCGTTGACATTTTCCTTCAAAATCATGTAATAATTCATCGATATCATTGTCCAAATCATCACTTTGAGCCATTTTCGTAACCATGTCACTAATTAAAAAAGCACCAATGGTCGCTTCTTCATGATTATCTTGTATGTCAATGTTAATCACATGAACTGGTTGGTTGTAAACTGACCTTCTAGAGCCAAACCAATCAATTACTTGATCATAAACTCGTTCTTCACATGTAATAACAACATCGAACCTCTCAGTAGAAACTTGAAACTTTTCTGGACATGGTTTTATTCTTCGATTACGATCAAGCATATGTAATAAACCATTTTGTGTGTAGTATGCTTTGTCTTTTTCTAACAAATCGTTGTAAATATCATCATATGGAATACCAAATTCGTAACAATTGGGTCGATCAGCAGATGCTCCCGGTAGCTTGACTTTTTCACCTGTGCCAAAAGACTTTACTTTAAATCCTTTTTTTACAAGAAATGCATGAGCTTCCATACTACGGTTCATATTTGATGAACAAACGACTGCAATATACAATTCTTCCATTGTAAAATTCAAGATATGCCTTTCTTTTTCATGGCATAATATGATAGTACTAACAAATGAAAATTCGTGGTACAATTATTTATAAATACAATGTAAAGTATTTTCATACCACACACGTATCGTCTTGTTTGGCTTGTTAAAGTTCAAAATTTCGTTTGACTTTGACAATTACATTTTTTTTTGGTAATTTAAAAGGCATTGAAATCAGAGTCATAAAGTAAAGTAAAGTCTTCAATAATATTCTTCTTTCTTACGTTATACATGAAAATATAGCAGCACTCATTTTAATGTATTTGTGACATCTGACTTTGTTATAGCGGGCGATATGGTAGTAAAAAACTACTCATCGGATCTCAAAGTAATCTGTAAAACCTTTATTTCAATGATTCCTCTTATTTAATTCTCTGTCTTATGAGTTCTGAAATCCTGTTCATAGAAAGAAAGAAAATTAATTTAATTGCAATAAAGTATACAGTTTTCTTCATCTTTTTGTTTCAATGTGTCATTATTTTTGAAATCCCGGGTTCGAGTTCCGCACACATTTAGACAGAAAAACTATGAGTATGAGACCTGTCAAAATGGACTTTATATGGTGAAAATTTCAGAATAATGATTGTACTAACGACCGGTGACCATATAATAAAAAAGAAAAAGAACATTTCATAGATTAAAAGCTATATTTAAAATTTTATTTAAATTTCGTGTAATACAGATGTTTTTATATTAGTTGAAAATCCTGCTGGTTAGTTAATATAAAAAAAACTACATATTATTTCGAGATAAATATAATATTATTCGAAGAGGCCTATGTCCAGCAGTGGACGAAGAGGGGCTGATGATGATGATGATAATATTGACTCATCTACTACAAAAACTTATTTAAACTTGTAATGGAAGTTGGGTTTGTTAGAGGTTGGAATTTTGTCTATGATTAGCTATTTGTCAAAATTTAAACATAGTATTATGAGTTTTAAAGAATGAAGCGTGCTGTCTTTATTACTTATGGAAGAATGTTTTGATGTTGTTATATTAGTTTTATTAGAAGATGAAGTGGGGTTTGGAGTTTTATAATGTAACTATATGTTTAGTATGATTGAATTAAATTGTGTGAGTGTAATAATGGTATTTATTTTATAAATAGCCCTTGCTGCTCTTTTTGCTGAATCTTTCCACATTAGGGTCTCCGGTCATTGTCTTGTGAACTAATAGCATAGCATCTATGACCTACAAAAATGATTGTACGGGTAAAATACTATTTGAAGTATAAATATTCGATTTAATTGGAATAAATTAAATTACTTCTAAGATATTTTGTTTACTTATGAATACAATAGTAAATATTGCTTTATTGTATTTTTGGTTGTGCATGTATTATACTTAAAAATTTTAAATAAATCCCGAAACAAAAATTTTATTGTATTGCTGTTTGTTACTAAGCAGTTCCGAAGATAATGTAAGCTAATTAAAGGAACTTCTTTTAATGTTTTTTCAAATTTAACTCAGGATGATTAATTTACCAGGTTACCGAGGAATTTATGTAGACTGTGGTAGTCAATTTCCTTTCAATTGTGATCTGTCGCGTGTTAAACGTTAACATGTATTCTAATTTAACTGTGTAGATATGCATAGAGAACTGATGTTAGGGTATTCGGTCGAGCTGTATTTGTAATTCACTTGCTCGTTTTTGCTGTTTGTGTAAACAAGTTTATTAGTTGATGTCCATTAAACAATTTAAAAAAATAGATCGTTAATTCAATGCCCACTTCTAAATCGCACTATGTAAAAGTAGTCTTTCCTTTGACATCAGATTTATTATGGATATGACAGCGTGGCGCTTTAATCTTTGCATTCATGTTATTTCTTGAATAAGAAAATTTTAAAAAGAATACTGACGTTGACATTAGACTGACCTGTCATCATTTTGCTACGGTTTTTGTTTTGTTGTTCTTATTCTGTAAAAGTGTATTTATTTATATATATATATTTAACATCAAACAAATTGCAATGCAGTATGTTACTTAAGTACGCAAAATTTGTGTCTTGAACTAAGTTTTTTTCAATCGCCGTAGTTTTTAGCGCGCTTTTGTATCAATATTGAATTTTAAAATATTTCAATTAAATTACACTAAAATAAAAAAGCAGTAATGTGTCATTTTTCTGAATATAATGAACACAGTTAACGTAAACCTTTAAAATAAATAATTATTTTATCGTTATTTAACTATCGCTATATACACAAATTTATAATATCAAAAGAATAAGCTATCAGCTGAAATCTTGATTAAATTAGCACTAGTTTAGATGAAAATTTATGAGCAATTTACCTTTTTTTTTTAAATACGTAATAGTGTGATTATCTATAATCCTATGAATACCAATACAAGAACAGAACACATAGATGAAAGTGGAGAACCATTAAATAATACTGAAATAACTACTGAAAACGTACAACAGACTGAAAATATGGATAATGATACAAAAAAATCACAGTCATATTCAGCAAATAGTCAAGTCAAATATGGTAAGCATTATAGTGGTAGTTGATATATTGAGAATCATCAACATAAACAAATATGAAATAATTCATGAGAAATACTGCTATTTGTAAGCGGCACAGTCATGCCAATGAAAAAATTGTTTTATGTTATAGCATTATGATACTATATCTAAAGATAGTGTCATAACATAATGCTCAGATTTTTTTGGGTTCCACTGGATGCCACTCTACCAAGTCATCCACTTTGTTAATGGACTGACAGAGAAAGAACATGTATAGTATGTAATCAAATGATCACAAATAAACTCAAAAATAAAGCATTATTGTTTAAATATTGTTATGTGAACATTGATACCTTAAAATATTTATGAATTTATGGTAATTTTACTATTTATTATCCTTCATTTAAAAATTTTCAATTTTTGATTATCTCTTATATACTTTATTGTATTTAAATTCATAATGTGTTTATAATTTTTTTAGTTATATTTTGAATACATGAATTAACAAAAATGTATTTTTTGTTCAATTTATTTTTAAATATTTATCAAAATGATTAATATTGAAATTTTTTAGTAAATGCATCTATAATAACTAACTTTTAAGGCTTGAAGAATAGTGAAGTCTCTGTTTAACCAACTTTAGTGCATTCAAGTGGATGTAATGGTTGTAGTTCAAGAAATATCATGAGAATGACTTAACTCTTAGAACTCGATAACCTTGTTCACTAAGTTTAAGAGAAAAGGTGGAAATGTACCAAATTTTATTTGTATCACTACATATAATTAATGCCCATCATGTTTCCAATTGTTTTTAAATTGGTAGTTAGATAGAAATATAAATACCTATATTTGGGATCAAGTATACCTATAAGATTATGTAGTTTTGAGTGTTACATTATTAACACAAAAGTATATTTAATGACCAAGGTATTATTTTTTTATCAGGTTACATAAAATATGTCAGTTTAGTCATATTAACATTGCAAAATGCTGCTTTGGGCCTCAGCATGAGATATGCCAGGACAAGGAATGTGGTTATGTTTTCATCTGCAGCAGGTAATATAATAAATAGCAACTATTAGTCTAACAACTTTGATATTAATACAAAATGAATGAGTTACTTACCTACTAATCAATTTCAGCTGTGGTCATGGCAGAAATTGTAAAACTAGTGATTTGTGTGGGACTTGTCATTCAAGAATCTCGTGGAATTAAAAAAGGCTTTCACACAATGTATGCCACTGTTATACTAAATGTGAAAGATACTTTGAGAGTTTGTGTTCCCTCTTTTTTGTATATTGTTCAAAATAATTTACTCTATGTATCTGCATCCAATCTTGATGCAGCAACTTACCAGGTATGTTAATAATTCGTAATATTATTTTAATTACCTTACATGATTTCAATACCTCAAAAAAGTTCTAGGTAGTTCTTTCACATTTGAGAGTAATAACATAAATCTGAAAACAAAAAGAAAATGTTTCAAAAAGTTTCAGCCAATAAAGTAAAACAGTATACAATAAAATTTTATACCATTTCCCCTCTAAAAAACTTATTTACTAAAAAAAATTCTCATCATCAGTCTTTATTTGAATTTATCACACCAATATATGTATTGGTGTTAATATTCAATGTTATTGAACTACCTTGTGCAAAATATATACTGAATGTAACAAATTTTTGATGCATTAGAATAAAACTAGTTTTGTGTCCTTTACTGTCATTAGTTTAATTTATAATTAAATTTAATTTTTAAACCATAATCACTTGCGTCTCAGGATTCTAAGACTCAATAATCATGAATCACTCCCCGCGATTGTAATTCAGTTGTTAGAATCATTCACTTGCTTATTTCATCATTTATCTATGGTTCTTTAAATCCGTCCTATATTCACTGGTTGCATAATATAGGTACTATAAATAAGTAGAAAATATAAAAATATATAAAGTTAAATGTACAAATGAAACAAACGATAATTTCATATGTAAAACCTATTAATAAACTATTAATGAAATATGAATATCTCATCGTTATATATTTTTATATATAGACTAGGTTAGGATTGATTTTGCCCGGATGCTCTGGCCTGACGTTCAAATATTTAGAAAATGTTCAAACTTTTAAATTTTTTTTTCCATTACCAAAAAACTTAACAAGTATTATATTTCAGTTAACAGACTTAAATCAGGTTGACATTACTCGTTAATCCTTTATTATTGTCAAATAATGTATATTAATGTTTAGTGGATTTGGAGACAAAAATTAACTTTACCGTCAGATAAATATACGTATGAAATTCGTAACGTATAACATAAAACTCATTAGTACGGCAGGATCGATTTCGGGCCTCCGGATTCTAATTGGGTCATAGATTAGCACCAAGGCTACATCGCTACTCACACTACTATAATGCCTGGGGTCTACTAATCTACAATCAGTACTGTACTATAAACTATAAAGACACTTGTGTAGTTTTTTCTGGTCGAGTGGTCGGATTTTTTTTCCAGATGCAAAATCTATTTCGGAATTAGTGATAAACCATGATATACCTATGCATTATTATTTTTGATATTACAAAATGCATTCCTTGCAATGTTTGAGTCACTTAAATTACTTCAAATTTATATTCCATATGACATATTTTACAAGATAAAGTGTCATAAATAACTAAGGACTTCTTTTCTTTAATATTAAAGTACTAATATTTGTTTTACCCCAAAATGGAGTTTTATTTTATTGCCGTTTTTTACATCAACGACATTAGATATTTTATTCCATTTCTACGGTTGACTATAATATTTTTTATCATTTGATATTGATCTATATTGCATTATATATTACTGTAAACTTTTAGGTACCTGTACTGTAGGTACTTTCGAAGCGATGTTGTAATAGCGTCAAGGCTTGATTGAAGTTTCTCTGTGGCTAACGCAGGCTGTTTATTAGCAGATAATATAAGAGTACTTGTGATATCGGTATATGTATCAGTCATGACTTCGTCTGTCTGTGGTAAGTCTGAGGTATATAGTGTTTATAATTGATCTCAACACTAATCATATTATCGAATGCCTGTTGATATCTAAAAGGCAGACGATCACTACTCTGTCTTCCAGAGATTTTCGTACTTTTTCAACAATCTATTAACGATAAATCCAGTTCTGTAATGGTAGATCTTAGCGTGTGTTAGTTAGGCTGTGCTTGTTTTTAGAATTTCATTTTCCACCCACTGAAGTCGACTGCCGAGTGGACCTCTCTGGGTAATTTATATCTTAGTTAGCAGTACTCCGAAGAGACATTAATTTTTATTGTTGATTTGGATGTGGTAAGTTTTATATTGAGGCATTACATTTCTTTAAATATTTCTTGAGAATAATAGCAATACCAATCCTTGTTGTTTAGGGTAATAATACTTAATTCTTACATTTAAGATTTGTTGCAGAGGGTATACGAGTAGTTATCAATTTATATCAATAACAAGTCGAATTTCTTGGAGGCATTAAAGTTTCTGTGCCAATTGTTTTTAGTCCATTTTTGTTTTATGTTAGCATTATAACTGCAGGCATTATGATATTTTATATTAGTGTTATGAATACCATAAGAGTACTTATTAGTTGATGGAACAAGTGCCATTTCTCCTTCAATTAAGAAGTATGTGTTTCAATTTTAAAAGAGGTTGGGAGTTAGTTTTTTTGAGCTGGTTCTATTCTGTTTTATGTAAGTTCTAAATACCTTTTTATCGTGTGAGATAAGTTTCTAGTTTTACACCAAGGATAATAAAATGAGGAACATAACTTACAATAACTGGACTCGAAGGGTGGCATTGCATGTCCTCATCAAACTTTTTATTATAAACTCGGCGTCAAAAACATCGCACCTTGGTTAAAATAATTTTCAACCTTCAATTTCTAAAAGTGAACAACATCCTACATAAATAATATTGGTATCAATTTAAAGTACGTTCATCGACCGTTTATTTGACATTATTTCTTCGCTCCTATTAGTCGCAGCGTGATGTTATGTAGCCTAAAGCCTTCCTCGATAAATGGTCTATTCAATAAAAAAAGTATTTTTCAATACGAACCAGGAGTTCCTGAGATTAACGCGTTCAAAAAAACAAACTCTTTAGCTTTATAATATTAGTATAGATTAAATAAACTTCATAAACAGTATCAATCGTCTTTACGCAATGTGCTAAAGACAATATTGCAACAATATTCAATGTGAGCACTGCAACTTGCAAGACGTTCTAGGATTATAAAAGGCCAATTTCAGTGAATCGCCCTAACGTAGTTAGGGTAGGCTCGAGCCCCTCGGTGGGGACGTATATGAGCTGTGATGAATTTCAGTGAAAATCAGGTTCCCTCTCTTCAAGCGTTTTGGGCCCCTTTTATGGGCCTGCGCTGGGCCATCGTCCTCACTATTTGCCTATATGGTTCTTAGAACTTAGGACAGCACAGGCTGAGTTTAGTCGGTAGGTCACGTGGTCAGATCGCTTGGCCGCGTGGAGTCCGACATAACCTCCGTGACACTTGCCGTGGGGTATCCTGGGCACATTTCGTGCTCCTTGTCATGGATTCTCAAACTTCCTCTCCTGAGGAAAAAAAAGAAAATCAGGTCATTCGCTATCCACACGAGACACACCGAATATTAACCGCAAGAAAATCACCCCGAGAAGATGGACACTACACCTGAAGAAGCTGTTTAATTGGTTGCACTACTGCAATAAGGTTTGCAACAGTCAGATGTTGCATGGCAGCTGAACTTGAGCCGATTTGCTATTCGCCGGGTGTTTTAACGGTTTCAGAAAATTGGGGGCTATGGTCGGAAGCAAGGGTCAGGACGCTGCACATCAGAAAGAGACGACCGTTTAATCGTGACAACTTTTTTAAGAAATCGATTGTCTAATGCTGTTGAGCTGCAGCAGCGGCCAAACTATTTGGGAGAATCACCGTCTGCGGTTAGAAGGTTACATAAGAAGAATATTTTAACCCAAGACCTACAAGAGGCCTAAAGTTAACTGCATCGCAGAGACCGCTTACAATTTGCACGAGCAAATTATACTTTTCTCGAATGAGACACGATATTATTTGATAACGACGAACGAAAGAGAGTATACAGAAAAGGAGGCGGACGATATGCTTTAGCTTGTATGGAGGAAAGCGTGGAATATGGAGGTGGATCATGCATGTTCTGGGGCGGCACGTCGCTAGACGGGAAAACAGAACTTGTGTGCGTTTTCCAGAGTGGAAGAAGGGTTGCTGACTGCTCACCAATACATATTGAAGGTCCTGTAGTCGCATGCGGTTTGTTGGTGAAGAATTGCTTTTGATGCATGATAACGCCCAGAGCCATACTGCAGTCATTGCAAGAAGTCCAGACCTTAACCCGATTGAGCAACTCTGGAACGAGCATACGGCTCATTTATCATAAATTATTTTTTTGACGCGAGTGATGTTATACTAGCTGGTACCCGCTTTTTCATTTGCACAGATGGTAGATTTTTTGCTACTTATTTGACACTTATCGTCATATTTTGGACAATTTACACAATCGCTACTAATATTATAACCGCTATTGTGATACGTTGTGCTATTCTGATGTATAAGCTATATTATTACAAAGTTTCATTAAAATCCATTCAGTAGATCTTACGTGAAATATTAACAAACATCGATATTTAAAAACTTTCGCGTTTATAATTAGATTTGTAGGGATAAATATCAATTATGATATTTTTATATAATTACTTTTATTTTAGAAATAAATATTCCCACAAGTAAATTGATTCAACTGAAGGCGGATTTGTCTTAGTTTGGTTCAAAATCAAAAAATCAAAATCAAAATTCTTCAAAAAGGATTTTACAATCACTTTTGAATGTCAAAGATGCTACGCCATTGGTTCACAAGTCTACGGCGGGAGACCTTGTACTGGAAAGAACCAGCAAGAAAACCAGCAAGGGATTTTTTTTTGTCCCTGTATCATTACAGAGTCGTCAGTTGGAAGCCGGCTTCAGATACACAGTCTGAACCCAACCTCCGATACAAATTAACAACTAACAAATATATATTTCCGTCACAAGAGTCATATCGTGATCTGACGTGTTTTCTTGTGCTCCGGGATTTAAAATAAAATAACAGTTAAAAAAGTCGTTAATCAGCAATATTCTTACAGCAGTATTTTCTATAAACAATTACCTTCGTTTTGATGTGTAATTCGGTGGTGTTTATGTGGTGAATAATAAGTAAATGAGGATTTACGTATATAAAGTGACGGTGAACTGTGACAGTTTTTTTAAAAATATATGAATCTAACGTACAATTTTACCTTCACTTTCTAAATTGCTTTACTAGTTACCAATAACTATCAATATTTCCTCTAATCGATACTGAGTAAGCGGTGTTGTGCCACGCACTGCCGCTAGTGGGCTGTGAACTCGAGGTTCAATCCCATCAAGAAACACTTTTAAAAAAAAAAGCTCGTCGTTGTATACAGCGAGTACAAAATGCATGTTGTCGCTTTTTCAAGATACCTCCTAGGAGTCACATATCTCCTTATTTAAATGAAGCTTCCATGCTAAATATGAGCTCTAGGAGACGTCTACACCATGCTTGCTTGGTGTTTGATATTTTAAAATATGGGAAGCCGGCATATCTCTTTTCGAAAATCAAAACATCTTCTTTTCATTATAGATATGGTACCAGAACCTGTAGATATCTTTTAGAAAGTCATCCTCATAAAACTGTGGCTTTCACTGGCAGTTTTCGTTATCTAGCTGCCAAATGTAGGAATAATATGCCTCCTCCTTTAAGACAGTTGACATCTAAATTTTCTTTCAAAAAACATATTAAATTATTTCTTTTACAAAAACAACGATTAGGTATTCCAAAGGGGTATTCGGTAGCGGATTTCGCCATTTGAACGGCGGACTCGCATTTTTCGTTCGATCTTTTACTGCTGTGATAGTATTAAAATATTTATATATTCTACTTGCACATATGTGTGTGCTATTATACTTGTATACGCAAATACGCTTGCTTATGGGCGCGCAAAATGATTTAAGTCACTATAACACCTTTGTAATTTCCTGCTAAGAAACCCTCGGGTGGTAGCACAATACCAGTGCTTTGCTCACATCCTGATGTGAGTAAATTTCAGTCACTGAGCTACGACCCTTTTGCACTTCTGCAGCGCACACAATTTAGTTTGTTTTGTTTAATTGTTAAGTTTGTATAATTTTAAGTCCTTTGTATTTGTGTGTGATGAAGTCAAGTGTAAATAAAGTTTTATCTATCTATCGAATTAAATAAATCTGATATGTATATGTCTGGCACAAAACAAAAATATCATTTATTAAAGAATCATTAAAATTATATATCGCAAAATTTACATCCATTATTCTAATATTATAAATTCAAAACTATCTTTTTGTTGCGCTTTCACAACAACAGGTAGCCTAAAAGCCTTTTTTTTCGGGGGGAAATGCTCCTTACGCACCGTGACACCGCGCTGGCAAGACGCGGCCGTGTGTGAGGCTCTCCGGTCTGAGACCGGACTACCCACTAAAACCCCCTGGAGTCCTCAGAGCCCATACCGGGGCGCGTGGCGGGTTGCGCTTTCGCGATTCTACCGCCACAGGTAGTCTAAGAGCCTGAGAAAGGATACAGGCTACTTTTTAATGCGAAAACAAGGCTCCAAGGGACTTTAATAAGGGATGTAATTTTGTATAGGAAGTTTTTTCTTTGGTTAGACTCATTTTTTAAGTAGCGTTGGTAGGTCTGTCACAAGATGGGCAGACGTTTTAGTGAAAATAGCAGGAAGGCGCTGCACACTAGCAGCGCAGGACCAACCAACCGGCGAAGATCCTTAGAGGAAGGCTTTCTTCAGCAGTGGACCTCTATTAGCTGAAATGATCATTAATAATATGGTCCCTTGAATATAATATATACAATATAAATATTTCTTACATTCACACCAATCAGCCTAGTCCAAAGTAAACAATGTAAAGCTTGTGTTATGAAAATACTGCACAAATACTCATATTCATCACACAAATATCTGCGTCCACCGGGAGTCGAGCCCGGGATCTCAGAGGTGGTGCCATAGGCAATAAAATATAAAACATATAGCAGAATATTTTTGCTCGATTTTGTGTATCGTATTTGAAAGCCAATAGGATTTTTATATAGGAGTCAAAAACTTTTTTAAACAAATGCTAAAACAGTTTTATTTTAACTTATTCTCTTTGTTATGTCTTTTTTATTATTCGAGATATTAAGTATATTGTAGTAAGTTATTAATGATTCTTTGACTAATTTAATGTTAATAAAACTACAATAAACATTGCTTTCAACATATCGTGTTGATTCAACTACATTGTTCATAACTAAGTACGTAGCAACTTTCAATTTGAAAATCTTTACTGATTTCCTGAAAATTGAAACACGCAGTATTTGCTTCGAATTCAATATTTTAATACTGGAAATATTGGAATACGTAGGAATCTACCCATAGTTGATTCCAGACTTTACTATTTCCTATGGAAGGATCATGATTTTATTTTATATTTATTTGAGTAGATATATTCTTATTTTGAATATTATTTTCGGATATTACGATTTTTTTAAATGTTAAACAAACCTCTTTGCTTAGATGGAATTCAGCGCACAACTCCCGAAACACGATCGAATTATCGGGCGGAGACTAATTGACCCTTGTCACTAACTAAGCAATATGTATTTCATATGCAGTTATATATTTAGTGATTTCGTTTCTAAAGGTACAAAGTGTCTACGACTTAATAAATAACTTTGTATTAGAAATAAAAGCAGACTTAAATCTATGAGGCGTTTCGCCACTGTCAATCGATCTTTATTGTGTAACTCAAAATCAGATTTTTGAGTTTCTTAATCATTTTTTTCGACACATTGCCATTTGTTGTAAATATTGCTAAGGTCGCCTAGAAGAGATCGTTCTCAGTGATAAAAGTTATTTGTTAAAGGTCCTATTTTGTTTGTGCACAGTATTTATCAAAATCTATTTAGCACGGTAACTTTTGATTTACATATATTCGAAATAAGAGGTAGGTGAAACAGAAAATGGTATTGACGTTGTAGCAAATAATTTTATAAGTTTCGAAATCCTACTTTTTTGTTTATGAGTGAACGCTATATGACGAAGAAGGATAAAAGTGTGCGAAGTTAAAAGGGAAATGTACGGTGTGAAAGAAGATGTAGTGATAAAAATAGAGAGGATCATGCTTAGGTGGCTTGGACACGTGTAAAGGATGGACCGAAAGACGACTGAAGAAGAAATTTGTAAGGCAAATGTGAATTGGCCAGTTGGTCGAGGGTCAAATAGGTGATATATTGAAAGAACGCCAGGTTAAAAGTACCCGTAACCACCGAGCGTGTCTGCCAGTATTAATGAAAATCGAGGAAAGTATATGTATGTTACATTGTGTGCGTGTTCAAAACGTGCACGATGCACGTGTTCTAATATATATATATATATATATATTGTATATATATATATATATATAAATTTAGTAGTTACATATTTAGAATAACATTTATGATATCAAAATATGCTTAAATAAGGCTATTAAATAATAAAAACTTTTATATTCAGTTGTGTAGGACACATATTCTACATCACAGAGTCAGTATAAACTAATATAAGGTTAATTTATTTTTGTGGATCATTAGTTACGCACAATTAATAACTGTAAAATAGTTCTATTGAATCTCAATTAAGAAAGAATTTACTTAATTAAAAATATACTCCAGCCATTTAAAGATGTGGCAAAATTTGTTCGAAATTTTCTTTTATATAGAATCATCTAAGTTGGTGACAACTATTCGATTCATTTTTATTTATATAGATGACGTTAGTGATATAGTTTTTAATAAAAAAATATTTGTATTGTTGATAATTAATAATCGCGGTGAACGAAATTATCTAAACTATTCTCACGTCCAATCACTGACACACAAAATATATACAAATCATACGTTCCATGAAATGTATGGAAATACACGAAAACAATGGCTAAATAAAATATGTTCGTTACGTAAATGAATACCAGGAAATAGAACAACCAGAACTTCAATTCCAACAAAACTCGTATCTCATATAAATTGATTCATATTAACTGCGTAACATACAAATTCTAACTTGCCTACTATAATACTAAAATATACAAAATAATTAGGTGTCAAACCGGATAATTAACTGTGTTTTGTTGTATATTTTGTAGCGCTATTAATTATACCTGTAACGGTGTTACTTTTTATATTTAAAAAGTAACACTTATCCTTCGATCATATATTTCTGTAGATACACAATTCCATAGAAAATCAAACAAAATATCGACCCCGCGTCTATACATAGAAGAATAGATGTATATTATAGTACCAATTTTGAAAAAAGTTCTAAAGTGTCATATAATTTAAGCCAATTTAAATCTTAAGTAACGTAATGAAGTATGAAAATAAATCCTTGTTAAGGTCGTTACATATTATCTTCTGGTTTCGATGATATAATGATGCCGTGAAATCAGAAATGAACAATACATATTTGAAAACAAATATATTGGATAATAAGCCCTTAGTCTGTTGCAATTAAGCACAAATTCATTTCATATAATAATGCTCCTACGTTCTATTTGACTCCGAATATTGTGCTCGCGTCTTATCGCATCCTACTTGAACATAGACAGCAGTGGAGATGCTTAGTTTTTTTTACACTTATCTTAACAGTACGGAAACTTTTTAAATTTTAAACATAAACCAAGAAGTATTGTTACAAGTTCAGCTTCCGGCACGCCGCCCCGCTAAATCATAAATTGTATCTATATTAATCAATATTCCTCCATATATTAATCAATTATCACATAATTATTTTATTATAAATTATTAATAAATGATAAAACTAATCTAAAGCCAATACTGACAGCCGTAATCAAATTTTTAATCATAATCTAATATACTGAAAATGTCACTTCCGGCTTACGGAACCTAATTTAATTTAAAAATCTATACAATGTTTAATTATATAATTATACTGCTTAGTAATAATTTTGATGCAAATTAATAACTATTGTTGTATTGCATTGTATTAATATTGTTATAAATCGATTAATAAGTTGCTTGTGTAAAATTATAAAAGCCAGTGTCCGCCATTTTTAGAGCATTATTAAACTGCCTGCTGATAACATAACATCGCAACGTTTATTTATCCCTGTGCCGTGTACAGTATGTAGAATTAGGTGCTAAGGAAAGTACAGACTTTATTAAGACAGGGTTTCTCAACTTTATTTTGCCGAGCCTTACAAACAAAGAAAGCGAAAAACTAAAAAAAAAAAGAAATAAAATCACAAAAAATGGTATAGGCGACTCCATCATTCCACTGACCTTTTTCTGAAACATTAGCTCTGTGCTATTTTTTCCTATGAGTGAGCCACTCGAGACAGAAAGAGATAGATGCGATGCGTTGCGCATCGTGGCATGGTGCGCAAGCGTTTTAAATTGATATTTTAGTAATACATAATATGAATAAAAGTGTTTTACTCATAAAAAATGCGCTAATAAATTAAGATAAAGATATACTTATTGGAAGTATGACATTCCATCCTTCCTTTGCACTTTACGTGTGTCATTTTTACAAGTATAAACTACGCATTTCGGCATCGCTGACGTTATCAATCGCGCGCGGCCACCAATGAATGAGAGCGAAACAAGGCACATTTACTGTTTGTGCCTTGTTTCGCCGGTGCCACTTTTTAGACGGTAACTGTGTATCTACAGAAATATATGATCGAAGCACTTATCTAAACTTACGATAAAAAATACGACTACCTACCGGCGCGGACTACGACCGGATCAATAAGGGCAGTGGTGTTTGATTATAGGGACTATTCGGATGCGAATACCAGTTCTTGTTCCCACGACCTACTTTTACTTTTAAACAATATACATTGTACTTGCAACTATATGGACCTTTTATTTCCCTCTCTAGAGTAGGGGCGTAAGAGTTACATACCTCATGTAAATTATTGAATGAATTTGTCACATTTCAGGTAACATATCAACTTAAATTGTTAACTACCGCCTTCTTCGCTGTTCTCGTATTAAAGAGGCGACTAAAAAAGTGGCAGTGGTGTGCACTCGCTCTTCTCGCGGCGGGAGTTGCACTTGTTCAGTTGTCCTCAACGGAAAAAAAGGATTCGGCAAAATCGATAGAAGGGCAATCTCGAATCCTAGGGTTTGGAGCAGCGTTGGCAGCGTGCTTTATATCTGGCTTTGCTGGAATCTACTTTGAAAAAGTATTAAAGGAATCAGATATATCGGTGAGTACATTAATTTCAAATTGTTCGAAGATAAATTTATATAAAGAATTACATAAACGTAAATGATATCTTGTCGATATATATGATATTTTAAAGTGTGATACAGTGATAGTACGATTCTTGTTTGATTCACATTGCACTAATGTATGACAAAAGCAAGAACTGCTCTTATACCACCACACTTAGATGGTTATATGTTTGTATGGTAAGCGTTTTCTGTGGCACCTCTCATACTCAGCGGGGTTGAATAATAAGATAACCTCATACAAGGACAGACTTGGTCACTTCAATTTGAGCACATTATCATTACGCAGGAAATATCTGGACCTTGTTTTCTATTATAAATTATGTCACGGCCTAATAGACTGTCCGCAGTTACTTGGTCAGGTGAATTTCTGGGTACCCATCAAACTCACACGCCACCCCAAGCCCCCATTCCTTCCCCCACTTCGAAGAACAGTCTTGGGTGCTAACTCCCCGCTTGCTCGTATGTCTAAGCTTTACAATAATATCTCTTCCAGGGTTGACATGTTCTCGGAACCTTTGCCAGTATTCAGGAAGCATGTCCTGGAAAGCCTAGCGAGCTAATATCAATGTTAAAATAGTTTAGTAGTTACAAAACTTTCTAAATATCCCTACCGGTCGTTAGCGGTTGTTATAGGTTGTTGTTTGTTTGCTTTTTCTTTTTTTCTCTTTTCAGAACAAATAATGATTAACTTTATATTTAATTGTAAACTTTATAATTTTTTACTGTACGCAGTTATTTAATGTTATGTTGTTAAGTGTTATATATCTGTGAATGTGGTACTTACCTTTAACTGGTTATGCATTAAGATTTGTTTCTACCTAATGTATCTATTTAATGTAATATTGTAATAACTGTTGGTGAGTCATAATAAAAAAATAAAAAAAATAAAAAAAATAAAAAAAATAAAAAAATATATGATGTGCGTCAGCTAAGCGCTGGCATTCTTTGCTTAAATAACGTGTTTTCGGCCCGACTTCTTCACTAAATTTGTCAATATTTTATCAGGTGTACTCCTTCTTTTTTCAAACTAAATATAAAGGTTAAGCATAGTTACTAATATGAAAATCGGCGTATACTATTGTTTGTTACTGATTGACATAGACACATAGAAACGTCTCGCTCTTTTTATGGTAAACTGTTAGAATCCTATATATTTATAATTTGTAATCTATTGATTCGTAGATAAGAAGCAACCTTGCGTTTAGGATTGTGTTTTAGGAAACCAAGTTGACTGAAAATAATTGTGCTGTTTAAAGACGTCCGTAGTAATTTACTGTACCGTTTTACATTCATATTGATTTCTTAGCTATATTATCCCATATAACTGCTGGAGCAACTCACACATTACCGCTTGTATGATACATACCTGCTATCGAGCTGTAAGTTGCAAAATTAAGAACTTTATTAATATATAATAAATCTCATAATATTATGGATCTACGACTTGTGAAATTTGGCTACAAGCTTACTTAAGCGTCAAATTACATTATTCGTTTTACATTGACTAATTTAATCAAACTATACTTACGGCGCGGCGTTCTGATTTTATAAGGTAAAATATGTCCATTAGGATACTTAAGTATTTTGTATGAAGTATGTATCAAATTGGTCCATTTCATCTGATGGTTAATCAGAGTAATGTCCAAAAGCGAAGGTGGTTACTGCAGGAGACACGCTGTACTAGCTAGCTCCACCGTGGCGATCAGTAAGGATCTTCTTCATGCCACTGTTGAAGGGCACTGAGTTAGGGCCTTTCAATAGTGGCATGGGGCAAAAATACAATATCTTCTTGTGTGTACGCAATACAGGTGTATTCTATTTTCAATTGAATAATTATAATGTATGTGACAGTCCTCACGTCTTACTGTGTCTTCACGAGGTCGAATAACAAATGAGAACTAGGCTTCGAGGCTTTTCTTGCTAATGTCGCTCTTTAACGCAGACATTCAAAGCGTCTAACTAAAGATTTCCTACGCACTACCTAAGTTTGTCTATTGTCATGTAATGGATATCTGTTCACACTCATGAACAGATGTAGATACGTAACTGTAATTTCCGTCATAATAAATAATATATATTTAAAATGTTATCTTTGATAAATTGCTATAGATTGCGATACATGAAATAATACCGCTACTTGAAGTTATTGTTAATCGTAGTGCGATTATGTTATATTCGATACAACATTTAGATTTCTTATTATTTTGTTTCTAACGTTTAATTTTTTTATTATATTACCATAAATAGAAACAAAACCACCTCATATACCTATAGTCTATTTATCTATCCCATTTTTGGGTTATTAAGCATCAATGGCCACTATTTGGTGATGATAATGCTTCGTCAGTCAGTTGTTGCAGTGAGATGTCGCCGTTTCTCTTCACTATATCCATTCTATTCTAACCTATTACATGAATTGGCGTTCTCTTCTTTATTCCTCAATGAACATCCTACGTACAACAATGGCTTCTTACTTATCCTTCCTCTTCATTTCTTTGACTTTTATATTTACATACTTAAATATGTCTTTAATTTAGCGAGAACTAACGCACGATTCATTTAATTTAATATTATTACTATAACTATAACACTTACTTTATAAATTATCTAAATTGTTAAATAAATATACATTTTTAGGTTTGGATGAGAAACGTACAACTCAGTTTGCTTTCACTGCCGTTTGGTCTAGTAACATACTTAATTAACAATGGAGGCTCAATGAAAACCATGTTGACGGGATTCGACGGCTTCGTTTGGTATTTGGTGATCTTGCAAGCAGCTGGAGGTTTGATCGTAGCGGTCGTGGTGAAATATGCAGACAACATACTCAAAGGTTTTGCCACATCGGTAGCAATAATCATATCATGTGTAGCTTCTATATACATATTTGAATTTATTTTGACCATTCAGTTTGCTGTTGGAACTATGCTTGTCATTGGGTCTATATTCCTTTATGGTTATGTCCCTAAAAAAAAAGAAACTAGAAGTTCACTAAGTGTATAATAATATCTTAAGATCAATGAACGCATGTAAGACATGGAAGCATCACGTATTTTGAATAGCCCTAACAATAATGTTCATTGGTGATATTGATAGGTAGACAAACACTGAATATAGTCTAAAGGACAAAATAATAAATTTGAAAAAAATTAATTCAATTAAAATAATTAGAAGCAATCGTCTTCTATTTAGCAAAAACACAAAAGAAATAAATTGACTAGTTTCTTCCATTTTCGTGCAAAAATTTACATACGATCGTTAAATACTTATAAACATAAAATTTTAAAGGTAGGAAATATTGAATATAATGATTTGTTTCATGCGCAATTTGCTTTTGAATTGTATAATAAAACTACAGGTTGGATAACTATTCACGGGTCTGATAAGAGATATGATAAGTCTGAATGCCGGGACATTTATTCATAAATATAAATAAATGTTTCCTTTGAGGAATATTTTCGAACTTCAATTTTTAGAATATCCAGATTTTAGAATATCCAGAATATTATCCAGGGTCAATCAAATTTTTTCTTAATGTTTACGTTTACCTAACAATAGCAATTTAATACTTTTCTATTATGTTTTAGTTTTTTCTAGTATGTTTATTGGTTTTTCTTATTTTAACGAATTTTTGGGTTAGCAATAGACGGAATTTATTAAAAAGGAATGCTTTCATGTCTTAATAGTAATGTGTTTACTGTTCATGATAAATAAACATTAATAATATGGTAATATGGTCTCGTGTAGATAGATATTATTTCAATTTCTTATGATATAATTTAAGTTACCAGAAAAGTGTAATTATACTTTCTTTGCTGTTTTTACATTTTTTTAACTCCGAAACATAAATGTCAGAATTATTTTTGAAAAATAATCGGACCATGATTGCGTCGACTTGCAGCAGGTTTCTGCTGTCTGCTTTTACAAAATCGTTGTCCATTGTTGAAAGTACTTGTAAAATAGTGCAAATAAACAAAAAAATACAATGAATAGTAAAGAAAATCTTAATATAACGGAGGTAATCTACCACAACTAGGCGCAACACAAGTAGACAAACGAAGTTTACAAGCAAGTGACGTCATGATAAACTCGACCAATCAGAAGCGTTTTGTGTCACATGACAATCGTTTAAAAAATGCAATTTTTATTTACGGATTTTAAAATAAATTAATCATTATTTTCGACTTACATTAATAAATAATCATTTTTTAACTCTTAATTTATACTGTTAACAGTAATTGACACTTTATTTTTCGCATTGTCAAAAAGCCTATTATACTTGTACCTATAAGTTGACTTTTGTATGACTTGGTAACGATATATATTTTTGTAAATGTCGTTGCTTCTGTAAAAGTTATAGAGTTTCTTGCGCCCGTTCTTCTCTATAACTAAAAGAAGTCCGAATGGGTAGTAGGGAAAAAAAAATTTGGACTATTCAAAAGAGCATATCTAATTGCCTACTTGAAATAAATATTTTGACTTTGACTTTGACTTTGGTATTTTATATTTTGATTGACATTATGGAAATGAACTAAGTATTATCTTGGGTATTATTTTGACGATTGCGTAAAATTACATTAGTTTTTTTGTCAAACTAACAAGGATCACTAATGATGTTTTGACAAATTATTAGAATAGCAAAATTCTTCTACAGTACCAAGATAAAATAAATATTTCGTCTAGAAAAAAACTAGTTAATTTGCACGTAATATATAATTTGAAAAATGGTATGATCCTTTTATTCAGTAAGTTTTTAAAGGTTAGTAAGATGTATTTTAAACGTACTTATAGATTTTTCGGATGATCCCTTAGCGGCCAATGCTACTTAAAAAGTCGATATTACTAAATTAGTACATCAAAATATACATATAAATACACACACATATATAATTGGTTGTATTTATATACCTTTAGGAGCGTTTTCCTTACACATTATACAAGACTTACAAATATTGTTTATTTATACATTTTTCATTTTCTTTAAATGTGATAGACAATCAAAGTCAGTACAGTCATCAATTCATATAGTTCTACATCTGTACTGCCAAAACCGTCGCATTTGGAGTGACCTACGCGGTTAAGGACGATAGGTTAAGGTCTAGTTTGACCTGTGTAAGTACATAAAATGTTATTAGGATGGATACCCATACGGTGCTATAAACTTCTGAAATGCCTGTTTAAGCTATAGAATTTTTAGATTAAAAATTCAGTGCGACATGGATCATTAACGTTCTGGTCAAAATATTAACGGCTTGGATCTTGCTAAATATATTTAAATTGCTATTCATATTTAAATAGTTAGAAATATTATTAATAAAGTTTAATTAAACGAAATATTGTTATTATTACGTTTGTATTTTTTTCCCTGTAGTCTCAAAATACTGATATAGAAATTACGAAACAGCACTCTATTTACCTGTCATATTCATTATGATCTTTGTCGCTCTGTATGTATTATAGTATAGATAAAATAATGTATTAATATTATAGTATAGATAAAATAATGTATCAAGAATAATCTTAAGTTAATATCTACGAATGAATTTGTAATTACTCTGATCAACAGCAGACTCCACACAACAGACCTCGTTACTGTTGCTAGAAACTATAAAAGTAATAAGTGGGATCAAAAAAACGTTACAACGATAATTTTGAAACATTACTCGTACTTTTACATTATAAACAAACCAGGGCCAGGGCGTAGGTACTCTTAAAATCGAACTTACAATATATCTTCACTAATATCGCTACAGGATCGAAACAAACATAATAATAAACTTCTATCTTATATATCTTAAAGTATCCAATGTATTAATTCTTTCCAGATTAAATCCATTCATCGATTAATATTTTAGCATAGCAACACAATTCAACTTAGGGGTCTTAGAATACACTATTGTAAAAATCGGTTTAAATTTAGTTGACCTGACAATATAGAATGTCTGAATATGAATGTCTGTCAATGCTTATTATAGGCTATTTCAATTATATTAAAATTTAGAAATTTTAGCTTTAGTTTAGTAGATTGTAAACGCAGAACTTAGTCTAATATCGTGTTAAAGTAAGTAGGCATATTGTCGGAAATAGATTTGTATTGAAACTGATCTAACGCACCACCAATCTTTTAACGGGTTCAAAGTACCCCAAGAAACGTTCTCCCACTTCAGTTATTTCTATTTTTAATTGCTATATATTAACATACAAGCAGCCTGATGGTAGTGATTACTGCTACTCCTAATAGCCTTTGGCTATCCTGTTATTAAAGAGATCAGTATCACATGAGAGAGAAATGCATCGGATCAGTCAGCCGTCTGTTTTGTATCATATTTAAAGTTAAATTTATAATCGTAATCACATTTGTGGAAAACGCGTCTCATCGCTACGTATATATAACACTTTATTGCACAGTTAACATAGGTAATGTATAATATATAGGAAAGAATATGTACAATGGTGGACTTATCTCTAATAGAGATCTCTTCCAGCCATATATTACCTAAATCGGCAACTCTACGTTTATCTGTAGACCATTATCGACGTACAGGACACGAGTTGACCTATTTGCTTTACAACTGTATGATAATAAATAGAAGGTTCTCACAACTATATTATTTAAATTAACTCTGTAGTGTAAATTACTTATTATGGTGCCATTCATCACGTCTTTAGTAGTCGTCTTCATAAATGTCTAGCTATGTTTATTGTCTTTAAAATTAGCTCTACCGTGATTAAATTGTTATGCTATTTATTTGTTACCAAGGTAATGTATACACAGCAATGCGTCAGAGTTTACATGTTCATCTTGCGACAGCAAGTTTCAATTGTAATCACCGTGGTTTTTGTATCGCAAATGTAAAGCTTGACGTGTTGCTGACCGTATATTGAATATTAATAGTGTTGTGAAATGTATTGATTTTCTTAAACAGGATTGCCTATTGATTATAATTTATATTATATTTATAAAAAATAAGTCAGATGTATATATGTCATTTTTCAGAAATAAATTTATGTAATATTTTTGCATTATTACATTTATAAATATGTGCTTTGATTTATTTTATGTCTATAGCATACTATCGCCTGATATAGTTTTCATAATAACTTAGTAAATTCAATTTGTATCTTGTATTTATGTTTGCAATTGCAATGGATAATACACGGAGATTTACCAGTAACAAAACAATCTAATCAAAACAAAAACAGTCAGATATTGTCTATAATTTAATATGAGGTAATGTAATTCTGCAATCAATATAACAAAAGAAACTAAGTACCAAGTTATTATTCAGTTATACTATCAACAGATTGAAAGATAAGTAGATCAATGGTAACAATACAGTAATATTTAATATTAACCTAAAATACAAAAACTGCCTTCAATTACGTATGCCTACTTAAAAGTAATTATAAGATTTCCATACTGAATTATATATAAACACTAGCTGACCCGGCCACGCGTTGCTGTGGCTCAAGTTTTTGTTATATTACATTACATAGCAGCGCCATCTATTGATTACTTACTCAACCCAGTCGAAAGGTATCGACATCTGTTAGAATCATTTGGAGTTAACAGATAATTGTGACTGTCAAATAATAACAGCAAAATAATTAGCAATAAATTAAAATTGCAACGATAATTTGAGATTTAAACTATCCTATATCTCTCAAGTTGGATCGAACTGCACATGGTGTGCGAATTTTATTATAATCGGTTAAGTAGTTTAGGAGTTCATTGAGCACAAACATTGTGACATGAGATTTATATATATTAGATTGTAACAACGGAATAGATTAGTTCGTAGCTTACCTTAATAAATAAAACGTTTAATTTCATTTTCTTGGATTAATTTATTTAAAATCAAATAACAAACTTATTGACATTTGTAAAATATAAATATTTCATGGGATCAGAATGGATTGTTTTCTGTTGTAAACTCAAAAATACATATAGGTATAATTAAAAATAAATTACACGTGATTTTCAAATATACTTTCGTAATGTTGATTGTCCGTAAAACATCTGTTCGCACAATATTATTTAAATGGCGCATGGATTTTTAATATATATTTTTTCTTGGATTTATTGTTAATATAACTGTTAGCGGAATCGCTGTATGATTAAATTACCTAGACATAAATTTAATATCCAGGCACTACTAAGTTGGCAAATATCCTTTCAAATACAGTTGCTACATCTAATAAATTATCTTGATTTTTGTAATTCAACTCTCAAGCTCAATTTACCAGCATAGATAAAGTTGAAAATATTCATGCACTTTAACATAAAAAGAAGACTATCGTTTCGTCTACAGAAGAAAATAGTGGAACATATTTCCCGTTTATCTAACAAACTTTTTTTATAGTTATAAATCTTTGCCTCACGTCAAGCTGGATAGAATATAGATATTATCGTATTAGTTTAATTTACAGAGATATTGCTTAACGGTGCTGACAACCGAATTGGCTTAAACACATTGTTTTAAACCACTGCACCGTACTGATCGATATTGTTTCCATGCAACTGATGGTAGTTATTTATTAAATTAAATGGTGCGTAAGTATGAGAAAACTATTTTTGTAATTTCGTAAGATTAAGTTGCTTTTATATGTACGTGTGCTTATGACCGAATAAAAAATATAACATAACATTCCTACTTATTTAATATAAATGTCTTTTATTTTTATTCATCTCTTTAGACGTGAGACGACGAGAAAAGCCGTAATATATACGGCTTTTCTTTTGCTTACTTATTTATTATACAAATTTGAATTGATTTTTAATTATACTAGGCAATCATTAGACCACCGATTCCCAAAGTGGTTAATATCGACCCCTAGGGGTCTATGGCAAGGGTCACGTTAGTGCAAGAAAAATTTGCGGGTCAAGGAAATGAAAATGGGAGTCCACGATAATGGATCTCAACATACACTGATAATACCTATTTACTTACATTATACTATCTTCTAATATGAAGCTATATACATTATTTATGAAAGTAACTATTAAGTCTAAAATATTATATATGTTTATGAAACTCATATAATTTCATATTCATTCAATATTGCATTCAATATCAGATAACAAGGGGTCTAACCCAAAACCGAAGAAATGGCAAAGGGTCTACGACACAAAAAAGTTTGGGAACCTCTGGTGTAGACCAAGAGTACTACTTACAAGTAAATTAGTAATCTTATTTTACCCTACCTTTTGCTTGACCCTGATTGGCAAAAATCAATTTCTCTGAATTGTCTCTATCTCGGGATTTGTGGTTGAACTTACGTTAGAAACCACTCCGAGTGAGCTCTGCTAGCAACCGGGCAGTTCAGAACATCTGAATAAAAAACACTCAGGCACATGAACAGTCTCTGACCGTTCAGAAGCTTCAGTGTTGCCACCAAACAACTGATTCCATCCATCCATCCATCTAATAAATGAACAACCTCTACTTCTCGAATCTAATAAACAACCAGATTATATGTTAATATCAAAAATATGCCTACTTAATTATTAGTAAGTAGATTACATCTCTTACAGTCTTGGCCTTTATCTTACCTGATGGTGAAGCCGAACGTGGAAGTGAGGTTGACTTGTCAAAGCGCGCACAATACATACATAATTTAAAGAATTAAGTTAAAATAGTTAAAGCTTATTTTTTTCCAATCTAATTACTGCACCCATCCCTTATTTAAATCTCTTTTTAGTACTTCCCTGGAGACCTATTTTTGAATTACGAATGCGATTTCGAAATCACCGCTCACTAAATAGTCAGCGGTGACTTTGAGGTCACGGATTCCTAAACATCCAATTTTTGAAAGTCGATCGCAGAGCTGCCAACATAGATAAAGTACACACATAAATGTAAGAGTTCGGTGCCACGCAGAATGTAGCCGCTGCCGGTTATTGCCGGCTTAACTATTATGGTTATTATATATATATATTATATATATATATATATATATATATATATATATATATATATAATATATATATATATATATATATATTATATATATATATATATATATATAGTGTATATAGTGTAGTGTTAAGGGAATCAATTAAAAGAAAGATTCATCTTCCTTACGCACACAAATTTATTGAACGGGTCGGAGTAAGGAACCGGTCACAATTCCTTTATCTAGTGGAAGGTAGATTTGCCTATTACTCCCCTGCGACGAAGTCCAAGAATGCGACGAGTGGCCGAGGAGTTCCCAGGTCTTCAAACCAGAAGGAGGACGTCCAGGTAGTTCAGAACAAGGGTTGGCCAACCGTGAATTTGGACCCTAGATAAGTAGGGTTTACCACATAAAAACTAATATTTATAAAAACTATTTTTGATGATAGTAATAAGCAACGATCGCTATTAAAGGAACGTTTATAAAATTCAAAGTTGACACGAGAAGAACGTAACGTAGGTCTCGTTAAGTGTCTGGAATGATTCTGGCGACCGTTATCGGCCCGGCCGCCTGCTTATTCGGCAACGGAGCGAAAACAATCGGCAAAGGAATGCGGTGCCACAGTATAAAATAATATCTGTGAACCACAGAGCAGACTTAGCGCCAGTTGGACAACGAGACGTATACATCTCGTTTAGAAAAATATACGTTACAACATTTAATTTTTTAAAAATATACGTTACAACGTTACAATAGACTTAAAAATCAAACAAAACACAGATAACATTTCCACAAGTATGACTTGATTACGAGTGGGTGAGGGCACTAGTAATGAAATCACATCTGTGACTAAGGTAGTCACATCAGTGACATCCAAAAATAAGAATTATTGAAATTCGGTGATTATCAGTCACATCGGTGATTTCGAAGTCGCATTCGTAATTCAAAAATAGGTCTCCTGGTCTAAGGTTGCCTGGATGAGATTACAGTTTAGCAATGTTATACATTTGTTATTTATTATATTTTTTTTCTATGTTGTTGTTTTTGGGTGCAATAAAGACTTATGTTGTTATTTGATCTAAAGTAATACTTTTCGTAATATTTTTATTTTAACAGACTTCTAAAAAGCAGGTTCTTACTGTTATGCAATCATCCGTTGAGTATGAATTGATTTTAATATTTTTTTTTATTTGGTTATATTTCAGTGGTGATCCCATATAAATTTTATCTAACTTTGATTCCGAGTTATTTGATAAATAAGAGAAATACAGATAAAACTACTTTTGAACATATATGTTGACCCTAGGCAATAAAAGGCTTTTTTCTTAGTTCCAACTTGACATGCGGTCGACTGGTAACTTTAAAGAAAAGAAAAAAATTTATTACCTGTAAGCAATATTATTGATATATTAAATAGTTATAATAAGTTATTTTGCAGGCGGTGCCAGACTATCGCCCTACTTCGGTCATCGACAAAAGTAAGATTTAAGAGTCCCAAATTCTGAATGCGGAGTATTAAAATCTTGAAGACGCGGTATTGTCGGTTTTATTTCAAGAATTAATGGGTTTCATGTCTTGGACACAACTAACACACTGCACATAATTGGCGGAATCGCCAACGATTATAGCAAGACGATGGTATTTCAGTGTGGACAAAACTGATGAGTGACACACTGATAGCCAGGTTGCCAACATCCATAGGCCATCGAAGCTTAAGTGACAGCTTGGTCCACATTTTGCGCAGACAGTGGTAGATACCGCATCTTTAAAAGGATACTTCATAGTCCAAACTAATCAGCTTAACCAGCGGCGGCGTTCGCTATTGCGTCTCTACAGGATGGCGGTCGTCATTCGTTCAACCAGGTTGGCACGTACTCCGTTGTTGTTGTATTTCAAGAGCCTTTTTTTTTTGTTCCATTGACGAAAATGCATTAAATTGCATACCCCGGCTGTGGCGAGCCGGCGGTTATGTGGGGCTCTTCTCCCCAGAAGGGGGAGGCCTACCCTCACTACTAAAAACCTCAGGGATGGCCTTACTCAGGCATGTAGGGAGCCCCCGGGAACCCCCAGCCTCCGCTCCCGCGCCGATACAGGGAGCCCTCCTCGGGGAAGGCTACAATACCTCCCCCGATCGTCCCCCTGGCCACGGAAGGGGCGTGGTCCCTCCCGGGTCGCCGTATCCGCGGACGCGATGTCCTGTGTCATGTCGCCGGCGACCCGCGGTGGCGCCGCAGTGCTACCGAGCCCGGCGCCGCAGTGCTTCCGGGCCCGGCGCCGCAGTGCTACCGAGCCCGGCGTCGCCTCCTTCGAGCGGGATTTTATGTCCGATAATTCTTTAGCGGAATTGATATTTTTTCCATTCTAGTATAAAAGTATGAGTTGCACAATTTTTTTTCGCGCATTTATAGGAAATATCGTTTTAATTATTCATCTAACTGGTTTCTTTCTAGGAGCTACTTTCCTGCTGGTGTTTAATCTTTTAAAGATTCAAAGCACACCTTAAAATCAAGTAAAATGTCTAGAATATGAATTAGATATATATAATATAAAAACAAGGTTTCATAAGGCATACTAATTTTAATAAATTGTTAATAATGTAGTTAAATAGAATTCGTTATTTTTCTTTTCCTCATTTGTTCCATCCAATTATCCAGTTGTTGTGATGGCGTTAACAGATTTCGTTTATAATAGTCTTTTGGTGGACTTCCTTCTTCAAGTCTTACAAAATAGTGACAATATTGATATCGTACTTCGCCCATTCTTCCTCGTGCATGTCTCCTTACGCCTTTAATGACTCTACCATGGCCGGTAAAAGATTGAGCTGAAAATAAATAAATTTTACAAAATTATTATTTCTTTTTAATAATAAGTAAAGAAGTCACGTTTGTTGTACTGAAAACCCCCAATTAAATTTTATTTGGTTATGTGGTATTTGTTGTTATAGCGGCAACAGAAATACATCATTCTGTAAAACTTCAACTATCTAGTTATCACAGTTTATGAGATTACAGCCTGGTGACATCAGCGGTCAGCAGAGTCTTAGTAATAGGAGTTTATTTAATAGATAGAAGTTTGTAGATTTTAATGCGAGAAATAGTAAACTATTCATTACATATTAAAATTCTGGAAACTGCGTTCTGCAAGAAAAAATAATATGTATTCTGAGAAACATCTTCCACCCGAATACTCGAAAGCAACAAATTCTATTTATAGTGTATGTAAAATGAATAAGATTATTTTATTATTACATGTTTATATTTTTCTCCATGTACTTGTAGAATATGAAGGATGAAGACATTCTTGATTTTAATTTTATAATGAATTGTATTTTTTATAATCAATCAATTTGCTGCCTATTCATTAACGTAGATAATTTCAAATAGAATTACATTCTGTAGTTGCACTTACAGAATAAACATGAGCCATCCAATTTTTATTGTTACAGTGTAAAAGGGGTATGGAAGAGGGAAACCTTAGCACTAACCAAAAAATCATTTATATAAATTCCTTTATTGTTTAAAAAATATCCTCTTGTATCTTACCAATCCATAAATTACTTTTAAATTCAACATTATGTTGTTTCACGGCTAGTTCCTGGGCCTCTAATATAGCGTCCTTGACATATGCTGCTCCTTTTTTATTTAGAAAACTTAACTGCTTAACTGCCTCATCCACAGTCATACCTCTAACGAGACATGCTATATACCAAAGTTTGTCAAGACTGTACTTTATATTTGTTACTTGGTGGCAAACATACTGAAAAAAAAAGAATGTGATGGAGTTTCTTGTCAATACATTGTGCAGAAGTGCACACTGATTTGATTTGTCAACTTTTGATTTTGTTGGCAACAACTGCAACCGAGTTGCTTCTGGACAGACTATTTGCAATGTTTCTCAGGTAGGTTTCTAGGTAGAACCTCAAATAAGATTTCGTCTTTTCTTTACCTCCTAATTATGGGACAGTCTTATACAAACTACACCATGACAGATTTACATATATTGAATCTTTCATTAAGAGTGTGGTTATTTAATGATCACAACTATTAGGTGTCAAAGAATTTAAACATTTGTTATTATAATTTAAACAGTGACTTACAGCATGAACTTCATACATTGAAAGATATGAATTACGAATATATGATACAGTAGAACCCGTTTAAGACGATCACGCTTAATACGATTTCTCGTATAATACACCACTTTACACCAGTCCCTGCAACTTAAAATTTACGTCAAATTTGCGAAAAGCAATACGATGCGGTTTGAGGTGTCGTTGTAATCATCATAAATTTGACGTTTATTTTGCGAATGTTCGTCTGTCAAATTCAATTCATCGTTGTCATTTGAGGCTTTCATATGTCAAAATTAATATCGTTTGTTCGATCGTCCGTTGAAATGTTTTAAACGAAAGTAACTAACAGTAGGATACGACACGACGAAGTCCACGATATATCGAATATCGTTTTTAAGCGTACGCCCACAGAGTCGGACCTATGTCGTATTTCTACGCGCCAACATCGATCGAATCCAGTGATCGTGTGGTTGATCGTCAGTGTATAGCGCGATTAACAGTTTTGATCACGTAACTAAAATTATTTTTTTGCGTCTTTTAAACTATTATCATATTTTTTCTAAAGTTATTATATTCTATATATTATTTTTATCTATTATTTCTAAAGTAAAATTTTTTTTTTTAAATTCGGCATATAGGTGATTCTGTTTTATGATGATTATACTCCGATATAATTGGTAACTAGTTTTTTTCTAATTTGACCTATTTTTAATTTAAAACTAAAACTGTCTTTTGCTAAATAACATATTAAGTAATATTTAATAAACATTATTTTTAACAATATCATCTGTCCTATTTATAATATCATCTTTATATAATGTGTTTCTTCATATACGATATACATATATAGCAATAACGAATTATTCCATAAAAATATAAATATAAAAATTTTGGGAAAAGTATCAAAATCGCTTAGTCGTAGCGTCAACACGATTTTGGACGTGTGACCTTCAATGAGTTGTTGGGAACTCGGGACGCTTCGAAATACCTAATTTCGCAGAATGAAGAATTGTAATAGGCCTCTTAAGAGGCGTTGTTGGTACGATCCCTGAGAAAACGTCTTAAGCGGGTTTTACTGTATATTAAGTCTCTGGTATAAGTAAGAATCACTTCAGGAGACCTATTTTTGAATTACGAATGCGACTTAGAAATCACCGATGTGACTTATAATCACCGATTTTCAATAATTCTTATTTTTGAATATCACTGATGTGACTACCTTAGTCACAGGTGTGATTTCATTACGAGTGCCCTCACTCACTCGTAATCAAGTCATACTTGTGGAAATGTAATCTGTGTTTTGTGTGATTTTTCAGTCTATATATATATATATATAAACCATAATGGTTAAGCCGGCAATAACCGGCAGCGGTACATTTTGCGTGGAACCGAACTCTTACATTTATGTGTGTACTTTATCTACGTTGGCAGCTCTGCGATCGACTTTCAAAAATTGGATGTTTAGGAATCCGTGACCTCAAAGTCACCGCTGACTATTTAGTCAGCGGTGATTTCGAAGTCGCATTCGTAATTCAAAAGTAGGTCTCCAGTTATCTTTTAAGAGAGATTCTTTTTTTAAACTCAAGCAGTTAGTTAGCCTTATTGTCTTATTTATCCAATCATCATCAGTGCATCAGTATCAATAAAGTGGACCCCGGTAGTCCGACAATTATTTTGCGGGGCAGTGTCGAACTATCGAATTTGTCAGATTATAGAGTACTGCCTAACAACCTTTATAGTCCGTTTTTTTTTACTAAAGAGTAACTTGTAATCCGACAAATTACAGATCCAATGATAAGATTCTTTATATTACATATATGTACATACTCTGAAGTACAAATTATACTTCATTACGTAAGTCAAATTTAGTAAAGGAGATGTCCCATATTGGTTTATAGTAACTAACTCGGGTAAATTTGATATATTTGGATAGAAGGCTCTAAAACAAAGTAATCGCCGTAAGTCATATTATTTTCAAGACCCCCGATTTTTAATAATTCGTATTCTAGTATAATAAAAAATGAAATATCTTTAATGCAATAATTACACATTGCTTAAAAAAAATTATCAACAAGGCTTTTAAAAATCTAAATACATACATAATTGCTTTAATGAACCGAATATTTCTAATAACTAACAAAATATAGGGACGGCTATGTTACTTAATGTATGTTATATAGAGCCAGAAAAAATATTAATAAAAAATCAACTGACAAGTCAGGCACCTGCTGTCAATGTCATAGTTTTGATTTTATGATTATGATCAGACCAAGTAAAATCATAGATTAAATGTATTCTATGATTCAACTCAACGGAAAATATTAAACATAGAGTAAGATATATTAAACATAGAGTAAGATACCGGTAGTCACAGATTAATAAAAACATCATTAAGGTGTTGCCATAATGAAATATTTCTTATAAACATGTTTTATTTATTTAAAAATAATTGGGGGTGGTAAAAATATTTCTTTTATTTGTTTCATACTTCATATTTTTTCGGCTTTCAATTTAATGTAGTTTGGTGTTTGTTCGTTAACGCTGATCACAAAAAACCAACCTCCTTGTAATAAGAGGACATCTCCTTTAACAACACAATAGAGAGCTTCACCCAAAAAAACCCCTTATTCGTCTGCATTGTTCGCCTGTGACGGGTTAAGATTTAATTACGGGATTACCGGAGGTCCACTGTAGTTGGACCATGGCTTTTCCTGAATTATATAAATTACCCTTCACTAACAGCTGATTATACAGTACTGTTAGTAGAGGATATTTTATTCATATTTAAGGTTGACAGAAGTAAACACATTGATGTTGTGAATTACTTTCCAAAGTATTACACTGGTTGAACATTAATAATTTGATGCTTAGTTTTAACAAAACTAAATGTGTGAAACTTATGTTAGGACTATAAATATAGTTGTGAAGTTTAATAACAAAAAAATGTTGAAATCATAGACAGTACAAAATTCTTGTGCATAGCACTAGATTCACTATTGCAGTGGGATCTTCACACTGATACCTTAGTCAACAGATTTAGTTCTGCAACATATGCAGTTAAAAATAGTGTGACAACCTACTGATATTAAAATGAGAAGATTTTAAGACAGGATTTTAGTAATATTCAGTGTCATGTCATATAAACTAATATTGTAGGAATCTGCTGTAAATAGGTATATAAAGTATTTTTATATAACAAAATTTCAATCTTTTTATAAATTCAAACCAAGGGAATCTTTGAAAGACTTATTCAAAGAAATTAATATATTGACACCAGCAGGCCAATAAATTCAGAAAATTTAATTTATGTTCTTTATAACTAGTTATAATAATTTTGTCAAAAATGATCAAATTCATAAATTAAAATATGAGAAATAAAAATAAAGTTGCCGTTACAATGCCTGTAAAAAACTGTAGGCTTCTTATAGGAAAATGCATAAGTAACAACAAAGTTAGACAAAGTGATACTAATTTGCCTTTTCATACATTTCAAACAATTGTCAAAAGCATTGTTATGAAAGAAAAATTATAATACTAAGAATTACTTGAATGCTAGCAATGTTTAGATTTAATGTTAAAGACTCAATAGTTATGTTGCCAAATGTTTTGAGTATAGTGAATAACTAAATAAACTATAGTTTTTATAGATATAATGTGAACTTGTTTAAACTTTAAAGATAGTTCTTTTCAGACTGTTTAAATGAGACCCGCATCTAATTAACAAATCTGTAAAAATACTGAGAAAAAAAATTGTCTTTGGTTCTTTCCATCTGTAGCATCTTTGACTGTCTGTTCTGATCTGTATAATAATTTTAATTATTTTCAAGTAGGATTTTTACTAGTTTTAAGTAAAAATCCTACTTGAAGTGTAAATTTTGAAAAAAGAAAAGATAAAACCCTTGGAAACTCGGATGTTCTTGGTATGGACAATATAGTAATGGCCAGATAGAATACCTACACCCCTCCAGTCAAGGCTTATTAAAATAATATAAAATTAACTTAGATTTAAAAATATTGACATAGAGAGAAAATGAGGAACCTTCATATGCTTTCAGGAAAATCCAAACTTATACCATTCTTTGAATAGTTACTATTCATAGAATTATCGATGATTTAGTATTTGTCCTAATATCAAAAAAATAAACAGATTATTTTATTATATCGTTGACTATGATTAAGAGGGATTATATCACTTACAGCTAGTCTTCTTTCTTCGCCAATTTGTTGGGGAGGAAATATTGTTTTATTATGCTCTAAGAATCTTTTTGGTAACCTAGACTTAGTCCACGCTAGCAGAAAAGCACTCGTATGTAATTTTTTTGGAACTTGACACTTTATACTACTAATCAACAAATTAAATACTTTATTCATTATTAAAAATATTTATCTCTACAATACCATTAAAGTTTGAGGTATAGGATGTAACCACAGACCAATTAGAGAATGGATGTAACTAAAGCCTTTGCTTAAAATTAGAGATGTGTCAATCTTTACAGAACAGAAACGACTCAGTGAGTCGTACGCGAGTCGTTTCTTCCAAGAGATTCACTGATTCAAATGGCTAACAGCGCTTCAAATGAATCATTCGCTCAATTGCATCTCGGTTTCAATCGGCACGCAGCGCTCGCACGATCGAGATAAGTAAATAGTTCAGAGTCAGAGCGCTTCGGTACATGAGTAAAGAAACGGAACAGAGACAAAGCTTCTAAAGAACTAGCAAAATTTATACCTATTTTGGTAGTAATATAAATGTTATTTTTTTTACATTTTTTATTAAAATAGGTTATTTTTTAACATGGTTATATTAGCTTCACTTGTAACTAATTATGAATGTAACTAACTTGAAGATGTCTCAAATATAGATATAACTTGAATGTTCTGATTTAGTACTTTAGTCGACACATTCGCACATTGGCTCGAACACAAACTCGGAATCGCATTGACAAGTCAATATTATACAGTTCTGTTTTTAGAAAGCTTATAACAGGTTATTTCAAAGTGATCCTCACAGATTCTGTATTGTTGTCGTGTTTTATCATCCATAAACTTTGTTAGAAGATCTTCCCGCCCGACAGCCTTTAACCACCCATGTCGTCTGAAATATTAGTAAAACATAATGTTGACAAACGTATTTTAAATCATAATAATTTTTTCCTCTCTTTCATAGAAAAAGTGGATTGTCTATTGAATCAAGGCGTAAGATTTCATGACTGGAATGGGGGGAGGGGGGAGGGGAAGGCTACTCTCTCGTAACACTCCCGAAGTGAGGAAACGCTTAGTTTTTTTTTGCCTAAAATAGATATAAAAGATGAACACTAGGTTAGGTTCGAGATTACGACAAAACTTCGCAAACATAACCAACCAAACTAACCAAGATAGTTTACAATGACCTCACACGAAAAACTCAGGTAGGTACATCAAAAAAAGTGCCTACTCGCTTTGGAAATGATACCGGAAGCCCCCCCCCCCCTCTCCCACTTGTGAAATCCTGCGCTCCGATTCAATATATTTCCCAAAAAAAATATTGTAGGTATCTATTCAGAATTACTTACACAACTTTACCGAAATATCTGGTAAAATTTTCCGTAAAATATATAATAATGACTATTGAGTAGTTTTGTTTATAGAGTTGAATACCTTTCGATATACATAACACATTATAAATATAAATCAAGTTTTAAGTACATACTTACCAAGTAGACTCTTTGGGATTGTTAAAATAATAAATATTTTTAGTCTTTCTATTATTATTCATGCACACAGTACAATGTACAACCATATTTACAACACTTTTTAAATACTAAAACATACATATTACTACGTATTATGTGAGAAACTCTAAAAGAAAAACAAAACACGCACGTTTGAGCGTCGCGTCACGCCTGCACGCTCTGAGATTGACCACTGGTTGATATAGTTTGAAGCGGTTTCGGTTCATACGTGACAAGTGCGCTTGTATGCGCTTTGTCTCTGTCCCATTTCTTTACTTATGTGGTTTCGGATCACGTCACTCAATTGCATCTCGGTTTCATTCGATACGCGACGCTTACACGATTGACTCAGAGTCACTGATACAAATGAATTAATATTTATATCAGTGTATTTGTATCAGATATCAGAATATTTGTTTCAGTGACTTTTAACCGATTTAATCGGTTCAAAGTGACTGATACAAATGATGAAGCACTTTACTGATTCGAATTTTTGTACTGATCCGGATACAAATGATCCAATCTCAACAAAAATACGTTTTTTCCATCATTACTTAAAACTGATCTACATAGATGCTTAATTTCACAAATTAGAGATTATCAAGATTATATATACCCACAGACCAAAAAGAAATATTACCTAAATAGAGATATAGATAAAGATTTATTTGTAAAATAGCCTTTTTTTTGAGATGCTTTTCTGGCGAACTAGTCCAGTAGCATAAAGCCGCAAAACAATAAAAAAGGAAGTTTGTAGGTTGCTTTTTTAATGTAAGAGAACGTTGTAAATACGTAAGTTAAATTGAAATCGCACGTGAATCACACTATGAAAAGCAGTTTTGTAAAAGGGGATAGTACGAATTTACCAAAAATAAATGCATTAATGGTCGGAAAATTCTTTGCTGCAAATCCTGACTTTTGTTCTGCCGAGTTACGGAGTATTAAAACATCGATGTCAGTATTACTCTTTTATTATTATTCCTTTATTAGTTGTTTATATATAAAAGATAATAACTCATTTTTAAATTATGAATATAATAACACATAGCATCAAACATAGAGCTTTGTTTATTATTTACATGCCGTATTGACGTCATCGCTACAGAGTAACAACAGCGGCGCCTTCGTCTAATTACGCGCGAAATTTGAAAATATTAAATCTTAATGCAATTTTTATAGTACTTAACGAGTGTATAAAATTTTTATATTTTTAGTATATGGTTTATTGACACCCAAGGATCAAATTAAGATTCTTTTCAAAAAAGAGATTAATTCCCTATTAGATAGATAGGCGGATATAAACAATAATATTTTTTATTAATAAACTTCAGTTTATTGAGCGTAAAAAAAAGTATTATTCAAAATCATCATGGTTTAGAAAAATATTTTTCACCTCTCCTTCTATGGAGTGCTTTGCTTTAGTAAATATGTATCGGTTTATTGCAGTAGCAAATATTCGTATTTTGATAGTTTTCAATTATTTTTTTTGTTAAAAATGATATAAATAGTCTTGGGTACATAAATTTTTGCCTTTGTATTTTCTTTGTGGAATAAAACTATTATTACATTCTTCATTAATACTAATTGTGATTAAATGTTGTTAAAAGTTTAGGCACATGTACACGATTGGAAAATTTAATAAGAATTTTACAAAATGATCAATTTAACAAAACAACACAGAGAGAAATCTACTAGCTAGGCTATGATCGTCCGAGCGCACGCCGAGGAGTAAGGAAAAAAGGGCCGAGCCTTTTTTTTTTTTTTCCTCAGGAGAGGAGGCTGAGAATCCATCATGGATACCAATGCAACAGGCAAGCAGGGATGCGTTGATTATGTCGGACTCCTGGTACTGTCGAGGCGGCTCGACTGCACAGACCTACCGACTAAACTCAGCCTAGCCTTTGGTCCTACTGGCTTTATTGACAAGGGAGCCGCACCTCAGGAGAGGCACGGTTAGCGCTGCCCCAAGGTGAGGGCATATGCGCTAGAAGAAGGCACGAATCTCCAAAGTGGGACCGGCCTGTATTGATGGGAACCTACACGTGGCTAAGCAGAAGGCTGCCGATTAGGGGATGACAAGGGGGGGCGACGGCTCAGACGCCGCCGCTTGCAGGTCTAGAAGTTCCTGCGTTTGTTGGTTTGGTAGTGACTAGTGTTGCCTTGAGATAGGCTCACAGTTGGTGGTGTTGACGGAAGGGCCGAGCCACGCAGACGCTCGCTTATATAAACGAGCCCGGTGACGTAAGCTGTGGTGTGGTGTGTGGCGTGATGCTAGAAAGTGGGAGTGCATCTAACAATAGATATTCATGTCAGTAAAAATACAAATACTAAATCTACTAATCACATAACATAGTGAAATTTGTGGAGTCCTAATCATAATATGTAAATGAAAATATTATTTCCATTTATTGTTGGTGTTTTATAATATTGAAAGACTATGAAATGTAAATAATACTAATACATTTATTTTTTCATGTAATATTGTTTAACATTCAGTTAAATTAAAATTACAAACTTTTGTTATTTTAATATTCATAGGTAAAATAATTTATACATAGATTTTGTATTAACATTTTATTTAACTACAAATAATAATTTATTATAGAACATATGGCTTATTGATCATTTTCAAAGTCAGCAGGGTTTTTACGGCTTAGTCTGTGATGCTCACGTTCCACTCCCTCATATACTAGATAACCAATCAGGAATGCTGAAATTAGCAAATGAAAAAATTATTTCTAATAACTTTAATAATAGAAAATAAACATTTCAATTCTTCAAAAAAGAATCGGGTGCTGTATCTATTAATTTTCTATATGTACATCAGTAATAGTGACATTTTCAGTAAGCTTTAATAAAAAAAAATTCTGTGTTCTCATAATAATGAATATGCCTATAATTTAAATCATTGTTGAAAATCAGATAATGTACATTAAAAAAATCATGATAAACTTTTAATCAAATCATCAAATAACAAAACCATTTGAGCAGTTTCTTTTCAGAATTCATTACTGAACAAATAGAGATATTATAAAAATCATAAATAAATGACAGTAGCAATGAATACAAAAATTTAAAAAATTCATGAAATTAAATTTGATATTTAAAAATTCTGTATTTTAATACCCTTCCGATCCGATCTCACCACTAAAAGGTTCTTTCAATATTTTTTAATCTTACAGTCTAACAAAAAGTAAGCAATATTTTGCAGGATTGCATTTGTAAGTACTAAGTAAGGGATCTGTCTGGATACTTAATGCAAGGAATATTTCTAAGAATGAAACTTTGTGTTTCACTCTACCACAAGTCCCATTGTTTATATTATAGACCAATTTATTGCAGTTAAATATACAAAAGTTAAAAATAAAGGATTTTTTAGTGATAATTATGAAGATCTAATTTTCCTATTATGTTATTATACGTCTACTACTTCATTCAAGCATTTATACCATTCCATTCAACGTCACACTGCATATGCAAGTTTTCTAAATGGTGGTAATGCAAAATGAAATAGTCTTCAAAATTATTGCATATACAGTCTCCTGTATGTAAAGGGCATTGAAAGTTTTGGGTTAATTCTTTAATTTATGTGTCCTTAATAAATATTTTAATAGAAATCTTTGTCTTTTATGAGAATTTAAACTCACATCCCATAGAAATAGGAAGAGTCTGTGGGGATTGCATTTGACTATAGAAAAGCAGTCAGCAATTTCTAGTATGCTCAATAATTGAGCATACTTAATATAATTATTATACTTAGCAACTATGTGATTAAGTGTTTATTTTTGGAATTGAGTGCATTTCATTATAGGTGAAATATGGAAATATATTTAAGATGGTTCTCTCATTAGTTAAAACTGGAGTAACGAGAGTTCCTGTAATAATTCACATTTTGGGCCTATCACCCAGTTTAATTAGAAACAGGGCTGAATGTATTAAATTCTCAAAGTTCAAAATCAAATTTCGTTTGTAGGTATGTAAGTAAAAAATTGTAATATAAACTCACGAGGTGCCCACTTAAAGACGCTTTCACGAAATCTCCGAAATACGTTAGGTAACCCTTTGGAAATAGCACCAGCGAAAGCACGTTGCTCATGTTGCGACAGTTTGTAAGTAATCAAACCGCGAATTTTCGCAAGTTCGCCGAAATGAAGCCCCATATCTTACAATTTTGTGTAAATTATATAATCCTTACAACCAGACAAGAAAAAATCTTTCTATCATAGATGCACAGATCAAGTATTTCACAGACGAATTAGGAAGTATTTGTTGTACTAAAGTCATAGATGTTTAATTTGCCGTCTGTCAACACCACAGACTACTATGCAAATGCACAGATGGGTAAACTAGCTGTAGCAGTACAAAGTTCATACAACGATAATGACCGCATTCCATTTTAAGTGATATCTGTATAGTTAGCTTGGACAACACAAAATTTTGACAAGACTGACACGTGCTTCGGTTTGAACAAATCGCGTATCTTATACTGGGTGGCGCAAAAGTACTGGCACTAAAGAAAATACTTTTTTTTTTTTTACATGACATTTTCTGTCATTCTGTTGTTGAAAATTGTGTAGTGAACAAATGTAAAATACACTGAAAAAAACATGGACCGTTTTACTCCCCAAGAACGTGGAATAATTGTGTCAATGTTCTTACGGAATAATTCATCAGTGATAAGAACACAACGTGAATTTTTCGTCGACGATTTCCCACCGTCCGGCACCGATTGGTCGCACAATTCGACGCTTTGCCACACGCTTTGAAGCAACTGGCTCAACATCGGATAGACCTAAGTCTGGGAGACCAAGAACAGGCCGTTCAGCTGAAAATGTCAATGCTGTGCGCGAAGAAGTGGAAGAGTGTCCAGAAACATCAACGAGGCGACGTGCCGCGCAATTGGGCATTTCCAGACGGACCCTGCAGCGTATTTTGGTGAAAGACTTAAAGATGTTCCCGTATAAAACTCAAATGACTCATCAGCTGCTGCCTGCTGACCACCGAGCTCGTCTAGATTACTGCCAGCGCGTCATAAACCTCAACCTTGAAGAGGATGATTTTCCTTCAAAATTGGTTATGAGTGACGAAGCGCATTTCCATCTCTCAGGGCATGTCAATAAGCAGAATACTCGGTTCTGGGGCACTGATAATCCGCGCATTATTCAAGAAACACCTCTACACCCACTAAAAGTTACTGTATGGTGTGGCATCTGTGTTGACAGAGTGATCGGACCCTATTTTTTCGAAGACGCTGGAGGCAATGCGATAACTGTCACTGGAGAACGCTACAGAACCATGTTACGTGAGTTTTTGATACCCAGTTTGGACGAATTGGGGCTGGAGCACACCTGGTTTCAACAAGACGGCGCTACGGCACACACAGGCCGCGACACTATGGACTTAGTGAGGGACGCTTTTCCAGGCCGAGTTATCTCTCGTTTTGGCGATTTGCCTTGGCCTGCAAGATCACCCGATTTGACCAGTCCAGACTTCTTTCTTTGGGGTTTTTTGAAATCTCGGGTGTATGTAAACAAGCCACAGACTCTCGCAGCTCTAAAAGAAAACATTCGTCAAGAAATAACAGGAACGCAGGAAGTGTTACGGCAAGTTATGCAAAATGTCATAAATAGGGCTCAAATGTGTATCAACTCTGGAGGTCACCATTTAAAAGACATCATCTTTAAATCCTAATGGTACGAAATTTAATGGCACAAATATACATTTAAAAAAACCTAAATCTAGTTTTCTCATTTAGAAAAAATGTTATAGCTGAACCAAATAGGGTCTTTACTTTTGCGCCACCCAGTATAAAGTTTTGCTTAACCAGGATCTTAATGTGGTAATCAAAACGAAACTCCCCGTTGATAGATTTGTGGCGACTTGTCTATTCTCCTTAATATTTACTTAAATATATCCATAGTCCTTAGATAGTATACATCTCCTCTATGACCATGTTGCTAGGTAACTAAGATAATATTAAAATCTAGAATTACTACAAAATGTGTTTGAATTTGGTGCACGAATAAGTTTTCATTTGATCGACATATTTTATCGAAAACAGAAAGAGTTGAAACTTTTTGATTATTTTTCATTTCAGAGACCACTGTCCAAAAAATCTTACATGAAGAACTTGACGTAAGAAACGATCTCTCGTTGGATACCACATTTACTTAGCGACGACCAAAAAGCAGCCCGTAATAGTTGGTGTCGCAAAACTCTGCAGCGATTTAACCGAGGAGAGTCAAAGCATGTTTATGATTTACATAGTGGTGATAAGTCTTAAATATATGCTTACGATCCAGATTCTAAGCAGCAGTCTACTGTCTAGGTCTTCCAGGACGAGCCAAAACAGTACCAAGGTCACCAAAGATGTTTCTGAACACCCAAAATGTCGAAATTTTAGACCACCCGCCTTACAGACCCAACTTTTTGTGTTATTTTTGTATATTCCCGAAAATTAAGCAAAGTCTTCGTGGTCAACGTTTCAGCTCACCCAAACAAGTTGTTGATGCATACAAATCAACCATTTCGACTACCCCGACTTCAGAGTGATATAAATGTTTTAATAACTAATTTGAACGCATGCGAAAGTGTGTTAAATGTGGAGGATTTTTTAAAAAACGATACATGTTACAATCTATTAGATTGTCTTTACTTATTTCAAACGACACAACTTATAAGGCAACCCTCGTATTAGTACAGTAATGAAAGCAATAATCAGCTACAACCGAATCAACAATCCGATTTTGCGGAACTCCATGGATTTTAACGAAATTTTGGGATTGAGTATGTTTTACCTTCTATTTTAAAAGTGACATATGCTTGTCTTGTTAAAAATGGGGTAAAATGCAGATTTAACCATTCTGACTTAAGTAATTGTGTTTAATTAGATGAAATAAATATTTTTTATATATGTATGATTTATGATTTTAATTAATTTTTCAACTCTTTTAGCAACATCCCCTTAAATTGAAAATCATATTTTTTTTGCATTTTAAGTTTTAAAGTCGCATATATTAAAACAGTTATATAGTTTGTTTGATACTTATGATATACCTAATTGCTGGTTAAAAGTGAATTTCCATCCTTAAAAAATACTCCCTTATTGCAGAATCACACTAAAAATTGGTTTCAAAAACTAAACTATTAAACAGTACTGAAATTAAATCTTGTTTACTGAGTATCAAAAAAAATTTTACTTATTGCGAAATTTTTCACCCTTAAAAACTATCCCGTCATAAGAGGGTGGGTCAAGAAGTTCGCGGAATGGAGGGTAAAAAGTAAGAAATAAAACAAAATTATTTTTCCTTCTCGATGTATTCCCCCATAACTCTAATACATTTATTAGATCTATCAATTAATTTATTAATACCTTTAAAAAAAATATTTATCTTTGTCATCAAATTAGGCCGAAATTACGCTCTTCACTTCTTCATCACTGGAAAATTTCTTCCCTCGAAGCACTTTCTTTATTTTTGGTAACAAATAATAATCACTTGGGGCTAAATATGGGCTATAGGAAGGATGTTCCAAGATTTCTAAGTCCACTCTTTGAACAGTAGCCATCGTAACTTGCGCCTTGTACACGGGTGCATTGTCGTGCAAAAGGAGCACACCTTTAGTCAATTTTCCCCGTCTTTTTCCTTTCACAGCATCTCGCAGACGTTCTAATAGTGCAGCGTAGTACTCTCCAGTGATAGAGACACCCTTTTCTTTATAATCAATAAGGATTCCCTCTGAATCTCAGAAAACAGTAGCCATGAGTTTTCCAGCCAACGGAGACACTTTGAATTTCTTTGGAGGTGGTGTGCCCTTTTTGTGCCACTGCATGGTGTCTTGTTTGAACTCAGGCTCATAATGATGAACCCAAGTTTCATCTCAAGTCACAATTCGGTTCAAAACTTCATCCTTTTGTTCAGCACAGAGCGCTAAGAACTCGCGACAGTACTTAACTCGCCGCTGTTTCTGGTGTGGCGTGAGCATTCTCGGCACCCATCTTTGACATGCCAAGATGGTCGTGTAGGATATTCAAAATGATTGAAGCTGATATTCAAATTATGTCTGCAAGCTGTTGTTTCTTTAAACGGCCATCTTGGTTGCCTCGACAGGCCTCCCTGTCCTAGGATCACCTTCAATCGAATCCCTGCCTTGCTACCAGGGCAAGAGTCCCCGTAAACAGAAGACATGTCTTCCAAAATAGTCTAGGGAGGTTTTTCTTATATGGTAAGCAGAGCTGGGCACCGTTAATCAAATAGTTAACTTCGTTAATCGCCAATTCGTTAATAAAAAAGTAAACTTCGTTAAACGTTAAAGTGTTACGTTTCGGAGATTTAACGCAAGTTAACGTTAATCGTTAATCCGTTAACACGTTATCAAAAATGCGTTCTGTTAGTCGTCTACAACGAGTCTATGTTCCTCAACAATTCGTCTGCCCAAAGTTCTTCTTGATATTGAAGTTTTAGTATTATTTAATGTTTCTCTAATACATCTAATTCCATAATTAATCACGGTCTTTCTCGTACGCGCACAGGCGCGTACGAGAAAGGTACAGACCTACAAACAATTCACTTGCTGAAATGGCTCGTGCCGCCCTGCCGCCCGGAACTGTAGACCGACCATCTGACCAAATGAACATGTCGAAACGTGTTTTTAGCGCCTTGCCGCGCGGCCGCGATGTCTGCCGGTGTCGGTGTGTTGGTTCGTACCGCGACTTTTTAAATTATAGGTACTGGATTAACGATTAACGAACCTTTTTTTTTTTTTTTGTTGCGCTGAGGAAAATGCATTGAATTGCATACACCGGCTGCGGAGAGCCGGTGGTTATGTGGGGCTCTCCTCCCCAGAAGGGGGAGGCCTACCCACTAAAAACCTCAGCGATGGCCATCCTTGGCGTTGTAGGGGGCCCTCAGGATCGAGTGTCGCAACTGAGGACCCCGGCCTTTGCACCCCTGGTGCGTAAGGGGAGCCCTTCTCGGGGAGGAGTGATCTTGCCGCCTCCTCCCCTCCGACCTCCTACGACGTCACCCGCCGGCCATCCGGGGGTGAGGTCCTCCCGGGTCGCCTCCATGGGCACGAACTGCGTCGCGCCCGCCAGCGACCCGTGGCGGCGCCTCAGGCCAGGCTATCTGGCCGAGCCGCCTTCTTCGAGCGGATCGGCCATCTCCCGATCCCCTCGGCGGCCTCCTTCTGGAGCATCACCGCTTCACAGAAGGAGACCACAGCCCTCCAACCTCCCTCATCCGCCAGCATTGCCGCAATCAACGCTGGCGGAGACAGATCTTGCCCGATCTCTTCGACCAAGACTCGGCGTTCGGAGTCCCAAGCAGGGCACTCCGCCAGCGTGTGCTGGGCCGAGTCGAGGTCAGATGCGCAATGGTGGCATCGTGTCGTGTCCTCCCTCCCTATTCGACTCAGATACTCACCGAAACAACCATGTCCGGTGAGTATCTGAGTCAACGATTAACGAACCTATAAAAAAGCAACGGAAGTTAACGAGTCCGTTAAAACTTTTTTTAGTTAACATAAAAGTTAATCCGTTAGTCAAAATGTTAACTTCGTTAATTAACGATTAACGGATTAACGAGTTAATGCCCAGCTCTGATGGTAAGGAACTTGATGACTGCGCGAAACTCAATTTTCTCTATGTTGCAAATTCCACGAAATCCGAGGTGAAAATCTTCATTGACTATATGTCCACAGTGGGTATGCTGAATCGATAACAAAATCATTAAATAATATAGTATGTTATGAACTTGCAGTATAACTTACAAATATTTCGTCTCTAGGAAGAATAATCTTTAAGAAAATTGTGACACAAGTAGATATTATAAAAACATTGATAATTTAGGATTGTCATTTATTTACGTTTTGGTAAAATTTCAGGAGGTATATAATCTTCATCAGCTTTGTGGATGGACTTTGTTTTCGATGTATTAGTATTACGTTGTTCCTTTTCTTCAATTACCAGATCGATATTATCTTCATTATCGAAAAACCATAGCTTTTGCTCTTCAATTTTAAGTTGTTCTTGTGATCTATTAATATCTTCTAAGCGTTTTGCTCTATTCAGACGTTCCGTTTGTTCATCTAGTCTTTGTTGCCTTGTAATGCTCCAAACTTGAAACAGCTGAAATACATTTACAAATTAGTAAATATACCATAAATCATTAATATTGGTGATCGATCAAAGTTACAAGATGAAGAAATTTATAAAAAAATTTTGCACTCAGAACTGACAGAAAGTTCCCTCAGAAATTTATGCTGGGATTCACAGCGTCAATGGGCGGAGGGGTCTCCACTCCCAGTGCCTGTCTGGTACTGGATTTGCTTAGCTTAGGTAGTAGCGCAAAGTAAGTAGTAGCAAAGATTTACCCTAAGGTTGCTGCCTATTTTTGGGCAGGCTGGTGTAAGTTACCGTAAAACTACCCCAGGGGTACCGAAGTCTCTCGGCGGTCGGTGAGCTACGCAGAGGCAAGTAATTCACGTGTGAGAGTAACGGTAACACCGTGCCGCCGAGAGACCTTTCGGTCAAATAGGCAGAACAGCTGAGGGAGGTCATCGGCGATATAATCCTGGAGGCTGCACTGTCTCCTCCGTACCCAAGCGTGCAAGCTCCGTTTTTCCGCAGTCGACCTTTTCTTTTAGATGGGGCCGTTGCGATGTGGTGTAGGCTAGAAAAGGAAGTGAAAAATAACCAGTTTCCAATTGACGGTACCACTCTAGCTGTCATCAGACAGAAATAAAAAAGAAGCTCAGGGCAGGGTTACAATCCACATCCGCATCATCAATGCCGTGATGCTGCAGATTCCTTTGTGCGCAGAACCAATGTTACGAGGGCTGCCTTTTAATTTGTGTCGTTTGAAATAAGTATAGACAATTATTGTTTTTCAAAGAATTCTCCGCTATATTTAACACACTTTTATTCCACTCCGAAGTGGGGGTAGTCAAAATGGCCGATTTGTACTGATCAACAACATCAACAACGAGAGATCAACCTTTTTACGTCAAGTTCTTCGTGTACGATTTTTTCGACAGTGGTCCCTGAAATTACTTAATAAACTACCCTTAATTACACTATTACGGTAATTATGAAATTTATAGTATTCCGTACATATCATCTTGTTTTAAAGTATTTTAAAGAGAGGAGAATGTCAACATGCCACATACATGTGTAAATCTAGTTAACAGTTTTTGTTATATTTGTGGCGAAATAACGTTTGCCTTACAAAAACGCAATTTGACGCCTCTTGTGAAAACTGCTTATCAACATTATGTAGGTATGAAGGTAGGAGACCAAGATAAGCCATGGGCTTATAGAGCCAAGCCTCCACACATATGTTGCAATTGTGTTCAGTTATATTACGAGAATGGCTGAGAAATAAAAAACGATATTTTGCTGTGCCTATGGTTTGGCAGGAGCCTAACCACAAAGACAATTGCTATTTTTGCTCGACTTTGCCTATAAAATCTGGAATGTCAATGAAAAAAATAAAAATTGTTAAATACCCAAATCTTCCATCGGCTATTCTTCTATTGGAAGGGAAAGAAAAGGAGGCTTGGGAAGCTTTTAAGGGAGTTATACATGTAAAATCAGGGAACAAAAAATATTATTACTACCCCCAATTGGTTACCAAACTTCTACAAAAATACCAACAACTTGGCTGCAATTTATACCTAAAAATTCATTTTCTCCACTCCCATCTTGATTGTTTCCCGCCTAATTGCAGAGATGTCAGTGATGAGCATGGAGAACGGTTCCATCAAGATATTTCTGTGATGGAACGAAGATATCAGGGCCGCTGGAATGAAGCAATGCTTGTGGATTACTGCTGGTTTAAATATAGAGATGCTCCAGAGGTTACTTACAAGAGGAAAGTTAAAAGATCGCGATCAGAGGAAACAGGTGATTGTTCATAGACCTTAACACCCGGCAAGTGCTTTTTGAATAATTTTTCATTTAAATATCATTAATGATAGTAGAATCACAATTAAATGTTGTTAACATATGAAATTTATATTTTCCTATTTCTTAGAAACAATCATTTTCATCATTTACATACCAAAAAATTATAACATCATCAAATCAAAACATATCAAGAATCAAGAAAAAAATTATTAGCTCTACGCAAATAATTTTTTTCTTTGTCATATTCGTTTGCTTAGCCCAAAATTACTAACCAACTTTTATTTTTGTTGCACAGTGTTACCTATCAGATGATTATCATGATAACCATTGTATTGGCTCCGTGCACGATTACAACGCCAACTAGCGTCCACAACTTTGTGGGCTCTGTCACATTTACATTTAGGTCGTATATTTTTGAAAAAAATATCGAAATGATATAATAACAAATGTTTTCGACTAATAAATTGTTGTGATACCACGATTTGGGTGTAAAAAAGGTTTTGTAATCATTTTGGTCATTCAAATCAAATGGGGTAAGTTTAAAAAGTGTGTTTAATTTTGATTGTGTCAGGGTTTGTTTACTTCATTTGTAGTTGAGTTTTACAGTAAAACAAAAAGAAAATCTACTTTAATGGTTTCATTATATAACAGTAAATATATTTAAATGTTCCTGTATCGCTGGTAATAAAATAAATATTGTTTTCAGATCGAAATGAGTATTGTTTTGAAGACCGGATTTGTGAGTGTTTCTCACAATATCAAATTCCAACCACAAACCGTATTTAAAGGAAAGTTGTTGGTATTTGCTGTATATATCATAGGTCGATTTAATTGTTTTTGATGTAACTGTTAATGTTGTAAGATGTGAGATTAATGTAAATTATTAATGTATGAAACGTGTTACTAAATTGTACGTACATTTAATAAATTGTGAGTAATATCAGACTAAGCTGTTTTCATTACTTTCCTAAAACCGCGTAATGTGTGAGGATGCTGTTTATCTACACCGGAAGTTACTGACACTGACCTTATTAATCAGTCACGGGACAATTAGACAGCAAGTAATAATTTATTATTATCGATTAAAATCTTATAATATAATTTGGGCAATGTCTATCTGGTCATCATTAATTTGCAGAAGATAAAACTTGGCTTAGCAGCAAGTTGGTTGAAAATCTTATTATCAGAAGAAGTTAGCATTTAGGTAAAGATAAAAGACGAAAGAAAATTCTTGTCTTTTAGAAAAATATGTTTATATTCTGTTAAGCCAAACACTTTTTAGTGGGTCGATAGATCAGCTTGCGAAAGCTTAGAGTAATAAGTCGGATAATATCGTTGCATAACAGTAAGTACAGTTAAGTTTTACCCATAAAATTTTATACATAATTTAATACGTAACAAATATTAATTAATGATATTAAAATGTATTACGTAGAATCGCTTTGCCATTGACAGATACATCTGATGACAGAGCCCACATTAATTCTACTTTTGACCACCATGAGCGCTGCGATAGATTATTTACCCCCACCTAGTACTTCGCACCCAGCGAATATATTTTAGGTCAATAAATCAATTAAAAATTTCATAATTTTAACAATATATAACTTTTTGCTTATTGGCATATATAATGATTTAATTAATTACATATTTCACACACAGTGATTCGAAACTAAATTGTTAGTTAACATTGCAATAATATCTCACTAAAAACTATTTATTGCTGTACTAGAGTATATGTTACTGTTGCCGTACATGAGCCACGGGCCACAGCCACAGACGCCACCACAAGAAGCTAGACGCAGCTACAAAAGTAGCTGAAGCACGCAACAGCCATTTGTGGCGTGTGGCCGCCACCGGCGTCAACTTTGTGCGGCGAGTCCATATAAAATGTATGATAATTACAGGAAATATGCCAGTGGTGGCGTTTTGTGGTTGTGGTTGGTGGCCCGTGTGCGGGAGTTCTTATAGACTGGAAAGGACATAGACTTATTTTTATTTTGGGAGTCTACTGGAACCTAGAATAGACAATGAGTCATCTTTATTAATGTTATTGTCAATATCATTTTAAATTAATATATCATAACTTTTGTGACAATTGCATTTACACTGGAAATTGTGATAGGTGTGATGAGAATGTGTCAACATACCTGGTTTTGTTTCTCAATATCTTTATTCTGATTTCGGTTTATGGCATTTTCAATCATAGTTTTAATGGATTCTTCTAAGGAAGCATTTGTTTGGCTAAATTTTGTTAAAACAGATAAAATATTTGTCAATATTTCTTTTGAATCATCATCAACATTATTGATATCCTTTTTAATCAAATCTAGAACTTCACTGAAAAGTGTTAATGTAGATGTACTTGCATGATGCATACAAAGTTTTAATAATTTTTCATATTTCCTGTATGAAAGTAACCCAATCATTTGCAAATTAATGTTTAAGTTATCAGAACTTCTTTCTGATATCCAAGTAAGAGTTTTCCCTGATAATGTATAAAGATCTTGAATATCAAAATGATCATCAAAATATGGGTTTCTAAGGAACTTTATTCTTATCTTAATCTCTTCAACTTTTTTTTTCTTATCTTCTACTATAGCTGGTTTTTGTGGTTTGGTGTACCCCATTACATACTTGAAACAAGCATATTGACATAACCCACATGTTATTTCATTGTTGTATTCTTCTTGTAACATAACTAATGATGCTACATTTGCAGCTAGATCAATATTAGAGGATGTAATTAATTCATTCAATAGTATATTAGCTGTGTAATTATCAAGAAATAGTCCATAGTTTAGCGGATCTTTGAGAATGTTAATCAATTCTTGAATGTTACCAAATTTAAGATAATTTCTAATTGTAGCTTGATGAGTAGATTCTAACATAGTACCAGTTTCAGCTGATAGTCTCAGTTTGTGCAAAAGATCGCGAAGCTCGTCCAAATAAATAGGATCTTTTATTGCGTTGGCAAATATATCAACATCGACGGAACTAATAGTACCCTTTGTTGTATACTTTTGATCAAGTACGTTATAGAAGTCATTCAAATTCAGATTTTCCATTAGTGATGATTTTGCCTGTTCTTTCCAAGCTTCATTACAGTAGTAGTCATTTGTTAAAAAAGTTTGTTTGCTAATATATATTGGAATATATTTAGATGCTTTTGTGTTTATAACGCTAAGACTTCGTAACATTGTCACAAAGCTTTGCTAGGTAGTCACAAATAAGCTACGAAAAAAATCAAAATGTAATTATCATGAATTACCATGAACGTTTAAGCACAAATCCCATAAAGTATAAAATCACAGCATAAATATAAATTAATAGAAATAAAGCTATAAGATTAAGTAAGGTTATAGATTTTTTATTTTTGAGATGCCTTACTGGCCTGGATTCTAGTCCCTTAGGCCATTAAAGTTATAGAATATAGTATATAGCACAGACTAGGTAGGGTCGACTCGAGTAATTAACTCGAGTTGAATTCTCTCTGACTCGAGTTTGAAAACCGAATGAAACCGAGATGGAGCGAAGTATACCGATCATTTGAGACTACACTCATTTATAACAAACAGCCCCCCTAGACAAATGCTACTTAACGTTAGCGTTCGAAACTGCGGAAAAAACAAAATGTATGGAGATGACATTAGGTAACGATAAGTCACGTGACATCTCCATATATTTTTTCTTTCCACAGTGACTGAACGCTAATGCTAAGTGGCATTTGTCTAGGCCATCAGGGCACATGTATATAGATTTGAGGTTAACTTGCTGTGCCGGTTATTGTTATAGTTATTCGTGTTTTAAATTCTGTTTTTGAAAAATACCGGGTCCTAAAAGAAAATCATATAGAAGAATATTGTTTGTGAGATAAGAATTGTTTTTATTAAAACTTATAAGTTTGTTTTAGTTATTTACAATAACATTTTTATATATTTTTGTCAACTAATTGACAGGAAAATATTTATCATTTTGTTTGTAGTATAATTTTCCTTTATATAAACAGTTAAGTACAATACAATTAAGACTAAAATATCAACTCATAACTTAACTACTGCAAGTATATTCTTTGTAAAAGTAATTAGTTAATTTTTTTGATCTTGAAAATATTGTGATTATAAAACAATTACGATGTATATACCTGCATCATAATGTTAATTTGATTTTATTTTAAAAAGACTGCTGTATAATTACATAGTTTTATTAATAATAAATATAAATATTTTTAAAAATTTAAATTAAATATACATAAATAAATTATTAGACTTCAAAAAAAAATTCCTTTTTACTTTAGTTAGTATAACTCTTATACATTATAAACAAATAATCTAAAAAATGAAAGAATTGAAACAGATAAAAATATCATTTTTTTTTACTATTAAATCGAAGGTGGAGAATAAATTGGTAAAAATTTAAAAAAACCTTAACTCTTCCGTCTAGTTAACTCGAGTTCAACCCGATTTACGTGAATTTTAACTCGGGTTAAATCGAGTTTTATTTTTTCCGAGTTGGCACATCACGTAGGAGATACTACGAAAATAGTTTAAATGACAGATTAACATAAATGCTTCACTTAACTTGTTTAAAAGTATGGCAAGCAGTTGTTACTTACGACCGTTTGCGGCGGTTATACAATCGGTGACCTTACCGCATAACTCATTCGTCATCGTTTAAGTCAATGTAACGTAAATGTCAAAATTGAATTTTATTACCGCCTAACTTATCGAAATCGATAGTTACTAAATTAAGTTAGATAATGATTTGATAGTTGATTGTGATTGGTACAGCCTAAAAAGTCCATCGGGTCAATCGCTTTAGGCTTAGACCGCGCTGCGTATTTTCTCGCAAGCTTTAAACCGTGAAACTGCAAAACCGCGCGCGACGGACACACTACTAATAAAAACTGCGAAATTGGCTACGATTTGATACTCAACGAACCATTTCCAAATCAAATCTTGATTGATCGGCACCCACTAGTGCCTAGACGTTCCAAAGTTAAAACTGTTCTAATTTTGTAGTATTGTAACCACAAAACCCTTTTGGGTTTTCTGTATTAGTTCATCATCATCATCATTTTCTTGAATTAGTTAAATAACAGAAATCGTCGGAGCTAATGTCGTCTGAATGCTGCCAAAATATTACTTTATACCTAAGCTTTATACCTTATTAATTCTTGTTTAGAACTCGCCAATTATCAAAACTCAAGGGAATTTGAAGACAGAATTTCAGAATTTAGACACTCTTCGACAATAAGTAAATGTTAATTTTACTATAGTGTTTATCTAGAAGTAATTATTTTCATTGTGTAAGAGTATTGTATTGAGCACTTGATGGAATTTGCCGTGAATATAATATTTTTTCGTACACAACTTAATATAAATTTAAAAGAAATTAATTCCATTTAGTATAATCTACTTGTAGTTATTTGATAGCTTATTAGTATAAAAGTGAAATAATTTTGTAGTGAAAAGTGAAGTAGTTTATAAGTTTACTGTACTGAGTTTATAAGGTACTGAAACAAAAGTTAAATGTTAAATGAAAACACTACCTGACTGAAATTTAAAGACACTACCTTAATGCATGCATCTCAGAACTAGTAGGATAGAAATAATATTTAGAATTAAACAACTCAGTTGAAATCTGAAGCTAAATGACTCTTAATGAAAGCTCAGCTCTATGTTTAAACGATTATTTTGATATACGATTGGCATATCTTGTATCAATGCTTTTTTTTCCTCAAGTGAGGAGGCTGAGAATCCATCATGGATACCACCGCAACGGCAAGTTGAGATGCGGTGATTATGTTGGACTCCTGGTGAATCGAGGCGGCTCGACCCAACAGTAATGACCCTACTGGCTTGGAGAGCCGCACCTCAGGAGAGGTACGGTTAGCGCTGCCCCATGGAGAGGGCACTAGAAGAGGTACGGTATACCAAATTGGGACCGGCATAAGCGATACACAGTTCGAAGATGGATTTCCAGCGAACTATATGTGTTATGCTGAAAAAAGAAGAAAAAAAAAAGAATACGTTACCAAAAATTGCGCAAATATTGGATCCATCCATTGACATCCATTGTCCAACTTTAATAAGTTCATTTTGATAGCTGTCAAATATAACTATAGAAATATAACTTGCTGAAGCTTCACAATATTATTTGTTTTGGTTGAAATCTACTTATTAATGAGTACCATCGACACTTCATGTACTGTGAGATTACATTTGATTTTGCTGAAATCGTATCGGTTGTAACAACCGTTGTGCAACCGTAAAAAGAAATGTGATTAGAAAATTAGAGTTTGCCTTTATGCAGTAAAAGCATTGAAAAAATACAAAACAAAATTTCTAATGAAAAAGATATTTTTATTTATCTCAAAGTTATATCTATATATCTCAAAGTTTTTTTTATTTATCTCATTTTTAAATTTTTAGATAGTTTTAGTTATTACGAAAACACAAATATAAGGATAATTTAAAACTATAGAAATAAATGGCTGCATGAGCTAAATCTTTCTAGCTTCCTTAATAAAAGAGTTAAAAAATAAGGGAGATCGATCTGGTGAGGGAGATAAAGATATTTAGTACTACTCATGTGAGGATAAGATCTGTGATTATTTCGAAAAATTATTTCGAATAAATAGTTATTCGATTGAACTTGGTTACTTATTAGTCTGTAATAACAATTTATTTGATCACAGATCAGTAATTTTGATTAATGATCCAAAAAAAAAATTTTTTTAATAAAATTAACTTTTCTATACTATAGAAAAATACAACCATACATCTTTTTGAAACCATGGTTCTCCAAATTAATATTTGGTAAATCGATTACGTCGATTTTGATCCGAATGCGCCTTGGGCATGTAGCTACTCCAGATTTGACAGATCTTTTTTGTTAATTATTTGATTTCTGCAGGTACTCCTTTTCCTACGTCTATTTCATGTCTATTATACAATATAGAGATATATATAAACTTCGATATCAAGATATATATAAACTTCTATCAAAATTCATCAGAAAAAACGATATTAAGATTGAATATTACTCACGCATAATATTTAATATATTTAAACACAATATCTTATATTTTTCTTTCAGCATATTAGTACCTATCTACCTACCTATCCAACCGCTATTCTATTCCTATCCGATCCAATTTACCTTGTTATATTCATAAATCGTTTCCTGCTTTTAATTTAAATCGTACTAACTCCTACTTCTACCTTAATACATAAAAATCGAGTCGTCGCACCTCAACACAATCGACAAAACAAACTCGCATATGGCAAATGGCAACACCAGCCATCATGCCACAGATTAATAGTATTCTAATCTGTGCCACAGATAAAGAAGAAGAAATTAACTTTTAGTCATGAAATATTTTGTATTTGCTATTTTCGGTTTATTTCATTTATGTGTAAGTTGATACAATTTTTAGTAAGTGCTGTGTTATATGCTCCTGTATTGAATCATTTAAAATATATTTTGCCGTATTAGCCTTTGATAGAAGGGTTTCTGCAAACTTGTAATTTCATGAGGTTACATTAATATATGTTGATTACTTACAAATAAAAACATCATCTAATTTAATTATTTTGCTGTGTGTACTACGACTACGAGTGTTGAATCGCTAATCATATTTCTATTCACGAAAAAATTGTAAATAGATACCACATTGCAATAAAACTTACATATGTAGCTAAATGTTTGTTTATATGTGCAATATTTTAAAATTTCAATGACTTTGGCATTTGAATAAGTGTTTAACTACACTAGATATAATTGATTTGCAGGAAGTTACCTAAATATATAATTGTTCACTATAACTAAACTAGATAGTACTAACTACTAGATAATATGCACAATTGTACCATAATGTTACAGAAAATAATATGGGGCCAGATGAAATATAAGTGGTTACCATACCCATTTTTCCAGTCAATGTCATAAGAGCAAGGGAGTTTACATAAAATTTGTAAAGTGCCTGGATCGTATAAATTTGCTTGCATTCAATTCCACAGAGACTTATTTATAACTTAGATGCTTATAAAATTTCAAGGATAACAGACATGATAATTTAAAGTATTTGCTATCTGCAAAAAATATCAATACATAGCCCCAATTATACATTTTCATCATACTAAATGATCATGCCTTGTGGTGTCTCTTTACAACAAGTTAGTTTTCATGTTATAAAGTTAGTTTTCATGTATAAAGTACAATCTATATTTTACATAAAATTTAGATTGTAAATTTAAGTATTATTAAGTTGTATCTATATATCTAAATTAAAGTTAGCAATTTTTTTGTATTTAAAACATGTATATTAACTTGTTTCAGAGTGCGATTGATTATGATGGATGGCTAAATATTAAAATAGAACATTCATTAGCATGTAGTGATGGAAAATTTTGTACTCGTGGCAATGTTTACTTGAAAAGTGTTAGATCAGGAGCAGCTGTAATAGACCAAATGGCATTTAATAAAAATCACATTGAGGAATTAAAAGTAAGAATTTAGTAAAAAATCTCAACATAGCTAAAAAGGCTTTTTATAAAAATTCTGACATATAGTTTATGTATAGGACTTATAAATAAAATGCCTAGTTTTGCTTTCTATTATAATTATCTGGTTTATATCACTATCCAACTTCCATAATTCTGATGCAAGACAGCAATGTTTTTATTTCTTTGTAACAATGACTGGTGTAAAGCTAGTGTAGTTGACTAATGTGACTGTGTTATTACTGGGTTTACTTAGAATAAAAAAGGGATAATTTTACATACAAGTTATTCAAGTTCATAATATATTTAGTCTGGCCATAAATATTATTACAAATAAAAGAAGAAAGCTTTTTTTAATATATTTGACTAGCTTCCGTCCGCGGCTTCGCCTGCTTGAAATTAGTTTTTGCCAATCCTGGTCCCTTATGTCTAAGGTACCAAGATTCATGGTCTTATCTTCAATTTAACCCCTCTTTCACCCCCACACTGGTAAAAATTTCAAAATGCTATAACAAACGTTTTTCTGTTTCTTATGACGTGATATTTGACGAATTTGCATACTAACTTTCAACCCTTATTTCACCCCCTAGCTGGTCGAAATTTCAAAAATGCTAGAACAAATAAATAAATAAATATTTGTTACACTTACACCAATTAGCCTAGCCCAAACTAAGCTCTGTAAATCTTGTGCTATGGGATGTAGGGTAACGGATAGACATACATATATTATACATATATAAATAATTTTCATTGAAATATATATCAACAACCATGACTAAGGTACAAATGTTGGTATTCCTCACACAAACATCTGCCCCCACCAGGATTCGAAGCCGGGTCCTCAGAGATGGCGACACCTTGAAACCGGTGTACTATCTACTGGACTATGGAGGTTGTCAACAATTCAAGTGCTATAAAGTTTCATGGTTTTATCTTTTAAAATTAAGAAATCCCATACAAACTTTCAACCTCTATATCAACCCCCTTCATCCCTTTTTTTCAAAATAAAAAGTAGCCTATGTTCTGTTCTGGGTCTAAAGATTGTCTGTACCAAATTTCATCAAAATCAGTTGCGAGGTTTAAGCGGGAAAGCGTAACAGACAGACAGAGTTACTTTCGTATTTATAATATTAGTTGGGATTATTCAAAGTATGCACTTTTACTAAAAAGCCATGGGGGCGAGAATCAATAAACTCTTTGAAGGCGGGTTTGGACTGTCGCGTCGAGTGGATTTTTTTTTCTAGTAAAAATTTTTATGAATTTCGGAAAAAATGGTAACCTGCCAGAGCAAGGTCCCAATTTAGCGATTGTTTGTTGTGCAGTGTGTGGTCTTGCGTTTTTGTTAAGCAATTGACCAATCTTTGTTGTTTAGCAGCTAGTTTTTCTTTCATAGTTTACAGTTACTGGCAATAGATATCGTAGTCATTGCCAGATTTTAGAAAACTGTAGTAAATGAACCCGTGTTAGTCCACCAAACATTCACAAGTAACTTTTTCTAAGTCAATTTTCGTTTAGGGCAGGATTTAGCTGGGTATCCAGAGTTCAGCCATTGTGATGAGCGCTTTCGATTAGTGGACAAAAACCCTCCCGCTCGAAGAAGGCGGCGCCGGGCTTGGTAGCACAGCTGCGGCGCCGCCGCGGGTCGCCGGCGGGCGCGAGGAAGTCGCGACTGCTACGGCGACCCGGGATGGACCACGCCCCTTCCGTGGCCGGGGGGCGTCGTCGGTGGAGGAGACCGGGGGAGGTAGTAGCCTCCCCCGAGGAGGGCTCCCCTCTAGGCAGGGGAGCGGAGGCTGGGGGTTCCCGGAAGTGGCTTGATGTTCCCGGGGGCTCCCTACATGCCTGAGGAAGGCCATCCCTGAGGTTTTTAGTGGGTAGGCCTCCCCCTTCTGGGGAGGAGAGCCCCACATAACCGCCGGCTCGCCACAGCCGCGGTATGCAATTTAATGCATTTTCCTCAGGGGAACAAAAAAAAAAAAAGGACAAAAACCCTTCTTTATTGTATTGGTTGAGCAAATCATCTCTGAAGTGCATTGTGATGGATCTTTATTTTCCACTATGGTCTTTGGCCCTCCACGGATGGTTATAAAGTTGGCAAAAAAAAAGTGAAACGGTGAAAATTTCGGACTAATTAAGGACAATTTAGGACTGTAAAAAAAAAATTCCGACCACCCCCTAGTTCGAAATATTCGAAATTTTCTATGGGGTTGCTTACGGGGAATTAAGTTAACACCCCCACTGGCGTTTTAATTATTAAAACACGAAAATTTCGAATATCTCGAACTAGGGGGTGGTGGGAAATTTTTTTCTTGCAGTCCTAAATTGTCCTTAATTAGTTCGAAATTTTCACTGTTTTACTTTTTTTTATCCATTCTTTTTATGTTTTTGCCGATAAAGGGGTAGAGGGTTGAAAATCAGGGTTGAGGTGTTGTTAATTTTGTAGTCCTTAATTAGCTCGAAATTTTGATGTGTATAAACAATGTGTTTTAATCATTAAAACGCAGTGGGGGTGCTAACTTAATTCGCAGTTAGCACCCCCATTGAATATTTCGAATATCTCGAACTAGGGGGTGGTCGGATTTTTTTTTTACAGTCCTAAATTGTCCTTAATTAGTCCAAAATTTTCACCGTTTTACTTTTTTCTTTATCGAAAGTGGGGGTGCCAACTTTATAACCATACTCCACGGGTCTGGTTCTGAAAGCGAAATTCCAGAACTAAATCGTTAACCAGAAACGTACTGTGTTTTCTTTTGCGACCTAGCGCCGTACATATAATTAATCCTTCGAGCTATTTCTGCAGCACTGGTGCATCGGTAGAACTTGTACTCGGAAATATACCGATGTTTCATGTTTTCCATTGTGTGATATCGACTCCAAAGAAAAAAATAATCAGGAAACAGAAACAAATAAATGATTATTTTCAAAACTCTAATATATCAGCTGAAAGAATTTATTATTTTGAATTTGGAATTCTTGCCCAAAGAGGAAATATTTTAAACAAAGTGGTCAGTACGACAAAATGTTAATTTCATACGTAAGGACTAATAGTAATATTAAAAAAGGTATGAAGCCATATATAATTTTGGAAACTCTGTTCGCTTGGTATTACGAAATGTTTGTCTATTTCATTAATAGTCATATATGTTATTAATAGATATAGTGAAACCTCTGTTTATGACAGGTACCAACCCACTCAGTTTTCTTGAGAAAAAGATGAACATAGCAGCATGAGATTTTATCATTAAAGCAATGTAACATAGAAAAAGTGTTAGGGATTGCAGCCTATAAGATATGCACTGGTCATTACATACATTACAAGAAATAGGGTGGTAATAACAGTATACAAAGGAAAGTTATAGACAAAATTTAGTTAAATTAATATAATTTATGCTCAAAGTTCAAAAAAAAAGTCGACAGGGTACAACCTGGAGTTTATTCTCTATGAAGGAGTAACTTCTATACTTTTGTAAAAAAATATATATTACAGCCAATGGAGATTATTTAGTATAAGCTTCATATATTATTCGTGTTTTTATAATTATGTATTGAATATACATTTAACTAATAAATGTTATATTAAAAGATATTTCTTTGTAACAGTATTTAGGGTGAGACTATATATAGAGAACTATTTGTTTATGTTTACTATATCTCTATATTGATTGTGCAGTTAAAACCATTTATGAATTATCTGTGCCATTGTAATAACACTACATAGCATTGGTTTACATGAATCTACTAAGTAAATACATAATTTATAACCTTATCTCTTTAAAACACTTTGATATCTCTCATGCACTACCAGCTCAGCCAGTTATAGTGGCCCGACTGATAAATACAACTACAGACAAACGGAAACCTGACCACTTAGCGCTCCCGCACACGGGCCACCGGCCACAACCACAAAACGCCGCCACTGGCATATTTAATGTAATTTTCATACATTTTATATGGACTCGCCGCACACGGTTGGCGCCGGTGGCGGCCATTAGTCACAAATCGTCGCAGCTCGCTTCTTGTGGCCCGCACCGGCCACTAAACGTTCATACAAAAAGCCGCCACACGCGGGATTCCGCGCCCCTCTCTCCCTTTCAGTAAACTATCCAATAACTACGGTTTCGTCTTCTACGACGACATCTTTTTATCAAAAGTATCGCAATTAAACCTTCTTCGTCCAAGTCCATTATGATGCTGCATGCCTGGGTTAAAAAAAGTAGCAGCTACCGACCACAAGTGGTGACCACCGGCCACAAGTGGCTGTTGCGTGCTTCAGCTACTTTTGTAGCTGCGTCTAGCTTCTCGTGGCGGCGTTTGTGGCTGTGGCGTGTGGCTCGTGTGCGGCGACAGTTACATGTGGCGGAAAACCTAATCAAATAATATAAAAATTTTAATTTAGTTAAATGATGGCTTTGTTCAGAGTTATGTTGTGTGTTTAAATTAGAAATAATGAAATGCATAAAAGTAATCACAGGGTCCGATAAGGTGAGTTGACGATTTGGTGAAGATTGCAGAGGTGTATGTTCAGCAGTGGTTATTTCTTGCCTGAAAGTAATTGCTTACTGTTTACTGCATCAGTAAACAAACTGGTTATGCCTGGTTTGCCCGAGGAACTTATATGTCTCGAATGCTTACTCTGTAAATTACGTATCGGTTAATTGTACTATAACTTTGGCTAATGATTTTCAGGAATTAGCTGAAATCGATGGATTCTATACATTGAAAACTATTTGTACTTCAGCAGATAATAAGGCGATCGAATTTTTATCCTCTTTAAAAGCACAAGCATTTTTTGATAATGGACTGTCAGATATAATTAATGCATGGGTTCTTCCAAATGGAGCCCTGACAGCAGTAACTTTTCAGGCTGACAATTCCACACTTACTTTATTGTCAAGAAAAAGTGACTACAAAATTAACTCAAAGTTCTTTTTGCGTTATGTGGATCAAGCACCAATGTAAGATTTATTTTTATATTTTCATTTATACTTAAATTCATACTTATTAGTACCTATATATATTAGCCATGAGGGTCACAGCCTTTTCTCTCCTGAAAAGAAAAATAATCTCCCACTAGGGATGTTCACTTCTCTTTGATGTGATATTTATATATTATCATTATGTTATTTATTAGACAAGAAGCTTAACCCATATATGTATGAATAAAGAAAAGCCAACTCCTTATGAGAATTTCGATTTTTGATAAACAATGTACAATATTTGTATTATTACCATTATTTTCAGTTTATTTTTTATGATTACCAATTTGTTTTACATAACTAAAATGTAGTCATACCAGCAGACGCTAGCAGATAGAATCTTAATAACTTACCTATAATTGTAAATAATTATACTTAAAATTGTAAGTAAGTTATGCATTATAACGATGAAATTTGAGGCGGGTTACTATTATTATAAACAGTGTGGCAAGTACACACATCTCGTGGAGATACTTCGGTTTCTAGTGACAAATCTGGCTTAATATAGTGAAATAAATAGTTGTTAAGATACGAATGCTAGGTGATGTGTGGAATGTGCTTATAGTAATATCTTACAGGTTTTAAGCGTAGAGGTGTCCTCGGGATTCAGGATTCTCAGTGTTTGATAACAGGATAAATGCTAGTTGGTTTCTGAATAACTGAAAATATACATTGAATTATATTAATTTATTCATATATTGCAGACCTGATACAGCCTCCTACATACAAAAACTAGAAAGAGAGAGGGAAGCTAGAGAGAAAGGAGAAGTTAAGGATAATAGATCCTTTTTAGCAAAATATGTAAGTAGTAATAAAAAATTACTTATTCGTAACGTTAGGCTTTATTATATTACAAACTAGTTTTCTCCCGCGTCTCAAACTTCTACATCAAATTCAGTTTGCCGTTTTTATTGGATTATCATAGGGAATATTTTTCCAGTGGTAATAATTATGTTTTTTCTCGTATGAGGACAATTTGTATTCTCGATAAAGTTGTAGTTCCAGGTTGCTTTTATTAGTTATAAACATTTTGTGCAGACATAACTAACAGGGCCCATTTCTATCACTCGTGCGTGACTCACTGCCGAGGGCGTCCTTCTGGACTGATTAATCACTAAGTGATTAGAGCTAAACAGGATCATTTCTAGTCGAACGTGGTGCTAGAGAGTTCGAGGCTCGGACGCATGATTTTATTGTGTACTGGAGGGTGGAACTAATGTAATGTAATTTCACAACTCACAGACAGCTCGTCACAAGCTTCCCTGAGGGCGACTCACTGCACTGTTTTTACTCGTTCACCATTTTCAGAAACTACAAAATTTATACCATTTTATATTTGTTGATAAATTAGATAATAGACAGGATCCACCCAAGCGAACTTCACCTGCTAGCAGTGCTAGCAGGTGCTAGATCAATTCCTACTGAGATAATCTAGTGCGAGACTGCTCAAAATGTCTTAATGAATCTGCACTGTAGGACGTGTTTAAACTAGAGAGGTATCAATATCGATGGCAAGACGATTATAAAAAAGTTTTTTAGAATATATATGTTTATATATAAAATAAATATTATAAAAAATTTAAACCTAGTATAACTCCGGCAGCGAGGTAAGGCGCAAGCAACCGGTGCTTAGGAATGCAGAGAGGAATCACCGGACAAAACGTATCCAGAAGCATCTCTTTTATTACTTTCCGATTTTAGTATTATAAAAGAAATTAAACTTTATATAAACTCAAGGACAAGTTTAGAGGAAAGCAAAAAAAAAAGGTTTAATTTCTCCTGTTGTAATTATTGTAGGTACTGGCCACAAACATTAGTAAATTCTATGAAAAAAGAGAAAGTATTGGAATATTTTTTTTATTTCGAATTTCATTTGTTTTATGTTATTATTGCGTAATATTGTGTTTTTTCATACTGCATAAAAAATCTCATCTTTTGATTTTGAGTTTAAATTTAGGTTTTTGTTAATTTTCACTACGACTGCCTTGTTTTATCGTGATAAGTGTGAATTAATACTGCAAATAAACTGACAATGCCGGATCTAAACGCCACTCAAGTTGCTAGGGCCGTTACTCTAATTGAAACTGGGCATACACCTACGAAAATGTGGCTCAAATTTTACGAGTATCAAAATTTGTGGTACACCGAGTTATCAAGAGATATCGGCAGACTGGACAGTTTACGAGACTTGCAGGACAGGGGCGTAAACGGAAAACTGCGGTCAGAGATGACCGGTTCATCGATAGCAGTGTGCTTAGAAACCGGACCTTATCTTCTTCCGAGGTAAGGACTAGGCTGCAAGAAGTTCGAGGGGTTACAATAAGCACAAATACCGTGAGAAGTATTAAATCAGCCGGATTAAATTAACATTTGCCTGCTTGTCCCTTCCCCCTTTGTGTCCCTTTCTTACCACATGTCATCGAGTAGCTAGAGTTAATTCTGCTCGCAATTACGAAAATTGGGAGTCAAGTTTATTATTTATAGATGAGTCCAGATTTTGTCTGAAGCCAGATGATAGAAGGATTAAAGTGTGGAGATACCCAGGAGAGAGGTACGCACAGTGCAACATCATTGGAAAAGAGGCATATGGTGGAGGGTCAATTATGGTATGGGGAGGTATTTGTATGGGGGCACGTACGGAACTCCGTGTCATCGAGCATGGGTCACTAACAGCGGCAAGATATGTAACTGAGATTTTAGATGAAATTGTAGTGCCCATTGCCCCTTTCATTTTTTCGACTTAATAATACACAAAATCCAAATTACAAAAAAATATATAATGAAATGTCCATGATTTTGTTTTATACACACTTTTTTTTGCGTTCCTCTAAATTTGTCCATGAGTGTATATTGATCATATGCATCCCATAAAGTAATTGTGAAATATAAATATGATATGGCTTCTAATATTTTTATTTTGCCTGCTTGTGTGGTCCAAAGCAGAAAGAAATAGGCAGTCATAACAAGTAGACATCAAACCACAACAAACAAATGGTATTAATGCAGAAATGAGTTTTCACCAACACCATACCCATAATTAAAATGGTTTCGTTTTTTAATTAAAAATTGTATTAAGAAATAGATTTTCCAGAAATTCTTTATTTGAAATTAATTTCCTAAAAAAAAAACTGTTCATTGTTTTACCTTTTTATTGATTAAATCATAATTGAAGAATCAAGTGTTAATTTAATATTTTTGTTACAGTGGATGTACATAATTCCTTTTGCAATCTTTGTGATGATTTCTGGAGCAGCAAATCCAGAACCAGCAGCCCCAGCAGCACGATAATTTTATTATTAAATTCAGTGAATACATATCGAAACATGGAAGCATTGTCAGCTCTTGAAAGCACACCAAGGAAGTGTTTCTTTATGACTAATTGTATTGCTTACTAGTAATGTAGTACATACTTATTCCTACGATTTCACACATTATTATTAATATAGTGTGTATTAGAGTTATTTATTGTATCCTGCATGTATATTTGGTTGACACTTTCAAATTTGTAAGTTTTTCACATAATTTGTGAGAAGAAAAAGAGAGGGAAGTGTTGCTATGTTTAACATATTCACTGGTAATTTTTTTGTAAAATAAGTAGTGCATTTACTAGTTTTAAACTCAATACACAACTGTAAACAACATAGTACTCAAAGAATTTATTTAACATCTTTTCAAAAAGAAATTACAAGCTTCCAGTGACTTACAACAAATCAAGTAAAAAAATAAAGTTAAATTATTACTAATTACATACAATTATTTTTTATTATGCACCAATCTTTTCTATTTCTTCAGCATCTTCAATGTCTAGCAGATTAATTTTCTTGCCAAAGTGATCTTCAATATCCTGACATATTTCCATAGCTTGAGGTGAATCAATTAAATTGATAGCAATACCAGCCTTACCAAATCTACCTGTACGTCCAATCCTATGTAAATATGTCTCGCAGTCAGCTTTTTTATTTATATCCATAGGCATGTCAAAATTAACAACAAGTGTTACTTGTTCAACATCAATACCACGAGATAAAACGTTTGTAGTTATCAACACCTTCTCAAGGCCTCCTCTAAATCTATCTAACACTGCTATTCTTTGTTCTACCGTTAACTCCCCAGATAAAACTGCCACGGAATGACCATCTTTTGACATTTTTTCTGATAACCAGCCAGCTGTTTTTCTTGTATGACAAAATATTATAGCTTGACCAATAGTAATAACCCCATAAATATTACAAATAGCTCTGTATTTTTCTTCAGCAGTCTTGCATTTGACATAATATTGTTTAATATTATCTAAAGATTCCTCTTCACGGAGTAACCTTATAATGATAGGATTGGGTACAATTATTTCTGCAAATCCCATTACTGCACTCTCATATGTAGCGGAGAAAAACATCATTTGACATGTTGATGGTAAGCACTTATGAATACGTATACATTGATCTTGATGACCTTGCCGATCAATCATAACATCCGCCTCATCAAGCACAAATACTTTAATTTTGCTTAAATCAAACATTCCAAATTTCACTCCCCAGTCTAGCATTTTACCTGGAGTTCCAATTATAATGTGGTCTGTTATTTTTGTCCCTCTAGGTACTTCTTCACCCCTTACAGCATATTTCAATTTGATTTCTGGACAGAACTTTGCCATCTTGGCTGCGACTTCACCAGTTTGAATAGCCAATTCATAAGTCGGGCTCAGGCATAGTACTTGTGGATAATTTTGAGTTGGATCTACTCTACTCAACATAGCTAAAACAAATGCTGCAGTTTTTCCTGTTCCTGATTGTGATTGAGCAATCATATTTTGTGGAGGATCAGCTAATAAAGTTGGTAATGCAGTTTCTTGGATTTTTGATGGTGCATTAAAACCCATATCATAAACACCTTTCAATAAATTGGGTTTCAAGTGCAGGGCTTCAAAAGTCTTAACAGAATAAAGTGGAGAGTTTGGATCTTTCCTTTGAATTTCAATATCTAACTTAGATTCAACCAGACCTTGGCGAATAATTTTCATTAGCAATGAAGTTTCAGCCGGATTTGCTGCTTCTGGAGAATCTTCAGAATCTGTAGCCGGCTGGCGGAGTTGTTTGTTTAAACCTAATCCAGCAACTTTATTGGAAATCTCCAATTCTTCAGCTTTTTGACCCCATTGATTAGCCATTCTGGATTCTGGAAATTTGCAGTCATTTAATTAAATTACTCACAAGTATTAAATCTAATGATTAATGCATCTCTGACCCCGGAAAATCTTTCAAACATTGAATTTACATCGCTTACCTTAGTCTTTAAAAGTTAAATTTGTAATATATATATTATTATGTCGTAATTGTATTTATGTTCTTATAAAAAAGGTTATTTAGGATTTTATATTAGAATAATCAAAATATTGAGCCAAACAAATTTTTTTAAATATTCTTTATTCTTAACCTTGGACAGCCAAACTAAAAGGAGAAACTAGCACAGATTAATTAGCAATACTACCACGATACTACAGTTGGCCACAGATTGAGTATTATTAGTACTTTTTTTATTAAAGCATTGGCTATTCCCTTGTCAAAACAGTACGTCTGGGGGTGCATGGAGAACAAGAAAAAGTAGCATTAATGCAGTATAAACGAGAACTTTGGGAGGAATGGTTATAGTGACGATCATGGATAATTTGTAAAAGTGTGATAAGGAAAATGAGCGATATAAAAGATGTGAGAAGAATCGAGAAGGGAATGTTTAGATGGTTTGGACAAGTAGAAAGAATGAACGAAAGAAATTTATTAGGCAAATATTAATGAGCAATTTGTATGCATAATTTTGCCGGAATAGTAGGTTAATCAACAGAAAATACAACATTATTTTGATTAACAATAGGAAAGATGCAATATTTTTATTTTTGTGCTCATTTTAAAGAACTCCACGTAGAGTAGACCACAAGTATATTAAAAAATGAAAAGACTGTATATTACTGAAAAATGCAGTTTAAAATTGTCAATTTAAATTTTCGCGCGAAAACAGACCTATAGTTCGTATGACGTCACTCCTGTCTGTCATTGCCACTGGCTCACTGATTATACTGCGCGTGTCATTGCTGGCTTTAGTTATTTTTTCATTTATCTCGACTTTCAAGGTATTATTTTGTAAAAATATACAATGGACTATCCATCAACATCAGGTGATCATAGCTATGCCATTGATACTCCGAAAAGCCGTGTGGACGTGTATTAAATGTGTCCATCTACTTCAAATAAGTTTCCTAATAAATTGTTTTTGATTGGACCTTCTGACCCAAAACTGAGAAAAATGTGGTTTCAAGCGGCGAAGAGGAATGACATTTATTCCCTAAAGACTGTGAAGACGACTTTGACGTAATATATTTATTGTAAACTTAGTTAATCTTGTACACAAAAGAAACAGTTACCTACCTACCACTTACCCAAACTTTTCAATGTCTTTTTGTTTAGTCCCTTTCATTGTTACACTCGAAAACTCTGCACTTTCGAAAAAAAATGTCACTACCATGTCAACATTAAGTTTTGACAGAGTCCTAGAATCTGCTTTGGCAAACCCAACTTCTATTTTTATTAAAAAAAACGCAATCAATTTTGATTTAATTGTTCACTTTTACTACAACTTAATAAAATAACTTCAAATAAGTTGTCATAACAGGAGTGACGTCACTCAACGCTGATTGGTGTTTTAAATCCGTTCCGTTTCACGTTACTTTTGATTCGTAATTATTGTTAAAAAACAACATTATTTTAAATATAAACCTTGCAGTGGCCCTACTTTTAGATTTTTTTAGCATTTTAATAACAAAATTTCCATAAATATTATGATTGCATGTTCCCCATTCTAACCCTCCTCAAACGGCTCCTATTAGACAATTACATAATTATTTCCGAATAATTCGAGTTCGATGCGAAATATTCCTGCCCACAGCAAGTACATCGTCGTACAGTACATTGTCGAGTACGCACTGAGTATATTTTTTCCTCGTCAGTGGTTTAATAATCAGCTGTCATTATGGTGTCGACCTGTGTGAGTGCAGCTATCCGTCAGGCCAAGATATGGCTTGACAAGCCATTGTGTATCCGCTGGATGATCTAGATGGCAGCAGTAGATGCAATCGTTGGAGCTGGAGAAGCCTGTTTTGTGTCAGTTAGATCAGCTTAAGACTTTTTAGAAGCTATAATCTGCTGCACGTTGTGAGGCAGGCGGCTAGCGTTTTCTCAAAAAAATCTTCTGGAACACCAGGTCCGGTCAAGTTTTGCAGGTGACGATGGAACTGGGACGGTTTTCGATCAAGTTTTTCATAGATTAGAAGTTGTTTGACCGTTATCTCTTTGGAAACACATAGTCGTTTCATCAGTTCGTTTTTTATATTTGTTAGTGTTAGGGGGCGACACTATTATGTGCTCAACCTGATTGTCAAGTTGCGAAATGACAAGAAAATTTTGTTTTGTTGGCTGTAATGTTCCATGTCACAAATTTACCTTCTAACTGCGCGAACCACATAGTCGGCCAAAAAGGTGCAACTCGAACTCTCAACACGACAAATGTCAGATGCAAGTGGAAACGTGGTCTTGCGTCGTGATGTGCGCCATTGTTGGCACTTTCTCGAATCATCACTATCGCTTGCCATTTTCAAAACGCATCAGTTGTGGTTAGGTTGTTAGTATGACTCCAAATAAAAGTCCATGTTACATGAAGAGGTATATTGTTCCAAACACATTCACATATAATAATCAGATGGAAGTATACAAGAACTGAAGGTACAGAATACAAGCGAAGCTTTCACCATAAAGTACAGCACTGTACAAAAGAACAGTAGATATAAATACTTTATATAAAGCACGAAGCATTAATAAATTTGCATTTCTCTTGTTTATTACCGACAGACAGATTGGATAGGCTGCGAGTGAAACGTTTGACAGTAGAAGCGTCATTCAGAAATCCGTTTCCCTAACACCGCTAGAAGTGAGCGCGCCGCAGCATTCGATAATTCATTCGGCTTTATGAATGTTGTTAACTTGTAAATAGTGCTTATTTATTTTAAAGTATAAATATAAGTTATGTAATATAACTTGTATATTTAAGTATATTATATATGTAAATAAATATTTAATTTCATAAGTTTTAGTGTTATGTAAATATGATTATTGTACGAGGTATATACAAGTCTAACATTATTCCTACTCATTGGAAAGGCCTACATCTCACGGATCGAATACTCGAAAAAATACCTACATATTTCCAACAGCTCGCCTATAGGAAAGACAGGTCAACAGAGACGGCACTACACAAGGTGGTCCACAAAATAGAGTTGGTTGTAAGTACACAATAAATTAATGAAACTGTTAGTTTGTCGTTGAAACTCAGCCACAACGAATGTTTCCTTATATAAATAGATCTAATCTTAACTTTTTGATGGAAATTGATAGTAATTTAGTTAAAGGGGGTCCACTGGATCCAGCAAAGTTTTGAAAGTGGTCTATGAAAGAAGAGTTTGGGAACCACTGATGTAGGTAATGCCTAATTGAGTTGGAATATTATAAATTCATTATTTGAAACTAGTTTAAATTCATACAGTCTAACAAGAGATGATATTGGTAAGAAAGAATATACAACATTACTAACAACTATTAATATCATTTCCGTGACTAACTTGGCATAATTTGAGAGAAGAGTTATAAAATTTTAAAAAGTACTATTAATATTACAATATTACTATCGACTCTTGTTGCATTTTAGTTAGATCTAAATTAATTTTTTCTAATGTATCTTCAGTTCTCTTCGCTTTTTCAGTTTTTATATTATCTTCTAAGTCTACAATGTCTCTTGCCATAGAGCCAGTATCGTTTACTAATGATACAATAGTACTACATTCTGAATGGAGTAATGCTAGAAGTTTATACGCTTTTTTGGCTTGATCATCTTTTTTGGCATCCTGGAAATAAAAGTAATAAATAAATATTTCTTACACTTACACCAATTAGCCTAGCTCGAAGTAAGCTCTGTTATGGGATCTAGTGTTACTTCTTATCATGTCAGTAGGTTTTTTTCAACAGAGGATGCATTTAGTAATTGAAATTGACATTAACCCAGTCACATGACTGCCTGAGATATTTTTAGATTTTATAAAAGTTATAAAAAGCTTTTGTAAAAGCTAAAAATACCAACTACTCTTAAGGCCAATGTGTGATAGCCAGAGTGTAAGGCAAGAGCTGGTTGAATTCGTATGTGGTGGTAATAACTTAGATAGCATTCAGTTTAACTCTATTTCAACTCCTTAATTACATGAGAAAAGCAATACTTACTCTAAACAATGTTTCATCTGCAATAGAAAAACATCTATCCAATTGTCCTTCAAGAGTATTTATTTCTTTTTGCAGTTGTCGTGTATCCTCTAGAATTTTTTTTATCTCCATATTCTGCTTATCAACATTGCTAATTATCTCAAGTATACGTTTCGTGTAAACTGACCTAAAATAAATTATTTAGACTAAATTGATTTGTAAATAAATTGTACTAAGGATATTTTGCTTAGATGGTGCACACCAAATTTAGGATCCTATTTAGAATTAATCTACAAACGATATGTTTAGTACAGGCAACCTCATACCAAACAATTATTTTTATGTCCTGCAGAGTCGAGAGGCTTTCCCTATAAACTGTACCTACACCAAACCTATATTTACTAGAGCATAAAGGCTAAAAAAATAAAAACGTTTATCTACATCCCACTGTTACTACAAAATACAAATCAAACCTTTTGCATCCCCCTTTTGACATTTCATAAGATTTCTTTAATTGTTTTTTTACTTCTTCATTTTGTTCATATTCTTCTTTTAAATTTTTAGCCTCTTGTTTCAATGACTGCAATATAGTCTTGCATCTATCTCTCTCTGACTGAAAATATTTAAAGAAGTAAAGTTTATAATTTAAATTAAACCAGTCTGTAGAAAAAGTTGTTCAAGATTATAACAAATGGAAGACTGCAAGCCCAATGTCATTGAAGTAGGATAACAAGATTACACATATTTTAGTATAAACTTTAAAAACTGAATGTATTCACCACCTTGAATGTACAGACAAGGAGTTAAAGAGTTGATTTATTTTTTTAGACCAACAACATTTTTCACATGTGAGAGCTGTGTCACATCTCATTGTTAGAACATAACAATGCTTCAGTATAATTATTCTTATGGTGACAAATATCGAAGCCCAGATCTCTGTATCAATATCGGGTGGTCTCAATCACAAACCACTGAGGCAGTTAAATAAACTAGTCTCTAAAAGACTCAGAGAAAGATAATTTGAATTTATAACACTTGTTTAACAATAACATCCTTAAGATTTAGCTATCAGTTATATTGAATTTTGATCATGGTTATTTCAGTGAAACTGACAAGATATAAATAAATAAAAAAATAATTTGTGAATTTGGTTTATAGAGTGCCAAAACAGTGCATATACATATAAAAATTTATACACACATAATGAGTAATATAATAATAATCAACACAGTAATACTGACCATGACAGAATCTTGAGAATTATTAAATTTTTCTAAATCCATTTTCTCTGATAAAATATTACTGGTTAATTCTTCACTAGTCCTGTGTAATATGCTCAAGTTGTGTTGTAGTTTTTCAAATATATTTTCGTTTATATCTTGTTCTATATCAGTTATTCCAATACTCTCCAATATGGCAATAACATTTTTCATTTCAGTATTAACTCTTTCACAAGATTTTTGCACCTGGAATTTACATTCCAATTTAGCAAATTTTCTAAAATACTAAAAGTTTCACAAAATAAATTTGTTAGGATATTTAGAATGCATAATAGGGTAGTAGAGTCTAACGGCTCTCACATCCCAACCAATGGGGGTCCAAGTCAACTACCACCTGCTCTCGGAGCACTTTATATGGTATATTTCCATATTATAAAATAGTACATACAATGTGAGAAAGATCTAAATATGTTTGTTTTATAAGAATTGTTTAAAATTTGTAAACATTTATATATTTAAAAATATAACTAAAATTTTAATTCTGACATACTTTTATGAGATCAAAATTATTGAAGAAATAATTATATAATAAAAATATCCATATTTTATTGCAATCATTGAGCCTAATATTATTACAAATAAAATTAACAATACTGTATTATGTTATGTGAAATGCTGTATATTTACCTGGGAGTATTCAACATCCATTACATTACGTTCACTTTCTAGAGTATCCAACTTTTGTCGTAAAACAATATTTAATTCTTTTAGCTCCTTTAGACTTTTTTTATTATCAACAATCATTGTTGAATTTTCTGTTAACTCATTCTCATCATTTTTAATTTTTATTTCTTTTTCTTCTGCATGGTTTTTATATTTTATTTGTTTTAAGCTCTCAAGCAATTTTGACTCATTTAATGTTTTCAAATAAGGTGATAAATAATGATCTTAAATTAGAGAAGTAAATTAATATGGCAGACAATTATAAAATTATATATGATAATACTGAATTTTAGATTCTTTCTGTTCAATTTGAGAATGTGGTAATTAGAATAAATCTCTATGCACATTACCTGATTTCAAGACAAAATCACCAATTATATTCTTTTCCTTCGCTTTGCAGCAGTAAGGTATCCAAATCGAATTTAACTCTTCAGATATTTTAGTAGCAATATCTTGAAACAATATGGGCTTATTGCTGTCTGTTGATGTTTTGGTACTATCATGCTTAGTCTCACTCGGCAAATGTTCTATTAGAAACATAAAAATTTGTCGCAATTCTGCTTCATTGTAATATAGAAATGTTTGGTAGCCTACATCATTTTTATAACCCATGTCCTAAAAAAATATTTGATTATAAATAAAGATATTTTATTTTTTGTACACTAGGTGCCACATCTTGCTTCTTTACATACGCACTTAAGATTCCATTATTATTAGAAGCAACATAAGAATGGCCCTAAGTTCAAACAGTTGATGGAGGTATAGTACAGTGTTTAGTTACATACCTTACAAAGAGATGCTATTTGTGATGCAACTTCTATCCTGTGGGAAATGCCAGATGGTAGCTGTGTTGGAAGTTTTAATGAGTGGTTGATTTCACCAAGACATTTTGATGCTGCTTCAATAATGATTTCAACAGGTAAGTCACATAAACTTTTTATATCTTCAGAAATATTCCTGAAGTTTTAATTCAATAGTTAGTTACTTGATAATAGAGAAATAAGATTTGTTTTCGTAATCAAGCACACGATAAAGACCGTTATATACTTACACTTTCAACTGGCGTAAAAAGTGTAAAATAATAGAATCTACCTCTTCCATACTAGGAGATTTTTATTTAACACTTGTTTTCAACTTGCGTACACATTTTTAATGTTGATTTTTAAATATATAATCTTTACAAATAAACGATCATAAGTCGTATGTTTAGTAAGGAAATTGCTTTTACTTATAGCATAAAATTATGAATATTTTTTTCAAATACTAAATAGGAAAATATTATTTTAGTCACAATCCAACATTATACTATATAATTTGTGTGTCACAATTTAAAAGAATTAGCACAACAGTTTTTTTTTATACACTTTTTGTTTGCTTGGTTAATTTTACATTCTGGGAAGGCAAAGGGAGATTTCCCACTATATATTATTATACTCTTTGGAGATTTGTTTGCTTGGGGTGTTTGTATAGTATGATATGTATGATTATTATTATTTTTTTTTGACGATTTAAGGCTAAGGTCTTGGAACCATGCTGCCTTGTCATTAGTATTTAGTTTTCTGTTTCACACTTCTATTTCTATTCTTATACTTCTATTTTTATACACAACTTCTTCTAGTTTCTTATTCTTTTATCTTATTTTAATTCTCTTTTCTATATATTACAGTAGATTGAAGTCAAAAACTGATATATCGGTATATATACATTTGGATAAGCCAACATTGCTTGGATAGTGCGCGGGAATTTATCAGGGGTTCGAAAGACTTGTAATATCTGATCCAAGAAAATAAGGCGTTCAATATTAAATTTCGAGCAATTTAGTATAAGGTGATCCAAAGTTTGGTCTTCATAGGAACAGTAATTACAGCGTGCTGAAGAAACCATTTTCATTATGTACAAATGTGCATTAAATCTTCTATGTCCGGATCTTAATCTATTAATAATCGTATAAAAATGTCGACTATTTCGTGAAAAGTTAAATTTAACAAACCAGGGAGATTTACCAACTTCTCTGTTAATAGCAGAGTACCACATGCCTTTATTTGTTGACAAGTAATCATAACAGTGTCTCTGCCAGTCTTCTATGATTTGGGAGTGTCAAGTGACTGCCGCGGTGTTTGGTTGTTTTTGGCCTAATTCTGGTTTCTTCTTTGATAAAGTTATAGATATTGTGCACCATTTTCATGAAATAATTGTAGATAGTATTAGTAGATAGCTGTATGTAAATTCATTTTGGTAAGTGTGCATTAATTTAGATTATAGTAGATATATTTGATTTTGTAAAAAAACAAAAGACGGTGTGTGATGGCGGATTTTCAGGTGGAGGTATTCCGCCTGATATATCAACATGTGACATAGGCGCTAATGAGGATGATAGTGCGATATGCGGCGCTGATAGTGATGTGAAATCTCTAGGATTTTCTATTAAAGGTGAAAAAAGACCCAGGCATAAAGAATGGAGGTCAAAAGACCCAAGGTATTTATAGAAGATAGTTCCTTGTCTATCCCTTTGGGACAGCAGGATCCTTCTTCACAGGATTCCTCTTTCTTTCTAGGACAAAATCAGTCAACTAATAATGAACAAACTGAGCTTAATAGTATAATTAATGTTATATCTAGATCGGTTGCAGATACAGAAACTACACAACAGAGTCATGTGCTTTCAGATCGTCAACCCATTGGTCGCCAGAATTATTGTGCATCAGATAAAGGTCCATTTATTGTCCATATTCAGAAGGTAGTGGAGGATATGCCTGTTACTACATTGAATGCGGTGGCTTTTGGTCATTTCTTAAAAAAATTAAATGTTAAAGATATTGTTGATGGTAGCCTTCAGAGAATTGGCAGGAATAGAGAGTCAATTGCTTTTTCCACGGCTATAGTTGCCAATAGTTTTATTACGTCTAACTGTTTGCAAGGGTATAAGTCATTTGTACCTTCATTTAGCACCACTAGAATGGGTGTGGTGAAGGATATTCCGTTTGAGTGGACGTTGGATGAGGTGATGGAAAATATTTCAGTGCCCCAAGGTTGTGGTGTTGTTACCAAGTGAAAGGAATTAACTTCAAAACAGTAATTGATGGTGTTACAGTGTGGAAGCCTTCTCAAACATGTGTGGTTTCGTTTGATGGTCAAGTACTTCCATATAGAATTTTTGTTTGCTATAACTCATTACCAGTTGCCCAATATTATTATCCCACAATCAAGTGCATTTTTTGTCAGAACGTTACTATATAGAGATCTAAAAGGAGCATGTAACCTTCAGGCTTCTATATATGAGATAGCCTTCTCTGAAATCGAGATCTTAATTGAGCGTTGTCTTTCATACTCCGGACACTTCCTGTTGTTAGCAAAATCGGAACCATAACATGACAAACAATGAGCACAATCTTCTTCAACACTGCACCAGTCACCTGTGTGACCATCACCACATTTAAAACACCGGGGCTAGAGCGACACAGGGCCTTTGTATGTCCAAAACGACAGCACTGATAGCACAATACCGCCTTCAGAGAATACGTTCAATCAAAATCGGCAAGGACTTCGCAGACCGCGATACGTCCTTAGCGACCCCCCTAATCAATTTATGCAGAACCTTCAAGACCTGCTTGCGGCGGCGACTGAGCCGTTCCATCCCTTGCCATTCCCTTCTCAGCAATATAAATATTTTTTTTTAAAATTCTTCAATATAGACCGCAGCCATTTAGGAGTACCGTGCCTCTGCGCTTTTCCTTAGGTGCGGCCTTATCACGACAAGCCATAGAGTCATTAGGACCAACGGCTAAGGCTGAGTTTAGTCGGTAGTTCTTTCGGGTTAAGCTGCCTCGATTCGTCAGGAGTCTGACATAATCACCGTGGCACTTGGTTGCGGTGGTATTCATGAGGATTCTCAGCTTCTCCTCTCCAGAGGGAAAAAATGGTTTAATATGTTCGTATTTTTCCCCCTTCGTATTGCGTTTCAGGAATCCAAGCATTTGTGCTGACTCGCATATTAAAAAAATATAGTCAATAGACTATATTTTTAATATGCGATCAATACTGTAAAGACGAGTCTAGGGTTACCCCCAGAAATACTGTATGTATTTCAGGAACCTTTGTGAGTTGCGCTCTTAGAATGTTGTATCTATAGGAATGAGACTTCTTCTTTTTTCTTTTTTTGTAATTTGATATGGAAACATTTTTTTATATTATGAGTCATCTCTTTCGCAGAACATCAGAGGGCCTAGACAAGATACCTTTCGATAATCGTAATCGCATCGCTAACATAAAAAAATGTATGGTATTGACATAACCGATCGCTTGACTTTTCGAGTGGTTATATCAATACTACGAGAGGTGATCAAAAAGTAATGATAAACGGATATTTCTAAACACATATAATAAAATTCTGAAATAATATCTGTTCAACTCCCTGGTCCTGCACAAGTTCCCGGACAAAAAATGGTATAAATAAGACGTCATTTTTAAAAGTTACATTCATTTGAATACGAGCAGTCGGAGTGATAACATCAAAATGGAGAAACAAGAAGTACGAAGCGTCATCAAATACTTCTGCTTGAAAAAAATGTCCACCAAAGACATTCACACAGACTTGGTGGAAACATTAGGGGACTCTGCGCCTCCATATTCTACACGCTACTACTGCACGCTGGTGCAAGGAGTTTAAGATGGGAAGAACATCCACGGAAGACGAACACCGTGAAGGCCGCCCATCCTGTTCCCTCACTGAGGAAAACGTCAAAAAAGTTGAAGATCTGGTTTTGGCAGACCGAAGAGTGACCATTCGACATTTAGCTGAGAACACAGGCATCTCATTTGGTAGCATTCGAAGGATCTTAACCACCGAGATGAACATGAGAAAGGTCTCCGCGCGTTGGGTCCCGAGAATGTTAACCGACGAACAAAAGAAAAAACGACTTGAACGAAACGAATTTCAAGGACCAATCTTGAAATGTTCCAGGCTGATCAAGAAAATTTTTTGGTTCGATTTGTGACTATGGATGAAACGTGGATTCATCATTTTGATCCCGAAACAAAACAACAGTCAATGACATGGAAAAGAAATTCAAAGTTTCAAGCTCTGCTGGCAAGGTTATGGCATCTGTTTTCTGGGATGCTGAGGGAATAATTATGGTTGAATACCTTGATAAGGATGCTACAATAACAGGCTCCTACTATACTGAACAAATTAAAAGATTGCGAGAGGCCATCAAGGAAAAAAGACGGGGTAAACTGCGCGCAAAAGTGCTGTTTCATCAAGACAATGCACCTGCACACAAAACTGAAGTTGCAATGGCTGCCATTCAAGAAGCCGGCTTCCAGCTGGTGGAGCACCCACCCTATTCTCCAGATCTAGCCCCCAGCGACTTTTATTTGTTTCCTCGGCTCAAGGAACACCTCCGGGGCAAGAAATTTGAAGATAATGACGCAGTGATGGCCGCTGTAGAGGCATTTTGGGAGAGTCAAGATAATGAATTTTTTTTTAAGGGTATTGTTGGTTTAGAAAAGAGATGGACTAAGTGTATCGAACTGTTAGGAGATTATGTAGAAAAATAAATTAAATTTTTAAGTATATAGTTATTTTAATATACCTATTCTCATTACTTTTGGATCACCCCTCGTATACATTTTTTATGTTAGCGATGCGATTACGATTATCGAAAGGTATCTTGTCTAGGCCCTCTGGAGTTCAATTTATTCATGTCATTTTGCAATTTCTTCAAATCAACACTTTAAGATACTACCCGAAACACAATCAAATCAGCAGCAAACAGTAAGACCTTACTGTGTTTAATAATAATATTACAAACATGGTTCACAAATATAGGGAAATGTATAGGTCCTACGTTAGACCTTTGAGATACACCGGAACTGGTACAATACATTCGAGAGGCAAAACCATTTACTGTCACGAGGTGAGTCCTTTTCTGAAGATACGACTTAAACCACTTAATAAGACACGTATGCCATGCCTCCAATTTTGAAAAGACCATACTATAATTGGCCTTATTGAAAGGACAAGAAAAGTCGATGTAGTAGAAAAGTATGTCTTGCGTGGTGTGCAGTTTGAAAAATATCAATTTAAATTGGTATGTAGTTTTCCTATGTACCTTACCGATATGCTTGTTTAAACCTATTAGGTCACTTTTATTAATTCTACTACTTTGATAAGTAAGTAGAGCTGATTCTAAATCTTAATATAGGTTAACAATATAAATTTATGATGGATGTCGTTGCAATGCTCGTTACTGCATTTTATAAAGGGGAAGATGCAATTACAATATTTATGAAAATTTTGTTATGAAAATGCTATAAAAATATAAAAGAAGGGCCACTGCAAGGTTTACATTTAAAATAATGTTGTTTTTTAAGAATAATTACGAATTAAAAGTAACGTAAGATGGAACGGATTTAAATAACCAATCAGCGTTAAGTGACGTCACTCCTGTTATGACAATTTATTTGAGGTTATAAGTTGTAGTAAAAGTGAACAATCAAACCAAAATGAATTGCGTTGTTTGAATAAAAATGGAAGTTGGGTTTGCCAAAGCAGATTCTAGGACTGCCAAAAGTTAATGTCGACATGGTACTGACATTTTTATTGTCGAAAGTGCAGTTTTCAAGTGTAGAAATGAAAGGGACTAAACAAAAAGACATTGAAAAGTTTGGGTAAGCGTTAGGTAGGTAACTGTTTCTTTTGTGTACAAGCAGATTATCTAAGTTTACAATAAATATATCCGCCGACTTACGTCAAAGTGGTCTTCGCAGCATCGAATAAATACATTTATTAATTAATAAATATTAAATAATAAATAAAGTCTTTGGGGAATGTCATTTCTCTTCGCCGCTTGAAACCACATTTTTCTCAGTATTGGGTCAGGAGGTCCAGTCAAAAACAATTTATTAGGAAACTTATTTGAAGTAGATGGACACATTGGCACAAAACATACGTCCATACGGCTTTTTTTCGGAGTATCAATGGCATAGTTATGATCACCTGATGTTGATGGATAGTGCATTGTAAATTTTTACAAAATAGTACCTTGAAAGTCGAGATAAATGCAAAAACAACTAAAGCCAGCAATGACACGCGCAGTACAATTAGTGAGCCAGTGACAATGACAGACAGGAGTTTTCGCGCGAAAATTTAAATTGACAATTTTAAACCGCATTTTTTTCAATAAAATACAGTCTTTTCATTTTTTAATTTACGGTATATTCTACGTGGAGTTCTTTAAAATGGACACAAAAATAAAAATATTGTATCTTCCCTATTTCTAAGGGGTGTTTAGTCTGCATGTTAAGTGGATGATAGATTCATTTTTTAATAAAAATAATTAAAATGACTTATGGTTTCTAAAAGTTTCACAAAAGCCTTAGCTAACTACTATTAGTATGCATATGTTGAAACTGAACTAGTGACCCAAATAATATGATAACAAACGCAATGAAAATTCTTAAGCATTTATATATTGACATATCTTATTAGATAATACATATGCTATCTTCACTAATTCATACTAATATAAAAATTATAAATAATTAAATAACTATGTCTGCCTGTCTGTCGTATTTTCCTACCAAATGTCATGACAATGATTTTTTTGCAGTCGATCAATCACGGTGTCGTGTACTTCATTTTCTCCATTCTGGTCCACTTGTTCTTCGATATGTCTCTGGCTTGTCATGGGTTACGTAGACTTTTTGAGTGCTTCTTCGATATTCTTGTTCTTCTGAAGATCCGGCGCTCAATAGACTAATTTTATTTTGAAAATATCAGCAAATCAAGGTGTTCGTTACATATTGAATTGAACTCCTATTTCCATTAATTACGTGTGTCCAAAACTTTATTTGGATAGACTTTATTGAGTTGTCAATAATGACTAGATTATAATAAGCAAATCAGGTTATAACTTATAACATTCAATTTAAATGAAGATGTTATTTTTCTGCTATATTTTAGTTTAAGCCCCAGTAATTTGCGAGATTCGATCGCGAGGATTGACGTTCGGAGTTTCATGCGCTCGGGATTGTGCATTTCGTTCGTATATTGACCAGTTTAATGTTGTAAATATACAACATTAAACTGGTCAATTTAGGTGGGTATTAAAATTAAATAGCAAATATAGTATAAAGTAAGTGTTATAATTATAGCAGTAAAAATAACATGGTATTTAAATGTAGCATAACGTTATGCTACATTATATAATTTAAGCAGATTAACACACCTCTATCAGCAAATTAAGCAAATATATGAAAAATACAAAGATGTATATTTAGTTGTAGTAATCCTACATTTCTACATCTTGCTGTCGTCACAGTACTTTCGCTCGTCACATACCTGAGGGCCTACTATGTTTCGTTTTTACGAAGTTTCGTTTAATTTTCGTTTCGTTATATTTCACAAACGACTCAAATCTAATGTATTTTATCGAACGCATACTTTAAATTCGTAATTAAATTAGAGTATGCGTTCGATAAAATACATTAGATTTGAGTCGTTTGTGAAATATAACGAAACGAAAATTAAACGAAACTTCGTAAAAACGAAACATAGTAGGCCCTCTGATACTTAAAGAGGTTGACAATTTTCTTTATCCTTCTCGGAAAAGTGCTTAATTTGTTTTTAATGAAACTCTACTACCTAATCACAAGATTCTGTCAAATCATGCGGCTGATGAATTGTTCGTTCACCTCAATTGGCTGTTTTCCTTTTATTTAAATTGTCCCCTTTTTTAGGATACAAGAAGTTTATTCATGTTGAAGACAAATGATCTAACAAAATAATATGATAGATTATTCGAAATAGTGATTTTTGTACATTATAATATTTATGTATTCCGTATCTAGATAAGTACATAATATACAACGTCAGGTAGTTGATCTAGGTACATAAACACGATGTTTAATACAAGCAAAATAAGAAGACAGTAATTACAAAATATAGGTAAATATAAAATTATTTCTTAGTATTTAAGCTTATTATAGTTTATATAAATTCTATGTTATATAAATTCTATTCGTGGATTTTTATATGATTTGTAAGCCATATCTATATATACAAAACTGTCACCTTACACTATTTAAAAGTAACACACGCAGGTGAAAGAAGCGAAGACGTGATTCGAAAGAGCGATGCGAACGAGTGCCTGATCAAAACTCATTGTGCCGACACAATACCGGTGATCACGACGTCGCACTATTCCAAAAATGCAATTATTATTGACATCAAATGATAGGAATACGAATTGTAGTAGTAGCGCTTCCAAGCGATAGCCTTGCACGAATTTAGAGATCTTTATTTATTTAATGTTTTTCTTTTTAAAAAAGGTTTATTTTACGTGTTTTCAAGATGGTTGTGTATTTGATCAAGTCTTCTTGATGATTAGACGGTCCAGGATGCGGACACAGATCTGATGGCTCCGCGAGTGACGTGGGTGGTAGTTGCAGCGGCGATTGTGCTGCTGTTTGTGGTGACGCCATATCGAAAGTCGAAAATTGAAAATTGTCTCGGCGAGAGTGAGTCATAAGCTACCTCTAAGGGTGGCGACTCGTTATTTGATGTTTGACCATAGATCGAGTCCATTGAGGTTTGAAGCGGCCTTTCCATTCGTAGTACAGAGTTTTCACCGCTCTTTATTTGAATTAGCTTTCCCGTTAGCTTCTTGATTTTTCTACGAAGTTCGTCTACTGTATAAGCGTGTTTCCTCTTCCCCATGTTCGAAGAAAGGTACTGCTGGTTCACTATTGTCAGTTCAGGAGACGTGCGAAGGCTCACACAGAATGACTCAATATTTAAGCACAACTGTAAAGTAAGGACGGTATTGTAGCATCGATAAAGTAGCAAATGTCGGTAAGTACTTTAGTCAAATACACAACCACCTTGAAAACACGTAAAAAAGAAAAACATTAAATAAATAAACATCTCTAAATTCGTGCAAGGCTAACGCTTGGAAGCGCTACTACAATAGGTAAACATTGAATAAATCGCGTCGAATGAAGAACATAATAGTCATACCGTGAATAAATATATTAAACTTATATTTGTGTAATATTTTAATCTCGATAAAATGTTTGGTACATTTAATGTTATATCTGTTGCTTTGTTACTATCTATCTACACAAATGTTTACTTTATTTAACGACCTCTGTAGTCGAGTGGTTAGTACACCGATTTCAAGGCGTACTTACCACAAATTTCCCCTATCTCTGGGGGTCCCAGGTTCGAGTCCCAGTGGAGGCAGATGTTTGTGTGATGAACACCGAGCATTTGTACCTTAGTCATGGTTGTAAATATATAGTTTTTCAAAAATGTTTATACAATATGTATATCTATCAATTACACTAGATCCTATAACGCCTAATGTTCAAGAATGTGGATCGATATCCACAATCATGAAAATTAATGTTCATTTTTAATGTGTGGTGTGTATTATTCTTTTTTATGATATGCCCACACTATGTTGACTTTATTACCTACATTTTGAACAAGCAATAACATTACGACATTTGTCTTTTGTAAATCAGTAAAGGTATTTTTTTATATCATATGAAAAAGGTTGTAATACGGATATTAATCAAATAACACTAATTTGGACGAGTAATTTTTATCACATAATTAATATGTAAATTTGGGTTCACCTACAATAATAGTTCATGAATTGCATTTAAATGACGCCGACGTGTTGTTTAATTTTCCAGCTCCGTGCGTTTACTGCGCGAGCTACCTACCTATGTATGAATATGTATATAGATACCTATTAATTTATCGGTTATAGTACTGTATTATGTTTTATTTTGTTGGAGCACCGGTGGTGCAAAGGTCTCGGTACTGGCTGTCGAAGCGGAGCTTGGGGTCAATCCTGCCATGTACCAATGTATTTTTCATTTGGCTCCAGATGCGACTTGCAGACATCTACGAAGAAATTTAACGGTGTATGTAAACAACCAATACTGGGCCAGTGTGGTTGACAAAGTCCTAATCGCCCGAACATAGGGTAGTTCTCGGCCCACTCCTATGGCGACATACTCGTATGTGAGCTGAGACGATGAACATCTTGTTTATGAAGGATTAAGTACAGGTAGCTCAGATGCAAGCTGAACTCCTTTGTTTGATAACCTTTTAATAAATAGGCGGTTTAAAATTTAGCTGTGGACGTTTGTAAAAGTAAAGTGATTACCGAAATACAGTTTTATGTTACCACAAGCAATCCAACCAATACATAGTAGATAGAGAGACGTAACTGTTGATGATGACAGACATTCAACTTTTACGACAAGAACAATTTACTGACAAACTCGTACTAATGAATGAATATAAAAATTGGGTGACGTGTGGCAAATAAGAACACTGTGTCGAAATTAATATAACCGCAGAAAGTTTAATGGTTTAGACGAACTGAAAAATTAGATATTTGTGTTGCCACAGTACCATAATGTTACACTATCAAACTTTAATCAGTTTTCATTACATATAGGTATGTAAAAAAAAATTCTTGTTATTTTTCAAGTTATCTGAACCATGAAAGTTCGTCCTACTATGGTCACTATAAATTATTATTATTCTACTCTTTTAAGAAGTAAACCAAACGTAATGACAAGAATGAAGTGACAATTATGGTCAATGCTAATACATACAGATAGTGAAACGATACGTAAAAGAACCAATTCACCTTAACACTCTGATAACAAAGAACTTCTTATGTAAAATATTAAGTGGAACATGTCACACAGTACGTTTCCTAATGATTCCTTCTCCAGCATAGTCATTCAAGAAAACAAAATAAGACTTAGTTCTTAAAGATTCCGCTAAATAACAAGTTTAAACGTGAAAGTTAACAGAACAGCTCAGTCAACTTAGTATTGAATTTTTCAGTGGGGTTGCAGTTCATATATTAAGAATTGAAGCAACCTTTAATTGTATTTTTCAATTAGAGGCGCCAGTTCCTGTCACTGCTTTATACAGACATTGCTTTAGCTAAGAATAGCGCATTTTGAAGTAACTAAGTTCAGTAATAATAAAATCTTATTATAATTAAGTAATAAAAAAATGTAATAACATTAGCGAGCAATTTGCATGTGAGTTAAATAACTAAAAATAGCGCACTGCAGGGCAATTATATGCCGGTCAGGTGAAAACTGGGTATAAATATTAAAAATTAAAAGAACATTTAAAACTGGTCTGTTGCTTAGTAGCAATATTTATTTAACATAAGAAGATAATACAAAACAAATAACATGGCAAGCTTATAAAAATGTATATAAACATAAAAACTTATAAAAAGGTCACATACAAAACTGTTAGTAATAATAGCCCTATATGTGACAGGAAGTAACATCTACTATAACGTTATGGTTTCAAAAGGAAATCCTAGTAACCGAACAGATGAAGATCACCAACTACACCAACCCATTGATTGTATTGATGACAAGAATTATATTCATAATTTTAAAACGCTGCCGTTTATCTTCCAAGTGTGCCACAGCCACGACAGTCAACTGTCGGCACGAACATGTCCAGCGCAGAATAAATAATTCCATCCGCGCTTTTCCACTTAGACTAAAGTTAGTTAGTCGAAGGCTATCAGAATGTTTATTCAGCAACAATACCTAATGTATAAAATAAAACGAGTCTGTATATAGTGAGCATTCTGGAAGGATACCTCCTGCTTCGTTAGTGTTATGAGAACGGCTGATACTTGATGTTTCAGGCTTCATATATCTCATAAGATGTTTTGTAACGGAAATTGGTATAGAACTTTCTGTTCTAAAGTGCGCTTCCAATTGACGACTTAGTAACAACAATGGGAGACAAAACTTTTGTTGGTTATGACTGTTTCAATTACAAGGTTTCCTATCTTTTAAACTAATAACATATTCTTTAATGTTCAAAAATAATTAAGTAAATAAAATTAAATAAACTCAATCAGGTTATATACATTGATCATTAAAATAAATAAGTACGAGTAGGTAACAAAGAAGCTTAAATTCATAAAGCAATATTTAACTTGCTATCTTCGAAACTTGGCAGTTTTTATGTTCCTGGCTGGCGTATGGCAATCCTCGTAATTTATCGGTCATGAATTCTTAAAAAGTTACCTGGCGAAGAAGCAAAGGAATTCCAATAAAGTCAAGATGATTTTAGTACTTTATCTCATTGCGGCCGATGCTGATATATGTTACTAAACCCGATTACCCTCTTGGAGTTTCCCTTGTGTTCAAAGAGAATCTATTGGGGTGGAATGTTCCACGTCAGAGGTAAAAGCAAGTATTCATGTTTAATTTCATCCGCTATGAGAGGCCGCAAAAAATCTTTATCTGAACCGGAATTCTAAAGATTTGTTTGTCTGGGAGAAAATATTTTTAAATGTGGTATCTATCATCGTTTACTATAACAGCCTAGCTTTAGCACTATACTCGTACTTAGCACTCTCAAACACGTATACACACAAGATTGTAATATTTTGTTAATATTATTAATAACTTGCTAAATGTACTTTATTGATTGTATTAATTTCTTTATGGCTTATTCACTCATATAAATCGGCAGGAAGTGCATTACTAACGTCGTACTCATAAAGAACCTTTCTATACGAAGGGTCAATTCCCATGTGGAATTCAGCTAAGGAACACAGCTTTATTTGGGATTCTGATAATAGCATTACATAGAACGTTGATAGGCCATGCTGGGTAGCTGTCCTTCATTGGGAGAAAATTTCATTAACGCTCGGCATGTCCAATTATCGAATAGTTTGATAGCTGCTGCCTGGACACCGCCGATACTGAACATTGACGACGCAGATAAATAGCTTTCCAATTTAGCTGTTATAAATACAGTTTACTTTGGTATAGCTATCTTTTATAACTCAGTTAAGAAGAATTCCTCAATTTCTAATAAAATATGTAAAATTTTTATTTTCAAGCAAATATAGATTTTATAAGTTTATCATATTATAGGGTGTGTTATAAAGTGTATGAGTATGGTAGAACTTATAAGAGAAGAAAGCTAGTGGTTTGGCTAGAAAACTGCGACATTGAAACCGCTAAAGGTTTGCTAAAGGCATATTTATAAAAAAAATGTTAACGAAAGCAGGATACGAAATGAAATCGATGAATTGATCTTGTACTTTACATACTTCAACTTCCGCCATCATGAGTTACTTGTGGGTCAAAGTCAAAGGCCTTTTTATAATAAATACATCTTGACACAACACACATGCAGTTTTTGCAATTTAGTGGTTCGTAACATTTCACAATTTCAAGTTGGCCTCAAGTGGCTCAATGGTTAGGTCGATGCTTTTTTATGTCACAACAATTTTTCTTATCTATTAAATCTTATTTTTTTGCAAATTATAAAATCACTGGACCCATTACAAATATTCTTTTTGGATTGGATTGGGTAGTAGAAAAAAGTCAGTAAACCAATAGCAGAAGATTATGAACGCGATCTCGTTCGTGTCTCTGTTATCGTAGTTTCGAATATAATTTAAACTAGCTATACTTTAAGTAGATGTTTGAATTATCCATTTATCTTTAAGATATTAACGGAAAGGGATTAACTTGTCTAGGATCGATATACATATACTGTATATGACATGAAAATTCTTAGCACTCGATATATTCAATATGCACGTGCCTGGTCCATAGTGACCAGAAGGTGGAACCAGAAGCAGTGCTTGGGACTTGGTGACCCAAGTATTGCTTTTGGGGCTCTTTACGATGCACCTACGCTCACCATACCCATTCTGGCTCCTATTTCTGTTGTTCCAGTATAAACAACTGGGCTATCCGAGATCTTTAACATTTGGTAGAGAGATTTAGCTGGTATTCCTCTCTCACCTTCCTCAACCACGTATAACCTAACAACGTACCTATTGCTTGATAGTTTGTTAAAGCTATCAGCCGCATAGCTTATTTGTCGATTTAACCGATAAGTAATAGTGATAAAAGCTATCACATTGATCGAACAAAATTTTTTCGTGTTCAATGTATATTAGATAGGTAGTGAAATCACTAGTTATGTCAATCTAATATACATGGCATCGTATTTTTTAGAATTGACAGTCGTAGATATTTGTTCTTTGATTGTCGTCCTGTTAATGTTTTATCTTAGGACAGATTTGATTGTTTTTTGTTTATTTCTTTGCATTGGATAAGCTCCGAAACTACTTGACCGATGCAAAAAAAATTCTTTTTTTTTTTTTTTTTTTTTTTTCCTCAGGAGAGGAGGCTGAGAATCCATCATGGATACCAACGCAACAGGCAAGCAGGGATGCGTTGATTATGTCGGACTCCTGGTGAATCGAGGCGGCTCGACCCACAACCTACCGACTAAACTCAGCCTAAGCCTTTGGTCCTAATGACGCTACTGGCTTTATTGACGAGGGCGCACCTCAGGAGAGGTACGGTTAGCACTGCCCCATGGAGAGGGCATAAGCGCTAGAAGTAGGCACGGTTCACCAAAGTGGGACCGGCCAGTATTGACGGGAACCTACACGTGGCTAAGCAGAAGGCTGCCGAATAAGGGGAGACAAAGGAGGCGACGGCTCAGACGCCGCCGCTTGCAGGTCTAGAAGGTCCTGCGTTAATTGATTGGGGGGGTCGCTTAGGACATGTCGCGGTCTACGTGTCCTCTGCCAATATGGACTGATATCCTGGAATGGATCCGCTGAAGGCGGTGTTGAAGGGAAAAAAAAAAAAAATAAAAAAAAAATTCTCTTCTTTGAACATGGTTATATTAATCTATACTCATATTATAAAGACGAAACATTTGATAGTTTTTTTCTTTGTCTGCATTAAAGAGGCTTCGAAACTAATTGACCGATTTGAAAATTCTTTGACTGTATAATTATTAAACTTTCGAAAATGTAGGGATCCGTACTAAAGCTCCAATAATGTAACCTATGTAAACTACAATAATGTAGACGCGTGCGTTGCGAAAACTATTAACAAAATTTTGCGAACAAAATAATATACTACGTCATTGCAAAACATATAATTATCTACAGAAAATATCGCAACAGCATCTGTGTAACTATTATAGTTATATGTGTATATTCATTTTAAAAAAACATGATATAAATGGCACCGCAATAAAAGCTCTTTTATTTATACTTTGGAATTAATCCTTATCAACATAAATGACATATTTGAGGCTCCTTTAATAACATTATACAACTTTTTGAATTCTTATTATGTACTTAAAGGTGTTTATTTACCTTTAAGTACATAATGAGGTTTTTAGAAATTTGTTGTTTCTACTGGTGCTTGACCATGGAAAAACAAATTCATTCACAATTTACACTTTGCTGTATTGTCGTGTTCAGTATTTTAATAATTGGTAACTGTATAATAATTGATTAAAACATGACCGTTCTAATAGTTGTAATGTTATACAAAAATCGACATACCCCATATAATTTAAATTCGGAAAGAGCGGCTAACATTAAAAGGTTAATCGTTCACATAAAACACGGCACAATAAAGAACGTTTCCCATTCACGGGGCACCGAGTCAGACATCTCGCGTTATTGTACTCGTAAAGCGCGCCCTTTCCTTGCATAATGACATGACGAATTGCGTTCGCGATATTTTTACTTCTTTTATTCGATGAGGTCATTACGCGCTAGCTATGGTTAAAGGCTAAGTAGGAACGCGAGGAAATATATTGTTGCCCCAAATTTGTATAACTCGGCAAAAAAGTCAACGAGTGATGTTTACGAACATCTGTCGCTGAAGTGAAAACGGGTTGTCCACGAAAGTTTCATTCAGCCAGTGCACTAAATACTCCGCGGTTGCATTGCGTATTTTGTTGAAAAAACCGGTGAGAAAATTTAAAACAAATTCAGTCACAGGGATAATGGAGAGCGGGAGTTTTGCGTAATAGAGAACGTGTGGCTGGCAAGCGGTGTGAAAAAGTACAAAAGTTGTGTGGCATTCAGGATGAACCGGGCTGCAGAGGTAAACAGATTTATTGGGTGATACATCATTTTGGCCGTTTATTTTATTGGGGGGTGTGCGAACTTACAATTAAATCGATCGATCCTCAGTTGGAACTATTTTTAAATGAAAAACGGATAGTTAGTAAGATAGTTGGAACTATTTTGAATTATAATAATGAAAAAAGATAGTAGAGTAAAAGGTCAGTTTGATGAAGAGTGGTAACCACAGATCAAAAAAGAAACGAGATAACCTTTGTACTCTTTTACTTTATAACGTTTCACGCTTAGTAAAGCAAGTAAAGGTGAACTAACACATTGGGAGATATTTTGCTGTATGATAGATGCAGCATATCGATAAATATATATAGAGGTCAATTCTGTATATAAAATATATTTTCAAAATCAGGGGGTGATTAATTAGGGATCGATCAGTATCGATCGGCATCAGTATGCCAAAAGTGCAATCAGTAAAATTTTTGTCTGTCTGTTTGTATAACCGTTATAGAAAGAAAAACTACTCGACGGATTTTAACGAAACTTGGTATAATTATTTTTCATACTCCTGAGCTGGTTATAGTATACTTTCATCGCGCTACAATCAATAGGAATAAAGCAGTGTGATGTGCAGGGAAATGTTCGGAAAACTGGAGAAGTTACTCCATTTTTAAGCTTCTGCCGCGTGTGCGGTGGTAGTTGGAAGAATGGTTAAAGCTACACAGAAATCATGTACATATGTATGTTCTTAAAATTATATAATAATCTCCCACCCATTTATGGTTGACTCACAATAACACGTGTAACTCCTGATAGCTTAGCAGTTCGAAGCTTTCTGATTATATTTGTCTACTCTTAAGTTTATAGTACAAGCGGGTTACTCACTGAATGCTACACGTAAAGTTACTTTTCAACACTTCCATATTATGCATATAACTTCAAAATTCAAAAGAAAAGGTAATTTTAAGTGACTAGTGGTGATTAGTGGAAAGTTTATGCAAGTTAAAGAATAGTATAAGTCTACCCACTAGACTAACTTTTATCCACATATTTTTCAACTAGGTTCTGAAATGTTTCGACGTTCTTATACGAATCAATGTTTCTACACGGTCATAACATTTTATTTTATAATTGAAAGTTTACTGAAAGAAATGTATTGTAAAGAAATATTATTAATTTATAATTTTTCTTGTTATTTTTATCACTATCTTTTAAATTCAGAAACAAATATTGTTTAGTTTTGCGTTCGCTACACGGTACGGTACGGTAGTGCAGCAGTAACTTCTATTTAATATTCATCCTCAACAGGCGGCAATCCAAAGTTTGTATGAAGAAAGTTATTCATTGGAATATTTCATTACAAACCATTATCATGGCATGAATTAAAGACGATGAAATTATAAACTTTTGTAATGTAGTTGTCGGATGTGGGTAGTAAACACTACTGAAAAATTAGGAATTAGTATCAATTTAGGAAATAGTTTTTGTAAATTGCCAGTTTTTAAATGACAATAGTAAATTTATTTTACGCTTCCCTCTTCCCTCACTTCCCTCGAATTCAAATGACAAAATCACCTAATATAACACAAAAAATGGAACAAAAGAATGTCATAAATATGTATATAACTGATCTATACTTTGTCTTAATACTAAATATCGAATTGAGACGTGAGCTAATTCAAAATTAATATTGGTTGAGATTCACTTACCAAACAATTTTGTATATTTTGTCATTAATTACTTGTTTGTTCATAGTGGATTCTATATGAAAGTGAAGCCCTATTTTTATCCAATAGGTTGGTTGCTAAAGGGTCCGCCTAGTCGTCGACATAGAATAGAGTGTTTCTTTAATAATTTCATAAAAATAAACGAGCAAATCTCCTCCTCAGCGCCGTGGGAGAGCAGTTCGTGCCTGGAATAAATATCTTCAAAGGGATCGTTTTCAATTTCATGGCTCAATCTTCGGGATCTCAGTGAGAATATGTAAAGGGGCATTTGTCGGTGTCAACACAATGTAATGAGCCCCTTTCGCATTATCTACGTGCTTGAGGATATCTTCATTCAACTCTTACATATTTGATGCTTATATTCTTTTTTAAATATGTTATGATTACCGAAATATTATAAATTTACTGTTTACGTAACAACTTAATATGACAGTCATAGTTCAAAATGTATAATTATTAATAATAAATCCAATTTTGAAGCTTGGACTCAAAGACTTGGTAATGACGGCTTTATATTTTATAAAGAAATTTATAGCCCGTAAAAAGTATATTTTTTAAAATTAAAAAAGTACGCAGTATCTTATTGCTACATTAAGAGTGAGTAAAATGTTATTACAATCTTTGTGTTTGATCATAATCATAACATAGCGCAGAAGCTTTTTGAAGTCTTAATTACAGCCTGGGGCGCCATTACACCTTTTCTTGCAATTGGATATCTACTTCTCTAATTTGCTTTATTACGATTTTATGGAGTGCCGGTGGAAGGAGTTATAATTAAGTTTAGAAATTTAACGGTTTGAATTAAGTAAACTAGTTTGCAGTCTCTCTTTGAGCTCGGAAAGTTTGCGCTTTGTCTCCACTTACATGAGATTGTTGAATAAGGCAAATAAAATCATTATGTTGTCATAAAAGTATAACGAGTTAGGGGAATACATTTGACGTCCTGAGACAGACCCTCGTATTGTTTTTCGTGACGTGAGTTATGATGGACGCGTTTATTTATACTTTATTATCATAGTTTATTTGAAACATAAAATAAGAAAATTAATGTTTGCCCATGTTCGATAGTACCTCACGTACATGGAAATCGTATTCCGTTTGACGCGGGCCTTTCCTTATTGTGTTTCAACGGAACATTCGATGTTTGAGCAACAATAAACTTTGTTCAAAAAATTCAAACATGAAACTATTGAGGAAATCGCTTTGTGGCATAAACGTCTTCTGCAATATGTCTTACCTTCAACATCAAACATTCAATAGAAAATAATCATATAGAAAGAAGTGTTGTTATTGATTCGTCGTCGGTATGGAATATGACAACCTACATAAGAATGCAAGATTTGAGCGTGATAGAAATATCAGTATCATGTCAGACGTCTCTAGCGATCCGCTCGTTATTTGTGACATGCCGAGTAATGATGGGAACTTCCTCGAGATAGATTGGTCGGTGATTATATGTAACGGATGTAATAAATTTAATGATATGATTTAGACTACTGTAAAAGTACATATATGTCTTTGCAGTTTAGCATATATTCTGTGGATAGTTTGGGTCAGAATTTAATTTAATAAATAAATTTCCGCACATAACATTAGTGTTAACGAATTTTACTATGAAAGCATCTAAATATGCTTAGGCATATTTAGATGCTTAAATTCGTGGTATAAGTACTATAATAAATATATTTCTATAGTTGTTGAATAATTTGGTAGGAGAAAATTTGAAACAAATTTATTTATAACTAGCTTTCCGCCCGCGGCTTCGCCCGCGTTATATTCGAATTTCCCACAGGAAGGATATGTTTTAACAATACTGCCATACAAACTTTCACCCCCTCCTTTCACCCCCTCCTTTCAACCTTTTACAACCCTATTCTGCTTTAAAAGGTAGCCTCTGTCCTTTCTCAGCCTCTAGACTATCTGTGTACCAAATTTCATTTAAATCGGTTCAGTAGTTTTAACAATATTTCCATACAACCAATAATCCCTCCTTTCAACCTTTTACAACCCTTTACAACCTTTTTTGCATGAAAAAGTAGCCTATGTCCTTTCTCAGGCTCCAGACTATCTGTGTACCAAATTTCATTTAAATCGGTTCAGTAGTTTTGGTGTGAAAGCGGAACAGACAGACAGACAGACAGAGTTACTTTCGCATTTATAATATTAGTATGTATGTATGTATAGTATGGCACAAAACAATGAGCTTTTCCACAAATACTATTTTCACAGTACTTTTGATTAAAATTTCACCGTCTTCAATTTTCACAGATGGCACTCCAGTTTTATTTATTTGAGTTCATTAAAATGACGATAACTTTTTTTTTAATTAACCGATTTTGATGAAACAAAGTTTAGATATTATTCTGAGTTAAAACAAAGCAAATAGTGAAAGTTTCAAGCAAATCGGTTCAGTACTTTCGGAGATAAACGTGAACATACATACAGACAGACAGACAAAAAATTCCAAAAAAATTTTTTTGCTTTCTAATAATCTATTTAAGTGCCCCTCTATCCATTTCAGTCAAAAATACTAAATGTACAGACAAAATATTTTTACTGTCTTATTATATGTATATAGATTAACTAACCAAACTGACGTTACGACTATTCTGTTAAGTGCTGTCAAATGTGCGAACTAAAGAAATAAACACGCAATTTATTTTTAAATTCGTTAATTTTTGAAGTGTTCTAACTTTTTGCAGTCTAGTTTTAATATTCTTTTCCATAGGAAACTAATTTTTAAAAGGAATGTAATTCTATCAAGTATCAGAATACTAAAAAAAAATAGGTTTAAAACGGTAAAGCTGGTTTTTAGTGATAATTAGGCATTTCACTGGTACGAGTATATATGTAAGTATATACTTCACTATTATTTTTGGTAATGTATATAAAAATATTAATATCAAATCGTTTTTGTTGTCGGGCTGTAGTTGATTTTGACATAGCGAAATGGCACAATGAGTAGAAAGAGCCCTTGTTGATGAAGCAGTGTTCGACACAGTAGCAAGGGGATGAGGTGAGATTGCGACCCTTCTGATTACACAATGTTGGCTTTCATCCCTTGTGCAAGTCGCGCTCCGGAAATCTTTTGTGATTCGACTTCGGTTATTGTGGCATGGCATACTAATACGGCGTAGGTGACGCTGCTAAAATATGTGACGAGCTTCTGCAAAATCAAATAAATGATTTTCGTAAACCACACTAAATTGCTGCGTGGTTTCCATTGTATATATCTAAGCTTGCTTCGTTCATTTCTGTTTATTTATAAAATTGTTGTTTGTCTAAATTCTATTAAATAATTCTAAAGTACTGACGTGCGACTAAATAATATAGCAAGTTGTAGTAATAACGGAGTTGCGGTATATTCTGTGCTATCCAGTGGTCTTGCGGTCGAGAACCAAATTAAATTTGTGCCGCCCGTCGGCTCCATGATCTACTGGTCAGTACTTACACTTGGGTGCTTCTTGAACACGGTACTACAGTTAACGTTTCCATATCAAGTCGTAACGAGTTCGAACAATGAATGTCTTTGAAAATATATCCAATGCTATTTCAGAAAGACCACATTCCCGGATTTAAGCCAGTATATGTCAAAAGCTCTACGAGAGTGTGTTTCTGTTCAGATAAGAATTCGTAAGAGCATAAAAATAAAAGTTCACATCGAAGGAACAGGGAAAATGTCGCGGAATAATATTTGGGATCCCCGTTTTATTTGACTGCAGACCCTCTGAGAATGGAGACAGAGATTTCACGAGATGGCCCTATCAAACATTTATGGAGTACCTACATAAAAGGACAACACTTAAGAGCAGTTTCAATAAGTGTTCTGTGTTACAAGACCGTGACAAATGGGTGCTTAGATCAAATCGGGATCTCGTTTACCCTTTTGAATAGTTTCATGTTTAAATGATTTCTTTAGAGCTGCAGGCGATGGTGCTCTCATAGTGTTACATAATTTTTCAAATAATTCTATATTGTGGAGATGTAGGCCTGTTGTTACCTTTCAAATTTATTGTGCACGGGCTGGTAATCCTTGCCTTTGGCATACAATGTTTCATTTTTACATTTATTGTAAGGTTATATGCGTAGATCGAAATCAAAGCCGATAAGGTCTTGCGAGCTAGCTACCTGTTTAATAATCTGATCATCCCGAAAGTATCTTATTAGTTCTATTAGCTCGATATTAATAAATTATAATGATGTGTTTCAGAGTTTGGATATAGACATTTTTTCGGATAAGATGCATTTTATGAATTTCTGTCTCCGATAACTCACTGTCATCCTAGATTTTAGATAAGAGTATTTTTCTTGAGTAACTTATGAAATGTTTTTTTTTTAAATTAGAATATTGTTTATTGAAATGTAAAATAGTATTTACGTTTATGTATTTAGTTGGTAAGTCATAATAAAAAAAAAATAATTAACAGTGTATTTAATCAATGTGCTAGCTTACACGACCTATCAGGTAGAGTTAATCATTTTTCTACTGCGTTATCTAATCAAGCACAGAGGTTTGTCTTGTATGATTAATCATATGGGTCGTAAAGGGAACGCAGAGATCACATTAGGTTTAGATAGTTACAAGAATCTTTATATATTGCGAAGCAAGACCGACCGTTTAGATATTGATGCGGTTTGGCCGAGCGAGCGCGAGCGACTCGTATAAATGCAAATGAGCCGATTGTACTCTAGCCTTGATTAATTTGAAACATTCACCAGTTTCCACCCCTATTAGATAGGTCCATTTAAGTATTACATTGTTTGTGCCTAAATTATTTGACATAATGATCAAGATGTTGATGTTGACTTATATGTATAGCTATATTCTATATCAACTTTCATCAAAAACGGTTCAGTAATTTCGAAGTCAATGCAAACAAAAATTTTCATGTCCTATTTTAAACCCCTTTAGAGTATTTTTTTTATAAATTCTGAATGTCATATTTATTTAATCTAATAACATGTATAATTTTTTTTTTTTAATCTTTTACTAAGTAGCTTATCTCGTGCTCTCGACAATCTGTTTAATTTGTATGTGAAAATTTGGAAGTAGTAGATTTTTCGCAATATAACTACTTGGGTGAATTTTATATGTGTTTTATAGAATTTACAGTTAAAATAATGTAATGGAATGGATGTGTTAAAAATGATTTTTATTGTTGATACGATTTGTATAGTATTCTGTTAGAAACATATCTCTTTATTTAATAAGTGTCCACGATGGAAAGTCTTCATCCATGAAAAAAAATATATATATAGGTTTCTCGTAGGTATTCCTAGAAATGGAAATATAAAACACTTATAACTTTTTTGCTACGTCGTTTGTTGAATATTTATCGCAAGCGTAACAAAGAAATTCCATTTCAGGACGAATACGCAAATAGTTCGACATTTGAATTTCCCCTGTGTAAATGTTATTATAGAGCGTTCCGTTAGTACGTTGCAGGTGAAACATTCCGCAATAACGGGTAAGTTGCCGCCTTCAAACAAGGATTGGCGTATGATGTCGACAAAGGAACCAAGGGTTGATTCCACTAAAAAACTGACAGAAATCTAACACGAAAAGTTGATTTCGACAAATAAGAACAAATAGATTATCTTCAAAATTTTGTGGCGAAAGTAGTAAGGCAGTGTAATTTCAATCATAGGCTGAGCATATTATAGGAATTATCAATTCAAGAAGCTTTTGATTGTTTCACAAAATTAAGCATAAAACAACATTAATAAATTATACTAAAAATATTAATTCCAGATACACCTACACCAAGCTATACTGGGAATTCGCACCAAATATAGGCTTCTACATACATCTGACTAATTTTATGTTTGGAGAGTAGTAAATATTATACGAGAACGGTATGAACATTCGATAGATCGATGCTTTAGTTGAATAATTATAATTTTTATTTTAGTTTAAGAACAAAGTACAAAACTGTATTTTTGTTATCAAAATATAATCTTTAGCTAGTTATAGGTATCTAAGTTTATATGATAATCATTTGTGCCAATCATAGGGATTCGGAGAGTTCTGCTGAACATTCGTAGCGTCTGGAATGTAGGGAATATTACTTTACTGTGAATTTAGTATTCAGACAGTATTTCGGAGTAGAATTTTATTGGCTAATGAATAAAAAGCCTTCTTTTCATTTGGCTTATCAAAAGAATGTTTTGTTACTAATAATATTATAGAAATCTCAAGACCTAACCGGGACGGCTCCAAGTTCCACGTTGGTTATAATGGTTACCGTAGAGATTTATATAACGGAGTGATGAGCTAATCTGAATAGTTGGATTTAGCGATTAAGTTCCTACTGTTATTTGATTAGTCGAACTGGCCCTTTATGACCTTGTCTGACGAGTATAAGAGCACTGGAATAAGAGCATTCAATAAAGTAAACAATGCTTAATGCATGACAAATGACGGCAATGGAAGTATTAACATTCGAGCAACAAAATTTTAGGTAAATTAAAAAACCGAAACGTTTATCACCGTCAGCCCTGTCACCTGTGCTGGCCGGCATAATTTACGAAATAACTTTGTTAAGTAAGACAGATAGACATTTTAGCTTCACCTACACAAGCGGGAAAATAAGATTTGATTGACAGTTTATTAATGGAACTCCGCAGTCAAAACAGCTTTCTATCGAAATCCTAATTACCGATTGGCGGAAAAGAAAAACTTAAGCCAATATTATACATGGATTGTATTATTTTTAAATTAGTAAAGTTAACCTTTAAGTAATTTCTTAGTAACGAGAGAACTTGAAGGTAGATTTCTTTTATTAGTAAGGGCTATCTTTTTATATATATATAAGCTTGATTTAACTATGTCTGAGTTAGTGTAAAGAGCCTACATGCAGACATATTCCGGAATTTGTTACCGTGATTAGATGGTTCTTGCAGGCTCTCTTGCGTCTTGTGAGATATTGACGTGACGTGTTCGATTTGTGCACACGCACATACTCGTAGTGTGTAAAGAAATAACGAATCATTCGATTTAGTTGAGTTGATTAAGAAAATTAAAATTATATAAAGAAGATGTTACTATTGCTCGATTCAATTGAAAATGTGCCACGATCTTTTGAACGATGAAGATAAAATGGTAAATCTATAAAAATGGCTATCAATCTATTTTATCGTTTCAATTGCAAATGGTGATAAATCATATCCCTTAATAACTGTGGAAACATGCTATTGCAAATTGTAATACGATTGTAAAAAAATATTTTAAAAAAGTGTACACTTAAAATTTATAAATAAATTAAAAGTTTGTGATTTTTTACAAAATAACCACAAACTGATCACAACTGGCAGTAACGAAGTATTAAATAATTTAGGCGATTTCCGATCGCAGTTTTCATTCATACCAGTCTTCATATTTTGAAATTCGATCGATGAAAAAGATAAAGAAAACTCTTAAAACAGAAACGACTTACGAAATTTGATAGGAAAATAACACAATTTCTATCTAATGGAGTCGGATAAAGGTAAAATTAAATCATGTACAGCCTATTTTAGTACCTGTTATATTAATGGTAAGTAGACAATACACTGATTCGTACTCCCTGCAATTTAATAAATATCATATCATCCATTTTATGATCAATTAATGACAAACAAATAGACACAGTCTCACAGTCATTCAATGTTGTGTCAACAAACTATAAAATTAACATACTAAGTCAGGAAGTTAGGATTATCTCCACACTGACGCACATCGTGTGTGTACAAAGCAAATACTAGTTGCCGACAGGTATAGCAAGGCAGGTGGCTTTTACAACCGTATTTGTCATCCGAGTACACCAAAATGTTCCAATTTATCACAAAACTGATATCTGCAGTTGTATTCACTGCTTTTGTTTGAATTTATGTCGTCACTTTGTAGTTTTGTTGTTATTTATGCATTAATGAATACGTTTAATTTGTATTGCATAGTATACATACTCTGACTTTGATCTCAATCTACGGGGTAGATGTGTTTCGTTAAACATTAATACGTTAGTAATAAAGTTAACTTCGTTACTACGGCTATTTTGAACATTTAATGCAAGTTAACATAAGTGCATATAAGTAAATAACGTTAAGTAATGAGTTAACATGTGATCTATATTTCATGTTTTATATTGCTGGGTTGGTGAACTTCTTATAAAAACTTTTGCATTATGCTCTTAAGATATCAGATCTTTTTAGGTTCTCGCGCTCACGATACATGCCGCGCTGCATTTATCGAATAGAGCGTAGTTGTGACTTTCCAAAAGATATTTACTTGCTTTGGTACCATATCTATCAAGAAAGTAGATATTTTATGTTTCGAAAAGAGATATGTCGGCTTTCCGCATTTAATATATCAAACACCAAGCAAGCAAGGTGCACATGTCTCCCAGAGCTCATATTTAGCATAGAAGCCTCATTTAAACATGGAGAAATATGAGTTCTAGGAGGTACCTTGAAGTAAAAGAGACAACATGCTTTTTGTACTTGTTGAATAAGACGACGAGTTTTGACTGCAGACGTGGACTATGTATATACCAAGTCTCCATAATTAACTTTAGATAATATTAATGATTCGCAGAGTATTATTCGTACTTTTTCATTAAGGAGGTTCCTTTTTTTTTTGTTCCCCTGAGGAAAATACATTAAATTGCATACCCCGGCTGTGGCGAGCCGGCGGTTATGTGGGGCTCTCCTCCCCAGAAGGGGGAGGCCTACCCACTAAAAACCTCAGGGATGGCCTTCCTCAGGCATGTAGGGAGCCCCTGGGAACATCAAGCCACTTCCGGGAACTCCCAGCCTCCGCTCTCCTGCCTAAAGGGGAGCCCTCCTCGGGGGAGGCTACACTACCTCCCACTACACCGCCAACGCCACCCCCCCCCCGATCGGACTGCGGACTCCGACAGGGAACGAACACGCTGGACGGCGTCCAGCGTTGATCGTCCCCGCCGGAATCCAAATTGGCGAGCTCGCTCTCCGTCACCCGGAGGTCGTCCGACCAAAGGCCGAGCGACGGGGAGGCGGGGGGACTGTCCCGGACCCTCGGGAAGAGCGTATCCACCGCTCTTCCCACGACGAGAAGGTTCAACTAAGGAGGTTCCTAATATTCTACGAGACCTATAAGCGATAAAAACAGGATATGACTAGGTCAAGTATATGAGTCTCAAAATGTAAAAGGCTATCCATACAAATAACCAGATTCTTCGTCTTATACACATGCTCAATCATCTGCCCCTGAATTTTAATCACAGGATTACTCTTAATGACTTTAGCAAGTTGATTTCGCTTTCGGATATCGATTTGATTCGGATATCGGTTTAACAGTTAACGGATTTGAGGAAGCGAAGTAGTACATAAATATTGTTTGAAGTTAATTTAATCGTCAATTCATAAATATAAATATTAATGTCCGTCTGGACATTAAGTAGTTCAAATTATTATTAGCTGTAAGGCGTCTGCCTTATAGCTAACATGGTTAGGGAAAGGTGAGAATCATGATGACTCCAAAAGGCAATGATGGCTTGCAAGCAAACTAACTTCATGAATTTTTGTTGATCTATTACTTTAAAAGTATCCGTGTTACTGAATAGCGTCACCAACTATCGACAGGGTCGGACAGGATTCGACGGGCAGTAACAAAAGTTCGGTCGCTCATGTACAGACAATACGACAAGAAAGCATGTCTTTTTATTGCTGTTAATGGCAAGTTAGCAAGTATGTGGTAACTATTGTTCATGGGATGTTAGGTTATGCAAAGGCGTAGTGTAAACTTTCAAAATGCAAATGACATTAAATTCACGATTCAACTTTCAGTTAAATTATATTGATGACTTCGTAGTGCAAATTAACGATTCCGCCACCGTCATTTGACTGATATGATTTGTCTCATTACTTTTTCCTAAGAATGCTTAGCTAAAATGAAAATTATCTTTTGGATCTTACCACACACCATACATTATCCAAACACTGATCGATTAATTATTAATAAATGATGATGGTGTATGAGTTAAAATATAGTATATGTAATATAAATAGTGTATGTCAAATATGTACGGATGTTTACGCGAATAAACCGAAAATACCACTGTTAGTATATTATTGGTATTCGAATACTATACACTTTATTTATTATAAAAGATACTATATTCGGATATAAGAGCCTTTTTAATATGATTTACACATTTAACTCTAAACGTATAATTCGACAAACTGACTTCTCCAGCATCAAATAAATATAGTGAGAGTGAAGTACAATCAACTATGTATGGTGCTGACTGGTACAGTCAAGTAAAACCTTATAATTCAAGTGGTTCGGTTCAGTCTCTGAATCACTAACTTTTGCTAAACAAGTTTCTAGCATCGTGGTGTTTGTTTGTATTTTAAAATGTAACTTATCAGTTTATAAGCAAACAAGTATCCTTACAACAATGCACTGACAATTCTTTACTTAAGAAATACAGAAGATAGACCCTGTTGGTTATACCTCGATCACGGAAGAGATTATAACTCATTATTTTAAATACTCATTTTATTAATAATTTGACGTTATTAGTAAATATCTGTATTAAACGGACAAGCTGTAGTTTGAAACGAATAATTAAAAGCTATCTAACTACTTTGACAGTCATCCGCCATGAAACAGCTCAAGATGCTCTTTACAGAAATCAACTTAAGTTCAATTGTAATTTAATTTATTTATTGTTTATCAAATCATCTTATATATCTTTAAGTTATAATATTTTTTATTAAAACATATACTAGATATATCACAATATAGCGTAATAATAGTGAGTGTATTGATATTGAACAAAATAGATTTTATGAAATTGTAGTTATATGTAAAGGTGAATTTATTATATTAAGTGGGTTTGGTAGAAAAGTAGTCAAAGGAGTCTGGAGCCCGATTTTATAGAAATAAATCAGAAATTTAAGATAGATCTAGATCTATCTTAGATTAGATAGATCCTATCCTTATTTGTTGATCGTACGAGTTTATTTGATGTTCCTATTTTGACTTAATTTCTTAAACTGTTTGTGATTATATCCATTCAATTTTAGGCAAACGTTCTGAAAATTCAGATTTCAAATACGGTGACGCAATTTATTTATGTTTGGGTCAAAACAACGTAAGCAGTATCACCTAGAAATAGTGAGGGGTCGTTTGGTGCGCGAAGTTTTTATACGGTACGGCGCGCGAGCCACATAACGGACACCTGCGCCCTCATCTGCATAATGTGGACAAGTCCCCGAACTCGGCCGGACGTTTTGGTTCTTCAAAATCAAAATCTAACCTTCCTTGGATATTTATACTAAGATGCGATTCAAATGAGTTTTCTCTATGTACGAAACTCAATATATTAATATTAACTAGACATAATATATTTCTGAGTGTATTTGCTTTTTTTATAAAAATCATGAAACCATAAAAATGATTAGTAATATAAAATAAAAATATTAAGTGTTTTCTCTAAAGATTTTATTTTATTTGCACGACACGCATACTTATTTCCCATGGGAAGTTTACAGAACCACACTTTTCACTTTTGACGTGAACAAATTTTTCTACCTTCCTTAAATTTAAATAGACCCTTACCTATCGGTTAATCATTTAACTAAGACTTTTAAAGATCAAATAAATTAAATATATCATTATTAATTATATTGACAGTCAAAGTCAACAAAAAAGTTCATTAAGCGTCCTACAATTTATAAAATGTGTCCTTATGAAAATGCCTCGATTTCATTGGTAATGTTGAAGAATTACCATTAATTCGGTCGCCTAAATTAAAGTTTAATTTTGATTTATCCGATTTAATTGTGTTAATAACATACGATCTTTTATTATAAATTTATGGTGACCCATAATAATCGATACTTACTGCAAGTAAAATTCCAATCTAAGAGGAATATTAAAAATATCGAATTATTGAATGTGACCCAACCTATATACCATATAGGGGATTATGGTTTTGTGGTAAAATGGAAGTTATGTTATTTATTAAGCTTAAATATTAAACTTTTTAAGTATATTTATAAAAGTATTAACCGTGGGCATTCTCCGTTAAATTGCTACGCCAAATTATCTTCAATAAATTTCACTATTTAACTACTTAAAGGAAAATATCACGTCCCTGAAAATCGTAATACATTTTTGTTAAGTTATAAGACGACGAGATACATATAGAATTTTATTTTTATGAAATCGTGTAAACGAGGGACTCAAATATTTGTCATGTGATTGCTTCTGTTTATGGACTCGTAACTAAAAAGTGCGCTGGAACAAGTGTAACAGTTGACGGCGCCCTTTATGTGAAGAGGAAACGCAAACAAATAAAATTCTGCTCCTATGGCGCATGTAGTCTCTTGTAGCAATTTCAGAAGAGACATTGAATTCCTTTAGTTCCGCGAGCTATTATTTTTTTGTAAATATAATCTAGTATATGAATATTTTTTTTGCCTTCGATTTGAAAAAGAATTTTACTGAGAATACTTTCATAATTGCAGTTATAATAAACTAGCATATAGGTATTAGGGTACCTAAAAAAATTACTTTAATTAAATTAACGATATGATTTTTAGATGTCATCTTAACCTGTATTATTTCTTCAAAAAGCTACTAGCATATATGAAAAAGTTAAGTTAATGTTACATATATTTTTATGCCCGATAATATCTTGAAAATTGGTTCATTTTAGAAAATTAAACTTGGGGTTTTAATAAGAATGTTTCTCACCACTATCACCGTAATCATAGTCAAATATATATATATATATATTTCTACAAACGTCGAAATGTCACTATTTTTATGCGAGAGTTAGTCAAATAATATGTAGTTCATATTACAGTGTAATGTAATTAACAAACTTTTCGTCACTTCTTCAATATGAATTGATGCAGCAGATGTCCAAAGTTCGCTTTCAAGTAGTGACATAAACATATTCAATTGGATTGTATGATTAAAATTAAAGTTTACTATATCTTTAGAGGTTTCAGTTATAAAATAGGTCACGTTATATACGGTATAGTTTGGTATACGTGACTTACTTTTATCTGTATATTAATATATTACCATTGTACTCTGATATATAAGTGAAATCGTAATATTTATGTTTTAATTAAACATTTCAAAAGAATTTGTTGAGTAAAACTTAGCAAGGTTGGGCAGGATCATCAGCTGTGCTCCACAAGATTGATTGCGCATGGCCTCGGAGGGGATGTGGATGACCGCAATGTGCTGTTTTTCTTTTCCGTAATTAGGTACTCGTTGCGAAAAGTTTGTAAACAAATGAAACATTTCAGTAAAATTGATTTAACCATTATTTTATAACGTTAACTATAATTTAGAACACACGATTAAAGGTTAATAAAAATAAACAACTAATCAGAATGTAGAAGTGAACATTTATTTTTCGTAAGTACTATACAAGTAACTGTTAAGTGCTTCTTTAATAAATTAGTAACTGCAGAACAGATTCCCAAATTAAAATATAGTACTAAAATTCCACTTAATCAGAAATTCGTTTTCTAATTTGTCAAAACACATTTGTGCTATTATAATGAACAAACGCCGTGGATTTATTTATATTAGCACTTTATATTATAATATTGGTACGAATGATTTTAATTCACTAATAGTGGGATATCCACTATTGTAAGCATGCAATTGTGCGTCCATATGCTATTAATTTATAGACTTATAATTCATTTTAGCATTGCTCAAGATTTAGTTTTGATCACAGTTTGGGATTTGATATATTACTACTGCATTATATAATATTTTATAATAAGGTACATGAAATGCATTGAAAATATTATTTAAAATTTTTGTATGTATATAATATATTATTAGTTTTGTTTTGATGCAGTTAAATACTTTCTTTGTGTTACTGTTGATATTTGTTGCCTAGCCACGCCGGCATTCTATTCAGAGCGATGTTTTGACATCGCTCTGACTCAATTCATCGTCATTCTGTCATTCTGTTCGGTGATTTTCGAAAATCTAGCTATTTCCATTTGTATTTTTCAGTAAAATTTATTCAGCGTTAAAGTATATTGACATACGCTCTGCATATTTTCTTTAGGTCTTCGGCCAGAATACACCGACAATAAATCTCCGGTACTTGTTGACATAGTTTTGTAATTTGTTTGTTAGATTAGGCTTATCACTGGCATCGTTTCCCAGTTAGAGTGTAGTACTGACCTTACTAAAAGATCGAGACTTTTGTAAGTTGACTGAGTACGTTGGATTCCCGCACATTTCTAAACTCAAAGGGTCAACATGTGATCAGTGACTGTAACTTTATGTTAAAGTTTTGATTATAAGCTAAGTACCTAATATTTAAAAGAGTATCTACATTCTATTTGTTCCCCACAAAGTATTAATAAGTTTTATTATGCTTAAATGCTATCAGCCAACCAGAGCTTTACATTTGATTTGCACACCAATGACATTCGTATCGATGATATAATTAACATCATCATTACAGCTTAGAGATGTCCAGCGCTACATATATGTTACTACAAGGATCTCAACCAAACCGTCGGTCCATTTGTGGCGTACCAACGCTGTGTTTTACGACATATGTCTGCTACTCCTCAGACATCTCTCCAAGAACGTCCTCGGACCTTCAGATTCAACGATCGTTAGACCTGCGAAAATGTGCCCTACACACTGTAAATTTAAGAATGACATAATAAATGTAATTAAAACTATATAATAGGTTCAATACGCCAGATACTGCTGAGTTAAATTGTTGCAAATGAATATAATATGTTATTTAAAATATAAAATAATGTTGAGGATCATCGACATAGTTCATCGTCGTTCGCGGCGCATACGGCGTCTGGAGCGGCTAGGAATAATTTGCCAGACGCACACGCACACAATTGATATACTTTCATAGTTCTTATGTTTCTTTGAGCCGAGTGTGTTAAGTTTCCTTCTTTCAGGTTGCTGATAATTATATTTGGCGCTTCAATTTTTATCTGGAAAGGAAATCCGTAAATTGGTTATTATTTGTTAGTTGTTAACATAATATTATCACCTCAAATAATTACACCTTTTAGAATACTGACGATCACCAAAAAGCACATGATTACTTAGAACAATTACAGTACTACATATCTATTCGTTGTTGAATAATGACTGTCTCAGTACAAACGCGAAATTTCCGCAGTAATATTCTTTAAATAAGTATTAGCTTGTGGAAGAGTTCAAAAATAAAGATAACAATAAAAAATTGCGGTATTTTAAGGTTATATGGCTCGTAGTGATCAGTAGGGCATATCATCTACGAATATTTTTCCAGAATAAAGAAGTATATCAATATAATTTGGTTAATAATAAAATTATTGTTATACAAATCCAAAGGCTAAATGTATTTATGGTGATCGTTATGGATTATATACATATATTTTGTGATGATATTATATATAAAAAATCTGTGTCAATACCAATAGATCTTATAAATATCCGTTTCGAAATAATAAAATAAAAACAAAACAGCAAACATCAAGTAGCCTACGTGGGGAATGTCCCGGGTGGAGTATTAACGAGATCCAAGACAGGTCTATAACATATTATTAAAAAAATATTTGTAAAATTAGCACTCCATTTTGTATTATATATATATATATATATGTTCTATATATATATCTATATATCTTACCAAAGAATTAAAAACAACATAAAGTACTTACAGCTCCAACAACAGAATCTAATTTGATATCCCCATGAGAAGTAACATCGATATTGCCGGCCCTGCTTTCAAATAGTATAGATTGGGGTGCCTTCAGACTCATACGTCTCGTTAAAGATTCTAGTCTGCAAATAAAAAAATATGATATTGTATATTCAGAGAAAAAAGCTGTATCTATTATATTTTGACACTTTAGCGCGATATACAGCTTTGTTATTGAGTAGTTAGGTGTTCATAGTAGCTAGCCCCTGTACCGTGTTTATCAAATCGTGATATGATACAGCGACTTATCATTTTTAACTGTCTACTTCGTGCGATAAACGTTTTATTATACAAGTATCATGCTTCGTTGCCAATGCTACAGGGGCAGACTAGGCTTTTAAATAATACTCCTGATAGAATAACGTACTGCAGATCAGATCCAGGCGGTGCTCTGATGGCCCGTGTTTGGATAGAGCTCCGCACAGTGATACCACCATCGCCATCAACTGCTAGCATGTCAGAGAACACACGGACCTCGTCCTGTGACGCTTGGAATACGCTCGCCCCTTTTGGGTCACGTATTTCAAACATTCGCCCACTGCATTCAAATTTGTCACGTTCTGAAATAACATGTTTTCTATTTGTTTAGTTGGTCAATGGGAAAAATAAGTTTTATGGTGAGAATAGCTAATTTTATTCTGTAACGATAAGAGTTTTAAAATAGTACACTCTAAAGTTAAGAATCTGCTTTAGGGCTTACAATTTATCCAGGGTTGCTGAGATTGTTTTAATGTTTGATTACTTTAAAGTTTGTAATAAATTTCAAGTAAAAACTTCCTTTAAGGATAAGATTTTATTTAAAAGAGCTAATAATAATATAAATGAAAAGTAAAAGAAGTTTCTCTAAAAACAACTTATATTTAAAGGCGCTTAAAAAGTAAAATAAACATTCCTTCTAACTTTTACTATCATTTTGATACGTAGTTAGGTACACAATTTATAATGATATAAAATCTTGCCTCGAGCTATAAGTACCAACTATTTTCTTTAGAGAAGTTTTTAACTGTAATTCTTTAGTTATATAATTTATTTATAATCACGGCACTTACATCTTCGAGTTATTCTCAACAAGCCTTTTTATTTGGTGCCGATATTATTATTTGTGGAGAAGCATTAAAAATAACTAGTTTGCCAACTTCGATGTTCAAGCATGTTAAATTAAGAATAATAGTTAATATACTTTGCATTGTCATCCGAATAAACGTGTTTATAAAATATCTGGTCAATCGGTTATAAGCTTCAAAATTGAGTTGCAAGACTCCTCCCGAAAACCCATAGTTACATATATACATAGCAAAGTAAACAAAACAATAATTTGAACGAGAAAGATTTTTAATTGATAGCATTTTTTATGTTAGGAGGAGTGGATGTTGTTTTTTTTTCTATAATTATATTTATTATTTATAATTCGATTCCTAATATGTGTTTTGTGTATACATACATCATGCCTGTTTTTTCCAAAGGTTTAGGCTGAGCAAGTTGAGGGCAAGTTAATTTATTTTGACAGTAATATAGTTACATATTATTAAGTCAAGTTATACGATAAAAAATACATTGGTTCAAGATTTTTTCGATTGCAAAGTAAAAACAGTATCTTACTGCCCGTAGCCGTAGTCTTAGTTCATAAATTATATAATAATCAATATTTTGCAGAATTTAAAAAGATACTAGGTAAATGCATTATTAATTAGTAATTTTAAACATGTGGCAGTCGTAAATAAATATTTGGTAAGAAAACACCATGTGGAAGTTTTAATCTCTGTATAAAATCGCCACATTCTTGTCATGAGGATTATAAAATTATTTTACAAGTCTAAGCGTAATTCGAAGTCACTGTTAGAGCAAATCGCGTTCTTACTCGGTTCTTATTACATCGTTCGGAATAGAGGGAGCGGTGACATGTGTATTTTTATTTAATATACTAGCGGACCCGACAGACTTCGTCCTGTCAAAAAGATTTGTAAAGTGGCAGTTTTTTGTTCCTACTTATTTTATAGATAAGGAAATTAGGTAATAATTTTAACTTTTTAAAATTAGAGATGAGTGAGAGTATTATAAATGTAAAAGTAAACAAATATAATCGGAATGCTCCGAACTGCTAAGCTATCAGGAGTTACACGTGTTATTGTGAGTCAATCATAAAAGATAGACATATGCTGCTGCGGGATATTTTTTAGACAATTTTATGTAGAATATTTCCGTCATATATGATTTTTATGTGACTTTAACCATTAAGGCTACACACGCGACGGAAGCTAAAAAAAATAGAGTTACTTCTTTTTCCCAAAATTTCCCTTCACTACTCTGCTCCTATTGATTGTAGCGTGATGGAAAGTAAGTATTCTATAACCTGCCCAGGAGTACGAAGAATAATTATACCAAGTTTCGTTAAAATCCGTCCAGTAGTTTTTGCTTCTATAAGGAACATACAGACAGACAGACAGACACAGACAGACAAAAATTTTACTGATTGCATTTTTGGCATCAGTATCGATCCCTAATCACCCCCTGATAGTTATTTTGAAAATATATTTCATGTACAGAATTGACCCCTCTACAGATTTATTATAAGTATAGATATAGATGAAATAGATAGAAATATCAAATATCAAGTATAGTAAAAGTATCGCATTCTTAGACGTTTTGTTTACTTTGGAAACAAACCTATGAACTTGCTGTTGATTTCTTTCGTACTTCTAAGTTAATAATAACTTTTATATTACATGAGTTATTTTATGTTGCTTAACAATTTGAACATATGTTAGTTGCGACAAATTTTAATCTTGAAAGAAACGCCCATTTATCGAAGAATTTTATATTCAGAAAGTTATATACAGTAATATATAACTTTCTGAAAACCACTTTTTTGTTTAAATTACGGTTTTAGTTTGTCTAATGTCTGTCGGTATATGTATAAGTTTCATAAAGTTATTTTTTCGGTATATAAGTGGTTAAGGAAAGCGTTAGTGTGGACATAGCACTCTTAAAAATATCCATACAAAACGGCAAGTTCATCACGGGTGTATATGTCCTTACTATAAAACTAATACAATACTAGGATAAGTTGAGCAGAAAGATGAAGCGTTCAAGCATCGTGTTGAGCTATCTGAACCGTTTATTAGACCTTAATCTGTCCATATTAAGCTCTAGTATAAACTACGCTATATAAACATATTACATATATAGCTTTACTATATAAACATATTAGATTTGCCGAAGAAAAGAATAAAACGAATAAAAAGTTTTCTTAATAATGAACAGATCGCATACTAACTGATTAACAGCTTAGCAAGTTCTAATTGTTGTGTGTTCTTATTGTTTCCGAATATTGGTTCGGTGACCAAAACTGTGAAATTTCGATATGAGTGTATGGTAACAGGCTGAGCTGGCTGCGTTGTTATTGTTGAGGCGACAAGATTATCCACAACCCAGGCTTGGCCAGTCATTTGAATTCCATTTTGTACTATTTTGACTGGCCCAAATCCGCTCTGAAATTAAAGAAAACAATATTTTTTAAATAAATTTGAATAGTGAACCACTAAGCTATATCTAGACAGAGGGAAAGAGTTCGTTGTCATCAATTTTTCACGCTCAATTTATTTTTAAATTGAGCGTGTAAAATTTTACAAACTGACTTTATACGAGGTCTGGAAAAGATTGAAACTAACAAAGATTACCTTTAGCACCTCGCGCGTTCTTTTTCGTGTTATTTCGTTTTAATCCTATAAGTCAATGTATGCTAGCCTGAATGTAAAGCAAACTTACTGAATTTAGTTGTAACGTAGCTATTATCCATAGAGTAAGAGCAATATTGAGAAGTACTAAAAGTATCAGCAGGATAATGATCGTGAACAGACAATTCTTTCGCCAGCCCCGCGCTAGTGCTGCAGGCAGACACTTCGCCTTCTTGCTATTGTGGAGTACGGATGAAGGTGGGGGGTCACCAGTGGGTGTACAACCCCACCCTCTTATTATCCCCGTACTGCTGCACGCGTTGCTATCCTCCACGCTCATGGCGTGTGAAAGCTTCCTTATCGTTTATTAGTCTTCGACGTTATTCTGAAACAAAGGGATAAAGCTAATGCCAATTTGTGAAGAGTTTATTGATGCCGATTCGGCTTCGTGTTTTACAGGTAAATGTTGGATATATAGGTATTGCTTAAAATAAAGTTTACCAAAAATTTCTGTATAATTATTTAGATATGTCATTACAGTATTACGGAGCGTTCTTGGCGCTGTGGTCTTGGCACCGGTGTACGAATTGGAAAGATCCCAGATGCCCCATCTGGGATCAATTCTGCGATGTACCAATGTGTTTTTCGGTTTTCAGATTTCAAATGTACATTTATCAGATGCTCCTGTGGTGAAAGAAACCATCATGTTACTTGTATAAACCTTTGAATAAATTCAAAGGGGTATGTAGTCAAATTCTCACTAAACCAGCGTGGTTGATTAAGGCCTAGTCGCCTTAACTTAGATCGCGTAGCTGTTCCGAAAGGTTAAGTCTTATGATACTTATTGATTACTGACTGGGAATTTACTGTGTCTAATGTTGATTTATATAAAATTCTATGTACAAGCAGAAATAATGTAACTGTAATTGACATACGTCGATTTTTTGTTTCAAATTCATAAATCGTAAGTCAACATAGGTTTATTGACATCAAAATAAATAAAGAAAACACAATATTTAACCTTGTAAGTGCATAAAGACAAGATTAACAAAAATGCAGATAATTTTTAATAATATTAGATATTGAATGGTATTTAAATATTTTAAGTCAATTCTTGAAAAGGAGGATTTGCGGGCGAATTTACTAAAGCACCATACTCCAACCGCCGGCGCCGCCGAGTTGAGACGGCTAATTACTTAGGGAAAAAAGGCGGTCTCAAGGTTAACATGTCTGATCTGCAGTTGTGTGTACAACCCTATCTAAATAATGATGAGTTTCAGTATTCGGCAAAACCTAATTACATTTATGTAGGATTGAATAGTTAATAATATATAAATAAACTAGCTTTCCGCCCGCGGCTTCGCCCGCGTTATATTCGAATTTCCCACAGGAAGGATATGTTTTAACAATACTGCCATACAACCTTTCACCCCTCCTTTCAACCTTTTACAACCCTTTTCTGCTTTAAAAGGTAGCCTCTGTCCTTTCTCAGCGTCTAGACTATCTGTATACCAAATTTCATTTAAATCGGTTCAGTAGTTTTAACAATATTTCCATACAACCAATAATCCCTCCTTTCAACCTTTTACAACCCTTTACAACCTTTTTTGCATGAAAAAGTAGCCTATGTCCTTTCTCAGGCTCCAGACTATCTGTGTACCAAATTTCATTTAAATCGTTCAGTAGTTTTGGTGTGAAAGCGGAACAGACAGACAGACAGACAGAGTTACTTTCGCATTTATAATATTAGTATGTATGTATGTATAGTATGGCACAAAACAATGAGCTTTTCCATAAATACTATTTTCACAGTACTTTTGATTAAAATTTCACCGTCTTCAATTTTCACAGATGACACTCCAGTTTTATTTATTTGAGTTCATTAAAATGACGATAACTTTTTTTTAATGAACCGATTTTGATGAAACAAAGTTTAGATATTATTCTGAGTTAAAACAAAGCAAATAGTGAAAGTTTCAAGCAAATCGGTTCAGTACTTTCGGAGATAAACGTGAACATACATACAGACAGACAGACAAAAAATTCCAAAAAAATTTTTTTGCTTTCTAATAATCTATTTAAGTGCCCCTCTATCCATTTCAGTCAAAAATACTAAATGTACAGACAAAATATTTTTACTGTCTTATTATATGTATAGATCAATGTGACATAATGTGTAAATATATTGAAACAAATGTGTAGTCCACGAAACTAATTTCTTTTGTACCCTACCCACGATAATTCAATTATTAGCGTAATTGAATGAAAAACCCGGTTGCAGCGAGACAAAACTTGGGTATAAAAAGCAGCGTAGTGCGCTAATGAACGGCACGCTCTGCTAATGAATATAACACAGGGCTTTCAAAAAATACCCTCAAATAGGCAGAATGCCGTTAATAACACTTTAACAGGCTGCAAGCCGGCTCGTTGTTGCAATGTCGCAGAATAAATGTTTTCACAGCCGCGATATTTTCTATGCAAAAATACTTTCCGAAAAAGCGTCTGGCCTTCACTTTGTCTATTGATAGATATCTGCATTCTAATTCAAAGAATACAATCTCATTATTATTTTAGAAATATAGAATAGTAGTAGATATCAAAATAACTGTACTTTATCCCTCATTTAGGTAAATAAATTTCGGAAATTACGAAATTAAAATGGTGATTCCCCGTTTCAATTTGGTGACACTAATGATAATTTTATTTTATAAAAATATGGAGAAAACATCTCACAGCTTATTTCTTTTGGAAATATACAGAAAACAAAATTAAAAATATTAGATATCAGGATAATTTATTAAAGATATACAATTTATATAATTATGAATTGTAAATATATTCAGTAATCTTCGGAAGCATTTCACAAATGATTTATTATTGTTATACAAATGTGGACACTTACACTTACTTGACAACTTAATATTCAGAATTAAAATTAATTTATATAATAATAATTTTTCAGTTGATGTTAAACAAATTCCTCTTATTTTTATTCAATAGTAGTAATGTTTGCATTATAGCTTATACTTACAGTACGTAAAAAAGTATCTGAATTTTATGAAAATAATATGACGTTTCAATTTGGAGGCACTAAAATAGCTTAACTGGTGAGTATAAAGCACTATCCTGTATATGCAGATGGAGCAACGAACTGGTTTCGATCCGCTGTGCTATTTTCTTGATGCGGTTAGTTATTTCTGGATTGCATTCGAATTAGGCTATAAACGGCAGTATTATTTTATCATGTCCGTAATGTTGTTGACTTTTTTTGTGTATTTATGTAAGATTATTAGAGGTACGTTTTAAATGTAAGTTCCTAAAATATTTCATTGTAATGCAACTGTGGTGGGTCCTCAGCTTAGTTGGTAAACAGGGTTGATGATTAACAGTTGTTTCTTAAAATAGCAATTATAAAATCCAACTTAATTGCTGCATGAGGACTGTTAGAAAGGAATGGTGTTATTGAGCCCCACATAACGTCATTCCTTTCTAACTGTACTTAAGTAGCGATCCGTTTTTTGTTATTTTTGTTTGTAATACGGAACCTACCTAAGAACCATATCTTCGTGAGTTTTGATTAGACCATATCATCCGGCTTTTACGTAAAGATATAATAAGCATACACTCAATTATTATATCGATGATAACCGGTCTCCTATCTAGAATATCAAGCTTAGAAGTGTGGCTATGTATGATCATGTAGGGGAGATACACTTAAAGGCTTTGTTATAAAGCTTTTCAGATCAATACAATAGGGCTATGCTCTACAAAGCTAGTTGCAGAAGAGGCGCGCTCTTAGTTTGAGACATTACAAAAATTACTTTAAATAAAATATTTTTTTTATTTATAACCGTAAATAAAACCAAACTATGCCGAATTTTGCAGAAACCAGCTTAATTTGTTTAAGCATAAAATTAATATTGGTTTATTCCCATCACATTCACATATCAAATTTTAAGACATGATACTCGGAAAAGTTTTTTAAAGCTATTATTATAGCAGCACTTTAAATTAATTGGTTGCACAATCTGGTCACATTTTGAAAATGCGTGATATTCACTTTGAAGTTCATATTGTAAAATACGATTAATGTGAAACTGGTTTTGTTTACTTTATAGTTAATATATGAAGTTACTAAAATATATTATTTGAAGCTGTAGGTGTGTAAATTTACATAAACTAATATACTTATTTATTTTGAATACGGTTTAAATAGGGATCTAATCTAAAAAAAGCTGTGCAATAATAATATCTACCATTATTAACTACAGTGAAGAAATTAATATAAAATAATAACAAAGTAAACAACTTTTTGATTATAACTAATCGTACCAAATAATGTTTCGTGAAGTCTTGAAAGTCCAGTTGTACGAGTATGTTGTCAGTAATCGTAATGGCAGTCGACTTTCGATATTTCAAAATTAAGAGTGGGAGCAGGTCGAAGAAGGATACTTTGTTACGAAATGCCAAATAAACAAAAATATTTTATTTTGCAAAATAGTACACGCACTTGGAACATTCAAGGTCGGTAACGCATTTGGTTAGCTTTCTGCTTTCGGTTAGACTTGAGGACGAAAGCGACGCAACTTTTCTTAAGTGTTTGATAGCTTAGAGGTTTATTAAGCGACGCGGCGGCTGCACCGGACGTGTGCTAACTGAGACTAGGTAAATTCATAGGAGCTACACTCGAAATATCTAGCGCGAGCCTCGGCGCCGTGCTCTAGAATATAATATCAGACGGTGGAGTGGTCTGCGCGACGCTGCCGCTGCCATGCCGCGACTCGGCCCTCATAATAAACGATATAGTGCGAAAATAGAACCGGAACGTGTAGTCGCTATCGCGTATATAACGTACCGACGTTTATCTAGCTTCGAATGATTCTGCTCCGCGAACATCCGATCGACCCGCAATGAATTTAAGCCCGATTTATAAATAGTGTTGACATTTCACAAATATAATAGTAATGAAGTAATAACTAAATGCAGGTAGCACGTGCGAGTGCGATGATTTTTTATTTGTTTTATTTGGGAAGCGTATTTGTATATATGGGAAATATGGGAAGCGTATTAATTGCTTTTGGTGGCAGATGAACGAAGTGCTTTTAAATTTTGACTCATTTTAGAGACTTGTTATGAATACAGATATTTTTTTTTAATTAAGCGGCTTTTGGACTTACATTTTTTATGTATCTAATAAGTTTTTGTTTACAGCGAGAGTTTCTTGAAGTACTGGTTTACCACTAGAATTTCAAACACAACAACAGTTTGCACTTTTCAGCACGAGTCAGAGCGACCTCACCGGCATAAAGTGTTGACGGGACTGGCGACGCTGGCGCACGCCGAATCTACTCATTTTGAAGTGCTGCATTTTTAATCGGGAGCCAGTCTCGCGCGGGACATAACTCGGGTGTGTTCCCGTACAGCTGTGCTCGGCTTTATTACGAATTCTAGTTAACGTTAACGTGTCATTAACTGACACCTTCATGCAAAGTGCGTTAATATTTAATGTTGATGCGACCCTGTTGTTGCGCGGAAGTTTGAAGTAACGAAAGTGTTGACACAAAATTGCTATTGCGCTATTGTTTGGGGCTTAAAATTGATATAACGAGTTAGATTTGTCAATGTTATTTGAAAATTATATATAAATGAATTTAATTAATTGGAAATAATTTACGGTGGATTAGAGGCTGAGAATCTTCATGGTTACCACCGCAACAAAATACCACGGTGATTATGTCGGACTTTAGTAGAACCGAGGCAGCCTTACCAGAATGACCTACCGACTAAACTCAGCCTGAGCTTTGGCTATGAGGGACCGGCGTGGAGGCGTATAACTACTGTATTATTAACTGTTAATAGATATGATTAGTTAGTCGTATCATATAAGATGCGTTTCATTTTCATCATTATCAATTATGATTTCATAATCAGATTAGGTACGTTTGTGTATGTATTTGATGTCAGTGTTGACTTTTATTGTATTCTACCTAAATTCGGTCACAGTCTTTGTTATTATATATATATATATATTATATATATATATAATATATATATATATAAAAACGAAATAAAAAGAATACTGCAATTTTAGTTTCTCATAAGTATTTGTAGCAGTTTTCGTAATAACAGTCTCCACTAACACATCCTGTTTGCATCGGCGTATCATGAATTCGGAATAAACTTATTTCGGAGTTTCAAATGCCAGTTTGGTGTCTAATCCGCTAACTTTGCATGAAAGTATTAATTGCTTTTCATTTTACTTTTAATACATTCACTTGTAAATATGAGTGTTAAAGGGCAGTTGACTTTATAAATTTAAGCTTGTCTTAATAATTTTAGTTTTCACTTATATATTATGTGATATTATCAATAGCAATATATATTATTAAATAAAACACTGGATCTCTTATATTATTGTTATGTGTTGTCTCTCACATTGTTATGTGTGTTTGTGAAATTAAATCAGTATGGTAGTCGGACAGAAGCAATACGCACTACTACAGTATCTATACTAAAAATAGATGCTGAAATATTGTATGCGGGATCTTACGGATACTAAGGGTATTAACTGAAATTAACTCAATGCAGTTACCCGGAGAGAAGCAATAGGCCCGCCCCTGTTATATTCGAACGAAATAGCAATTAATAAACTGTGTTAAAACCTCTGCGTAATCTGTCGCGGATATTAATATTTATTACTCGGTACAAATACAAAGAAACATTACAAAATATACAAAGAGAGAGTATAAAATTCTATATTTGTAATACATAATATACTTAAAATAGACGATATCGAGATATAGGTCTGCAATATAGGTATTGCAGAGAGTGGGAAGTAATCCCAATTCATAAATATAAAGCTGAAAATAAAAGAATAAGCTCAATTCGAATTTGCAGAGAGAGGCTTGCAGACGATTGGCTTGCTCTGTAGTGTAGTGTTACCTATACAGACATATTACAAAACTCTATTATGTCGGAACGCAATGTCCGCTGGCTGCTGCGAAATATCTAAGTCCAAAATGTATGAAGCTTTTATTTGTGGTCATAACAATTTTAGAGTTGTGATATGAAAGTAAGGTACCGGTACCGGTAGGTAAATAAAACGAAGACAATATGGATAATATTCGGAGTCAGTCTTATTCAATGTTTATCTATATATATAAAAGAAAGTCGTGTTAGTTACACCACTTATAACTCAAGAACGGCAGAACAGATTTGGCTGAAAATTGGTAGGGAGGTAGCTTAGAGCCAGGAGACGGACATAGGATACTTTTTATCCCGTTCGACAGCGTTCCTGTGTGACTTGACATGAAACGTCAGTCACTATAAAACGTGGTATTACAAAAAGAATCAGACTTGGAATAACAAAACGCAAATGACAGCTATGTAATTGACGTAAAATGACAGCTATGTAATGACGTATGGATGACAATTTGATATTTGTAAGAAATCAATATTAAAACTATTTCTATTAAATAAATAATTAACAAGTGGATTGAAGTGAAGTGAAGTTTAATTAATAATGCCGCGACCAAGACGATCGAATCTTTCCCGACAAAGCCGTTTTCAACAGAAAAGCGGAAAAATCTTTTTTTACATACAGCGATACAACATGACATTTGAGACATTTGACAGGACAACGTCTGTCGGGTCAGCTAGTTTAGAAATATATAAAAATATTCCAAGTAATTGTCAAAAAATGTTATTGACATTTAAAATAGAAATGATAATTTTATTTTTTAAAAAATCACGAAGATCACGCCAACGTAAAATAATTATTTAAGACTATATTATTTATTAGCTCAAAATATTGGAGTAAATTCCTAAAAGAAATTATTTGTTTTGAATAAGGCCAGTTGTGAACAATTAATATAGAATAATATATATGTCTATATATTTTTCCCTCAGAAGAGAGAGAACGAAACATACCCACAGGATACTTGCAACGGCAAGTATCACAGAGGTTATGTTGGACTCCACGCGACCGGAGCTTTCCGATCGCGTGACCTACCAACTAAACTCAGTCTAGCCTTGGCCATAAGGCTTGAATGGAAAATTATATTTAAAAATAATTATTATTTTTTAGTTTTATGTTATGGAACATTAGCATGATATAGTATCAAGTGTTAAAATAGACATTTGGTAAATAGTTGGCATATTTTATAGATTTGATGTAACTATCACATCAAATCTATAAAAAGTATTTTTTACTTTTCTAAATTTAATATTATGTTTACTTTACTGTTATTGTCACATCAAATCTATAAAAAGTTTTTTTTACTTTTCTAAATTTAATATTATGTTTATTTTTATTGTCACATCAAATCTATAAAAAGATTTTTTTACTTTTCTAAATTTAATATTATGTTTACTTTTATTGTCACATCAAATCTATAAAAAGTTTTTTTACTTTTCTAAATTTAATATTATGTTTACTTTTATTGTCACATCAAATCTATAAAAAGTATTTTTTACTTTTCTAAATTTAATATTATGTTTACTTTTATTGTCACATTAAATCTATAAAAAGTATTTTTTACTTTTCTAAATTTAATATTATGTTTACATCCGTACTAATATTATGAACGCGAAAGTTTGTAGGTATGGATGGATGTTTGTTATTCTTTCACGTAAAAACTAGTCAATGGATTTTAATGAAACTTGACAATAATATAGTTTATACATCAGAATAATATATAAGGGCTACAATTTATAAAGATATACGCCACGCTAATATAAGTTCAAGTATATAAAATAATTTTAATGTAGATTATGACAGATCAATAATTTGAGGAGTGTCTACGAGATTATTAAATTAAATCTATCAATATTTGGGCGTACGCGTATGAAGTAGCTGGAGAGAGGTGACATGATAAAACTGGCAATTAATTGACAAAGTTATGGTCACGCATACAAATTCATACATTTGTTCAATCTAAGAATAATTTTACCTCTATCAACCATAATTTGATTTATGGTCATCTAAGTGACGTGATTTGCTTAACAATATTCACTGTATGCACTGACCACTCAAAGCGGTCTTAGCTGCAATCTCATTTGCGGCTTTTGCTGTAGTATCTTCCTCAGCCATAGAAATAATGATTTCACGTCAGGGATCTTTACATTTGTTACTCCTTCCTATTTGTGCTATATTAATGAAGGCGACGTTACCTCTGTGTTATCGGACCTGTGGGAGTATATAATATATATATATATATTTATATATATCTCATTTCTGAGATAAAATATCAGTTCCTTGTATCTAAAACATAATCTACAGAACTGGAATGACGATCGAAATAATTCAGAATTACTGTTTTGTTACTCCTATATTATAGCAGGCGAATTAGAGGGCAAGTTAATAATACAATAATCACCAACACAGACTGGCAAAAAAAAAAAAAACAAATAATCTTTATTCAACATAGACCTTTACAGGCACTTATTGACGTCAAAACAAACAAAACAAAAAAAAAAGCTTAAAAAAAAACAATAACCTTGTCCGTACGGACACTTGTTCGGAAATTGGAAGAGCTTTCTCGAGAAGAACAGGCGAGAAACTCTGAAGGTCTATTTTTTATCTCCTCTTTTCAATGTTAATAATTATAATAATATAATATAAAAATACAATATAATATAAGGTACAATCATACCTAATAGTATTACAGTCGTATGTATGTTTACATACACATATAAAAATAATAAATATTATAAATAATGTTGTTACCAAACATGGCTCTATGAATAGTTGTCCCTATTCCCAAATAGTGTGATCATTTAGATAGTCACTTACTTTATAATAACCTTTACTCATGAGTGTCTTTTTGATATGGATCTTAAATTTATATAAAGGCAAATCAATGACACTTTGGGGAAGTTTGTTAAACATAGATATACATTTCCCCAAGAACGAACAGCTAGTTTTATGGAGTCTGAACATTGGAACGGCAAGTTTATTTTTGTTTCTAGTATTCACATTATGTAGATCACTGTTTTTATTGAATTTATTATAGTTTATTATAGTTATTTATTATACAAAAACTAAATTATCATATATATATATATATTGACTAAAGTTAAAATATTAATTTCTTTGAACAATTCTTTTAGGGATAAACAGTAAATAGCACGAATCGCTCTTTTTTGTAAAAGGAAAATACTCTCAATGTTAGCCGCTGATCCCCATAGCAGCAGTCCATAGGACATAACACTATGAAAGTAGCTGTTACTAGTGTGGTGCAGAGTAATTTTACATATTGTATTGTTTCGTAATTTTATGTATTAAACTGAAATAAGTATTATCTTAATAAATTAAGTGTTTTGCAAAATTTGCAAGCCCGTGCGACTGTTTTAATTTTGCTTTTCATCTTTATAAACGATCCACTATACACAAGCCACTGCTTTATGGAATAGTGTAAATTTGACATTACAAACTTAAAAAAGGCTAAAATATAATTTGTAAAAGAAATGGATTTTATAGCATTGGGCAGCAAACGAGCAAACGGATCACCTGATGGTAAGCGAAAATCGTTGCCCATGGACCCGCAACACCAGAGGAGTCACAGATTTTTTTTTTTTCCTCGCGGGAGGAGGCAGTGAATCCTCATAGGGGGCGCGCCACCACAGTGGTCGCTATGACAACCCCCTGGTGCTTGGACGACCTTGCACCGGATACCACCCGCGCCCGGTCTACGGCGGGTGGTTATGTTGGACTCTGACAGAAGGTCAGCCTACCAACTAAACACTGCCTAATGCCTTTGGCCGGGCAGAAAGCCTGGGGCCCTATCGGCTTCATCGGAGCGCTCGCCCTCTCAGGGGAGGGGGCGAGGCAGCGCAGCCCTTAACGGTGCATACGCTTTAGGCCTTTGGCCGGGCAGAAAGCCTGGGGCCCTATCGCTTCATCGGAGCGCTCGCCCTCTCAGGGGAGGGGGCGAGGCAGCGCAGCCCTTAACGGTGCATACGCTTTAGGGGATAGGCCGGTTCCCAGAGTGGATCGGTCAAAACTTAATTGTGTACAGAAGGTACTTAGTGACCCGTGCTGTTTGGCGGCGCAGATGCTGCGTCCAGCAGGGTTTGCAATTTGCGCGTGATGCGATCGGGAGGGTCGGTGAGCGCGTTCTTAGGGCGACGGTATGAGGGGGAGGGGGAGGGTGAGTAGTTAGCAGCCTCTCGGATTAACGGGTTGGGGTGTGCGGATGCCGCTTTGAAGAAGCGTTCCGAGAATTGTTTTAGGGTTTGTTGGATAGTGGGGAGGTCCACGTCCCTGTGGAGGTCGTGGCGTCTAACGTAGTATGGAGCGTTGGTGGCTCGAGCTAGGAATTTATTCTGTACTATTTGGAGTTTATGGAGGATTCTGGGGTTTGCGTGGGCAAAGACGGGCGAGGCGTATCTGAGTACCGGACGGATGAGGAGTCACAGATGCGTTGCCGGCCTTTTAAATGGGAATAAGCGGGAAGGGGGGGGGGGTTGGTTCTCCTGTAGCCTCACTCACTCGTCGAAACACAGCGCAAGCGCTATTTAACGCCAGTTTTCTGTGAGGCCGTGGTATCACTCCGGTCGAGCCGGCCCGATTCGTGCCGAAGCATGGCTCTCCCACGAAAAAACAGACAAAACAGCTGCCGTCTGTCTATAATCTTAAAATTATATTATTCGTTCTATCAATCAATCACAAAGTGCCAATTTTTATATTAAAATTTATATAAGGTAATTGACACTCGAATATACATATTAAGAGCATATTTCGAAACGGTAAAGCATAAAAGTTTACACGAGCCTTGAAAGAAGCGGCCGTGTAATAATCCGGAATATTTCATGCGGCCCGTCTTAGGGGCCTTCTTGAGCTGCGATGAAATCATATTGGATGTCACCGAATGTTTTCATGGAAGTTTTATTGGCCTGATAAATGTGACCCCTCGGGGACGCTCGCCGGCACTTTTTAGATAAGTTAAGGAGAAAAACGTCTAGCAAATACACTCTCTCAATTGTTTCCGTTCTCAGACGACTGTGTTGGTGTCTATTATTTTATGAATCTTTCTTATTCCTGTGCTCAAAGACTTATTCTGATTTCCGGGATTTCAGTCCACACTCTTGCTTTATGGGTATGAACTATAACAGTATTTTTAGGTTTATTAGTCAATATGTTATTTTATGGATGAGGGTGGTCCTCGTGAAGAGGAACCTTCACACTTCGACCTATATTTTTTATAATTTTTTGTGTTTCCCCTCTTGTTAGTCCGTATAGTGTTCTTATCCTACGGCTCAGTCAATCATGCACATGCTTGATAGCTTGATGATATGCTTCGGTGGCATGGCCCTGTAATCTTCCTATTCTGGGTATCTCATTCCCATAAACTTTAGTCTCGTATAGGCTTGAACATCAGAGTGACACAGTAAGTATTCCATGCTTTCCTCTTCTTTCTTACTACATATCATGGTACTTGCATGTCCTTTTTTGTTTCCAATGAAATCTTTATCTTGGTATCCAGACTAGCCGCACCGTGATATTAGTAATTAGCTTATTGTATGTCATTACTGCTACGATTTACAATATACAATGGTAGCTAACTAACGTTAGTAGCGATTATGATATGTTATTACCGCGATATAGAAATTAATAATTTAATAGTCCTGACATAAAGATTATGGCGAGTGTCTTTAAACAGTGATGTATTTAACAAAGCCACGTAGAAAAAAGAACTGTATGTTTTCTTTTACTAGAAATACTAAGAAATTTAACTACTAATTTTAATATACTACAAATCAGGGCAAACTGAAGAAATTGATTCATTATTATTTTAAAGGTACAGTGGGAGAGATACTACATTGGAGATGGCTTTTCTAAGATTTGAAACAATCTTATATATGTAGTGTACATGTGTATGGTGGATAGTAGATAAGCACTGCGTACAGAGGATCGTGTTCTCGTTTAACTCAGACACTGCCTCCACGATCCTGTTTTCGGAAACAATCCCCGTGATCCCGCCGTGATGCTGCATAATGGCGTGCTTCCGTCTCCAGCGGCACACTTATCGATTTAAATAAAAGGTCTTCCTTAGAGAAAAAATTAAAATTATAGGTATACCTAAGTTTCTTGGACCTGAGCTTGAATTCGTTAAGCGAAAAGCGGAGAATTTCAGTGAAATTTTTATAATGAAAATTGGGTATACGTTGAAAGTATGCGTTTGAGTTAATTGGGCTAGACTTTTAATTTTATATAAAATATTACTTTAAAAATAAAAAAAAACTGTATTGGTATATTGGTGATATATAATAAATATGTATTCATGTTTGTAATATTTATCGTAATATACTTAAACGACTAAAGGAATGTGAGGATCCAAATTGCTATAACGTAAGCGTGGCATGAATTGGATAGAGGTTTTTTTTATTATCTAAATATATAAAGACTATTATTAGAGATAGATTCTAAAAGTGTATATGCGAATATTACTTTTAAAGATGTTGCATAATATTTGTCGCGTTATTGCGGATCGCCCAAAAACCCTTTAAATTATATTTAGTATAAAAAGTTTCGTCGCTTTCGTTCACTCGTGATATTCACCGACTTCGCACGACCTCCGTAGTCGAGTGGTTAGTATTCCGATTACAAGATGTCACCATCTCTGAGGTCCCGGGTTCGAATCCCGGTGAGGGTAGATGTTTGCGCGATGAATACATTTGTACCTTAGTCATGGTTGTTATTGTATATTTCTATCAAAAATATTTATGTATGTATAATATTTGTATGTCTATCTGTTACCCTAGATTCCATAACACAAGCCTTATAGTTTGGCTAATTGGTGTAAGTGTAAGAAATATTTATTTATATTAATTAATTAATTTATTAAAGTAAAGTCCCTTCAGTTATGTTTATACATAAATTCAAAATGTATGTATAAACATAGCTGACAAAATATTATTATTTGTACGTTTATTTTATATGATAATTGCCGCACGTATTACAATATTAAATATAATGAGAGAGAGAGCTTAAAATATGATTGTTTTGTTGGAATTATGATAAATAATTTTAAATTAATATATTACACATGAAACAAAAATAATTGATAATTTTTGATTGAAGAACTTTTATTAGATAAGAAGAATGAGATATGGTGAGATCAAAATTATTTAAATATAACCCATATTTTCTTTGGCAATTACGTATATTCAGTTAGAGGATCCTATTATAACAAAAATATAAAATATAAATCTTTACCAAAAATATTGTATTGCATACGGTCTTCGTGATCAAAAGTGCACACATCACAATCTCGACCGACTACTTGGAAATAGCAAAAATGCAGTCATGTTGTTTGGTCTGAAGACGAAGTTGCCGTGATACCTGCGTCACTTGAAAATTGAAAAACTTTCCCAATGCCTTTCTTATGGAAATAGTTCACGTTTGTGTATGAGTGAGTTGTCATTGTGGGGTTTCGGCTTGCACCTTTATTGAAAGAAACTTGTTGAACAATACTTGTTCAAAGATAATATAAACTGACCGAATTTCACAAGTGAAATTTGCATGAGGATTCTTATTTATTCATCGTTGGAATCGTGCTTTAGTCTGTTTATATCCTAAATTTTCAATCAAGAATAAGTATTGTTGGTAAAAATAAAATTTTGTTGCTAAGTCTGTATCAAATTTTAAATATTGAAGTATTGTTAATAATGATAATTAATAACCTTGTTGTTGTACGTTTTTCTATGCAAATGAAATGCATAATGGGGAATTATATTATTTTGCACAAATTAACGTTGATTGTACGATACAAGTTTAAATTCGCGTGAAATATTGATACATTTTCGCGTTAACGTGTAACAAATGCGGTAATTCGAACCACCTGCTGACGTCGTGCCGCGGCCGCGGCCCGCGCGGCAGCTCCACGCTGCACCACTTTTGAACTGCGTTATATGTTTTGATGTCGCCTTGATGTTTGAAAGATATTTCATATTTAAATGACTTTTATCATATGCAAGATAAGCTATCATTAAGATTCGGGTTTAAAAAAAATCAACATAGATGAAATTTGTGTAATCCTACTATGCTGATCAAGATGCAAGATATTTAAAAATGGAATGAAAGATGTGCAGTACGACATCTAACGAGACCGAAATAAACTTCACCTGCTTGCGGTGTACCCTGCTAATCAACAAACGAGACTTTGGCTTCTACAGCTAATCTGCTGCATGCACAATTGTGGGAGATGGCCTAAAACCCCTCAACTTGGGGGAGTCCTATATCCAGCAGTGACGTGTCTCGACTGAAATTATGATAATGATGATTATAAAATACTATTATACATATAATCTAAATATCTATACTTTAATGTTATATATATCGTTTCTTTACATTTTATAAGAAAATCAAAAACTATTTTTCAAGCTTTACTTACGTTTAATTATAAAAAAGTACATTATTATGTAATTATATTTAATATTTCAAAACATGACTTAATATTGAAACAAATAACTTTCTATTCTAACTAACTAATTTCTATAAATCTTAATATTATAATCTTAAAATATAATTCTAAAAATAATCTAAACTTACGTAATCTTTGCTATATGTGCCATTTTGTTTAATGACTAAAATAAGTCATAAGTCATCGCGTTACCGTAGAAATATACCATAGAGATAATATCCAGTTACTTTAATTTGTACGTTTTAAACAAGTTTTTTGAAACTGTTTTAATAGCTCTCGAAACTAACTGTAAATTGTGTATTGAAATACAGGGATTATGTAGAGATATAACAATATTTAAAAAAATCGCCGTTTGCTTTCACGGTTAGTAGGCGAACTTTTCAAACAGCCCTGGGTGCTTAAAGAAATTCGGTTTTTTAATTTCTTAGCATTAATTATTATAAATAAAGTATGTATAGTATTGTGGAAAGAAGCTTATGTTGTACGCCATTTATTCTTATATATGGAAGTTTTGTGCTTGACGGTGGTTGTCCAATTTCGCGTTGTCAGTCCTGATCATTACAATTGGATGATCCAATTAAGTAAGAGTTAAGTGAGTTGTTAGTCGCAGCTATTATAGTCGCGTCCCCATTAGGATGGAGCCCTTCAGCGTAACCGGCCTCTATTTGTTCTGCATTTACTCAAACATCTGAAGTACTCGCCAGTGTTGGTTTAGGACCAATATTATTAGGTAACTCAACATCTCTGCAACACCTTTCTTTGTTTCTTCACAATGTTTGTATTAGCTTCTCATTTGGCTTAATACTAGTATTGGTTTTATTGAGTTTGTTTATGTTTTTTATTTGATAAACAAACAAAACAGAGAAAGTTATTTTGGTGTTAACTTCTGAAAATAAGTTCATTGAAAAAAAAACTTTGTTTTCCACAAATATTCCTGTGAATGTTACACTAACTACAGATATATCCGAGTCTGTCAGTGTTATTTTTCTATTAAGAAACTAGTATATTTATTTATTCTTAACTATATGTACTAGTTTTATTAACACGTTTGAGCTGTAAATATAATTTCGAAATGTTAATAGTAAAATACAAGCTTCATTCCAAACTTCTGTAAAAGCTTTTGAAAGTTTTCCATTATTGACAAATAAATACTGTACGAGGGTGGAGTCGTTCGGAAAAGAGTCCACTAGTAATGGTGCAATCATCTAATGAATGCTTCCGGCCAGATAAGCTTCGATCAAATGGTCTCTTTATTGGCAAAGGAAAGGCGCGCTCCCTTTATGTGCACATTGAGATATCAGTTATGGATACAGATATCTCCAAACATTTCAAAGTAGAAAACTACTATATCATTTTAATTAAAGTATAGGAGAAGAAATAACGTTAAGTTGAAAAATCAAGATTCAACCACAGTTGTGAACTGTAAGGGGGTAATTATAACGAAATATCAATTATAATGTTAATAAATTGTTTCCGCCATAAAGACGCCGGGTTGCGGTTAGATTTAAGATAAGTGCCTACAGTAGGTGTGTAGGTAACGCTGTACAATTTATCGCCTGCATATCCTTTCAGCGGGTAGATAATGACCGCAGTAAAACGTTTAAGCACGGAATAACTGCTGCTTGGAGCCGTTATTACAATATTATGAATGGCTTCCCCGCGGCCGCGCCTCACGGCGTCGTCGCCCGATTGCCTTCGTTCTATACACGCCGTAGCTCAAAAATACATTGCCAATTGCCTGCCTGTTATAAAGCACCTTACCACTTCACTTTTAGTCATTAGCACTTTCACTTAAGCAAAGCAACTATTCCTTCCCGTTTTAGTAATAAGCAAAGCTTTCTTCGGTATTACAGTGATTTTCTATATTACCAACTAATAAAATCAGGTTAGGCTTCGGATATCTTTATTAAAAAAAAAGTGTTTATTTTTTTACTGCTTTATTCTTGACTTTCATACATTTTGGGCGGTGTGCATACACATTTAAGGGATAAATGTTTATTTAGGTAAACAATTAATGTATAAAATATAATTTTTATAATGGGCTAGTAAAATGTTTTAATTGCCTAAAACATTACATAAAACATGTTTTAGACATACTTGAACTCTGTAAGATAAAAAAATATGTATATCTGTACAGTACGACGACGGCGTGGAGGGGTTATGACTTTGTAAAGTGCTTGGTCAGTGGTAAATGCTTCGCTCAGTACTCATACTACATCGGCTTATAAAAATATACAGTAAATAAACAGTTGCGATGATATTTATGTTGTATGTTAAACATATATAATATATATTAATGTATACTTTATTGTCTTGTTGTTCTTGTCGTATATACTCCTTGTTTATCCGGTTCCTTTAAAATGTAGCCCATTTGATATATCTTTACTTTGAAACTAGAGGCAAAGATGTTGAAATTACATTAAGAATTTGGTAATAATGAAACTATTCTTCGTACGCCACAGTCGACGTCAAGTCTTGAAATGGAAACAATTTAAAAGTATGGTTGAAGAAAACAATTTAATACATGTTTTTTTTTGTATTAAATTTATTTCTAAGAACGAAATTACATTGAAATTGATTGAGCAAACAAAAAGCGATTTAACATCAATTTGTGTTTCGGTCGCCTCACCTACATGGGGCGGTACTTACAGCCAATACCAGAGATTGTCGTTTTGCACAGCTTGTGTAAGTATTCACTTGATGTTTTTAAATACTTGCTGAAAGTCAATCACATTAGTACTAATACTCTGTAATATTGATACAATATGTTTGTCGGGCATATGTTCCTTATTACTACCGTAATAAAAACGTCAACTTTCATTTGCGAAAGACGCATATCACTAAAACATGGTGCTACATAAACGGGTGGTTTTACATAACCTATATTTATCGACATGCAAAACTAAAGAGAAAGTACAATAATAATAATTACTTAAATCAAATTACACATTTTTTTTAAAGATTCAATGAACTAATATATTTAGTACTTAACAACTTCACCTTTTTACCAGTGATCTAATATTGATAATTAAAAACAATACAAATACAATATTTCCTCAAATAAATAAATCCTATCAACACGCGAACAAACTTGCTAAGCAAGCAGACTGACTGATGGCTTAAGCGGTTACAGTCGCCTGTATTACACGCGGTACTTGTGAGGTTTGCAGGAAATCAGCAAGCTTCACAAAAACCACAGTGTAACACAGTTGTGATATAAGTGGCAGTATCCAGTTTCACTGCCTTTTTTTTGCTCCCCTGAGGAAAATGCATTAAATTGCATACCCCAGCTGTGGCGAGCCGGCGGTTATGTGGGACTCTTCTCCCCAGAAGGGGGAGGCCTACCCACTAAAAACCTCAGGGATGGCCTTCCTCAGGCATGTACGGAGCCCCCGGGAACGCCAAAAGACATACATACATACTTACAATACCTTCCCCGATCTCCACCACCGACGACGCCCCACGGCCACGGAAGGGGCGTGGTCCCTCCCGGGTCGCCGTAACCGCGGGCGCGATTTCCTCGCACCCGCCGGCGACCCGCGGATCCAGTTTCACTGCCTACTACTCTTCATGCCGAAACACAATAATGTGAATATTACTATTTTTCGTGATGATGAATGTGAATATGACTATTTTCCTCAGGGGGAAAAAAAAAGTAAGATGGAAGTACCCAAGCAAACGGGCCTGCTATAGACTCGCTCTGGTGATAACTGTGTCAGTTTTTCATCGTTTCAGCTGACAGACGCCTTCTGCTGGACATTGGTCTTCTATCATCCAGTGTTTATCTGCAATATCTACTAATTCACCTCGATGTCCATTTTGTCCTTTGTTTAGGCGATCCAAGAAGTGGAAGTTCAATTTCCAATTTTCAAGTTCCTCGGGATGGCCCGACCAGCCAGGTGGCTTTTCCAATAGCGTAGGTCAATTGGCGTACAAAGTAATATGTAGCAATGGAATTTGATTATGACTTATCTATTATGTTGAAATTATGCCTGTTTAACCATCAGAGGAAATAAAAATCTTGCGAAGCGATTCCTGCGCAATGTTGATATAACAATACAAATTTCTTGACTTAAAAATCGGAGCACGTGTGCGGGTAGTTATTTCGCTCACATAGTAGCGGCGACGTGCAGCAGACTTCCCGTGCTTTCATCGGCCGCGGGAGGGCGCTCCGGGCGGCGAGTAATTAGCGCCGTCTTCCTTCCGCCGCCAGTCGCGCCGCTCGCCACCGCCGCCGCGGCGCTCTCTGCATAATCCTGTGACCTCCTTAAAGAAGAAATGCATTAACCACGTACTTCTGTTGCTCTTTATTTTCAAATATAGTGAATAAAGAAAAAAGATGTATTTACTAATATTAAATCAACAGAATAGTGCGACTGACATTAAACAGCATGAAAAGTTGATTGTTGATATATGTAAACACAAAATAAATTTATTTAATTAATGCTTATCATTAGAAACATTTGAAATTCAAAAATCATTATTTAACATAGCATTTATCATTAAATTATGACAATACTATAATCTAATTAGCATGTGTAAATTTAGAGAGATGTCTCGAGAATATGATAGTTCAATACAAAATACAGCTTTATCATGTTTTCGTGTTAATGCTAACATGGCTGGCATTTTGTAGCGGAAAGTAAAGAAAGGTACTTTGAAACGTTTGTCGCTGGTAAAGTCGCTTGTGAGTTTCAGGTACATACGAGTAGCTAACGTAATATGCTTAAACAAGTATATTATACTATATATGTATAATATACTTTCTCAAGTATCTTAATTAGCTATTGATACCACAAAAATATAAATACGCAATCAAATTTAAAGGGAATATAATTATGAATATTTCATATACCTAAATATAATAAGAAATAATTTACATACATAAAAAAAGGAATCTTTCCGGATTGCGATAGTTACTTATTTTAATAAACTTGAGTTTATTGTTGTAGTTTCACTTAATAGTTTTAACCATTCCTTGGTTTAGCTTTACCTACTTTAATCGTGATAGTAACCAAGCCTATAACAGTTTTTCCCAATAGCGTTAATAAATATTGGTTTAATATAAAGTCTCAACATATTTTCCTCAAGTCCAAAACATTTTTTATTATATCATGAAGAAATAAAATACATATATATTATTTGGCACTCTGCTTACAATCGAGACAACAAAGGATTTTAATCAGTCTCTTATCGCGTGCAATGTAAGGATATCTAACATTTACTAACAAAGCAAAATACCCTTTACGGCATACAAGAGAAAATTATTCTAATTTAAAAAGATACTTTTCTTGTTCATATTCAAATTGTCGTCGTCCTTTAAATTCCTCATAATCCGTCCAATTCTGAACCGTCGGGCGTCTCTCGGGTCGCAGTAATCAAGACGGCTTCGCTTGGATTTCATTTATCCCTACATAGATGTGAAGACTATTGTGATAGTATTTTTCAATGACATTAGAATCTAAAGTAAGTAAACCTACGCAAGCTAGTCGAATTTTTCTTTAACGTACCAATTAGGAGAGCTTTGCATTGAATAAAGAGGTCTTTATAATCGTACTCGTAGCGCATTAAGCCCAGTGAAAGTCGACAGGGTGTGTGAATGTGTTGCGCATTTAAAAAACTCATTACAGGCGGCAGCCGCGACGCGGACGAGTGGCGTCTTTGACGGCCGCGCCGCTGCTGTGGTATTATTCCAGATTATGCCCGCTTCCATACAAATGAAATCTCGCTTAAATCCACTGCAATTTCGGAACGAGAAAATAAGGCTCAAAAGTTGTTTTACTAGGTTCTTCACACACTCAAACATATACTACCACCACATACTTCCATAGAAATCTTAGGAATGAGATATGTATTACGCTTTCTATATTGTTATTGGATGATAATGTAGTAATGAATATGAAAAACATATTACTAAGAAAGCAAACAGATTAAGGCCCTACTGGATATGGTAGGTATTGAATACATGGTAATTTGCGAGTTCGACCGCCCTTTGGTTGGTCAATGGGAGATGGGTCTAAGTGTAGCGAGATCGCTCGGAATAACCATTACATATTTAGTTAGTATGTCCCCCGAGACTGCGCTTGCGGTTGTTGCCATTAGCACGATTGAGCACTAGCCGACCGAAGCTTTAGATACTTGTGTAAAATCGTTTTACGATCCTCCTAATCTCAATGGGGTTTGTGTACTTTTCATCAAACGCCCTGGTAGTTTGATATTTGTTAATAAGCTAATCGAAACCGAAGTAATAAATTGTTCTTTCTTATACTTACGTAGATAGCGAACTTTACCGTAATATATTGACTCCACTGTTTGCCGCAAGTCAGACTCGTATAGATGCAGATGAGCAAACTATTTGTCTTGCCTGATAGCTGGGGCTTGATTAAATCGTGAAACATTTAGTGGTGTTTACCTGCTGGAGGTAGCGGCGCTTATCAGTTAGCGAGCATCCCACGCAATAACACGGGCGAGTCGCGCTTTCTTTATGTGCTCCGGAACATAATTTAATCCTGTCTTGTCTTGCTTACGTTGCAGTTCTACATTGTTGTACTATGAGCTAACAACAAGTTATTTATCGAGTATATTAAAAGGGAACCAAATTATATTGAATTATTAATAACAGACAGTTTTATGTTTCTTATATACTATATAGCATTTGATATAGCTTCCTAGAAGGTAAATATAAAAGACGTTTTATAAAAAAATATATTATATTGTGTTAAACACATGTTTTAATGAATATATTTAGTTTTGGCATGGCGTCATAATTAAATCAATCAATGAAGCGAGTTCTCTTTTTTTTAACTTACTCGTATAACATGGGTTCGAACGCAGGTCGCCGTTCACATAGTGATTAGGATAGATAAATGACGGACATTACTTGTAATGAATGTTTAGGTGGTCGTAATCGCATCGCGTAAAGTGTCGGCGCCATTACTTCACAGCTGCTGTTGCGGAGATATTGCCTTAAGCGCCATTTACCGCCTCCCGTGGATTCATCCTTTCCAAAGCCACAAATATTCCAGACCTTTAATTAGTATCTTTATAATTATTCTATATACAAACATGATGATAGTAATGTTCTGTTATATTTATCGTCTGGTTTAGTATGTCACGATTGTATCTACGAATCCACAGGCTTCAGTGTGATTAGTGAAAACTTCTTACGATCCGCACGATTCTAGAAGTGTTTAATGTCATGAATGCTACTTATTGACTAGTTTAAGTTATTTTTAACTATAATTATTTTAAATTTGAATATCCTTATGAGTTTACAGTACTTGTGAGTACCGGCAAAGAAAAGTATCTCTATCTTGTGGAAACTGTGCCGCATATTATTTTTCCACTTCGATTAATCCTCCGGCTCTGATTGAACTCACATTCAATCTAACTCAAATTTACTTTATAAACAGTTGAATTGTAATTTAATGCTGATCACATTGAGTTTGCATACGTTATAATTGTTTTAAATGATGACATTTTGTTATGAAATTAAATTCACAAACAAGCAAAATGTGTAGCAGGTAGAAAAGTGCGTAACTGCAATTACTACAAGAATTACAGTTTACGCTTTTCTAGGAACGCTAAGAAGCATACAACGATTGGTAAGTTATCGCAGGTATCGCTTCTGAGTGGACGACTTTTACATTTTTTTCTGCCCTTCTTGAAGAATCCTATCTCTTGTGACAATTTTGCTTGTGAAATATATATACACGCTTTCAATTTTTGATACTTGATGCAGGCCCAATAACGCACACAAACCTCGAAGCTATCCACTTACGGATTTAATTTTGATGATAGGACAAGCTAACACAAGGCATAAGGCAACGTATCGTTTACATGTTAATTTGAGACAAGTCTTTTTCTTCATGGTAATATCGGTTGTTTTCATTGTGTATTATGTAAAGCTTGTAACTAACCAACTGTACATAACCAGAACTATCGTCACAAACTTTTCAGACATATATTTTTCTCACAGAGTCAAACATCTAATATCCCGGAGAATACGGCCATTGGATTTTTGAAAGTTAACGAATACAGTATATAAATTTTTGTGAGATTATCTATATTTCTGTTTACAGTAGCGGTCAAATTGTAAATATAGCATATTTATCAAAACATATTATCAAAACAAAACATAACAATGCAAATTCTAGGCAGCAGCCTTGCAGCAGATATTACATAAAGCCACAAGTAGAGAGAAAGAGACACCCAATTAAACGATTTTGTTTTTGATAAAACGAATTCGTTTGATTGGATGTTTGATTGGATTTACAAGTAGATCTTCAAGCCTTGTATACATGTAAGGGGATTTCCGTAAGCGAATAAAATCATTAGCCCCTTCAAACCAAACAGAATTTAGAGGGAGGATAGTGTGCATTCCCTTGGATGATTGCTAATTCCGCAGACGTGAAGAAGTCAATACGTCAGACAGCACTACCGTGATATTTATAGTTATGACTGGATAAGACATCGCCATTAACATCAACTTACCTTTGGCGCCTTTCGGACTAGTCTAAGCTTAGTCGCTGGTTGCTAACAGGGGTAGAGGAAGAAACAATCACATGGTTTGCTACATGGTTTGCTGCATGGTTTGTACACTAAGGGCCATACCTTCTTTTTTCCGCTGAGGAAAATGCATTAAATTGCATACCGGCTGCGGAGAGCCGGTGGTTATGTGGGGCTCTCCTCCCCACTAAAAACCTCAGCGATGGCCTTCCTCAGGCATATAGGGAGTCCCCGGGAACGACAACGACTTCCGGGAACCCCCAGCCTCCGCTCCCCCGTCGACACAGGGGAGCCCTTCTCGGGGGTGGCATATACCTCCCCGGATCTCCTTCACCGACGACGCCCCCCGGCCAGTGGAGGGGCGTGGTCCCTCCTGGGTCGCCGTATTCGCGGGCGCGACTTACACGCCCCCGTCGGCGACCCGCGGTGGCGCCGCAGCCGTGCTACCGGGCCCGGCGCCGCCTCCTTAGAGCGGGGTCGGCCATCCCCCGACCCCGCTCGGCGGACTCCTTCTGGAGCATAACTGCTTCACAGAAGGAGGAGTTCTGTGTTAGGAGGTTGGAGAACCTCCCTCGCCCGGCAGCATTGCCGCAATCAATGCCGGCGGAGACAGATCTCGCCCGATCTCTGCGACCAAGACTCGGCGCTCAGAGGCCCACGTGGGGCACTCCTCCAGCGTGTGCTGGGCCGAGTCGAGGTCGGATGCGCAGTGGTAGCATCGTGTCGATCCCTCCAGTCCTATTCGACACAGATACTCACCGAAGCAGCCGTGCCCGGTGAGTATCTGAGTCAATCGGTAGGTGACCTCCTCCTTCCCGTCAAGCCAGGCTTTGAGGTGTGGGAGTACGGTACCGACGGCCCGCTGGCGCGCGCAGCCCCGTAATTCGAGCTGCGTACGCCAGGCTGCCACAATCCGTTGGTGCCACTCCCGCATAGGCATTTCGTGCATGGGTTCCGGGGCGTTCCCCCATGGCTCCCCCGGTCGACACGCCGCGACGTATACGTGGCCGCGTATATGTCGGCCAGGATGTCGAATGGGGGGGAGCGTCCAAGAATCGTGGCAAATATACAAAGAAATGTGTGGGATCTGTGGGATTCGCAAAAAAGGTAAAAAAGTCTGTTTGTCTGTTTTCTACTCATAGGTAAGGTTTGCGTAATTTTCTTAGCTAAGCTTAAACGCTATATCTTCTGAAAAAGAAGTCTAGAAAAATTTTGATTAGAGGAAAGAAACATTTAGAAATATACGTAACCTGTACCAGAGTTACAGCTAATACATCGATTTGAAAGCGTTAGCATTTGGAGGTGTGTAGATGGAGGAGTCACAATTTCCTGCACTTAACAACACAGGAAGTAATTTGACGAGTCATCAAACGACGGACACTGATCGACGTGACTTCATCAGCGAAGGCTGCTATTCGGCACCTTCCTAACATGCAATTAGACGACAGTCTACACAATAATGAAACGTTGACTTTTGGCTTTTATATATAACAGGAACTGTTCCTTTGAAGACATTTAAGGAAATTACATTGGAGGTGCGTTCACACACCATGTAACTATTATGAAAATTATGGATCTCTTGAAATTGAAAGTTGGAACTAGAGTGCTTTTGGCTAGTAGCTTGCCCCTGATAACAATACAACATTTCATCTTTTTCGTCATTTTCTGTATACATTCTTTTACGTGAGATAATTTTAGTTCGGTGAAATTAGTAATAAAATTAACATTAAACATCCGTGGCGAACGTAAAAGTACTTAAGTAATATCGTTGAGTGATCTGTTCAACGTCTGACCTGCTTTACGTATTTAACTTTAATTGAATTAAACCATATCAAACTAGATGGGGTTGTGTCGTTTAACTACCCAGTTTCTATGGCCGATTTTCGAATACATTGAACAACTTCATGTTTCATGTCTTTATAATTTTGAATTATGATCTGACATTATATAAATAACGCACCATCCATTGGTCACTGGAATATTCGCGACTGGTTGCGTACGGATACTAGGATTCGAGTCACGTGTCATCATAGCTCGCCTTTCGTCCGTTTAAGTGAAGTTAGAATACTGTTTGATATCATTAATATGCCAAAACCTACCCATGTTATTTTTCTCTAAGACCAAATATTTGTATAAGTTATTTTAAAATGAAATTATGACTTAAAAAAATTATAGATATTATAATTTTTAGATAGATAGTTTTTGGTTACATAGGGTATTGAGTATATTTACATTAATGAGGTAAATATAGATTTCAAATTCACTTTAGGAAACAAAATTGTATAAAGATTGTTTGTTATAAAGTTTGTAACGAAATTGATTTCACTAACCTCTACAAGATTTGTTTGTAAATTATGTTCTTTGAAAACTAAGCTATAGTCCACACACTGAAATTTTCTGTTTTATTTAATTATGCGATAAATTTTTAATCAGATTTAACCTATATTCAACAATTTTATCCTACGATCGAGTTGTTTGTTTCTGTCACTCGGAGCTTTCGAAAAGTCATAATAGCATGCTAACCGAGAGTTATTTTTATTTCGGATGTGTATTCTAGTGTACGTTCTAAGACAGCTTAAGTTAAATAAAGCCTTTCAGATTAATAACAAATACATTAATAAACAACATAATTTTAAACAACAACTAAAGATACGAACAAGTTTCGCCCGTACAACCGCAAAGCTGCAGGAACAAAGCATCCAGTCTCCAGATCAGACAGCACCAAAGTTCTAGAATTAAAAGACGTCCAAAGAGCTCCTCTCAAGTGTGAATAGTCTGCAACAAAAGTCTACAAATCGTTGGTCGGGATGCGCCGTTCGTCCGTCATCAAAGTTGGGGAATTGTGGCCATCTGCTGCGCGCCGCGTCGCTCTCAGATTACCGCGGGAGCTTCGTTTAATCGTTTTATTAATACGCCGACAAATCGTTTAACTACGCTCAGTTCTTACAAGTGAGCGCTCCTTTTTCTTACAACTTACCTTAACGATGCTTCAAACCATATTTTATCATGTAGGTTTATAGCTACACTGTACACCTAAATATCTATTCAAAAGAAAATTATTTATAGTGTTTTAAAACAATTATTAAGAGTTTAGTTTTAATATCAAATCATTGCTAGTGGGCTCCTATGAATGTTTATAAACATAGAAAAGGTCAATACAAAAATATATCAGAAGCTCCTAATCGTTCAATATTTTCTAAATTATAAAGTTTTAAGGAGTTGTCCTTTTTTTTAAGTAGAGAATAAATCTGACATTTTTTAACCTATGCAATACTAATATTAGAAAGAGACTAGTCTTAAACAGTTAAAAATTAATTGCCTATGAGTAGTGGCCGAATTGTCAACTCGACATGTTGATGATGCGAGTTCAAATAGAGCCCGACTCCATAACTATGTTTTTCAATTCTAACACAAATTATACTGGTAAAACATCTCATCAGAACGTTATAAAAAGTTAGCCCATTGTCTGCGTTACTGGGACAACATAATCAAGTAAATCTTTACAATAAAAAGTAAATAATGAACGCCTTTGTTATCGGAAAAGTTCTCTCAATATCTATGAAATACTGTAAGTTAGTATTACCTTACAACAGTCAACTTCCTCAGTAAAACCTTGTGTTATAAAGATTTTGTACAATTTATTTAAATGGCGTATACGTTTTTGTACGTTTGTAGATATTTGCACATGTTTGTTATCACAGTTTATGTTGAAACATTAGAGCGGGTGGCGTTAAATATTCCAGACGGGTTCATGGCTGGCAGGCCCCACCAGGTAGTGCAGTCGATCCCGCCGCCAGTTATTAGGGATCGTAAATAATAAGTATTAAAAGCTTCTTTGCCCTGTTTTATTTACAGACAGTACGTGTACGGCTTACCGTGCCCACATAAATAATTGGCAAAGAAAACGCTGCGGCTACGTAAATATATGTAATGCATTGTTAAATGGCACGACTCAGGTTATTCGGGGTTAGATTTAGAAGTATGTAATAATGTGGGGAATCGATGACAGTGATTATCATGCAACATATTCTTTTAAATTTGTTAACTTAAGGAGATACTCGTGGTACTGTTGTATAACCTTATTTTCGTAAAATTTTATTTTGTTTGATTTATAACTGAGACAAAAATATTGGCGTAGGCTATCGATTTATTTCGTAGATATTTTTATATAATTACTTTTAATAAAGTATTAATAAATATCAGAACAGTACAACTGGGTTACACTTCAGCAATTAGCCAAAGTAAGCTCTGTAAGGCTTGTGTTATGGTATGTAGGGTAACGGATAGACATACACATATTATACCTACATATATAAATAAATATTGTAGAAATATATTATAACAACCATGACTAAGGTGCAAATGATCGCATTTATCACGCAAATATCTACCCATCGACTCGACTCGAACCCGGGATCTCAGAGATGGCGACTCCTTGAAACCGGTATACCAACCACTCCACTACGGAAGTCAACTGGTAAATACTTAGTTAATAATTGTAATTAGCTGCATAATTAATGATACAATGCATTCCAAAATCTCTAATTCCTCTGCGGATTTCGGATACGATCACTCAGAGAAACTCCAAGTATAGCTCTCTCTATTTTTCCGCTTTTGGTTTTGGTTCCATACGTTATCACGCACGAATTTTCCAAACGTTGCCTAGTCGAGTTGAATCCGTGTATTAATCTCGTTCTGGAAGTTAGTTTTAAAATTCTACTTGAATTTCTAATGCAGAGCTACTTATTCTCTTTTTTTTAATATATAGGAGTCAGTGCTATATCGCAAGTAGATAATGTTATCTTCTCCATGTTCACTTTAAGATTAACTTGTTAGAAAACATGACTGAGGTTTTCGAGTATTGTGTTCAAGTCTTCCATGGTTTTAGCCATGATTACGATATCATCAGTAAAATGAAGGTGCGTCATCTTCTGACCGTTTATATTAGTGCCCAGTCCCGTCTAGACCAAAAGCTTGAATTGATTCTCCAGCTTAGCTGTGAATAGTTTCGGCGAAATCACATCGCCGAGTCTCAGACCTCGCTGAAGCAAGTATTGGTTTCGGGTTCCGATTTTGAGTTGTTGACATTGTGGCGTTTTCGTAGAGTGACTGCAACACTTGGGTGTATCGATAGTCTATATGGCACCTTTGGAGAGACTGAAGCACGGCTCAGGTCTCGACGTAAACGCAAGCTTTCTCATATTCCATAAACTCTAAACATAGTGCCAGGTCAAAGTCTGCCTAAGGGCAATGGTGAAAATAATGCTTGTAGTTTCTTGGCGTGATCGAATCAGAAATTATGAAATCTGTTGAAGAACCAGGGTACATAGCCCGAAGCGAACTGGCGAATTGTGAAGAGGTAGTGGGCAGGGCAAACTGATCATAGACATGCTGAGTGTAAAGATCTTTGAGAGACCTATGTCCGGCAGTAGAGACTTTTCTTATGTTATTCGTAACTACGAGCTTTCGCATTACTGTTCAAACATTCAATATTGAAATAATATTAAAATATTAGGAAATCAGGATATGAGGGATATCTTTTTCAGTACATGTTACAAAGTTAATACGCGAAAGCAGAACAGCTCGCTGCTCGATGTGCGAAATTGACACCCGTGTCCACCGCCCATCGCCTATGATTGGATTAGCTTTGGAACGCCATCGATGCACCAATGTCGGGCTCAAACGTGAAATTTTACGTGACCACTTTTCACTCGCTGGCTTGTGATATGATTGCATACTTAGAGCTCTGACTTTCATATTGGCTTGGCACGTATTATTAAAATCCAGTGCTTATGCTGCGGTTAAAAGTACGTGCTGAGACGTCTACACAGCTGTCTAATTGAATGTCTTAAAATAGAAACCAGACAATTATTAAAAGGAATCACGAGATTATGGCAACTATTTCCTACAACCGATTGAACAATATCTAGGGCATTTTGTTAAAATCTTGTATTAATTTATTTCTTATAATTCGACGCGCTGAATTTCAACTAGTCGAAAATCGGAAGGTCGGTCGTAAGGGAATATGACCAGCGACTGAGCTTCCACGTTAACAAAAGGCGTAAATATGCGGTTTATACCAAACCGTGTGTATATACGTGCCTTAGTCGGCGGAAGTTTTTTGGACTGTGGAGTGTGGAAACTCTACACACCTTTAAAGAGATTTCAGCGCGGTTAGTCGACATTTCGGAGGACAAAGGCTAAAACCTAGTCTATTCTATAAACATAACCTAACCCAAGCTATGAATCTTTTGTTGTGCAAAGAATTATGACTATATAAAATACACGACAACCATACAACGTGACGGGAATGTCTTTCAATTCACAAAATCAGTATAATAATTTTTTGCTCGGCAGCTACATTACCTTTAGTACGCATTGTATGTTGAAAATCTATATGTATTTGATGTATATTTTCTTAATGTTCTGTACTTATTCTCGAAGGAAAATTTATGTGCCATTTGCCGACCGTTTCTCTTGTCGTTCTGAATCTAGGACGGGTTTGGTGTGCTTTGAGTATATTTCTCGTTTAATTTGTAAAGTTTCCTGAGGTTTGCTTTCCGAGGAGATATGTTCGTTCAAAAGATTACGGCTAAGCTTTAATAGTTCAATGATTCATTTGAAACTAGTTGCATAATTCAAGAATTTTATTAGGGCCATAATGCGAAGACGGCCATCTAAATCTTATAAGAATGCCGTTACATCCACATCTCATTACACGTAACTTTGAAGAATTATGACTTGGCAAAGTCCTTTATTGGAAATACCTTCACGAGCCTGAAATATTGCTATGTCGTGAAGAGCTGAAATTTCTAATTAGACATTCTTTAGTGAAACTTTATTAAGTTTTTACTTGCTGCAACGAACCTAATGAAAATGCCGCCGTGTCAGTCGCTCTTGAAGACTTTGTGAGATTGATTTAATTAATTTTCAATTTTTATAGCAGCTAAATATTTCTTAGCGTTGCATAAATAATTAGGATATGTTTTTCGACCTGGAAAAAATTTTGGGATTTTCTTGTCAAACAATGTTTCCTGACGCATTGGTACATAAAAATCAAAGCACTACAAAATGTAAATAAAACAATTACTAATTTAAACAAAACACTCTTTTAATACGCATTATCACCAAAATCAAAGATGTTCTTGAAGACGGCCACGATCGCAAGTTACGAGAATAGGCTCATATCCCGTAGTAGGCATGTATAGTTTTATAGAAGAATTTGAAAGAACCATTTGAAAGAACCAGAAGGGATCATATATCGATATAGACAGCGCTGCTACATTGATTTCAACAAGCAGTATGTTAAAATGTCTTTCTTGAAAATAATTATAATACAACAGTATAATTAAAATGGTTTTAAATAAATTCGTTGGGTTTTATTTATTCTTTAATTTCGTCTTAACTTGCACAGTATTTGCATCGTTGATATATTGCGTTTATACTCGTACAGATGCATGATCTTGCTCCTATCGATACTCTCACTGTATCGCGTTTGTATCATGATTATGTCGTTAATAAATATTGCACAAGTTTATTGAGGTTTCATTGCTACTTTATTAAACTCTCTACTGCTTGGAGCCTCAATGTTTTTTCATTTCCTAGGTAAGAAGTCTGTTAATACGTAAAATACTCGTTGTGAAACGCTGTTATGGTTAAGTACCTACACCAAAAATAAGTACACCAATCTAAGTATGTTTTTTGTATTTTTTTTTTTTTTAGAATAGGTTTGCGTTTGCCCACAATCTCACCTGATGGTAAGTGACGATGAGGACTAGGATGGAACACGCTTACCTAGCTAATGCCTATTCACTCGTGACTTGAAGACCGTAAGATTATATTGTTCCGGGAACACAGACGTCGGCAAAGAGTTCCACATCTTAGCTGTTCGTATTAAAAACGAAGACTGGAACCGTTTTGTACGTGTGCGAGGATAGTCAACCACGTAAGGATGGTAGTTAAGGAATTAATGCATGTAATTACAACGCACACTCTCCGAAATGCAACCTATAGAAAACCGAAAGGCAAGCAACTCTTCGACGGTGTTCTAGACTCTGGAGACGTTAGTTTATAAGTATTTCGTCGTCGATAAGTTTTCTAGCTCGCCTTTCTACTGAGTCCAAGGCAGCCAATTGATAGCGGGCAGAGCCGTCCCAAAGATGGCAGCAGTACTCCATGCAGGATCGAACTTGGGCTTGATATAGGTTGAGCACCTGTTCTGCAGTGAAGTAGCCTTACTTTAGATAAAATGCCAAGCTTTTCAGCTGCAGTTTTTGCCAAGGACTCAATGTATCCCCGAAGGTTGGACGAAATATCCATGCCGAGGAGCTGTATGTGGTTGGTTATCGGCAAGGTTACATTTCGGAAAGTCGGAGTTAGGTGAAAGGCACTCCGTTTAGCGGTGAACAAACACGCTTGGGTTTTAGAGGCATTGAACTCAACCAAATTGGCATCGCCCCAATCAGACACTGCCTGGAGGGTTGAGTCCACATTGCCTATCAGTCTCTCTCTTAGAGAATTAATCTCTAATGAGCTGGCCCGTGCACTGGACATATACCTTTCTGACACTGTGCTGTCGTTGGCATACCCAAAGGTTTCGGGATTTGCTAACAGGTCTTTTATATGTAGCAAGAAGAGTGTGGCAGAAAGTACAGACCCTTGAGGGACTCCGGCATTGATCTCCATTAGTTCGGATGAGCAACCGTCGACTACTACTTTAATAGATCTACCTCTCAAGAAGTCTGACAACCATGTACATAAGCCAGCAGGAGATATCTAGGGACACGGCAAGAGCTTCGCCGTGTTTCTCTATGGCCTCGCCCCAGAGGTGAGTGGCATATACCAGGAGATCGCCTGTGGACCTTCCTCGACGGAACCCAAACTGGTGATCGGTGAGGAGGTCATTGGCTTGAAGATATGTAAAGAGGCGGTTATTCAATACTCGTTCCATAGTCTTGCAGAGTATGGAGGTGATTGCAATCGGTCTATAATTGATAGGGTCAGCACAACTTCCCCTTTTTGGTACAGACTGTACATTGGCAAGCTTCCATGACTTAGGGACTAGACCAGTGCTAAGAGAGAGACGATATAGACGTGTAAGACTGGGAGACAGTTCAGGAGCACAATTCCGCAATATAATGGCAGGAATACCATCAGGACCACTCGCCTTACACACGTCCAGATTGCGGAGCATCTTCAGTACCTCGCTTTGGTGGACACGAACATCAGTTATAGATGTACCACAACGTGGTAACGTAGGTGGATTTAGACTGCCCGCATCTAGACGAGAATTGCTCACGAAAAGAGATACAAACAATTCAGCTTTCTCTTTTGCGGTGTGAGCGAGTGAGCCGTCCGGTTTCAGCAGTGGCGGCAGTGATGGGCGACAGAAGTTCGCTTCAACCGATTTGGCTAAGGACCAGAAAGCTTTGCTCCCAGAAGGGTATTTAGCTAGTCTGGCACCTATTCGGCTGATGTGGAAAAAGCGAGCTCGGCGCATTGTTTTCTTGCTGGACTTGACGGCGGTGTTAAAGGCTTTCTTCAGAGCCTTGGTTTCAGGAGCTTTGTGGATTCGAGCTGAAGTCCAAGCCCGGAAAGCAGACTGTTTCTGTGCTTATGCATCAGCGCACTCAGCGTTAATCCAGGGTTGAGCTATTAAGCGACAAGTCAGAGTACGGAATATAATACTCCATAGCTTGTCCCATCACTCGAGCGATGGCATCCGCGCAGCTGGTAGGATCTGCTGAAGAAAAGCAAACTCACGCCAAGGGTAAGATGCAAAGAAATGTCGCATCTCATCCCAATCTGCCGACTTGTATCGCCACACTCGCCTACTACCCTTTGGGCTGGGGTTAGGCGGAGAATAGACAGATACAGATTTCACTAGACAGTGATCAGATGATCCTAAAGGAGCGTTTACTGACACTTGGTATCGGTCCGGTTCAGTTGTCAGCAGAAGGTCCAAACAATTCGCAGTATGGCCATCAGCGTCAGGAACCCGTGTAGCGCAATTCACCAGCTGGGAGAGATTTAGCGATAAAGCAAAAGCTTGCGCCTCTCTCCCCACGTGGTCGATCTTCTGGTATGGGAACAACCACTCTTGGTGGTGGGCGTTGAAGTCCCCCAGAAGGACAAGTTGTGCTGAAGGGAACCGTTGCTGAGCCGCTTCTGCCGCGTCACTGAGGTATGTAAACAGCCTAGACGTCTCCTCATCACCGCTGTGCGATCGATAAACACAGGCATATAGAATTTTCTCTATGCCTGTGTCTACTAAAACCCACAGGACAGAAAATCTTGGGTCTTCAATGTTACGGAAACGTCGACAGCAGATGTCATCGCGAGCATAAACGCAGATCCCAGCGCGTGGCTTAAAAGTATGCTCCAGGATTATGTCATACCTTTCCATTAACATTTTCCTTTTATTGGTTTTGGGGAATTCAAAACCAATACCATGTAGCAATTTAGATAAAGCGGTTTTCACTCCACTAAAAAAGCCAGCCTATTTTAATGAAATCATAAGCAGACTTCTGGTTGGATATTCATTGCGGGTATAATAATTATAAACGTGATTCCTTATTGCATCAGCATCGAAAGAATCAACACCGGTTACTGGCTTTTGTCTGCGTCTTTTCTTAGACGTCCTTAGAATGTTTTCTTCACTGCTTCAGGCAGTGAAGAAAAACAAAAGCAGCACCAAACTTTTCTTTGTTGATATTATATATTGTTTTGGCACTGATTCCAAGAGCTTCTGATAGCCGCTCTTGTACTTGAGTTACGGGCAATAAGGGTCCGCCATTTTGTGACTCACACTCGAAATAGTCCTGTAGCTTTATGACAAGCTCCCGACATTGACTATTCAATGTTTTTCCTCGTTTCGGCATTTTAAACCAAACACAAAGTCCAAACACAAAGCAAAATCAGAGTCCAATAACGTGCCAAAGTCAACGTAAAAGCAGGATAATCAATAAACTGGAGAAAGCCGGGTCACAATAATAACAAATACACTGAGGGACGTAGTCTATGCGCACGAGTACGAAAGACGACTGAGTTGGACGATTGACATTGTCAGTCGTTCACAGCAGCTGGGTTGCCAATGTCAAAATTAATCCAATTCCCTAAATAAAATATTTGCAACAAATAAATTTCTAAATGTATTTTTTCTGTATGGCAATAATTTATTTCATCGATATTTAATGTCAATGTCAAGTTTATCGAAGCTTATCGAGTTTCATGCTCGTAAGGCAATGTAGTATAAAAGAAACCTCCATGTGCTATAAGTAATATTTCTATCATTCTAATTAATTTTTTTCAGTCTAACTATAATCTGATTTTTTATTCCGTGAATACCACATTTACCGTAAAAATATCACAAAAAAACAATATTTAACTATTGATAAAAATAATGCAAACCGCCATTTTAAATCGCGCCAAAACCTCCTCATTCTAATACATTCCGGAACACAAAAGTACGCAGTGAGTATTACCGAGCACATCACTATGAAAGCGTGACCAACGAAGTAACTTTGTAAAAGCGCTATATAAAGGGGAAATTATAAGTTTTTTTTTTATTCTTAAATTATTTAAAGTACTAAAAGACAAATAATAATACAATTACGTAACTTTGATATTTTGACAGAAAATTGTATTGATAAAAGTTGTTCTAAACGAACGATGTGTTCCTCATAACAAAGTTATATGTACAACCAAAAAAAGTAAAGTGTCATATCGGTAATCTTAGAGCGGCCCGACTTTAAGTGTAGTAATAACACGTAACTGGTCACTTTCGTTCAAGTACTCGTATACGTACGCACAAAATATTTAAAGTAATGAATTCATTATAGACATAAAAATATTATACAAGGGTGTGGCCTATCTTGGGGAAGAAGTAACTAAAATCACATAAACATAGACGTATAAGTAACTGCCGGATTTTGTTCTTGCCCAAGGAACTTCATATCTATCGGCCCTGCCCTGCTTTCGTCCAGTGCTTTTCTGCGATCTTCATCAAATCGTCTGTCCACTTTGTGGATCTTTTTCCTAGCCCAAAGTTAGCTCAATAAGATCCATAATATATATATATATATATATATACATATTACATATGTATATACATATATAAATACTTTTGATAGAAATACATATTAACAGTCATGACTTGTTTGTTTCTATTTAGAAATTTATTCTGATTGACATAGTTTGTTCATTGAGTTGGACTCTCCCAAAGCTACATCTGACTTGTTTGTCGGTTTCTGTTTACTCGGTGCTATTGCTTGGGCTACTCGCTCATTTTTATGAGTTATTGGGAAGGGCGGGCCTGACATTACTTTTGTTTTCGTTCAACTGTTTGCTTTTGAGCTTATTCGAATAGTACTTAATACTATTACCATTTTATCATGATGTATTAATGTTTCTACCTCTAAGTACAATCTTTTTCTGTTGTTTTTGTGAGCATTTTGTGAAATACGGAGGTCGTAAAATCTGGATTATACAAAATTCCATTTTTGGTTATACGATCAGTTAGAATCAGAGAACGTGGGAACTTTTTCAAGTATATAGCACATAAAGATAATGGAATAGAAGGCCGTTTTAGGATCCACTTACCTTATGGAGATATTTATAATTTCACCATTTTTAAACTAGAAGTAAGCACATTGTCTTGCTAGCAATAATATTATAAAAAAAATTCTAGTTTGTAAATTGCGTCTCTGTTGTTTTGTTTCAAACATGATTAAAAGTTAAAACTTTAGTAAAACCTCACAAAAATAAGTCTAATACTTTATGAGAAAACTGTCGTGTTTAATTTGTAAGCGATCTCTTGTTTTCATATACATATAAATGGCAATTTTCAATGCGCATACACTGCTTCGCAATCGTTAACAGGGCATTAAACTGCAAAAAATAACATTATTTTTGCATGTAGTTTGGCGCGAGACCAGCAGCGCACACAGTCGTTCACTCCAACTATTTTGAACAGTTATTATAAAATATTCACGTTAGGTTAACTTAGTTGGGTAAAGTAAGCTTTTTATAATAAAATAGACTCTATTTAATATGTTCAAAGACTGTAACTATATGTTGGAAGTGGGTGGCTTTGATCTGAATATATCTCGTATCAGATTAAATCCACGATCTGGTTTTAGACTTGATTTGTGGATCCATATTTATTTATACGAGTACTTACACGTTGCTAGTACATATTAATGGTTCAATATGACTATAAGATGAGTATTTTCAAGATCTGGGATTTTAATTAAAATGATCATTTACTCATTTGCAGTGCTATTACTAATAATTACCATTTCAATTCTTCCTTAAAAAACTAAGTCGTCATTTTTATGAAGTATAATGAGGGTCACGCCTATTACCACTGTTATTGGGGATATAGTATAGAAATGTAAAAAGTGCAGTGATTATAACTAGAGATCGGATAATCGGATGCATATTTACCTAAAGTTAATTTTTGGCTCACAAATTATGGAAGCGGCTTTTTAAAATACATTTTATTAAATAAAAATCCCGGGAAAATACGGGACTGCAAATTTAACGTAGTGATATTGTTTGAAAATTACTAAATTAGCACGTGGTATTTATTTTCAAAAGACCGAGACTCCGGGTTCATTTATACAACTATGCATACGTATTTACATGAAGTTTAGTTTCAGTTCCCCGTGCGATTTATGAATGTACGATTTATTACATGAAGAGTGTTATACGAAAGTAGTGAGCTAGTTTGACTAAAACAATAATCAATTAAATAATTGAATAAAAAAACAGAAATGGTGAAAAATTTTATTCAACAAAACAATAAAAAGCTGTTTCCATAATTTGTCTTAAACTAACTTTAGGTAAATATGCATCCGATTATCCGATCTCTAATTATAACATATCATCCCTATTCACAGAATAATATTATTTGTTAATTTAGTTTAATACTTTTCGAAGCCTACGAAAAGTAAATGTATTTATTTTATAAAAATAACCACAATTTGTTGAGCATCGGTGGCGCTGTAGTCTCGGCACTGGTCTAAGAATCGGATGATTCGTGGCGCCCGGGGTCGATACTGCCATGTACTAATATGTTTTTGGTATTTCGAATTTCACATGTACATATGAAGCACATATGGTGAAGGAAAACGTCGTGCAACCTGTGTACACCTTCGAAGAAATTCAAAGGTGTATGTTGTCAACCAATCCGCACAAGGCCAGCTTGGCTGACTGATATACGTCCCTCGGTGGGGACGTATATGAGTTGTGATGATTCTGTACAATTTAAACAAAATTTTTGATTTCTAATATTTTAATAAGTGATAAATTACTTTTTATTAATAAAATGCGGTTTATTATTAATAAAGATCATTTATTAAAAATTTAAGTTTATAAGTAACCAACCTATATTTATTCATCTGTCATACATAAGTTAGCTACCGTTGCTTAACTTTAGCAATAGTTGTTACTACATAGCAACATTAGAATATAATAAAATTAATGAATTATTTAAATTTTTGTATATGAGTAAAAAATATAAGTTGCGTTAGCACACTGAACCGAACGACAGTATATGCAGCACTTAGGTGTAGACATTATATCACTGGTTGGTTTCTGTGCACTGCTATTTCAGTCTTATTTTCTAGTTTCAACTATATTCAAAATAACGTTTGAGATTTATTTTGACCGAGATGTCAACAAAAGAGTATTTCTGATTATGTGATTAGTAAAAATATTACTTTTGTACTTGAGCTTACCAAATAACATGTTTACATATTAGTCTCAATGTACTATGTTCTCAAATTAGAATTACTATCAAATTAAAAATATCCACCAAAGAGATATTAGAATTTTTTTAACATGTACAAATACAAGATTATTAAAATATTAGAAACTAAAACACAGTGATAAACAATTTAACATACTTTTTGATATCTTCTAATACAAGTAAGGTATATACAGTTTGGAGTGGAACCGACACTGCTTTCGTTCTATTCGCTTTTAAACTATTATTGTATGATACATTTAAGTTTATACCTCCTTCTTAGGAAACGGCGAATCGATGTTGCAATAATAGCGCTCTGGAAATTGATAGTTTCAGCAGCGTAGATATTTTAAATTTATATTCTAGACTAGATGCGTTCTGTGAAATAACAGTTAAGGAATTTAGATATTTAGTAGCTATCAATATGCAGGTAATAAATATTTTCGTGCCGTTTTAAATAAGCCTTGTTCTATGAAATTTCTATTACATACATTCTTTTTTTATTTTGTTTATTTAATATTAATTTCTCATCCATTTAGCAAAAATAAAATAAATAATATAAACTAATTTTGCTTACTTAATTTACAATCAATACTCAAGAAATTATTGTATAATATGTTAATATACAAGATTGTTTCTTTTTATATATTTTTTTACACCTAATTACCGCGTTTAATGCGAAACAGGGCCTGAAACTGTCTGTCCGTGTCTCGCCTCGTACAACGTATAACGTACTAGAGCTATAACGTAAAAGTTAAACTTCAATGTCGTGCAGGAGGCATGACTTTTATCTGGTTTATCGCAGGAAATAGATAACTATACAGAAAACTAATTAAACTTAACCATGGGATTAGACGGGACAAGTAGATTTAGGTGAATCAACTCATTGATTATAATAATCGAAATGAAAAAAGGATTTTAGTAAATAACAGTAGTAGCAAATATTTCAAATATAACACAATAATAAATAAAATCCATGGTTAAATATTATAAAACTAAATATTTTGTACTATAAAGATAAAATTAAAGAGCAATAATTTAATGACAAAATAATATTTGTTTATGTTTGTAAAATATTGAGAAATAAGCAGGCTGCATTACTCGCAGACCCATTGTGGCAGAAAGGTTTATGACTGGCAGGCATATGCCGGGAAATGCAGCATTGGTAGGCTTTTTATAAGATGGATCAACGATTTGGTGAAGATTTTAGAAAGGCGCGAGACGATAGCAGCGTAGAAGTGATCGATGCGGAAATTAATGGGCGATGCCTATGACCAGCAGTGGGATAAGAAACACATTGATTAACAATTTTATAGTTCCATAACTTCTTGGTATGATATCTTCAAATATTGCATTGCATAGTCATATAATTTAGAGATGTAGACCACCTTTATTCGACAAAATGAAAATGGCCACCACGTTGTATCTAAAACAAAGAGATGTTGAACAAGCGAAGGAAATAATTTAGTTCTTTGTCCTGGCAATATCGAGCAGACAGGGAGCCGGCGGGCATGATGATATTAATCGACGCAAAGCTGATTATGCAGTTGTTTCTATGGCTGTCTTTCGCGTTTTCAATTTAGGTCTGGCCCAGTTTAATTTTTCGCGCTATTGCATCCGTTTTGCTTTGTTAGGTACCAAAATAGCCAGATTTAACATTAAAATGAAATGTATATTGACGAGGGCTTTCCTTATCGTTGTACGCACCTTCGTTTTGTTAGCTCTGTAACCGATAACGGAGTTTATGGCCACATGCGGGCTAGGCTCCATCGATTTTTTCGTAGCGCTTACGATATGTCGTAGCGCCGTAGCTGACTCATTTTAATTTTATATTTTAACTAGCTTTCTGCCCGCGGCTTCGCCCGCGTGGATTTCGGGATTGGGTGTATAGAGGGTTAAGGGTCATAGCTTTTGCCCACGGCTACATATACGCGAAGTCGGTTTATGGTGCGAAGATTTTATCGCGCTTCCCGTGGACTATCCGTTTTTCCCAGGATAAAAAATGCCGCATAACTCCTCAAGAATCACTCTATCTATTGATGAAAACCGCATAAAAATCTGTGCAGTATTTTTGAGCGAAGCCTTTATTGCGCATCCCGTGGGATCTGTCGATTTTTCCGGGATAAAAAGTAGCCTATGTTACTCGGGGAGAATGTAGCTTCCAAAGGTGAAAGAATTTTTGAAATCGGTCCAGTAGTTTAAGCGTGAAGAGGTAACAAACAAACAAACAAACAAACAAATAAACAAACAAACACACTTTCGCATTTATAATATTAGTGGGATAATCATACTAGCTGTTGCCCGCGACTTCGCCTGCGTAAATTTCGAGTTGAATGTTATTGATACACAAATCATATTAATATACAATTTTACCGATTAAAATATTTTTGGTATAAAGCAATTCCTTGAGGTAAAGTAAACTCAAAGAATTTCTTTATATACCACACTAGCTTTCTGCCCGCGGCTTCGCCCGCGTGGATTTCGGGATTGGGTGTATAGAGGGTTAAGGGTCATAGCTTTTGCCCACGGCTACATATACGCGGAAGTCGGTTTATGGTGCGAAGATTTTATCGCGCTTCCCGTGGGACTATCCGTTTTTCCGAGATAAAAAATGCCGCAAAACTCCTCAAGAATCACTCTATCTATTGATGAAAACCGCATAAAAATCTGTGCAGTAGTTTTTGAGCGAAGCCTTTATTGCGCATCCCGTGGGATCTGTCGATTTTTCCGGGATAAAAAGTAGCCTATGTTACTCGGGGAGAATGTAGCTTTCCAAAGGTGAAAGAATTTTTGAAATCGGTCCAGTAGTTTAAGCGTGAAGAGGTAACAAACAAACAACAAACAAACAAATCAAACAAACAACAAAAAACAAACACACTTTCGCATTTATAATATTAGTTGGGTTAGTTGGCATTATTCGTTTTTTCCTTCCGCATCTAGTGATTTATGAAAAAACTAACATGCGTAATGAAACTGATTTACACTTAAATATTTTTTCTGTTCTATTATATGTATAGATTAAGCGTGAAGAGGTAATAAACAAACAAACTTTCGCATTTATCATATATTATTTTGATAAAAACTGGTTTCGTTTCATCGTATTTTGGTTCCCTGTTCCATCTCACTGCCCACGAACATGCTAAACGTGGCCTTTGGGGTCTTATAACCTGTGGCTCTGTCTACCCCGCAGGGGATAAAGACGTTATCTTATGTATGTATTGTATCATGATGATGAATTGTCTTTAGATTTTAAATTTCCCATGTAACTTATGTAAGAATGGTGTACATTATAATTCGCAATATTATCATGCCTTGAGTTCATTAAAATGACGATAACTTTTTTTTTAATGAACCGATTTTGATGAAACAAAGTTTAGATATTATTCTGAGTTAAAACAAAGCAAATAGTGAAAGTTTCAAGCAAATCGGTTCAGTACTTTCGGAGATAAACGTGAACAAACATACAGACAGACAGACAGACAAAAAATTCCAAAAATTTTTTTTTGCTTTCTAATAATCTATTTAAGTGCCCCTCTATCCATTTCAGTCAAAAATACTAAATGTACAGACAAAATATTTTTACTGTCTTATTATATGTATAGATATATTGATAGATAACTATACTGATCATTAAGAATTACGTTACATCGTAGACTCGTAACAGAATTGGATGTAGAAGTAAAAAAAAACATTGATAAAAGAAAGTTTACTGGCGACTTTTTGTAAAATAGTTTGTAAGTTAAATACGAGTTTGTGATAGTATTCATATCTAAATAAAACTAGGAAACCCTATTATTTCTGCAATTATTGTATATGATAAGATAACAATTATATAGAATTTATGACATTTTATTAAACTTACCATTATTATAACGCGTAACGTGACGTATCAAACATTATAGTAGGAATCAGTGGTGACAACATGTGATAGTTATTGTAGAATACGAGCACTAATGGTGTGGCAAATTGGGACAGTGGTCCTCGAGGCCTACATAAGCGCGGCTTAAGGCCCGACGGACCGCACGGAGCCGCGCGATTTGCAAGATCCGCTCTATCGCACCTGAACACGCCCAAACAATTTTCACTACTCTACAATAGCGCACGACCATTTTCATAGATTGCATATTCTTAGCTAGACTACAATTGTGTTTTCATTTCATTGTAAATAGTAAATTTGATAAATTTGTAGAATATAAGAACTGGTATTGTACAATAAGTTTATGAATACTTTTGTAATTGCGAATACTTATGTTACCTCAATCCAGATATGTTCTGCTGCTGTAGAAGGCTCCTTTTTTAGACATTGTTTCTTACATAACGTAATGACCAGACATATTGATGTCGAGATTTGGTTCATCTTCACTATAACCTTATAAAGACTAAACTATTTATTTGAGCATTCATTCTTGATTCCATTGGTACTGCATATTATTAAGGCTTAATCTGTATTTTTTTTACGTGTGAATCGTTTTACTATTAATCTAAAATATCATTGTATTGGGGGAAGTTATATCGACAATACGATTCAACGTAAATGCCAATTGTCGAATTGTGATCCGAGTGGCGGCATTTATTGCATAGCACGTCTGTAATTTGCATACGTTTGAATACTAAGTATTGGCAACGTCATGGTTTGAAGCCACTATAATTGAATAGTTCGATTTACGTTTATTGGAATGACTTTGTATTTTATAGTTGGATTGTTTCGTAACTTAGCGCCGACAGGTGTATGGAATATTAGTGCAATCTCCAACATTACCTTGTGTACACCTAATATAACCAAATATTAAACGTGTAGCCGTGGTTTGGGAATCAAGTGATTCGCTTGACTCCATCCCGCTACGTACCAATGTGTTTTTCGTTTATCAAATGTCATATGTACAATTATTTGAGCTATATACTTTGAAGAAAAATATTGCAAAGCAACCCGCATACACCATTTTTTTTTGGACGGACCTATGCTGAAGCCTCAGATGGCTATGTTCAGCTTTGCAATGACTGTAGGCGCACTGGGCCAGCGTGGTCGACTAATATAGTTAGACTCTAACATAGTTAGGGTAGGCTCGTGCTTCTTGATGGGACGTATATGAGCTGTGATGAAAATAGTCCAAAGTTGTTGTTATATGATATATATACACACACATATATGTATATATGTTTTCATGATGAGATATTTGAGGGTTTGTGGATTTGTATTTAGTGAATCTTGTATTGTATTATTCCCTACACAATTCTAGGTTGGCTGGAATTTCGCTAGAGAGAAGTCGAATTTGTGAACTAAAATTAGTACCTTATTTACTTTTTTACTTAGTTATTTATCTTTGACTTTTAATATACATGGGAAAAGATTATACGGACGCGGTACGTATTTCTACGTGCATAGTGCTTTAAATTTTTTTCTTAGATTAGGTACTACTTAAAATTATGCCATGTATGTCAGAATGAGATCTGAATTTTCTTATACTCTTAGATGATATGAAGTAACCTGTTGGGAAGTAAAATTGAAACTGGATGTTATTACTTGGTATGCATTGGGCGGCGCGACGCGTCGCGATCGCCCGCGACGGTATCGGGGCCCCGGTCACGTTTTTCCAATTGTTTTCTGACGACCTGTATCATTCTTTTAAATCAGATTTCATGTTTTTTGTAGCATTGTACGGGCATGGCGTCAGACGTCGTGAGCCGTAATGACTTTCCTTGAGTGGAGTAATATATTAGTGTCATTTGCGCTAGAAATGTGAAACTCAATTTTTTCGCAAGCGAATGATTTACAAATAGCATCCTTAGTATTCATAGAAACGGTGATATACAGCATGACATTTGCAATTTTTGTTTCATTAAGAATTTAGGTGTCAGGGATTGTGGGGAATAAATTGTGTGCGGGTGGCGTGTAGGGCGAAGGGCGCGTGTGTGCACTGTTATGGCGCCTATCATTCATGGGATGCGAATGTTCACGTATTTAACCAATTCGACAAAATTCTGACTGTGATATTTTTCATATCTCTAATAGTCAAACAAAGTTTAATTTACGCTTCGCTCATAAATATTATCATGATTTTTTATACTATTATTTCTTTACTATTTATACTTTCTACTACTACACTGTATTATTCCTATAAGAGTGAATATACGAATAAAGTATCACTCGAGAAGGGTTAATTGACAAACTGGGTCATCATTTATAAAGTTTTAAATATAGTTTTTACGTGCTATCCATCATCTCATACGTCAATAATAATTTCCATGAAGCGTCATGGAAAGTTTGTGGGTATCAATCATTGTAACTTAATTGTGTGGTCAGTTATACTAGTGACATGCTTAAAGTTTTGTCGAACTGTTTTGAAGCTTGAAATTGTTCGTAGATATATGTCTCAACTGCACTTTAATATGTTTATTGCTAAATGCTAAAACTAAGTACTTAAATTTACATCTAAAATCAATTTAACTAACTACACATACAATATAAACACAAGAAACGCTGAATCAATGTAAATAATCATCTATTTGTTGAAGGTGTCTTCGATAAGCATAAAAAAATGTAATATTTGAGTACGCAGGGGAAGAAAATTATAAAAAAAACGATTTGGAGAATAGTAGTTTTGGTATTTCGCTATTTTCCGCGGCTGACAGCTCACGTTTATTTTCGTTTGTTAGGCAGTACGAATTTCGCCGGACTAGCTAGTTTTAAATATGTATAAGTATACTCATCGCAACGTAGAGATTGACTGCATTTTCTATCTGTATCTGTATGACCAATAAATGTGTAATTAGTTTTGTTACTAATTACACATCTATTGACTTTTTTTAGTAGAAATGACATTTAAAAGATATTTGTAAGTGATAATGGTCCATAATGTTCGTATTTAGGAATTTCCATTGATTTCATACAATAAAGCAACTCCTGCAGGAGAGATTAACGAGCCCTTAAGAGGTATTTATCGAGTATGTTTTAACCCTTAAGAGGTTGTTTGAGTTTTTCTATAATAGCCACAAGAATGTTTTAAGAAAATTGGTTCAGGGTAACAAGATTTATTTTACAATTGTTTAAATTTGGAGAGAAGGACAAGTACAAACTGAATTACAGACCATACAAAAAAATTGTCAAAATACTTTTCTCATTAGATATAGATTTCATGTTAACCCTATAGTTTTGTATTATTCTAAATTACTTTCACTTCTTCGATTCCTGTGGTTGTGCCGCAGACACGTTGTTTGCTTGTTTGCCGATATGCTCAGGCAAATGGTCAATGCCTTTTTGTGACATTATAAACCCTAAAGCCATCAATCCATCCATCCAACATCCTTTCAAAAACAGATAGTGTTTTTGTTTTAATTTAAGGGGTAGATAGTGTTCTGGTTAAGTGATAAACTTTTGTAATTTTAACAGTATTCTGCAATATAACAGTGTTCAATTTGTATAGTAATATTAGTATATATTCCATTATTATAGTATATATTACGCCAATTTAATGAAATATGAACTGCCAAGTAGACTAAATCTAGAGTGTAGTGTGTCTAACTTTGCTGTTTGTGTGTTTTAGTAGTTATAATGGCGCTCTTTGGCGGTCAGAGAATCGCGCTAATGCAGCCGTCTCTGGGTGGCTACTTGTTTATCAGGACGATGCTTTGAATAACTTCCTACTTTGCTTTTAAAAAGAGCATGGTATATGGTTATTATTATAAAGAGAGCTTTTCTCTCATTGATATCAAATGGCATAAAAACTAATGTCAAGAAAAATAATCAAATTTATTATTATAAATAACTAAGTTGAATGGCAATGATATATAGTTATTATAAAGCAACTATTGTGATGATTATATACTAATATAATAATTTTTTAGTCTAAAATCTTAGAAATTATTGATTAATCTTGGGAATTGTGGATATCTTGAGAACTACCAGCTGTTTGAAGATAATATTACGGTTTCGACTAGAGGTTGGTTGGATATCATTCCGGTATGATAAGCGCTTCCTTGAAGTTTGAAGATTATTCTAAGATATCAACTAGACAGTTATTATATTATTAACGTGCAGCAAATATATAAGTAGAATGTACATATATTGGGTTCCAACCTAGCTTTTAAGGTTCGATATATATATTTTTGATTTTGATTGGCTGTAACCTGTTTTTGTACGTATCATTAAATAAATAAATAAATAAGCTTCATTCTTATGGGTTTCCTGAGAAATTATGCGAATGAGTACTAAATTTTAGCGCAGACTAGATTTTAGACTGACGCATAAAGAGTAATAGTGAATGTTCAGACTCATGTTTGTGAATATTGATGTTCCTCATTGCGTATTTTGTCACTATTATGCACTACTACACTATTCCTTCTGGATATTAATTATATGTTGTCAAGAAGCGACATTGATTGTTAAATAACAGCAATGGTGATAAATTTTACACACCACACAAATATTTCTTACAAACAAAAGAACTAAGAGACGAGCACCACAAAAAACCTACCGTTTATCACATCTTTTTATGCGAGCACTTTCTTAACTGCCTCAGTCAGTATTGAAATTCTTGACTCTAAGCAAAGTATAGTTCCGTGGACATTTAAACGGCTAAGGCTAGGTTAGTCTCAACAAAGCTTGGTCTAGTTAATAAATCAAGGTGGTGTTTTATACTGTGGACACCGCCTGCAACTATATATGGCACTGGTTCGACCATGTTTGGAATATTATTCTTTTTATTATTAATTGGCAAGGCTGAGGAAGGAGGTTTGGTAATATCATTACTATCGAAAACAGCGAAACGTTAATGAAAATTAGCCCACGTGGGAATAATAAGATGCTAAAAGGAAAAAAAATGCTCCAATCAATTTCTATAAAATTTATGAGCGATCACCTCTGTAACACGAAACAAAAAAATCATCAAAATAAATTAATAATTGATGGAATGATCGCGTAACAAACATAAAAAAAACATACAGACATATTAAGAAGGTTCTCCTTTTTTTGAAATATCTTGAAATCTTAGCTAATACTAAAAAGATTAAAGGATTTAAATGTTTATTTTTAAGAGGAATATAAAGCCTTTAAATTGCTTTTTCATTTTACATTTGAAACCTAAAAAAGAAATTTTGGTGGCTGTAAGTTTGGTGTGTTTTTGTTTATTGCTAATAAAACTATTATGGGTATATCATAGGCTATCAACTATAAGCTATTAACACAAAACAGATTTTATTGCACTGCGAATTGTTAATAAAAATGTAAATTTTGGTACTAACACCGCTTGAGTACCTACCTATTATTATAATTGATAATTTTATGGTTAGATTAACTTTAATGTCCTGACGCCGATTTTATGGTTGTTGGATTACTACTATATTAAACGAGTTATATATAAGAGTGCTAATTAAAATGGAATGACATGAATGATATAAGTGTCTTTTTGAGATTCGAATTATTATTTGAAACTAAATAAGTTGAATAACTTAGTGCCTCACAAAGATTTTACTCACTATACCAGATAAACTTACATAACACATATTTTTTACAAATAAAAGCCAATTAATTGTACTTCATAAAATAAACTGATAGTCCATGGAACTTATATAATAGAAGGTGTACTTCAAAAGAGAGCCAATTTAAAAAGTATATAGTACTTTCAACTTTAAATTCTACCGATTTTGTTATATTGTATAAAAATATTTTTTAATAATAATTTCATATATTCAATTTGATTTTGTTTTCTATGAATATATAGTTCTATTATTTAAATTTGCCGCTTTTAGATACGAACCGATTAATTAAATATGAGACAGCCTCTAGTGGCTTATGATTATCTTGCGGGACCTAAATCACATATTACTAGTTAATATACCAAACCAACAATTATAAAAAATACTAACAGCGCAGCATTTCAGTATATAAATAAATTACCAATAAGTTGGACCAAAAAGGGATATTGTATTATTTATAACGCGAGTGAAGCTACGGGCAAAAAGATAACCATTTATATCATCTTTAGACTTTCATTCAAATATCACGACTATTATACATTTTTCAAAATCATTCATTTTAAACCACAGAATTTGTTAAAATATAAGTTCAATAATTTCGTTCTGAATGTCGTATTTGTACAAATAAAACATACAAATGAGTGGTGATTTCGCTTGATTTCGCTAGGCTACGAGAACAAATGAATGCAATCCGCGCGTGGCGCTAGTTAATCCCATGTCAACATTCTTATTTCATTCCGGTTTATACCTATCTTTACAAAATAATATATTTTTTAGAATAGGAATTGCTTTCGAGCATTTTGGCCTACGCTTACGACTTTAGAATTTCTGTCGCGATTCTGTCGCGATTCATTTTAAGATTTATTTGTTGGGTCGTCGAAGAGATTTTGAGGTCAGATGTAGCACCGAAATACTGCTTCTTTTCGTAATGCGGTGTTTTGTTTTAATACTGTGAACCCAACATAACTCCTCAACCTTCTGACTATAATGACCATATTCATGCAGTTCATCCGGTGATCGAAGCGATTTTCCAATTGGAGTTGCACGAGAATATTTTATTACTCGAAACCATTCGGGTCTCATGTTAAGATTCAATATGTCTTTACGAAGTGGTAATCCCTGTCTGTAATCAGTGAATACGTTACCTGAGATATCACTTAATAGCCGAGGCTTAATCAACCTAATTTTTTGTCAAACTATTTGGGCTTCTCCAGGTCCATAGACATACAGCCGCTTTTTATGAAAAAGAGCTTATTATATAAAATTAATTGACAAGTATTTTAGCACAATAATACGGGATTTTAGATCCAAACTGTCCTACTTTTAATTCATCATTACACTATTATGATCTCCAATTAATTTCGTTTATTGATTCTGAGTTAATACTCGGGTAGCGTATCCAATGGTATGCTACCCTATTAAGATTTATACAACGAGATATGGACGGACAACTCTTTACGGATTTCAGATACTCTTAAGAAATTCTCAAGTTCGAGCATCTTTTCTTCTATACACACAACCCTAGTAATATATACATGTACTTACATATATATATATATATTACTAGGGTTGACGTTGGTTGCTGTTGGCACAACCTCAGGTACAACCGTGTATTCGGTAACATTCTTATTTAAAATTGTCATGCCCCATATGATTTCCATTTGGGCTGTCTCCCATCATGCTGGGTCAGTGTGGGTTACTAAAGAATGTCAGTGTGTTGACTTTTAATTGATAAGGTGGACTTTCTAATGTGGAATCCAATATTCTAATGAGAAATATTTGTTCCGTGTTAAAAAGTAGTATATCCTTCCTATGTTTACTTGATCAAAATGTATACTAAAGTGTAAAAAAAGATGAAAAAAAGTGTATCCGGCGTGGATGTAGAATAAACTTAATCCCTTAATATTCTGTAGAGATTTTATCTTGTCTGGAGCTGATCTTAGAACTACTTAGCCTATCCCACAAACCGTCCCACCACAACCTGCTGATTCCACTACCAATTCCTGCTTGGGGACTGTTTGTTCAATATTTTAATTCATATGAGGAATTCCATTTAATTCATATGATGAGTTTTTTTATAGGATAGGTCAGCAACACCGGGCACGGCTGCTTCGGTGAGTATCTGTGTCGAATAGAACGGGAGGGATCGATTGCGGCAATGCTGGCGGTGGAGGGAGGTTGGAGGGCTGTGGCCTCCTTCTGTGAAACAGTGATGCTCCAGAAGGAGGCCGCCGAGCGGGGTCGGGAGATAGCCGATCCCGCTCAAAGGAGGCGGCACCGGGCTCGGTAGCACAGCTGCGACTCCGCCGCGGGTCGCCGGCGGTCGCGAGCGAATCGCGCCCGCAGATACGGCGACCCGGGAGGGACCACACCCCTTCCGTGGCCGGGGGGCGCCGTCGGTGGTGGAGATCGGCGGAGGTATTGTAGCTTCCCCCGAGGAGGGCTCCCCTGTATCAGCGGAGGCTGGAGGTTCTCGGATGTCGCTTGGCGTTCCCGGGGGCTCCCTACATGCCTGATGAAGGCCATCCCTGAGGTTTTTCGTGGGCAGGCCTCCCCCGTCGGGGGAGGAGAGCCCCACATAACCGCCGGCTCACCACAGCCGGGGTATGCAACTTAATGCATTTTCCTTAGGGGAACAAAAAAAAAGGATAGGGCAGCAAACGAGCGAACGGATCGTTGCTGACCTTTTAAATGGGAATATGCTCTTTTTTTGAAGGTTTCGATATCGCATCGGTTTGGAAATACTGCAGGCGACAATTCATTCCACAGTTTAGTAGCGCGTGGTAGAAAATTTCTGGAAAAAAGCAATGTATATTACAACAATATTTCACTAAGTGGAAATATCATTGATCGTTTTAAAGTGTCGAAAAACATTTTATAGCTAGCAAACGAAGCGAAGCAAAATATGTTGTGTTCGTCCCTCTGATACCTTTTTTTACCTGGTAAAACTTCCGTTTATGGACGTCTGATACCTGTGCCTCTGATACCTGTGGCGTTCCCATTCTTGAAAATATTGAAATTGTGAAACATAATTATGAAAAATGAATAAAAATAAACGTATTATCTGATATCAATAAAAAATATTTACAATCAATATATAAAAGGGGGCAAGGATAGGAGGGAACGATGCAAAATAAGTCTATGTGATGATCTTTTCTTTTGTATATGTCATACGAAGAGCGTCTTGAAATTTATGATATTATCGTTTCATTTAGCCATATAACTCGGAGTGATCTATTCTGGAAAGGCGTTCGCGTAGTGTAGTGTTGATGGATTTTATGCAATTTTCAGTATCTATCACATCCAGGCTCGCCGGCTTACTCCGCTGGGATTACTTCGATCTTTTCTCAATACTTACAGGGCAAATAGCTTGCACCCGTTTCAAAATAACTATTGTAAGAGATAGATAATACTGTCAGTAAGGAGTAACAATCCCTAATCTAATAATTAATAAATTATAAGGTTTTAGTAAGCAGAACCACGCATTATTCAATGGTACAAATGGGGTCTTGGTAAGTGAAAATGACAATATTCTCTGTTTTCTGTAAACTATTATTTAAAAAATATACAACGTATCGCAAATTTGCAATATGTATTACATAACGAATGTGTCAATAGGAAGACTGTTACCAAAACACGAATGGAAAATTTTGCTCCATAAAAGAAACTTGAAGTTATCGCTAAAATGTCACATAAATGTACACTAAACGAATAAAAGTGTGTGTTTTACAATAAAAAATAGTCAATCATTAAAATATCAATCATAACTCTATGATATCTTAACTTAATTTTAGATAAAAAAAAAAAATTAACTTTCGGATCAAAATATGAATGGCGCTAGATTTCTAGCTTCATTATAAAATATGCAAATATTGTCAAGTAATTATAAGTAGTACTCATACATTTAAAGTAAGGTTAAATGTAAGCCATTATTCCTTATATTGTAATTAGAATTAAAAAATATTATCCATATATGAGACGCTAACTCTAACGGACGACACGTTCACCATTCACTTGTTAAGTACGAATCAAATCCATGTAGTGACGATATGCGGGGAACGTGCACAGAATACATTTTTGGTCATAGAAACCATTTTCAATTTCACGGCTCAATCTTTGTGTGCTCGGGGTGAATATGTAAAAGGGCATTCGTTGGTGTCAACAAAGTGTAATGGTTTTGCGCGCTAGCACGCTTGATCTATGTGTTAGATTCGAGGCCCAGACCTAAAGCAAAAAAGGTTTCTGGATTTAGCTACTATGAGATTTTAATTTTTTATTTTGCATGCCCTATTTAAACACCAGTTTTAAGAGCATATTTCAAGTCAATACAGCTGTATATGCAGGTTTGAAGATTTGGAGAATTTAGTACCAAAATGTTACCTGGTGCTCAATAAGAGCATATCGAGACAAAACGTCAAATAAAGCAGCATCATGTTAAAATCACCATTGTCAGGATCACGTAAAAAAAAGTTGAACTAGAGATAGATTTTATGCTCTTGCGTATATTATTGGTATATAAAAATGGAGAAATACAACGCATCCAATGCTTGCCACGAAAAATGGAATAAATATTTGCTACAAAATATCCCTGGTACTTATAAGCTCCCTTCGACTTTTGACAAATTATTTAAGAACGTGTGTGAGGGGAAACGTGGCCTATTATATGGATGATTGATAGTGCTGATAGCAAATGATGCCTTTTTAATATTTTTGACTTAGTAGTTCCATGTGAAAAGACGATGAGGTTACTCTTTGTGTAGAAATCTTTCATCTGTTATATATGTAAATGTTATGTGATATAATAAATTAATTTACGAGAAATATAATGGTTCCGCTTATGTCCTAACTGAGATTAAAATTAAGAATATCTGTATGTACTACAAAAAATATTTCAGCTTTTCAAATTTTTTCCACATTTCATCCACTTAATATGACCCTCTGTAATTAGAGAGATAGTTTTCTATATAAAATAATAATATGTAACGTAAATAGGTATAACTTTAGTTTAAATAAAAAATATCATTTTCTTAAATATTATGATTTAGACTGATTCCGAGAATATGATACAAATAAATGTGTAGTACATTTATTAAGTAAAAATTATATTTTAAACTTATACATTTATTAAAAGGCTATTCCATAAAATCACGTCAGAAACAATATCCCAACCCAAGCCACTGCACCATGGAGCCAATTAATTTAATATTAATATTATATTACGGTAATATTATAACAATATTACGGTAATATTATGAAGACAGCATTTTTTATTCCTATTGTAGTGTTGCTCTAGAGTATTTGAGCACTCACACAGCTTTCCCATTTTATTTATACGAGGGAATCCATCATCTTTATATCGGACCCTGTTATGACAGCCGCGTAAAGGTTGTTATGGATATTAGGCGGAATTAACAACAGTTGCGTCACTTTTGACGTTAAATAATGTGTTTATGAACCGTTTAGAGTGAAAAGTTGATATCAAAGGGCGTATCGTCGCACGAGTATTTACATCTGTCGAGTTACACCGCAATTTTGATTTATTACAATATAGATAATTGTATTTTATATGAATCATAAATAATCATATACGTAATCGTATAGATTTATTTCTGTGGCACAAGTTGAAAAATTAAACTTTTTTTTATTTTGACGTCAATAAGTGCCACAATTATCTCAACCACGTGTTATAGTTTATAATCATTGATAGACCTCTCCTAAAATATGACCCCATTGTGAGTTGCTGGGAAGCGCTAGAGCCTCGTTCATTGATCTGCAGGATTTACTCTGAGCGACTGAATTTGTATTAGGTATACTTAGTATGTTATTCTAACCTCCTACAGCCATATCATAAAACGCTATAAACTTTAATGAAAGATAAATGAGTCATAATTCGGCGTGAATGTATAAGTTCTCAGTAAAATTAATAATTAAATATTTATATTATTGAAGTTACAATGATTGGTGTAAGCTAACAACAAATGTTAGATAAGTAGATGTTAGAGCTTGTATTCGAACAAGTCAGTAGCATGTTGGGTAGTAGTTTTCACAAACTTCAGGGAAATCAAACCTAGCGAACTTATATGTTTGTGTACTTTCTAAAACATGAATTGGAACTACAAGTGTATTATGGGTGTTCAAGAGGTAGCTATTTTATGAATCATTGTTTAGATCTAACACGGGCAGTGCAGGGAAGTCGGTGGCCGGGGAAAGTTGCGTTCCCCTCGGGAAATCAGCACAACAATTACATCTCAAATGCTACTTCCAATATCACCAAGCAAACCTTTAAAACACCTTTTACGACGTATTTTCGATTACTAGTCTTATTTCGCAGTAGAATATATACAGTTATTAGACACTTGTCTCGTTGATAATAAACCACACAAATATAACGATGACTAAATAAAAAAATTGTGTGATCCTTGACTGTGAACTCCTTTGAAACCAGAGTATTTTTAGCTCAGATTTAGAGAAATAGTATATCTATTCATTCATAATGCAAATAAAATTTAGACCAACACTAATAAAAGAAACGCGTTCAAAGTCATTTGACAATTTCGATAGCTCGTTCGGTTTTCTTGTAATGTTTACGAGTGTTTATAAAATTTTATTAGAAAGGTATTTTATATAGACTAAGTATATCATTTGTTAACACATTATTTACTTAATTATATACATAACAATAATTTTATCCGAAGCGAAAAAATGTTTAAATGGTTCTTTTAGCGATTTCGGTTGTTGTAAGTATAAACTATAAATATAAACTATATATAAGTATAAACTAGACTAACGTTACTGTAAGTATAAATATTTGATAAGCGTAACACAAATATTACTACAAGTGCAAACGCCGCAACCAAGAGGCCAAAGTTTCTAGCCCGGTCGCAAAATATAATAATGCAAACAATAATACAAAAATTTAAATATGCACCTAGTTCGGAAATTGATTTCTATTATTTACAGTTATATTTTAGAGAGGACAGACTTTATTGTTTATTTTTTCGTAGTGAATACGCTTCAAAACTACTAACCAATTTTGATGAAAGTTAGTACAGATAGTAGTGGTTACTACACAGAGTAGAGAGTTAGTAGTATACTAGATGTTTACTATGTGGACAAATCTTTTTCTTCGGGAGAATTCGAAATACAACTGAACGGATTCGTAGTTATTTCGTATTGGAATGGTCGACATTGGGAAGAATATAATAATAGTTTTTACCGCAAAAGAACATATCATTTCTATAGGAAAATCCCATACAAATCTGACGAATTCGCAGGAGGAAAGTTAGTAGAAGACAGATTATGAACAATATCAGTAGTGGACGTTAAGCACTTGTCTGGCGGCGGGAGGTATTGTGTATTTACGCCGATGCTCAGTTGTGTAAGTCAGGTCTTGGTAATACTATGAATATTCATAGGCCTCCATCCTCAGGGACAAGGATGGGACCCTTCCGAGCTGAAGAGAGGAAACGCGGATGGTGAGTTTCAAAACAATGTGATATTATCGCGGCGTTTAAGCGGCCCTAATAAGATTTACCTCAATATTAATGCGCATCGCGGCGTCCATTATTTTGAGGTATTGTCTAAATACTAACGGAACACTCCCTCGATTCCATTTATAAGCGTTTGGATATAATACTTCAGCGGTAAATGGCTGGGAGCGACGATACGGAAACTATTGTTATGTTACAGCTTGTACAAAATTATAATATACCCACTGTTTTTTCGACAAAGAAGCGAACCCACTATTACAGAACAATCGTGTCCTTCCAACCTTTTGGCGTATAAAAGAACGGAATGATTAATTGTTTTCCCGACCTCTTCAAAACACCGTCTTATTCTTTTAAATACTTCCGTTATTTTCCGACTCGATGACGGCGAGAGGGTGATTTTCGACTATAAATTAATATTAAATTACGGATTACTGTTGAAAACATATTTTCAGCGTTATTTTTGTGAGGGCGGTATTTTTCTTGGGAAAGACAAAATTAATTCTTATTTTGCAAAGATTCTGAGAAGTGTGTTAGTTTTATATGTAGAATAACTTTATTTTACCGGTACATAATTCTGTTCAGTTCATAATAAAATACATTTCGAAATATGAAGATGCTATAAAAATGATTTTATTAGTGAAAGACTGGTATTGTGTTATTGTCCTTAGATTAAACTAATACGTGATTATCAGCGTCAGTCGATCGTGTGAGCGCGGCCTCGTGTGGGTAGTTCGCTTGGTTGCTCTTAACACGGTCACTAAAAGCGGATCGCCGTAATCAAGAATTACCGCCAAACTTGCATTGACACTATTTTAGGTAACAGTTTAAAGGTTTTCGCTTAGAGAGTATAAACAAATCTAATACCCATACCTTATATTTACGAGTTTAGTTTGTAAAAGTGGCACAAAGTTTAATCAAAAATTAATATAATTTATTTCTACATGTTCGAAAACAAAAGCGTGGATAATAATATTCTATGTAACCTAACAACAAAATAAGGAATAAACTCGAATGAATACTAATGGAATGTTTCGAATTTAATGATCTTAATAAAATATAATAATACTTACATTAAAAATATTGACTCACCGTAGACTTGTGAGCTAGCTCACAATTCCTTTATTTACAACGCATTTTTTTAAATTTCTTACATCAATTAGCCTAGCTCAAATCAACTGCATGACTTGTGTTATGGGATCTAGGGTAACGGATAAACATACATGTATTACATATAAAGAATAAAAAGAAGACATGCTTGGCGATTAGATTAACCAATTAAGAGACTTGTTGGTAAAAAATATACTTTGCTTTTGTATTGTAATAAACATTTGTCTTTCATAAATTTAAATATCATCATTAATATACCCTTATTAAATAGATTTAATATCAAGTAAATGATAACAACGTTCGGGACAAATTTTTGTGATTCAATAGCTGCTTGCCTTGGTATTAAATTGTTCTGTGTATTCTGCAAAATAAATTCTACAATGGTATTGTTGTGAAAATGTATAATGTGAAGTAACAAATATCTAAATTTATAATTATTACAACATTTCTATCTTACAATTTTTCATAATTAATATCCATTATAATTCCATGTCAATAAAATCTTATGGTTTTATTAGAATCGGCATGTCTAGTATCAAAACGAGTGTTGAAAGCTGTAATATATGTAAGGAACCAAAGAGAACTGTAAGTTATATAACAACATGTCTTTTGGGAAAACCGGTCCATTTGCAGTCGCAAATGTGCTTCCGAAATTTACCTACAGTATGTTAAAATCACGCTATCAGCGGTACTATAGTAGAATATCAGTTTCTATTAAATTTCTTACTCCAAGTAAGTGAAAGAATTTATTCTGCTGCTATATGGTGACTTTACATATACGTACAACAAAGAAGTATTTTGTAGTTTAATTTGTGGTGAAGGCGTAATCATAGTCAATGTTTCATTATTTATATACGAATCATATGAGAGTTAAGCGAATAAAAACTTTATCTTCATAAAATAATATTAATACAGAATATTAAAAAAAATATCTTACAACATCTGCCTGTAAAACTGCTTAATGAATTTAGTTAGATAAATTATATTGAATGGTCTATCTGTATGTCATTAATTCGTAAGAAAAATATATAATTCCTACTAGGAAAATAATAATAAAGCGGGGAGGGGAGATATATATCTTTTTATAGTGCTATACTACAGCGAACTTGCTAATATCGCGCATTTACGATTAACGATTAAGGATTGTAATATAAATAAACATGTATATTGAATATATATGTTTATTTATATATGTGTATAAATAAACATTTTGTTAATGTGTTCTAGTTTCAGTCAAGGAACAAAAGAACAAAACTTATGACTTGAAAATGAAATCTTACATCAAGTTTGAAATTAAAGAAATAAGTGTATTCCACAATACAAGTATTTTTATATAGGTAATAAAAATGCTCAACAGTAATAAAAAACTTACAAAACGAACTAAAGCTACATTAGTACTGATGTGCCGCCTTTAAAAAATACCGCATGTCTATATTCCTTATTTGGGGCAACATTTAACTTTTAAAGAAAATTATGCCCCACATAAATGATGTGGTTATTATCGAGTAACCCCATCGCTGAAGTAAAGAAAACTTATCGACCTATAAGTATACCTATCACTGTAAGCCTGGTACTATTTGTGACAGATAGTACTTTCGGTTTATTAATAGCTTTATTAATGTTCTTTTGTTCAAAATAATGTCAATGCAATGAGTATTACTTTGTAGCCGGCGTAACTATTATGGTGTAAGTCTTGATAAGATAAAAAAATAGCGTCCTTTAACGCTTTTTTTAAAGGTTTGTACATAATTCAAGATAATTCAGAGCAAATGGAACTAAATATATATTAAGTAACAAAATTTAGAAAATTGCATCTTCTTCTTCTTCTTCTTAGCCATTTTCTACCCTATAGGTGTAGGCCTCCTTCATTTTATGCCATTTCCGACGATCTTGGGCGGCTTCGATCCACTTCACTCCTGCTGTTTTTATAATGTCGTCGCACCAACGCATTTTTGGCCTTCCTTGTGGGCGTTCCTCGCCCCACGGTCTCCACTCCACCAATGCTTTGCACCACGAGCCTCGATTTCTGGCGACATGGCCTGCCCACTTCCACTTTAAATTTGTCACACGTTTAGTGACATCAGCGACTTTACTTTGCTGTCTAAGCCATTTATTTCGTTTTCGGTCCCTCAGTGTAATTCCCACCAGTTTTTCTTTCGATTGCCCTCTGAGTCACTTGGAGTTTATGGAGAATCTCCTTTGTGAATACCCAGGTTTCAGCTCTATAAGTGAGCACTGGCAGGATACACTGGTCATGTATACGTGCTTTTTGTTTGCAAAGAATAAGAAAGAAAATTGCATATACTTTACTTTTGTAAATTGTCATATAAATATATACATTAACATGGATACAAAATATATCAATCGTTATATATGTATATTCATTATAATACGACTTCTACGATTCATATATACGACGAAAACTTAAAATTTTTGTTAACAATTTCTGTCTAGCTATAGTATAAGAACAATAGAAAAAAAGTTTTCATTGTAATTATATTTATGGCAAGATTAAGCATATAGGATGGTACCTGTAACATCGGAGAGGGTCATGCAAGGCAATGTAGGACATGCAAATTCTTTCATTTATATATTATTACTTAGCATAATTTCTGTAATTACCATATAATTCGCAAAAATGTGAGATAGATCATTTCAACGCATGAAACAAATTTCACGATTTAAAAGTGGATCAAGCTTGAACTCCACTTCTAGTTGTAAAAATGTCCTTCGTATGTAGTACCCACATTTTTATGTTATTTTGAGAGCTACAGCTATTTCATTGCATGTATAAAAATACCATAATTATGTGAAACGACTTTGCCCTCGATCTATTATATTAATAAGTTACCTAATCATCTTACAATATTGCTGTGCTTGTGTGTGACTGAACTCCTTCTCTATATAACTAGATAAATTTTCATGGTATTTTTCTTGCATTTAGATTCACAATTTGGTCTATTACATAATAGTTTTTTAAAACTTCTCTTATTTAAGACTAGTTATTTAATTTCGTATATACAACTAGTTAAGTTATTTTATAAAAATATGCTCCTTTTGCTCTTTCTCGTAACAATATTGGATACTGGACATTTTCTACAAATCTATTTGTATGTATCAAATGTATTTTAAGTACACAACACAATTAAAATTTCACATTGGATCCAATAGATCAACTAGTGTCGGTCTGACGGGGGTTTTCACCTAACAAGAGGTTGTCGAGCCTGGCGAATGTTAAACACCACCCTCATTAACTAAGTTTTAGGGCTGTTTCACTTGTCCTTAATACAGCGGAACATTTAGCTTGTCTTGTATATTAATTAACGCGGGCCAATTGTCATTATTAACTACCTTCGGTGAAGGTAACAGTATTCTATTTTCTGTTGTTATTTTAAGTAAGTTTTAATCTCATAATAAAAATAAGTAAAATTAACTAAAATATTTGCTTGATTATTAATGTTGCTGATGTGGCCTCAGGAGTAGGTCATTGACTAAAATTATTTGAAAATTCTCATATCCATTATATATTTGGTCATTATATCAATATATTTAGGCGGTTTACGAAGTTAGAAAAAATCAATTAAACTAATGTTGAAACTGTAACAATAAATAATTTAAGCTCGTGTTATGTCATATGGATTGTTGTTACGAGTATGTCCATCAGCGATTCGTGCCATTTACAGTCTCTCTGGCGGTTAGAAACATTTATGATTGTTTAAATAATATTTTTTGTATATAAAAAATATCACACAATCAACAAAAACAATAATTTAAAGGTTATATTAGCAAACACTAGTGAGTAAAGGCTATTATAAAGTAACTGATTATATAAATGATCAGACTATATGCAACTAGAGACAGTATTATTCATTGAACAATTTAACTATTAACAATTTAGTTTTATTATAAGGTACACACAATTTTTTTATCATGATGTACTATTTTTTGATATGTAATCATGTAATATATATGTCGGCATACTTACAATTGTAATTGTATTACTATACATGATTGTCATAATTTATATAATGTAATGATATTGTAACTGAGTTTGAAAGCAGAAGATATAAAAATAAATGTTCCGAGTTTTTTTTTCTTCTCGACAAAGATGATGATGAGATTTCTTAATTTCCAGAACAGGTTTAGAATTAATTGACGTTAATAAGTGCCTGTAAATCTGCTGGACATACTCGTAGCTACCTCTGCCCAAACATATTCATATTTGTTGATTCTGTGTTGCTAGTATCCAGCGCCTTCCTGCAATCTTCATCAAATAGTCGGATCACCTTGTGGCTGACCTGCTAATTAGAATCTCTCCGCTTCAATAGTCGTCAGTCCTGCGAGTATGTGCTCTGTCCACATTACTCGTTCTTAAAATTCATAATTCAGTTCGTATTCATGCATTCGGCTCTCTTCTCTAGCTTTTTACACATAGCGTTTCAAGTTAGATAGTCTTTCCTTGGATGGACACGAAATAATAAACACTAAAAAAGAGAATTACTTTTATTTTAACAAAATTCTAGACAGCAAACAGTGACGTTCCACTGTATAAAGAAAATTTAATTTTCTTGTATAAAAATATATCATAATCGTTTGATATTTTTTTTAATACAGCACAGTAAGTCTGAGTTAGTTATGCTCAGTGCAAATAAGCCGGAAAACAGCCTTTGAAACGTCATGATTCGTTGAACGCAGCAGGCTTTGACGGCGGTGCCCGCTGCCATAAGCTACATACCCGCTTTGTTCATAAACGGGTTAAAAATATTGTTTTATGACATGGTTACAGCACGGTTAGAAAATGTCGTTGGGAATACATAAATATAACTTCTACACTTGCGAGGTTTATTTAGTATAAATATATATTATCAACTGTTTGAAACAATTATCATCATCATCATCAAGGTCCTTTGTCCCCTAGCTGGGGCAGAGGGCGTCCACAGTGAGTCTCCATCCCGCACGGTCTTGAGCTTCGCATTTGATTTCGCTCCAGGTTTTTCCAATGGCCTTTGCTTCGCCAATGACAGTCCGCCAAATCTTGTTTTGGACAACCACGTTTGCGCTTTCCTTGGGGATTCCAGTCTAGGGCTTGCCTCGGTATGTGGTTTGGATCCCTTCGGAGAGTATGGCCTATTCAACTCCATTTGCGGCGTTTGATCTGCTGGTCGATCCGACTTCATCACAACGTTCCCAAAGCTGCTCGTTGGGAATATTTTCTGGCCAGTAAATACCCAGGATGCTGCGAAGACATCGGTTGATGAAAACCTGAAGTCTGTGCGAGATGTCCTTTGTGACCTTCCACGTCTAACACCCGTACAGTAACACGGATTTGAAACAATAATTCAATCAAATTAAGCTAACTTATTGCTTTTCCATTAAAATCTTGTTTGCATATTTTATCAGAAATATTAAAGGTATTTTTTTTAGTAAAATATATAGTTAGTTCTAGCCACTAAAAACAACAGAATCCAATATAGTGAGCTTTGAAAACTCTAAAGGCAATTGCAAATTTTTCATAGGAAATAATTAAGTACCATAATTAAGTTTCTTTGCGTTCTATCGAAAACGATTTATTACTTAAAGTTGAAGCACAGCGAATCGCAACCGTTCTGAGTGAAAGCTTAAAGTTTCAGTGAGGCAGTTACGCTCCCCTTCCGGGCGATCAACGTAAATTATTCCCCCAGAAGAAATCTCCACGGGATGAATGACGGATAAGGGACGAGCAGTTTTATTGCCCGCACCGGCCCGCGTTTGTAACCAACTTAAAAATCGACCCTAGAATGTTAATTGAGGGATAATGTAATTCAATACTGTGCTCCTTTTGATTTAATTACGGATGAAAAAGAGGCAGATGTCAACAAACGTGATGGAATTACGGCCTGACTGATATTTCGCAATAAACTTAATGAATCTTCGAAAATTTGTTCTCGGGAGGAATTCGACGGTAGATATCTAATAATTCGGTATCTTTAACCATTTAGCAATTCTGTTCTAAATGGTTTATGGTAGTAATTTCCCGCGGCTGAAAGCCGTTGTAATTGATAATTAAAAGGCTCTTACTGCAGCTGTTGCTGGCGTCATTTTGAGTTTTAATTTTATGTTACTACAATAATACAATGAAAAAGCAATCAGCCGAACAGGATGTGTAATAACGACCATGAAAACTCCATTTACTATATTATAATTTGTCTGAATGAATATTCCGTACTTATTAAGTTAAATGAAGTCTACGGCATCGGCTTACGGAGATCTTGCAAATATAGGAAAAAATCAGCAAGGGATATTTTGTCTCTTTCATTCTATTTTTAGAGAGTTGTCTATTATGACCAGGCCTATATAGTATATGAGCTCAAACTTTGATAAATGTTAGATCACATTTAAACATTTTCAATACAATTTTAATTGATTTATACACTAATTACAAAACCCGGATGATTTCCTTAATTATTAAATAACTGAAATCAAATATTTACACAATATTTAATAGATATTAAACTAACTAATGATGCAATTTTTGAGAATAAAATATGTTTGAATATTGAATCTAACTGCTCTTACACATCATTGATAAAATAGATCATAAGGTAACAGTGGTGTCGGTAACGGAGTTTAATGTTCTATTAATGATTTTGGGTTTTTTCATTTAGATGAGATCTGATTATAATTTTAAACACATCAATTTTCTATATCCGTCAATATGTTATGTTTTATTATATAACATAAGGCCCCTTATGAACAGAAGGTTCACTTGATGGTAAGCGTAAGCGACCGCGGTCAATGCAGTACCAGAGGAGGCACAAATATGTTTGTTGCCGGCCTTTTAAATTCGAATACAGTGATTATTAATTCCATATTTTCACAGTTGTATATTTGTCACACAAGGAAATCAGAATCTAGCGTTATTAATTATAATACAGTTAAAAGTTTATCAACAGTTTATGTATAGCAATAATTCTCAAAGTGTCCCAGGTAGATTTAGCGGGGGTTCTACGATGAGCGTGAAAAAAATAGGGGTCAACAATCGTAAGCAGGGGTGCATGAAAATGTATTTAGTTTCGATAGTGAATAACTAAAATCTAGGAATGTTGACTTCTATCAATATAGGCAGATAATATTTAAAGAAGGTCAGCGACTGTTACTTGTAAAAATTTGCATATTTCAAATTCAGTACATTTTTTTTCGAGATTTAGATATTGGTAGTAATATAGCTGCAGGGGGTCCACCAGATTGAGCAAAATTTTGAATGTTGTCTATGAATCAAAAAAGTTTGGGAATATCTGATATATAATATTATTTAAAATCTACGCTAATATTAAAAAGAAGTAAAGTTTGTGATTTTAAATGTTTGATCTGATTTTGTTTAAGTTTGATATGATTCCTTTGGAGATATGGTGAGGGATATAGGATAACAATCAAAGGAAAATATAACATCAAGAAATTCGACACAATACGGACGAAGCTGCAGGTAGAAAGCTATATCGTATAATTTGTGATCAATGTATTAAATTTTTAAGGATACATTACAATATTTTATTTTATTTTTATTTTTATTTTTCTCATCAACAGGTTTCTACAGCATTTGTGACAATAAATATATAAAACAATTAACACTTAGACAGTGCTTCAGCCAATTACAGAAACCCACTTTGTATTCTGTTAAAAATTTGCAAAAGGGGTCAGGGGTTGAAACTAATTTCACATTGATAGACATAAAAAAACTAAAAATAAATACTTATTTAAAAATTACAAAAAAACCTAAAAATAATATAATAGGTACTGTAGGTGTGTGTTTAGTGTGTGTGTGTGTGTGTGTGTGTGTGTGTTTGATGTAGTGTATGTCTGCGTGCCGCGAGTGTCATTATTCCACGTAAATTTGTCAGCCGAGAACAGTGATCGAGATTGTGAGCCAAAGCAAGCGCGCGCAGTTGGTTCGGTAGGCAAGAATACGGTATACCCACATGTATTCACAATTTCGTGAGGTTTGGTTTACATGGCGACCGAAACAAATGTACAAAATAATTTTAATAAGATTCAAAAATAAATTTAATTATATTATTGAATTGTATTAAAATTGTACTAATTATTGTATTAATTACAATATTAAATAAATTATTTTCCTTCTGATTATAAAAGATATTTAAATTATACTTTTAGTATATTGGTATAAGTAAAAGAGGAACAGCTTTGTATGTTGCGCTAGACGGCACGGCATAACTCTTCCCGTCTGTCACTTCCTGTAGGGAGCTTTTCTTCATGCGAAACAGTGCCGGCGTATCATTGCGCAGAAATGAGCCTTCATACAGTGATTTAGATATAATAATCTCTGAGAAACGTGCTTAATCCTCTTAGCCAAAGGGACTCAAAAACTCATTCGCTCGACATAATCGACACGAATTTTTCACGTATATTTCTTTCACTCACAAATCCAATTTAATTAAGGCGAGGAACTCGCGGTTAAAATCCTATTTAAGCCGTTTTTATTACCGCCCGTCAGGGAAAGACGGTTCACCACAGCGCTCCAGGAATTTGAACGCGACTGAGGATAGCCCGGGCTTTATTTCCCAAGCAGAATGGTAAGTGATATCACTGGTTATTTTAAATCGGTATTAATTGACTGCCAGCAGTTACTTTGATTGCGCATCTTCTTTCGGAACGTCTTTCCGGAAGCTCGATCTTTGAAATATTATTATTTGAAAAATTTGCGTGTAGTAATAGCACGAAAAATAGAAACACTTCATTTAGTTTTTCAAGTGTTAAATATTACTGTTTATTTGTTATCGTGATAGCTGTTTTATTAAATCTTTAAGTGGTATTAGTCATCATCGTCAATAGTAGTTGAATATTTAGGCAAAGTCCAGGTTGCCCAAAGCATCGACCTCATATTTTCAAATGAGTTTCTTGGCAGATGTAAAAAGGTTGTTTAAAGATCTTTTCATTCACCATAAAACAAAAACATAGATTTTTCTAACTTAGAATAATAGTATCATTACTTCTCTAAAAGTTAAAAAGTACATAAAAGTAAATCAAAAAAGGATATTTGACGGCGTTGGGTTTTATTGACTTTGCAGGACATATCTCGTGGAATTTCTTATGTGTGCTTATGCTCGAAGTGGTTATTCCAGTTATAAATCAACAGTATCTTATAGACATTTATGATGAAATTTTCCATGTAGCACGTCAGTTATATTCGCTAGTAAGCGATTAAGTAGTAATAGGATTGTATGTAGCATACAGTTGTTCAGTCGGATCCCGAGAGACTTCTGCTCAGATGTTGCCCTCGATCCGGTAACAGCGAATTAACTCGCTTGTCTTGATACGCTGCTGCACTTAATACTCGTATGTCAGTTTATGATCACAATTATAACATGTTAGCCTTCGGATTTTGAAAATTTGTCATTTTTTAACAAAAAATTAAATTTTTATTCATCACAAAGAAATCTTTAACATTTTCAAATAGTAAGAAGATGCTTAGTCTGCCTGTACATATAATTTAAATTTCAATGACGTCACGTCGAAACAGTTGAATTGATATCAATAAAATTAAGCATGATAGTTGAAAAATCCGGGAAAATACATAGGATAATTACTGTCATGAGAAAATATGTCTTTTGAAATATCAAGAGTGGTAAGCTAATCTTAGCTAGCTAGTTCTAATAGTTTATAACACTACAAGGAAGGAGACTATACCAGAGTCGTCTGCTTGGGTACTTTCCGTAGCTTAATTATTTCTGTGCTGTATTGCTGTGTTCCGGTGTGAAGGACAAGATGGGTAGTGAAATATACTGGGTACTGTGACTTTAAATCTTATATCTTTTTTTTTACTGGGGGAAATGCCCCTGACACCGCGCTGGCTAGGCGCGGCCGTGTGTGGGGCTCTCCGGTCAAACGGATCGACATACCCACTAAAACCCCCCGGTGTTCTCCAGTGCCTATATCGGGGCGCTGTGGCGGGGTGCGCTTGCGCGATTCTACCGCCACAACACCCACGGGCCGGCTCGACCTAGTGGTGATCGAGCCACCGCCAGGGAGGGATTGTCCGAGAACACTTGGTCAATCCCCCAGGTAGCGAAGCACCAAACTGCGTACGCGGTAGCCAACCGCGCACGCTGCCTTCCCGACAGACTTATTAGACGGGCAAGTTTTCACTCACCTATGTTGGCATCATACACTATGGTTTTTTTTTGAATTCGCTTCGTAATTTCACACAATCATGTCTGTCTAGGCAACTGAAACCAGTTACTATAAGGCAGTTCATTGTTTGTCAATACACAGTCTTAACATAATAACTTTGTATGTATTTTTGTTTTACTCATAGTCAATAATCAGATAACCTTTAGGATTTTCAACGTTTATTTTCTTTCATTTTAGAGTTTGGTAGTAACATTGCAGTTACTTGGTCGTTCGTCCTAAAGTGCTTCGTTCTAGCGTTACGAATCTTAGTCGACCTATGTATGGCAAATACATATCAATGAATGATGGTATTCTTTTATCTTTACGAGTAAAAGTTTTAGTACGCTTTTGTGGACGCATGTCATTTGGAACTTGGTAAGAAATAATTATGATTTTAAAGCGCTACCTACCATTTTCAATCATGTTAACTGGAATTAAGTAAGCAATAATTACTTTTTATTATTTAAGCCGCTAGCTTGAAGCCTTTGGTTCTTACTTTCCATTATGTAAGGTTACCCTTTTTTATAAAATTTCGTACCTAGTCATGTCAATTATCGTGATTAAGACAGCTTCATTGTGAGAACCTATGGAATTAAATTCTTTGTCAATTTCTTTTATTCGCAAAGAGCAATCTCAGATAAAACGAGGTACGTAATTATAGATTCAATTTGTACTTCTCCAAAGAATTTGAAAGGGGCCAGCTTAGGTAATGATGCGAGAGTGTATGCATAATTTACCCACAAACAGCTTGTTTCATAATGTTGTTAGTTGGTAATCTCGCCGGAAAACAGCTAGCAACATTATTTTGCGCTGGCTTAAATATTAAAATAATTTATTTTCGACGCTTAGCAGCGATGTGAGAGCTAAGTAGGGGATCTCTACAATTCAAATATAAATTGAAATTTGAACGACTGTATAGTGTATCGAAATATTTGCAAATATATAATATAATATAATTTGGAGTTCTGTAATCTTTTGTAGTTAATAACACACATTACTAAAATGTCATTGTTTTTTATATAAAATAAAATTGTGTTATTTACATTATCTTAACTCATGAACGATTAAACTTATTTAAATGATTACTTATTTGTTGATTTCATTTTCATCTAAAATAGAAGAATAACTATTAAATGATTAATAACAGGGATAGGAAATTATAAGATATGGTTTAATAAATAAAAAGGTAAAAAATCTGTTGATATATTTGATTGGCTCCGATAGAAATCGATGACCAACAAAAGTTAAAACGCTGTTTCGAATTCCGCCCGAACCGAATATTTTATTTGCGTTTTTTCTAATTTTTACAATAACTTTGCATTTTTAATAAAATTCGAAGTAATTTACACAAAAAAGAAATAATGAAGAAATATATTTATTTCTGGAATATTGACAGCTTATATTTATTGACAGCTTATAGTAATTAATTATGTTCCTGTTTTGCTTATCAGCAAATAATTATTGTCAAATAATAGGTTTATTTTAAGTATTTTGGGGTACATAGTAGTATAATTCTAAAATTTACCTTTTGTTACAGGCACACTCACAATAAATACGCGAATATTCGAAGTGTTTCTGATATTTTATGCCTGTAAATTTGCGTTGGAGTTCTATTAGTAAACAAAGGGGTCGTTGTTTGAATAACAATTAGGCAGCAATTTCACAATCCATTTGCGAAAATTATACTATAGAATTATGGCTAGAGGACGAGTCGTTTCGTAAAGCTGGATCAATTCCTTCACAGGCTACCTTAAGGTAATAAAGACGGCGTCGTCTCATATCGCGATTAAATTATCATTGCAAAGTCCGACAGCTGCACTTAAGTTATAGCTCCCTTGGAAATATTCTATCATCTCATCGCTTATGTTTGGATTACTTTGGCGATAAAATACGAAAAATACTTACTTCCATACCACTTCCCTTTTCTTTGTAATTTGTAACAGGCCTCTTGCTTTGAATGTTGATGATAATTTGAGTGATTTATGATGCGTGCCGTGTACGCGTACGAACAATTTATTATTACAGTTTGACAAAAAGAGCTGTAAAATTGATAGATTCTATTTCTAGCAACTTTTTCAAGAATATTGAATTCATATTATAAACATCCTTATTTATTTTACCTCTAGGCCATTGGTTCCATCCAATATCGCTATGACTTAACGAGGTAAAATGATTTACTTTCGAATTGTAACAATAGATACAGCCGATAGTTACAAATAATATTTATTAAACAAAAAACAATGCACAAAAATAATAAAAAATACAAGATACAAGAAGAAGATTACAAAGATTTTGATTTGATTTTATTGAAACTAACATCAAGAAACTTACGATTGAAAATAAGTTATTGTGAAAGTTCGTACTATTTCTCATTAGCAACATTTTTGAAATTTAAAATCATAATTAATATTTGATTTTAGAATACAATCCTACGCACTTTACTTGAAACAATAAAGTGCATCTTAGGATCGTATTCTAAAATCAAACTCAAACTAAAATCTTGACTTGACTCAAAAATGAGATCTGTGAGATATTTTTTTATCTTGTCACCATTTTGCTCACTGCTGGACACAGGCTTCCCTCAAACATTTTCACACCGATCATTTCTGCGCTAGGATATTTTTTATAATTTTAGCTAATATGTTATGTTATTCGATAATGGTTCTTCCTATTATATGTGATATAATATTTTCGGTTTAATACCTGGTAAAAACAAACGTAAATAAAAAATTATATATTTCATTAAATAGAATTCAGTAATTACATTTGAAAATAAAGGAATGTATCTTTTGAGTAAAAGTAATTATAAGTGATTACCATATGTTGGCTTAATTTTTGCCGTTTTTGAAATTCCAGAAGAAATTTCAGTTCATAAGCATCATGTACGTCTTCCGTAAGATAAGCAAGCAATGAACAGTGATAAAGGGAATGATTAACGGGGAAGCAAAGCATAATCACGGGCCCAACCGATTCCGTGTCAACACACGCGAGGCCGGTATTCATAGCCACGGAGCGCAACTGTCGTTTGTTTGCTAAGACTACGCGAGCTGTAAAATACTGTTTGTGCTTCAAGGATGTAAGCCCCAGATGGCAGCTTGGTGTATTTGTTGCTCCTGAGGCTTCTAGTCATATCCTACTAATATCATAAACGCGGATGTTTCTATGGTTGGATGTTTGTTATTGTTTCATGTAAAAATTACTGAATGGACTTTAATGAAACTTTACAATAATATAGCTTGTACATAAGAATAATACATAGGTTACAATTTATAATTATGCATGTTACGTTAATGAAAGGTAATCGAATTATATCCGAATTATCCCACGCAGACGTAGTCGTGGGTGCCAGCTAGTGATAATATAATATAATTTTTTGTTTTGTAATTTCTTGAATCAAAGTTCTTCGATTTTTGAATTTTGTTGTAACACAGACACACAAATATAATTTTTACAAAATATGAAATGGTATCTATTAAATAAGTAGTACTGAAACTGAAATCCAAACAGATGAATCCATATACTTTATATTATTCTTTGATAACTTATTAGAGCATTTCCTCTATTTAACAACAATAGGTTAACTTAAGTCAACATGCTATTATTTTGTGTTAAATCAACCCCATATAGATCCGACACTATAAATGATAGACAACTCTCCATTTACTTTTTTTTAACGGTTTACATGTCACTTCTAGTTATACGAGTAGTAATTAATTAATGTTAATAAAACAATGTTTTACCCATAATATTTCCAATTTCGATACAATAACTCTATGTTTCCTCGTATGTAAAGCTTGCGTTTTCGATATCGACAGTTTACATCCAATTTTCTACCACCACAGTTCTTTAAGTCCTGCGAGTAGTGTAGGGAAGGGTTGTCTAAAATGCACACATACTGATGCTTGCGTTTACAATGTGTGATTGCAGCTGGGTCAAAGAGAATTACTAACTCCCAGGTACGACTATATAATGATACCCCTAAGCACATGCATGCATTCTCTGAGTATTATGCGCTTCTATAAGTCGGAGTTTTTGGTTATAACTGAATTTTGCTAGGTAAAGCCAAATCACATTTCACTAAGAATCAGTTCGAAATTCAAATAGAATTGGAATTTTTCGTCGGGTCAATTTAATAGGCCACATTTGACATTTCATTAAATTCCTCAAACTAACCTTGTAATGGCGGTATTAAAATATTCAATATTTTTTTGTATATATGCACAAATGACCGTTGTTGACAATGTTGCGTTCAGTGAAGTCTATACGTAAGTGATGTCCCTCAAAAAAATCGAATGAAATGGAGAGAGGCTATTATTCACCATGAATTAATAGTCATCAGTATATTAGTTTATTGTATTATTTTTGTATGTAAACATACATACGACTGTACGTATTAGGTATGATTGTAGTATACTATATTGTATTATATCATTGTAATTATTACATTCGTACAGAGGAGATAAAAATAGACCTTCAGAGTTTCTTGCCTGTTCTTCTCGAGAAGGCTCTCCAATTTCCGGTGTCGAGTCAATTTTTTTAATTTTTTTTTTTCCTTATTCGTACGTACGGACAAGTTTGTTTTCTTTTTTTAAGCTTTGTGTTTTGGTTGACGTCAAGAAGTAAAAGTCTATGTTGAATTGATTTTGATTTTTTTTGAGTCAAATTTTTATTAAAATAAAACATGTTATTCTTTTGTTTTATAATAAAAAAAAACAATAATAACTTCTTTAACAGAGAAATAATGGTATTAAAAAATTTTTAAGCAAATTAAACTCGTAAAATATATTAATAACGTACCTATAAAGAAAGAGCGTATTCCACATTTAAAAGGCCGGCAACACGACGTCTGTTTGTTGAGCGATAATACACTTACTATCAAGTAATCCATTTGCTCGTTTGCCTATTACAGTTTGTGGAAAAGTACTTTTTTATAAGAGGGATCTTATAAAAAAAGTACTTTTCCATAATAACTGTATTTGATTCACATATGTTTGAAGTAATATCGATTTTTTCACCATAATCGGAGTGTTTAAGCAGGTCACCTCACTATGAACAAATGTCAAATGTGGCCTATTAAATTGACCCGACTGTAATCATATCTAAATTTGGAATGTAATATTTCTTCAATAAGCTCAATTGATTATAACTTATCATATAAAACTATATTAAAGTTTTTACAACTAATATACATCAATTATTTATTAAATAAATTTAAAATATCCTTTTTTATAGATTTCAATGAAATTGTTGGTACTAGATACCAGTTTACAGAATCTATTTCTTTCGTTTACGTGTATAAAGTAAATTAAATGTTACAGAATTCAACACTTTCGTAGTGAGAAATTTTTTTATTTGTCATTTTAATAGGTTTTCATTTAAAAAATTCATATATATCATATATATACATATAGAAATTTCTAAATATTGTATACATTGCGTTTAAAGTTATTGAATGTCCTCTGTACAATTATCCGATGCTCTAGGATCACGGTAGAGACATATATATAGTTGTTGATGATCAAAGTACTATTGAATTTAATGAATAATTATGTACGTTATCAATGACCTCCTTTTTTTTTTCTTCCCCTGAGGAAAATGTATTAAATTGCATACCGCCACAGGCGGGGTTGTGGCGGTTATGTGAGGCTCTCCTCCCCAGAAGCGGGAGGCCTACCCACTAAAAACCTCAGGGATGGCCTTCCTCAGGCATGTAGGGAGCCCCCGGGAACGCCAAGTGACTTCCGGGAACCCCCAGCCTCCGCTCCCCTGCCGATACAGGGGAGCCCTCCTCGGGGGAGGCTACGCTACCTCCTCCAATCTCCTCCACCGACGACGCCCCCGGTCGCGGAAGGGGCGTGGTCCGTCCCGGGTCGCCGTAACCGCGGGCGCGACTTCCTCGCGCCCGCCGGCGACCCGCGGCGGCGCCGCAGCTGTGCTACCGAGCCCGGCGCCGCCAACGTTATGAATGACTCACTAATCATTTACTTAATATCAACTGTATAAATTACCAGTATATTCGTGAGTAATATATTATTATGTATATAGCTTTTTACACTTTGTTTGACATTGTATTCAGAATTGGATCGAAATTATTGTGGAGTGGGATTAAAATTGTCTTGGTAGATTCCAACAACTGAGTATGTATGGTTTTGTTATATTACTGCTTATTTTAAGTTATTTTGAACGTCTTTATTATATAGAGCAAATGAAAAATCCGGTTTACTTTTTAAATAAATTAAATCTAAAACATTGAACTACACTTTAACATAATTTCAACAAAATGAACACATTTGAAGTTTTCTTACAATAAATGTAACATTGTATTTACTTTCTATATTTAGATATAGAAATTATAGATTTAAACATACAAATATGTAAAAAGAATAAAAATAAACCATTTTTATAAGTTTCTCTGTATCTGTTTTAAGTATATGTTTTTCACTAAATTAATACTGTGTTGCGAATATTTGTTTCGGTTGACTAATCAATTTACAAAGCCTAGCCTGTGTATAAAATTCTAATCTTGTTAGATTGAAAATTTTATTTTCATTTATAAAATTGATCTAAATTAAACAAAGATAAACGCAAAATAAAAATAAAATAAAAGATGTTTTCAAAATAATACATTTATTAAATTGATTTTTTTATAAATTTATATTTTAAGTAAAAATAATATAATTACTAAGATAAAATAGACTATGTAAAACTGAGAAGAATAAGTGTAGAAAGAGATATTAATCACGAGACCATTGGTGGTACCTCCTTCCTTCTGGCGTTGTACCAATTATATTTCACTACTATTGCACAATTTACGATTTACCCTGGTACTGGCTTTATTGATAGCCTATTTTAAGATATTCAACCCTTGAACTGAGCTACTGAACAATTGGGTACGGTTAATTAGGTTATTCTGTGTGGGTCATTTAAACGAACAAGGGATGAATTAAATTCTGGTGACTCTGTCAGCTGGTCAATGGAGGAGTATTTCCGGGTGATTTGTATTTAAAAGCAATTTATAACAAGCCTTTTTACCTAAATAATAAATTATAAACATCAGCTCTATAAAATTAAAATATATTAAGTAAAATATACTTTCGGGGAAATCTTGTTTAAGCCTCGACCGTCAGATGAGATTGTGATGAAATGCACTCTTTGAGATAAAAGTAAAATGTACTTCTTTATGTCAATACGTAAACAAATAAACATTTTCTACAAATTCATTCTTCGGTACACAAATTCAAAAGAAAGTAAAAAAGCTTAATACTACAGTAAAATTTAAAACATTTCTAAAGAAATCATCGTAGATGGCACAGTTATCACAACAAATCATAATCACTGAGATCTCCCAGTACGTGTTCTGTCTTGGGCAGCTGATTCACTACATTATCGTGGTGTGGATTTACACGTTTGTTTTCATTCCAGCGGTCGTGACAGGCCTTGGAAGGAAGCGGGGCTCGCGGGGCCGTCGTGTGCAGGTGATAAATCGCATACACCTGTCAGTTTTTACTAACGAGACATGTGTCTTGGGTCTGTTTCTAAACATATTCAAGTTACGACTCTACGGCACGACGCTCTGCCGAGTTTTTGTCATGGAATATCCACTGACTCTTTTGGGAGTTAGTTTTTTGTTCGCGGATTATCATAATAGTCGCGAGTGGACCGAGATCACTAGTCGTTACGATAGACAGTGTTGACTATTCACAATCATCAAGTACGTTAGATTCCTTCAAAGCAAATAAAAACAATTTGTCTCAATTTTTGACGATATTAGATAAATATAGATTGTCCACAGTTGCAATGTATTACATCGGCACTGATATGTATTTAATATTGATTAATATCGATATTAGTTTTTATACTGTATATCACGGTATCATTTTATACTCTTAATACTTTAAAAAGGCGATAGAGCTTAAACACATAAAATTTTAAGTTTATTTATATACTCGATTATTATTAGTATACTCGAAGTGATTCGACTTTTAAACATTCTATATCTGGCAATTGGTTTCTACTGTATTTTTCACTCCTTGAGATACTCCTATATAACTTTAATAGCTCTGTTTTGTGTATTATCTAACGACAAAAATTTGGTTAGGCAAATGTTCACGGGAGTCTTTTGATCCCATCAAGAATCTGAAGCTACAGTCAGTTTGGTTCTCTTCTAGCTTTGAAAATGAATTACACAGCATTGTTCACATCATAAAACTGAATTACTTTTACTATGAACCACATCTCGCCAAAATTATATTAGACCTTTTGATCAAGCAGAAGAATAGAGACTAACACATGAATCAATCAATATTTTTACGATTTAAAATTATTAGATTGATTATGATTTTTAAAATTTCTTCGGTAATTTAAACAGCGCAGTATGTACACATATTATATGGCCGTGAACTTTTTTGGCTATGTAAGGTAGGAGGAGTATTACTTGCTTACTATTGCAATTAAAAAAACCTTTCCATAGTGGGCGCTTACATAAGCTAAGGAATTTCTGCACTGAACTTCATGTTTCTAGCTTGAGTAGTATGGGTGTTTGGGACTATTTATTTACATCTATGGTTTTTTATGTTTTGACTTTTTATATATAGGAAAAAATAACAATGAAAAATAAGTGAATAAAATTTTTTATGTCAGTTTAACGAAACCACGGCATATTTCTCTTTATCACCGATTACAATAAAACCACGGTGAATCACCAAATTAAACCACACCCTTAACCACAACATTATAATGGCGACCGTGAATGATCAAAAAAAGAACCGCAAAATAGCTCGCATGCAATTCACGATTGCTGCGAAGAAATTGGAGGAGACCATTGCAGAAGAAAAGCCAGGTCCAAAGCTGCAAGGTATTTTTGATACATTTAAAACTATTGCTGACAAGCTGTTCAGCGTTGATGCAACATTAAAGTCAACGGTTGTATCATCTGCGCTACCAGAAGAAGAAATGTTACTTCTCTTAGATATTGAGGAAACCACGGATCGTGAGATTTGCTTTAATACCCTCAAAGCCCAATGTGAGTCCATTTTACGTGATTATACTTACAAGGAAAAAATCGCTCATGATACGAATTCCAAAACCAAATTAAAGTTGCCAACCTTAGAGTTATATCAATTTGACGGAAAAGTGGAGAACTGGATCGGATTTTGGGGCCAGTTCAAGAAGATCGACCAAGACATCACACTAGACGATGAGGATAAGTTTCAGTATTTACTAAGAGCCACAGAACCGGGTACACCTGCAAGAGAATTAGTCGAAAGTTTTCCTCCTAGCGGAGAGAATTATCGCAAAGCCATTGAAGACTTGAAGACTAGATTTGCAAGAGATGAGATGATAATACAGTACTATGTAAGAAAACTTTTAGATCTGGTTCTTACCCAAACGCATAGCAAAGACGCTATAGATCTACGAGTACTGTACGACAAGTTAAATACACAGCTCAGAGGTCTTGAGACATTAGGAGTTCGAGCAATAGATATGCGGCAATGTTATATCCACTGATCGAGTCCGCTATACCAGAAGAAACATTGAAACTTTGGGAACGATCAGCTAAGTATTCAGACCGCGATGAGCTTGAACAACTAATGGCCTTCTTAAAAGCTGAAGTTGAATGCGAAGAAAAGGTGTTAATGGCCAGAAACACTTTCAGCAACATCGCAATACCTACCCGGAATAGATTGCCTACAGCGAGTTTAGCAACCACAGACAAAAAGACCGCATCTTCAGGAAGTGAGAAGAGTGACCAGTGCATCTGGTGCGAAAAATTGACACACAAAAGCTCAGAATGCATCCGTACCAAAGAGATGTCACTTGAAGACAGGAAGCAGTTCCTGAAGACTAGAAAAGCTTGTCTAATATGTCTCAAAGTGGGACATTATGCAAATAATTGTCGCAGCTATCCCAAATGCTTACATTGTACAAGTAGGCACCTATTTGTGATGTGTCCAAATTATAACCAAACTCCGCCAACTCGCGACCAAAAAGGAAATAGTTTGACACAGAAGAAAACGAGTGACAATGTTTTGTCAAACTCAAGTTGTCGTTGTGAATTATCTGTCAATAGAGACTCTAAGGAAAAGTGTGTTAATATTAATTATAGGAATTCAACCACATTATTACAAACCATTTGCGTAAATATTATTTATGAGGAAAAATGTGTCAAAGTGCGAGCATTATTTGATAGCGGATCACAAAATTCATACATTTCAAAACATGTCGTTAAAATGCTCGACCTTAAACCGGTAAGTCATCATTCTGTTACACATTGTCTTTTTGGAGGTGTCGAAACATCCGTTGAAAACCATAAATTATACAAATGTAACATTCAGGATATCGACGGTAAGTTTGAATTTATTATTTCGGCATTAGACAAAGACAAAATTTGTGGTTATTTACCAAAGTTGAATGATGACAATTTGTATAGATTTTTGCTTCAGAAAAATATTAAGTTGAGCGATTATGATGACAAAAATTTTAACATTGACCTACTTATAGGCGCGGATCATTTAGGTTTTCTATTTACAGGGGAAGTAGTCCATATAAACAATTTTCTAGTTGCAATGAACACCAAGCTTGGCTGGGTTTTACAAGGAAATATTCAATCTTCGTGTACGCATGTTTCATTTATTTCAAATCTCACCACCAGCTTAAATGTTACAGCACAACTTTGGGACTTAGAAACAATTGGTATCAAAGATCCTGCGCAAACTAAAAAAGGTGAAGTTCTCGAGAGAGAAATCATGAACTATTTTAACGACACTATTCGAGTCAACGAAGAAGGCAGATATGAAGTTAACTTGCCGTGGAAAGAAGACATCAACTTGGTAAGCAACAAAGAGTTAGCTTTAAAAAGACTGTATTCTACAACTAAAAGACTAGAGTCTACTGGAAATTACCTAGAATACGATGCCTCTTTAAAAGAATGGCTTCAGTTAGGTATCATAGAGCAGGTCAAAGGTGACGATCACGGCCATTACTTACCCCATCATGCAGTGATCAAGGAATCAAGCCTAACTACAAGGGTAAGACCTGTATTTGACGCATCTGCCAGAGACATTAACGGGAGGTCCCTAAATAGTTCGTTAGAGCCAGGTTTAAATTTATTGGAATTAATACCAAAATTATTAATCGGGTTTCGTAAGTATTCAGTCGGAATCACTGCAGACGTTAAAAAAGCCTTTTTACAAATAAGCTTAGCTGCTACTGATCGAAAATACTTACAATTTTTATGGTGGTCAGATACCAAACATAGCGAGCTTATTACTTACAGGCACTGCAGGGTAGTTTTTGGAGTTACGTCTAGTCCATTTCTACTAAACGCTACAATCCGGTATCACTTGGACAGTGGAAATTATCCTAGTCACCTAAAAGATACAGCAGATAAATTAAAATGTTCGTTTTACGTTGATAACTGCATTACCAGTTGTCCGTCTCACGAAGACGTCAAACAATTTCAACAGGAATCCGTGACTCTAATGTCACTCGCAAAAATGGAGTTAAGAGAGTGGGTTATCGGTCCTTCTGACAATGAAAACGTAGTTTCTGCGTTAGGTATTTTATGGAACACAAAAGAGGACACCTTATATGTTAATCCAAAAAGTTTGCAATATAGAGGTGAGAAGATTTCAAAAAGACTTATCCTTTCTTTAACTCATAGACTATTTGACCCAATAGGTTATACTGCACCCATTGGAGTAATACCCAAATTATTATTTAAACAGTTGTGTGAGATGAACATTTCGTGGGATGATGAAATACCAAATGAGCTAAGAAACAATTTTTTACAGTGGGCTGAAAAACTTAATTACTTGGAGAAGCTGCACATACCAAGACGTATAACGGAGGAAGACATAAGCCAGTGTCAGTTGTCAATCCACACCTTTTGTGATGCGAGCATATCAGCTTATGCCGCCGCTGTTTTTCTGCGCAGCGAGTTCGAAGGAAAAGTGACGATACAATTGCTATCAGCAAAGTCTCGGTTGTCTCCCAGCAAGGAAACCATCACAATTCCACGTTTGGAATTGTTGGCGGCTACTATTGGAACTCGTCTATATGTTCAAGTTAAGAACGCATTGGGTATGAAACATGATAGTTATTTTTGGTCAGATTCTAATGTGGTACTTTCTTGGATTAAGAATGAAGGTGATTGGGGAGTCTTCGTGAAAAATCGCGTTAAAGAAATTCGCGGCGAGACAAAGACAATCGATTGGCATTTCATTCACGGTATATTGAACCCAGCCGACCTGCCGTCCAGAGGTTGTCAAGTGGACATATTATTAAAGACAAGATGGTGGGAAGGTCCTGACTGGTTAAGGCGTAGAAAAGAAGAATGGCCAATCACGTTTTCCAATGCCGAACAAAATATATCTTTACCACCAATACAAGGTATGGACAGCAATAATTTAGTGGTAGAGTGTACAGATTTTTTTTCTAATCGTTTATTATATTTTTCTAAGTACAATTTAATTAAGAGAATGACTGCCTGGATGCTAGGGTTTTATCATAAAATAAAGAGAGAGACACGAAAACATGAAGACTTAGATGTAGAAGAAATAGATAAAGCTGAAGTTATTTTATTCAAATTAATACAAAGAGAGACTTTTGGAGAGAAGAAAACATACAAAGATTTAACAACAACAGTTGATTCTAATGGACTAATACGTGTGAAGACAAAGTTATTTTCCGATGATATCCCCTCCAGCTACAGATTTCCTATTCTACTACCAGGTAAACACGTAATAGTAGAAAGATTCGTCACACAGAAACACCGAGAACTTTTCCATGCTGGTATGCAAACACTTTTAGCGAACCTAAGACAAAAACTTTGGATAACTGGAGTTAGACTTTTAGCAAAGAAGGTATCAAGAAGTTGCATTACATGTAAAAAACAAAAAGGAAAGCCATGTTTGACACCTCTCGTACCTTTACCCACAGATAGGACGGAGGCCGGTAAACCATTCGAAGTCAGCGGTGTAGATTTAGCTGGCCCGCTCCATTTACGTAACGGGAATAAGGTATGGATGGTGTTGTACACTTGTGCCGTTTATAGAGCCGTTCATTTGGAATTGGTTTCATCATTAACTACCTTTGATTTTTTGATGTCGTTAAGACGGTTTATTGCCCGAAGAGGTAGAATTTCAACTATATATTCTGATAACGGCACAAATTTCGTGGGCGCAAGAAATTTGTTTAAGCTTATAAACTGGAAAGAAGTGGTGTCAGAAGCCACCATTCGAAATATTAAGTGGATACTCATCCCTCCAGGTTCACCGTGGTGGGGAGGGTGGTATGAGCGCATGATAAGAACCGTTAAGGAGTTATTGCGGCGTGTGCTTGGTAGGGCTTCCTTGGCCTATGTCGAGTTAGAGACGATATTAGTTGAGTGTGAGGCTATTGTTAATTCTCGACCACTGAGCTACGTTGTTGATGATGTGGACATTTTATTACAGCCGATCACACCAGCATTCTTTTTGCAGCCGTTACATTGTACGGAGGTTGCAGATTTGGACCATTTGGATAGAAAGAGCCTTAACGTACGTGTGAAATATTTACAAAAACTGAGAGAAGACTTGAAGGTACGATTTCGGAACGAGTACTTGGCCTTATTAGTACTTAAGGGCAAGGAAGGAAATCACACGTTAAAGGTAGGTGATGTAGTTTTGGTAGAGACTCCTGAAAAACGTTATCGGTGGCCGTTAGCGCGTATTTTGGAACTGCACAAAGGTAAAGACGGTACTTGTAGAGTGGCTACCGTTAAGACAGCTACAGGCACCTTAACGCGAACAGTTCAAAAACTATATCCACTTGAATGTGAATAAATAGTGCTCGCATAGCGAAATTATTTTAAGTTTATTTATGTTGTTAATATGTAGTTAGTTATTTTTTAATGTAATGTAAATTTCTTTGTTTTTGCCCCTGGAGGATGTTTGGGACTATTTATTTACATCTATGGTTTTTTTATGTTTTGACTTTTTATATATAGGAAAAAATAACAATGAAAAATAAGTGAATAAAATTTTTTATGTCAGTTTAACGAAACCACGGCATATTTCTCTTTATCACCGATTACAATAAAACCACGGTGAATCACCAAATTAAACCACACCCTTAACCACAACAATGGGCTTCGTATTAATAACATTGGCCAATTAGGCAGAGAATGCCCATAAAACTAAGTTAGCCTTATTAAACTGGACATTAAAAATGAAAGAAATAAGTCAGTAAGCCAATAAAGCTGTTTAAATAGGTATATAGATCATCACTGGAATTGATTTGTGGCCTCACGATGCTTTTTTTCTCTATAAGGACGTTGAAATTAAAATAATCTTCTCTGGTTAGCAAGAATTCTTTCATATTACTTTGATGTTAATATAAAGCTAATTATACCCCAAATCCATGGAAATATTAAACTTGTGATTAAATGTGTGTATCACCTTTTTTCACCTGTAGCAGCGGGCATGTTTTTCAGGTCAACTGAATCTTTTTTTAGGAAAAATTTGACGCTCGATCCGGTGGCCAGTCGGAATGTTATCATCCGATTTCGAGAATAGAGATTTTTGAACGCGGTTCAGTAAGCGTCGCCGTGTCGTACAACTGCACCGATGACAATAAATATCGGAGGCGGCGAGCCGTGAAATCGAATAGGCTCCGTCTGTGAGCGCTTTACAATCAGCCGCCGCTGTCGCACGCACCCCCGTCCTCCCATGTAACTTACTACTCTTGCAACGCATAAAAATCTGGTTAAGTTGTTACCAACAGTTTATTTCTGTATCAAATGTTCTTTAATTAGTGCAGATAAGAGCCTTAGCACTGATCCATTTTTATGATTGTGATGGTCTAATATAGAATCCTAATTTCCATAGATTATCGAATAATTGAAATAATACAGACACATAATTTAATAAAATATTACATTAATTTGTGTTTTTTTCATGTTGTTTTGCTAACAATGACTAGATTTTTATTTTTCTTGATATGTATTTGATTTGTTAGTTCCTTCAGCAATGACGAAATAAATCGTCATCGCAATTTTTTTCTTTCGAACTTCATTAGAGTCGACTAAGAAAATTTACCGAATTCAGTTAGTCTCCTATGATGCCACTTAAAAAAATATTGCAAAGTATGTGAATTATATACCTGGGCCACTCAGATAGTTTTGACATACTTAGAAACCAAGTAATATGGATAAAATAGCTTTTTTTAAACTTTCTATAGAGGTAGGCAAAGTAACTTTACCTTTTTTGGTATAAGGCTTCATTTGAAATCAGATGAAACCTTATACCAAACAAAATGTTCCCGGTGCAGATACATTTTCAATGAGATACAACTCATTCTAGCTCTCAAAAAGGAGGAGTAAATTTTGGAATTGAATGAATGATGGTATTTTTACTTGATATAATCGTGTGAATAATAATTTCATATATAAAATCGTTTTTTGGCAATCCTTTCTTAGTGTCTTTGTATTATAACATTCTACAAACCTCAGTGTGTGTTTCTGCTTTAAAAAGAGGTATGAAATTCAAAGATGATGAACATTATCAATCAATTACCGGAAATAAATATCCAGACTCATCCATTAATCACTTACAATGAATAATTAATATCAACGAGCATTATTCGGGACACATTAAGAATGTATCCCAATAATACATTTTAAACATTCGCACGTAGAGTGCCAGAGTAATTTGCGGTTGCGACAACCCCCCCTCCCAGTCCGCGAGTCCCCTGACGCGTGTTCGATTAGAGTACAAGTAATTCCGGAAAGGAAATTGAAATCTTAATGTAAAAAGCAATGCCCTAAGGACTTCGTGCTCGTACAAATGTACAGGATGAAAAACAAACTAAGTCCCGGGTGATGGTAGCGCTAGTACAGTAATAACCTCTCAACTCTCTGTTTTGTACTAGCATTAATTAGTTATTGTAATTATTAAAATCTTGTCGATTTAAAATATTTTATAACCTACTTTAACAAGGAGTTTTATACATTACATATGGGATTAATTCTCTACGCGTACTAAACCAGTCAATTGAAAAAATATCATAAATCCTTTTCAAAAAATTCTTACTTTGATTTTCATATTCAATAAACTAGTTAAAATTACAAGTATATTATTTTTCTGACCGCAACAATTTGTAAACATAATGCAGGTTAAATATTTGTTATAACGAAATGCGGATACCGTACTTATATGACTACAACATATATGATTAAATGAATTTAGCAGTAATACATAATATGTTGTACGTTGTAAAATTATTGCATTAAATTAAATGGTAAATTGTTTGGTTGTTAAAAACATTTGACTGAGCGAGCAGTGGAGAAACTCGTGTGATTAAGAGCTTTCACGTTTAATGCATAAAGTTTATTATAGCGAACAATGCCAAAGAGAAACAAAAGTTAAAGTAGTTCTCAATTTCGTGGCTTTAATCAGGCATCTTTACTAAATAAAATTGGGAATAGAGCAGGAGAAAGAAAGAAGTTCCTTTACTGTAAAACTAAATATCATCCTTTTTGTTTTGCGATATGGGAGGCACCCTGATTCGTTGTCGTGGGAATAGTATAATGATGCCGATGCGCATTGACTTTAACAAAAATTGGAATTACAGACATTTTAAGTCCCTCGAATAACAGATTAGTTTCCAAATGATAAAAAAACTGAAATCGAATACAACAGGTATTCATTTTCTATAAGTAAGCATATAAATTCTAAATTAATTTTTATGCATTACTTCGGCAGTTCGAGCGCAGTGCCCGAACAGATACTGTACGACCTAAGCATAGTTAATCTTTCGGCTTAAGATGAATATGAGTTATTCTCATTTAGTACTCAATTGCTTAAACGTTGTTTAATGGGATGATACATTATGTCACAGAGTCCATCTATATATATTTAGATGCACTCATTGACATAAGGGCTTAAGGATATTCTAATTAGCCTATAGGTCATTTAGAAACTCCTTTAATGAGTTACCACAATGGTAGATTAGTCGATAAAACGTTTATGGAAGTAAATCTTCTTACAAAATCATTGTAATGTGAATCATTCCTATATCTCCCTACGGTGTTCATATATGGTGTATCGCTCAATGTCAGAGAACTAAACACAAGATTTACCGGAATTATGGATCGTGTATCTGAACTAGACATGAAAATCGAATAATTTAATGGTTTTAACTATTTCCGCTGCAAAATAGCATTGTTGGCATTGCTGTGTTGTATGAAAAATAAGATCAGCAGTGAAATTACTGGGTACTCTGACTCTGCATCTTATGTCACATGATGGTAAACTGTGGTGTTTGTGAGGTTGCAGATGTAAGTGCAGGAAATAACAAAGGCATCCAGGCGTATGATAATATAGGCTAAGTAAGGACATATAAATTGACTGTTTATAGATTCAAGGCTTCACAAGTTTTTTAAATAGTTTACTTATACAAGAAAGCATAACACGTACATGCAATTGTAATATTTTATTAAGTTTTAAAATTTTAGATTAGATCTAATAACTAAAAACCAGACTGTACATTACGTATATATTAACTTTAATGCTGCATTCAAAAGCGGTGGGGAGTAATCGGGTGTGGAGTAATGAACACAAGCCTGCGGCTCGGAGGTTTAATTTTCCTCTTCCGCTACGGCCGGCCGCCTCATTAATAGAGCGACAATACCTCGTCGTCATTTGCGATGGCAGTGGCGAGGCTCGCGCCTCCGCGACGTCACTTCGACGACCAAACAATAGTATTCTCCCCGCGCAATGTTGCTCTAATAAACGTATACAGTAAAAACGCAGTGACTCAGCCCCTTCTCTTGCTGGGAATTATGCAGAGTCCAGTCGTACATTAGCATAGTAGGGCATAGTTTCGAATGGAAAGTTTGTAATATTAAAATATACGTTTAAAAAGCTTTTTAGTAATGTGACATTAGTCAAATTCTTATCTTCAAACATACAACATATGATATATTAAACTTACCTTCACATACATAAAGTAGTTTTCTTTAGTTAGTTTGTCCTTACTGTTTTTTGTTACGATATATGTATTAGATGTCGCAACTGACTTGTGACATATAACAGAATTGATTTAATTAAACTTTAGATTGATACGACTATTAAATAATAATTAAAAGATTTACGCATATACTTAAAAGGGCTTAAATATTTTATGCTTTATTTTCACACAGAATAGTAATCACAACTTTGTTTCATTATCAATAAATCTTATTAATAAAATAACCTAATACATATACATACTTAGACCTCTTTCCTATGGCGGTGGGCAGAGCTCACAGCAGCATAACAACTTTCATTTGCTAAAGTAAACACGTTACAAATAAATTGATGTATACTCATTACAAATATTATGAAGAGAAATTGGCTGCCATTATTACACTACTGCCGTCTCAATATCGGGCACAATAATGTCTAGTGCCTCAATTGGACTGTAACGTGGTCTCATGAATGAATCATTGCTATCGTGTCCCCAGACCCCGACGGCCGTATTCGATTAGCACGAATAATTCCGAAAGGGAAATTGAAAAGCTAAGCGATGCCCTGAGGACTTGCTCTTTCTGTTATTTGCGGGCGGCCGCCAGATGCGGAGGGCGCGAGCTGAATACACAACTAGACTAACACTATTGCCTTAAGTAGACTCACAGTAGACTCAGTTGGTGTTTTGACACGACTATTGTCATCAAGTCAAGTTGGAAAGTACGGCGTGAGATAATTTGCCTTCTATTTATGCGGGTATTGTGTAAGTATACGATACGACAGTTAAGTAACTTCGATAAATGTAACAATCTAATAAATAAAAATTCCTGAAAATCCTGAAACTCTAACACCGATTAGTCAGAAGGCGATCAAATGAAATTTACAATGAACCAAATAAAATACTACCTTACCTTCATGTTACAGTGCATGTACTCCTTTGCTATACAAGATTGCTCGTTTCTTTTGTCTTCATGGTAAAGTTTATAAAACGTTTTTTAACTAAAAGGTATCGCCGCCACAGCTCATATAATCATCGATGAGCACGGGCCTACCCGAACAATGTTAGGGTACATGTACATATATTATACATTTATCTGGCGCCTAACGGTGAAGCAAAATCCCGATTCGAAGACCAGTGGTGAGATTACAGCGCCACCGAGGGGCAACTAAAAAGTATCGAGGTAAAGAAAGAGGAACACATAAATAACGACACGCAAGTAAGTATCGCATGTGATCTCGAAATTACACGTTATATTTGACTTCTCTTCCTAACGTGAATTACTTGATTTGTTATCAGTTTAACACAAAAGCAAATTTTGACTTACCTAACCTAGTCATTCCGACGTCTAATTCATTTTATGAATCTTGACCCTTAATTTATCTTCTTGCCTAATTTCTTAAAAAAATTACTATAACGAAAGTTAAAACATTCATTATTAAATAACTTAAAACACGTCGGTTTTCGTATAACTAAATTAAATTGATAAATAAATAACTTAAAAATATATATTATTATAATGAAAAGTAAATATTTATTCACCATTAGCGTTTATTCGCCAATACTAAAGTGATAAATTGTGATTTTATTTTCTTTTCTTCTCTTTCTTTCTTTCGATTCTCAAAAATATTAATCTGACTAGAGAACGTTTGATGTAAATCGAATCACAGGCACAAGGCGCCAGATCCTCAATTGTGGTTGTTAGGGTGATCGCGAGCTTAGCTCCCGTCATTATAGACACATTATTATTTTTAAATAGCTAGTCTCAAATGTATAAAGTGTTATAACTTGTATGAAGCTTTCATTTTTAAATTATAAAATAACAATTGATATGATAACTATTAATAAGCGGTTTGGAAAAACTGGAATCTACCACAGTAGAGCGCACTAATATAGAAACCTAAAAGCTATTGGTAAAATAAAGCAAATTTCAGTAGACCTCTTTATAGGATCATAAATTATGTTCGATACAGTGTCACTTTTCTGGGTTAACATACTGTACTCATATTTAACTGTGACACCTTCGTTATTGTTATCGGCTTGTTACTTTGATTGTTTAGCCCTTGCACCTTAGAAAAAGGCTGCTTTCAATAGTATTAAGAATTTATACGAGTATCATGAGAATAAACTATAGACATGCTAATGGTTATATTATTTAAGAGTAAGTTACTTAATTTATTTAAGAGTGTTACTTTATATTTATTTTATTACAATATGTTTATATTATATGTATATATTATATTTTATAAACTTTTTATTACAATTTAAAAATAATATAAGTGCTGTTATTTATTATACATATTTTATATAGTAGGTAAAGTAAGTTCGCAAACAAGTTATAGATGGTAGCGCGTATATTTGAATCAGCATATACACTGATGCCTATCGTCTACTATGCTATAAAATTATTATGGAAACTTTTAAATATCATTCTGTTAGTACCTCAACCTTTTTTTTTTGTTCCGCTGAGGAAAATGCATTGAATTGCATACCCCGGCTGCGGAGAGCCGGCGGTTATGTGGGGCTCTCCTCCCCAGAAGGGGGAGGCCTACCCACTAAAAACCTCAGCTAGACGTTGTAGGGGGCGCTCAGGATCGAGTGTCGCATCTGAGGAGGCCGGGGGGGCCTTTGCTCCCCTGGGTACGCTAGGGTAGCCTCTCGGGAGGGAGCTTATCGGGGAGGAGTGCTCTTACCGCCTACTCTCTTTTAACCTCCTACGACGTCACTCCCCGGCCATCCGGGGACAAGGTCCCTCCCGGGTCGCCTCCACGGGCGCGAGCTACGTCGCGATATTATATTGAGATAATTATAATTTAAAAAATACTATAAGTGCTGTTACTGTACATTCTTTATATAGTAAGTAAAGTAAGTTCGCAAACAAGTTATAGATGGTTTAAAGCGCGTGTATTTGAATCCTATCAATACATTGATACCTATCGTCTACTATGCTATAAAAATATTATGGAAACTCTTAAATATCATTCTTTTAATACCTGAATATAAATCTCCACAAACAATCTAAAAAATCGACGCATTAAGAATAGTATGACTTAAGTGATGCAAAAAACACAACTATCAAACCAATCATTGTGTATAAATCTTTTGGAAACTGCATTTACCATCTATTGACAGTCAGTTAGATAGTTTGTGAAGGAACTGATCTGTTGTATCAAGAAAGATTACATTCAATTGTTAATATACATATACGAACTGTAAATATTAAATAAGTTAGTACAGTAAATGCGATATCTATAAACCTTTTGCTTATTAAGGAAGGACAAAATAATTACTCCTGTGGCTCTCGACTCAAAACTCATTCACGAACTATCCTTATTTGCCGTTAATAGAAGGAGCCCGGCATTATTTGCTTTGTCTTCGGCCCGGTGTAAACAGTAAGCAGTGGCGGACAGCCGGTCCAGTAATCCACCGTTAATTAGCAGTTGACTGAGCGTGGGCTCGACACACTGCTCCACTGTTTAATAAACTCACTTGCTGCTAAGCAACAAAAAGTTTGTATGAGTTTCTTTATACGGTGATACATTGACAAACAAACTGCTCATCTGATGCTGTTTACAGTCGCCTACAGTATAAGTGCTTCTTGTAAAATTCGTATTATGTCTGAAACATTGCCAATATGTGTTATAGGATGTAAAGTCATAATACCCAGACTTTATACTGCTGATATTAGGATTTGGTTGTTTTGTCTCTAAGCGGAAGAATACGACAATATATTATAGCGGCAACCAATTGGGCTCAAAAGCCCTACCACCAACCAAACCGCCACCACCACCAAATACAGGTGTCGTGCTAGAGGCATGCAGCAACCCAAACAGGATGCTAATATTCTGAAAGAAACTAGGACGGTTGGAGTAAATGGAAAGTGGACTTGTTTTGAGGATGTAATTATGGCCCAACTATAAATCTAAGTGCGAAAAGCCCAGATTAAATAACAATTGTTATATAAAAAACAACTTCTTGTTTTAAATTAAAAATGTAAATTTAGTGGAATACAAATTGAGATCGAAAGCCAGTATTTTTAAACTGCGGATAGGAAGAGCTATAGTCAAGACCATGCTTGAAGGCTGAGAGCAGAGTTGAATTGAGCTCATGGCTATCATATCAAGGCTGGCAGCGCGGTCATTACAAATTCTAGCTTGTATAGTGATTTATATATAAATAGTGCGTGTAATTTAAATTTACTTAAACAATTGCTTACACTTTTTTTTACAAGCAAGATGATTGTTATGTGTATATAAATTTGTCTTTTTATGTACACTTAATGGAGAATGTACAAAAGCGGATTTAATCCCATTGGCATTTTTTTTCTACTAACAGTAAACTTAAGGTGCTTCAGAGAAAATGAGGTAGATGTTTTAAAATAAATCATGACCATAATTAAAAAAGTATAAAACTTTTACCTCTATTATTTTACCTCTATATAGATATACATACATATAGATACATAAAATAAGTATATAGTTTATACATGCACTGACCTATACTTTTTTTTGCTAAGCACTATATCGTTGTGCAAAACTGTCAATTCATCGGTAGTGGGTCTAAGCCGGCAACGTCGACTTTGTTCAGAAGAGGTCCAAATAATGACCATATTACACGCAGGTAAGAAGTTGTCATAAAGAGTTCACAGTGTGTTACATCTCATAGTCTCCCTGTTGTAATGTAACGGGTTAACGTGCGCCGCATACACGCCAGCTTTTATCACGCTGTTACCGTCCGCCGGCCTGTACCGCGAATTCATAATTACGTACAAATTATACGGCCAGATTAACATGGCGATGCGAAAGGTGTAACACTTTTTTGATTACCGGCAAGCGTTAATGATGCAGTGTTAATCCTATCTTATATAAGTTGTTTAAAATGGACTTCTTAGTGCATTTTTGTATTTATTGTCAGTTTTATGCATCACATATGATGGTAAATACAGGACTGACTTTAGTCGTATAAGGTTCAAAATTAAATTAAATTAAGAAAGTAGTATGGTAGTAATATATTTAATATACTATCATTATTATATTTCATTTAAGTTACATATTTTAAATGAAATTTCTTCCACATAAATTTTAACCTTAAATCTTAAATCAATTTGAAATTGTTATAATTTCGACAAGGTTTTGACCGGCCAGTTGTCATCATAAAGGTCAAACGTAGTATTTATTGATAAGTTAAATTATTTTAATATTTTGGCAAGTATAAAAAAAATCCTAAAAAACTACACGTTTTTTCACATAATGAACAGAAGGACATATACTAAAATATAATTTTCTATGAATTTATGAACATCGCTCTGAAACGAAGCTTTTAAAAGTAATAATAATTTAATGTTCTTCTCAAATTTCAAAATCTGCGCTGTGTTACAAAGTTAAATTAACAATTAAAACAAGTCAAAATAATTTTAATTACGAGCTTCTTCACACTTATCAATCGTCCATTTAATTTAATTGTAATTGTAAAAGTAAATAAGCGAAAAGGGTCGTTATCAAATAATGACATCATAACACAACTTTTAAACTTACTAAATGATACAATGAATGAAAATAAATTGAAATAAACAAATTTCAAAACTTTTTGGTAGTTACAATCATTTTCTGTTAGTAAATATTATTAACTTGTAAATAAGCAGATGTAATAATATGTATTAGGAATGAAAGAAATAACTAATAATTGCTCTAATTAAATATTTAATGGTGCATGTCCTTATAAGTTGTTCTGTAAATTTATTGTTAAACAGACAGACACAACATTTTATTACAACCAGCAGAATACAAATATACTCAATAAATTACATTTATGTTGAAATAATTAAGCATCTGCCCTACGTCCACTGGGTTGATCTGACTGTTCCAGTTACTGTGCCGGTAATCCACCCCTAATTAGTGGTTAGAAGATTATTAGAGTTGAAACAGCAAAGCCAATGCAATTACTGCGACAATGGATTAGCTCAGCGATCTACGTATAAAGTTGTTCGTTTATTTCGAACTAACTCGCATTATCTTTTCTTGAATTTATGGTTTCTATTAAAATGAATTTTTTTCATTAGATATTTTTTTTATGTTTATATATAAAAATACGGGTTTGACGCCTATGCCGTAAAATACGTAGATAAAATAGTTCCACAAAATATTTAAAATTATATATGAATAAATAAACCTCGTATTTATAATGAACAAAACAGTTTTATACTTGTCAAATTGAAGTCGGAAAGAATCAATGACATAATCGAAAAGTAATATTTCAAAATGTATTTTTTGCCACAGAAGAAAATTCCTACTATTAAGAGACAATGTAATCTTAAGCAAAGACTTCGCTGAGATGAAAGAAATACATCGAAATTCTTAAGGGGAAATATTACTTTGCAATCGCGAAATTCTTCGCAGAAACAACTCGCGGGGAGGTAACGTTCATTTTGATAAAAGAAGAGCAATATTCCGTGCACAAAGGAAAGCAGCCGATATATTCAATGCAGTGACACAAGAACTGCCGGCACAAAGCGGTAACAAAGCTCATATTGAGAGTTACATCGTCGCATCGAGACGGCCGCCTGCCACTGCGCTGTACTCTCGCGGAACCGATTGTTCAAAACTATTTTTCATGAACGCTTACAACTTTTAAACTGTTGATTTCCTGGGAAATTGTTGAATAGACGGACTAGTGACAGTGATCTATTACAATTCAGGCTTGCAGTTGTTGAGTGAATGTTTGGTAGTGATTGTAATCGTCCAAGTAAAGCAACATTTCCATAGTTAGTCCTCTGATAGGTATTATGGTATGATTTTTGTAATCTTAAGGATAATAATAAAATAATTAAAATCTCAGTCATTTTACAAAATATAAGTAGATATTTTATTTGATATTAATAATATCTAGTCACGACACTTATCTGTGAGTAGAAAGTTTTGGAGAAAGTATGATTAAATTCTATATATTGAAACAGTGCTTAAACTTTCAGTAAATGTATTTCAATGCCGAAAATAGAGCACATTGATTTAACACTACAGATTTATACAGCGGCTTAATTAACATATTCATTAATATAGTGTTGAAGCATTTTAACATATCAATAAAGATAATAATATCAATTAGCTGAATCCGATATGAAGACTAATTAATTTATTTGTTAAATCGAACATATTCCACTTTGCAGTTCGTACACGATTTGCGTGGTCATACAATCATTGTTGATGATTAAAATAATGATATATATTATTTTTATTGCAAAATATTTAAAATTAAAATAAAAGAGGAAGAAAAATGTGAAAGTGTTATTAGTTACGTTAGAAAAGAATTATTTCTTTTGTGAAAAGATATAATTTTTTCTATATCTTCCCACAAACTAATCTTAATAAATCTCTGTGGCTAATTAGTTTGCAATCGAAATAGTTCAGGAGTTTGTCAAATTATTTCAAAGATGTACGCATGCGTCTGTTTTACGCGCCACCCCCTAAGCCTTACGACCGCCTCCCTAAAGATGACTTACCTGAAAAATGAACTCTGTTTTCCTAAGCATAGAGATCTTCGGCTCGCAAACTCATCATGTGACGAAAATTTACAGGCCTTCGTCATCTTCAGTTGTAAAGCCGTCATTATGTTCGTGTAGGAAGAATTAGAATTTGCTAACGTATTCGCAGATTCCTCACTCCAACGAGGAAGCAGTTTCATTTTAAGGATATCAAATTGAGTCTTAATAATAGACGCACAAGGTGGAATTTTATTTGTGGGATAAGAGAACCATGAAGTTTGAGCATAGCTACGAATAAAGTCCTCAGTCGGCTACGAGCCTTGTAGACGAGTAGACGGGAACGTGCCTCTCAGTTGGTTGGCGCTACGCGGTTTAACTTATTTCGTAGCAGTCATAGCGTTGCGCGTACAAATTTTTTTGTGTTAGTTTTATTAAGTAAAGATGAATTGAATAGATTTATATATAGTTATGAATAAAGTCATTTAACAATTATTAGACAGTTTCACAATATGTTTTACAATATATTACAAAATACGCTGTAGAGTATTGAGTTATTCTTAATTAATGGTATAGTTATTTTATGACTTGAAATTAAAATACGTTAGAACTTTTGCATGAGTAGTTGTAATTTTAGGTTTAAATTAAAATATTAGTACCCGTTTTAAACAAATAAATCCAAGTGAAAGGTCTTTTTTTAATTTTGTGGAGTCACCAGTGTTTAATTTTCTTCAGTGGGTAAAATAAATTAAATTATGTTTCTAAGTCTTGTAAATAAATAAAGAGCGAATGTAAATCGTAGTTAGCGTTGCCGAGGTGCAGGCGGGGGAGTGGCGGGCAATCCAGGCATATTTGCCGTTTCGCCGACATTCCCCAGTTAATTAAAGCCCATTTGTACACTGTCTTGCTAAATATAATTTATGAAATGAGAAAACGTTTACGAAATATTTGACATAAATAATTCAGGCCCGCTGTGATTTGTTTCTTAGTAATTTTCGTTGTGAAATATTACTTTAATTACATTCGGTTTTTTCTGTGGTGACAGTTGAAGCAGCGTCTACGTATGGCTACTCATTCATGGCATGTATATATTTTTTTTTATAAATGATATGTATATAGGCTGAGCACGTATTGATAAACAAGTGCCTCCTCCTTGTCGATTCCAAATAAGCCCGCCTCGAGAGAGGCCCCGCCTACTGAAGGTAAATATTCTTATGTAAACACTCTTATATACTTACCGTTACACAGTCCTTTTTATCAACCATGAACACATTCGCATGAAAGGTAAAGATACATAAGAGTTGGTGCTTACACGGCTGTATTATATATACTTCAACCTGTCAAATTTTTTGCTGTATTTCTTTATTTTATTTATGTTTTTCAAAATTATAATAATTTAGGATTTGATAATTTATTTCTTGTGAATCACATATTACAGCTATTAGAGTTCAGTATTTCTTTACAGAAAACTCAGGCAATATAGTTACGTAAAAGTGACATTGAGAAATGAATGTTTAGAAAAACTGGAGTACTGCAACTGCTCGTACTCGTAACTAAATCTTGCAAGCAACCGAGCAAAAAGGTTTAGCTCTACAGGACAATGTTCACAAACAAAATCAACAGAACGGCTAAAACTTTCTCGCAGCTAAGGAGTCGAAACTGTGTGTACAGTGTCGGAGAGAACACTAACAAGCCGACCACCCAAAGTTGCTGAAGCACTGAGAATAATTCTACTGGACAGTACCGGAGCAGACAGTTTAATACTATCACTGACTTGTTTAAAATGTAATAGCGTATTTTAAGTACAAATATCAATAAGATGGAATACAATATGTTGACAGTTTGCAAAAGTACTGGTTATTACGTATATTAAATTATTAAAATGATCGACACAAATTCGTTAGGGCGGACTCAGCAGATTCCTACTGCGAGAAATCACATCGTCTACACGGATCATAAGGGAAGAAAGTGAGTATATTATTTTAATTATCAGTAATTACTTTTCATACTTACTTTTCGTACGTTTCGTAGTTGACTTTTCGTACTGAACACGTACTTTCCGTACATAACCACTGACAGATAACTGTGTATATGAATTATGAATATTATCCGTATCGTTTCCACAACTATACAGTATTGTCTCAGTGATCCTGTGACGGTACACTTAAAATATGGTAACGGGCACAGTACTTGTGGCTTCAAATACAAGATAAATTGCTCAAATAAGTCAATGACTAAATGTAATGGTAATTTTAAAATAATATAACTGTGAAAAATGTCTGAAATAATACGTAAAATTTGACTAATAATTCATGAGTGCAAAACATAATTTAAATTATAGTAAATATTTAAAATACAAAAGAAAGTAAGTTGTTATAAAAAGGAACTTCAAATGTTTTTACAAAGACATTATTTCAATTGCATATACACCAAGTTTATAAATCTGTCTGAAATACTATCTCTAATAGTTTTCATTCGTACAGTTACCCAAATATTGTTTTTACTCAAAAAGTTACTCTTAAAAGCTTCGAAGTTTCATTATTTACACATATATATTAAGTAAAATCCTGATTCTTCATGTCTGTAATGTGTAATGTCCATCACTAGCTTCAATATCAAAATTAATGACTATAATTTGAAATTATTTATCGTTATTTAGTAATTATTTTTAAGGCGATTGTTTTCGTAAATTATTTTAACTTCGAACTTTATATCAGAACACCTAAATAACTTGAAAAAATATTGAGATTCAATATGTGATTACTCCTACCTCTAAAAAAATATTTCGCTATTAGTTCAACATTATAATATATTGAGTATCATACGAAAACACCTTAAGAGCTTTTAAAAATATATATAAAATTGGAAGTGCATATATTAAGCTCATTTTACTAGATAATCCACTATCAGATCGTCCATCCTGAAGACAACTTTAATGTGTGACTTACCTAACGAAAAAGAAAAATAGTCTTTTTCAGGTCGATTACATATATGATAATAATAAACCAGGATACTATTATCCTGAATAAGATATTTATATATGATCTACTATATACATTTTTAACACTTATCAACCCTATAATATATCATCTACTTCAAGTCTTATTATCAAATTAGATAATCTGTTGTTTGTGATAAATTGTATTTTATCAATAGCGCCGTAATATTCAAACATAAAACAGGCAGATGAAAAATGTATTCAATTTATGGAAGTATTAAATATATAAAAATATATGAGTAGTTTATTAAATTTGGTTTTAAATAATATATTTCAAACGTTAAGAAAGCGACGTCTTGTACTAGAAGAAACCAGAAAGCGCTATTTTTTCAGCCTATATTGATATAGAGTAGTCAATAGATGGTCTTACTTCAAACAGGTTGAGCCGACCTTAAAATATTGAATGTTAGATCCTAAATTAAAATTTTATAGGAAATATACACATCATAAATTTGTTGACATTACAAATAACTACCTATCAAGTCATAAACATTTAACCCAAATATTGTTACCGCTTATATTATATGTTATCATTGACTTGTAATTGCTTTTTTTCACACGAGTATTTTTACGTGTTTTAATTTTATGAAAAGATTGATCAGTTACAAATTGTGATTTATTTTGTTAAAAGGTAACTTTAAAAACAAATAACATGTAGATTTTTATTTATTGTGTTTAGTTGGCAACGTTTCATTTTATAATATACCGAATTGATGCTTTATTCTCTATTTTTTTTATTTTTTTATTTTGTAGCTTTCAGAAAAATTCGCCTATATGAGTTTATAGTTCTAATGGAAATAAGATTAATTTTGTCGAATTCCTAGTAAGAAATAATGAACCATTATGGGTGCGACCCAAAATTTATTTCTCGCGATATAATTCTTTGATAGATAGATAAAAATTTTATTTACGAAAACATCTTCATCACACACAAATAAAGGAACACAAAGAAACTAAATAACATTTTCTTAAAACAAAAAACCCAGTACAAACCAAGAGCTGTGTGTGCTGTAGAAGTGTAAAAGGGTTGTAGCTCAGTGATTAGAATTGCCCACAAAAGGATGTGAGCAAAACACTGATATTCTGCGACAACCGAAGGGTTTAAAATGTTATTTTCGAAAAATAACTATGAACATAAAATATAACTAGGAATGTGTGTAACATTCCTAGTCATAGTGCAATTATTAAAAACGAGAGGATCTAATAATCTACATATATCCTATATGTATACAAATTTTGATGATTTTATTGAACGGCATACGCTAGACATCCAAAACTTATAATTTTCATGCGGTGTCAAACGTTTAACAAGTATCGTAGGAGAGCGATTCTTAATTATACCTCGTGGTGTCACTTTTCGGGCAAAAACGTTGATCAAATCTTGCATACATGTACAATTTAATGCGCAGATCAAAAATAGTGCGACTGGTTTCTCCGCAAGGCCGTTCTGCTGTGAACAGTGTAGCTTTATATTTTTGTATCTACCGCATATGGAAAACAATTTCTTAACCTTATTGTTCACATATTCACCCTCATTGTTGCGTCTGATAATCAAAATGTCTTTATTATAATCATTTTCAATAAGGGCTTTAACTATTAGTTAATTTTATGACGCTAAAGGCATAGGCATAGTTTGTGCACCACCCAACGACGCTACAGGTACTACATAAATCAGTCTGAATGAGCCCTAAAATATCTCCATCCAGAATCGTATCCAGCACGAGAAAACGATTTTTTAGGATCGTCTCGAAGGTACCTGTTCGTACCTGGAGTTTTAATTAATATCACTCATTATACCATTTCGTTCGTGCTGCGAGCTTTAACGATCATAAGGCGACGATGCCACTATTTCTGTTAATCTTGTATGTCATTATACTTCATTAGACATGTGAACAATTCATTTTGTTAAAAATTCAAAAATATGACTTTGACTAAACGTTAGTTGATATGATAAGTGTAACTCATGTTTCGTAATAGGAAAATTAAAGCTATGTTCTAACATTGACAGATATCAAGTGGTATGACAAATTCTTACTAATACTTATTCCACATTTGACTTAAATTTCTACAACGTCTTTGTCGAATCATAGGTAGTGACAAAACAGCATTACAGCTAGTTACCATTTGTAACATGCAGTTTAAGCTTATTTAGAAGCCCTTCATAATCTGTCATCATATAGTTGTGGAGCGTATCCAGGATACGCCTGAATCAACGTAGTAATCATTCTGTTTCATGGCGACATATAATGTATTCCGGTACGTTCTCTTTGCGTATCGTCTCTTTTGGTAATTCTGTTTTAACAAAACCACCAACTAGTTTTGTTGACAAATACTCTCGTCATGATGAGTGGCATCTTATAAGAGACACGACTACCACTACGAATACAACCACACTAAATTGATCTGCAACTGTAAAACTGTTCGAGCTTTAACGCAAATAGTGTGCGTAATAAATAAGTATCACCTGTGAATCAAATGTACGCGTCAGTATTTTTTTCAACTTTTATTGGCCATGGCACGACACCTTACTACTTTTAAAGCTAATCGACACCATTTTCTTCATGAATTTATAAGAAACATAATTTAAATTTTCGGAAAGCTTATAGGTATACAAATGGCACACGATTGGAAAACTGTGAATGTTCCCTACCCTATTGTACTTGAATATAGTACATATTCTAACACAAACAAGAAGAAAATAAATGTTTTTACTTATACAATACTGTCAATTGAATAATTTGAGAAAGTGTATCAAACTCATTAGAATTATTATTTCTTATTAATATCAATAATATTTTTATGAATTTATTGACTTGCTGTATTTTTCTACCTATCTATTCAAATGATCTACATGCACATGTGAGTGTTTTAAGAACAATAGTTCAACTTTTCACTATAGCAAATTAATAGTTAAGGAACGCAAAAGGCTTTTGTTATTTTTGTAATAGTTTAACTAGACCCGGACACGTTTTACTGCTACTGGGTATTTTATTTTCTTTAATCTTTATATATATAAATTTTCTGTACGCGTGTTAGTCATTGAACTCCTCCTAAACGGCTGGACCGATTTTGATGAAATTTTTTGTGTGTATTCCAGGGGATTTGAGAATGGTGTGCGAGGATGATTTTGTTTTTTTAGTCTGTGGGACAGGACAACGTCTGTCGGGTCAGCTAGTTTAATAATATAAACGTTTGAACTAGACAATTAAAATTAGCTTGTTATAACGGCAACACATTGCGGTGTTCATCGTGATTATAAACTGTCTTTTTTGTTGCATTATGACAATATTGTTGCTAAAGCGTATCGTAATGCTAGGATTTGTTCTCCGCATTGGAAGGGACTTTAGGAATATATCTATACAAATGTTACTATATAACTCATTTGTACGGTTCATCTTAGAGTAGGTATCTACAGTATGGAACCCTCAGTATAAGAAATACAAAAATCAAATTGAGCGAATTCAGAATAAGTTCGTAAAGTTCCTTACTTTATAAAGATTGTATGCTTCCTACTTTGTTATCGTTGACGCACGGAAAGGAATTTATTATTCTTTAAATTAAATTAATATATAATTATTTGGATTCTCTATTTTTGCTAAGTCAAGTTTCATTTAGATGCCCTCGACTGAACTCTAGGAGTATGTCGTTGTTTCACCTCCCACTTAGACGAACAAATTATTGTAAGGACACTTTCGATTGTTCATGTCCTTTTTATAACAATAATTTTGGGTCTATCGAACTTTTTTTGTTAAATATCGATAACGTTACGGATAATAGCACGAATACTACTCCATTCGTGCTATTATCCGTGACACATAGCGCTCCATGTTTGTTGTTCTAAATACTATTTTATTTCTTAAATTGTTCTGCAATCTACTTTAAACATGTTTTAGTAATTAAGTGCAAACTTAACTGGTGTATGATAAATAATTTTATATGTAGCCTTTAAGTAAAATTTTTACTGTTTGTTTCCCAAATATATATAAATAAATTAATAAAATATATTAATCGCTCGGCTATCGCCGTGTAGTTGATCAAGTCATTAGCAATAAAGAGAAGTTCGGTTGCCTTACATTAGGGCATACATAAATGACAATGCGGGAAAACATAATAATATATCATACAGATTACGACAGTTCATTAGAAACATTTTTAATTAAAGTAACTCAATCCTGTCAGGATTGTTACCCAAATGTCAATCATTTCACGGAGCTAATGAAACACCAGTACTAACAGTTCAACGTTGTAGCAGTTCAAAACAATTATTTGGGAACGTTTTGATTGCGGAGAATTATATCCGTCGGGCAAATTCAAAACCTTTAACCCAAACAAATGAGTCCTATTATTACTCTCAATTTAGTCTAACAAGCAACTTAGAGTCAAAGGTTCGACGAAGCGGCAGCTAAATGGCCACGAATTTTGTAATCTCCATTAATTTTCAACGGAAAGTTCATTTAGTACTTCCCGGTGTTGTATTTATTGATATTATTTATGTTTCAGCACGTACAGCTTTTGTATTTTGGTAGATTGTAATACTTCAAGTATATATAAATGAAACAATATGTTTTGTGTTTATGTAGATATAAATATAGTCATTATTCGGTTTCCAAATACACACACATAACAGAATAACATAACACATAAAACAACAAATAGAGATTTAAATGAATGAATCAATATTAAAATAATTATATAATATAACATTGTTAGGATCACAGTCTGCTCTATAACAATATTGTGCATGTGCGTTGCAGCAACACAAAAAGGAAATAACTCAGCATCAACATTTAACCTATACTGAAGACACATCTCTCTACACCCTTAGCCGTTTACACCAATGTTGCTCCGATTGCACTAATATTGATCTGCTTTTTGGGTGTCCGTTTAGCAAGCGGTGAGTCAGCATTTGCCATATTCAAATGAATTAGGGGGCATTGGAAAGGTAGGAGACAGAAGTTTCTTCCACAGCCCGTTTCTCATTCCCACCAAAACTGAAATAGTCCACAATCGTTTAGATCAGGAAAGACAATTGTTTCTGTGTATGTAACAGGCGATGCCTTTAGCTGCATTTCTCATTGTGCAGATGGAATCTAGATGCAGTTGACACACTCCACGCACACTTTCATAAACTTTTGCTTAAACGCCCACTACGCGTTGAATCTATATTCCCGCGTACGTCTTATAAAAACGCGTAATGTGTAGCGCCTAATAAATGCAAAAGAAGAAGAAGGTCAAATTCAAATCAAATTAATCTACATATGTCCTTCTGTTTCATCCTATTGTTATATGGGAAAACGTGGAATGAAGTATCAACCGTTATAATTATGTTAATAAATACATACATACATACATATATGTCACGCCTTGTCTAAAAAATTTCGTCACCTTTGTGACGAATCATGAGGGGGATATTGTAATGTGGAGAATTTTAAGCTGACTACAACAGACATATTAACATAGAAGAGCTACACAGATGAAACGACATTCCGACTCAACTTAGACTAAAAGTTTATAATGAAACGCTTACGCCAAGTGTGTGCTATACGTACAATAGAGACACGCAGAAGTACGATTCACAAGACAGCGGGCTTGCATTTCGAAAAGAACTACACATTCGTGACGCCATAAAAGTTCTGAATAAATTCCGTCTACACTGTAAAAGAAAAGTAAGCGGACAGTTATAATAAAGAAATTTGAATAGAAATAGTCCCACGGCGTTGTAGGCGGTCGGGGGTCGCCGAGAGCGAGTGTGCGCGGAAGGACAGCCGAGTTAGTTGCACAGTTTCCGTTAGTCACATTTTCGCAACAAGGTATTCACATTTCGAGGACTGGAAAGTTGGCGTTATCGCTTTTAAAATAGAACGACAAACACATCTACCTTTGTGATGCAAAATGGACACGAGAAGCAGACAAACTGTTTCGTCTATTCATTTTATTTTGACCCGGCCGGCACAACCAACTCGATTTTAAGTGCTTTAAAGAGGATGATGTTGTTATATTTATTATTTCGACGAGAACTCTTATTTAAAAAGTTGATTTCGTGTTTTTACTTTTTTCAGCCCGGTTAAGTTATCAATGGCTGTGTTTTTCATGGTTTTGATGTGTTTGATTTCCTTGACTACAAAATTATGAAACACTAGCTGATGCCCGCGACTTCCTCTACGCGATAAGTGTTCTTCTATATATATATATATATTATTGTAAAGTTTCATTAAAAACCACTCAGTAGTTATTACGTGAAAGTGTAACGTGTAATACACATTCATCCTCATATTTACAAATTTTCTTCTTTGTAATATTAGTAGGGATTTTTACAAATTATAATTACTAAACTACAACATTTAAAAACTACTTTTTTAAGCTCACGAAAATTTTACAGAAATTATACACTGGAAACAAACTTCGTTGTACTTGAGAATTAAGTCAATCCAAATTTACCTGTTAGTAATTTATAAATAGAAATCCTAATTTTATCATTTATTTTAGTTTTATATAACTTTTTTAGCATGACTTTCACGTTGGTGCTTTTATAAGCAATTTATTGAATTTCTTTTTATACTGCTTTATTTATATAAAGCAGTATAAAAAGAAATTCAAGAAAATTCGATCTCATTTGATTATAATTTTTTACGGTAACTGGAAATTTCACATAGGGTATATAAATTTGAGCGCATTTCGTATTCTGGCGGAATTTATCACGTGCGAAACTGTGCTCGATAAGAACATTATAAGTACGGGTAAATGTACAAATTGATTTATTGAAGTTGAGCGGGTTCTAGAGTCGAGTCTGAGTATTTGCAGTCCTTTGCGTTACACAGATAAAGTGGAAATAAAAAAGAAACTTCACAAACAGAAATCCCCTTGTCGCAAGATTTACGAGACGACGCACCTCCGGCACAAATAAGTTATATGTAAATTTTATGTGGCGTTGAGATACCGTGCTTTTATACAAGTAAACATGTAGCACAAAGAGATTTAAAGTTATTTCTATAACTTTTAAAATTTTAAGTAAAATTTCTACTTACTTACAATTAGTGATATTAATTCTATTTTTAGCTAATATTTATTTCTGTAATTGCTCGCTTTAGACATTTTTCGGTAGTCTCAAGCTGAACTTGACATGTGTGTGTTCACCTCATTTAACTTTAATAACAATTTTTCGCCTTTCGGCCGAAACCGATATGATGTATATCCGGACTGTACCTGCATAGCATGGTGTAATATTAATTACACCATTTTTATGAATTCTACATGAAGTTAAAAGCACATGTGCACATTGCCATATGCATTCAATTAACATTTAGTATCGTTGGTAATTTGGTAATATATTAATCTCTTTGGAGCTTTGGAATATTATTAATGGGGCTTTGCTTTGGTCAAGCTATTCCATTCACTCAAGAACTTTCATTTAAATTTGTAATGTCCAGGAAAATTGCGTACTATTCTGTTTGCGTAAACACTAAGCTAGGAAGCTTTTCAAATTTCATTTATGTTCATCGCTGGCACCCTATAAGCAGGCCTAAAATCACGAGGGCAACGGAGAGTAGATATATCGATGCTTCAAGGGCTATGCTCGGTACTCGCCGTGATCAAATCAAACAAGATGAAATCTGCAGAGTGCTACTTTTGGTTACCATAATTGCCGAAAGACTTGCGTACATTAACAGGCAGTTGCACACAAGACTGGCGGCCGTTGGGACAGAATAGTCCTTTGAGTAGCAAGAATATAAGAATATGTTGGGTAAGGTACTATTAATAAGCGACAGAGGTTGATCTACGATTTGGTAGAGACCGCAAGGACGCGCTGGATTTGAACTGCCCAAAGCCGATCGTTGGTGGATGCCTAAATATCAATAGCGGACATCTCTTGAAATAATTATGATTACTCCGTATTTCTCAATCAAGTTTTAAGGTTATACATCTATGTAATGTATAACCTCCAACATCAGCCCAATATACAGATGCAGAGCAACGCTGTGATACAAAAGGTGTTTTCACGTTGTCCTTCTCCTTCCTTGTTCTTCGTACATAATTTGGTTCTGACATAACCCTTCGATTCACCCAGATTGATTGTAGTGACTGAAAATCTATGACAAATATATCCTGGTTTCACAATTTCGATTAGGCCTTTTTATTAACATGTCTTCAATAGCACAACTTCGTTGACTCGATAAAGGTTAATGATGAAAAAGTTGGAACTACATTAGCGATCAATTTCGAACTAATACAAATTGAATGAAACTTTTAGTAAACCAACAATTTGCTTTATGAAATCTGAATGAACAAAATCCTTCTGGTGGTGGGTTTTCCTTTGATTATAATTATGAGAAGTCACGCGAACAGTGTTTTAGGCTTTTTGAATTTCTAAATACAATTTTCTTTGGTGAGTAACTATAATACTGAATAAAAAATGATCAGGTAATGCATAAGTTTGAATTTAAGAATTTGTTAATGTACAATAATTTCATAATAAATATTGAATTAAATTGCAATAATCTTTATACTTGTATAGTTTGTGTATACTTGATAGAGAATAGTGACTATACAATAGTCACTATTCTCGAAAGCGATTCTGGAAAGAGTTTAAGTAATTTTATGTATAAAAATAAAATAAACATTTTAAGCTGAATGGATCATGGACCGATGACCTTTCGAATCAAACTTTTGTTGCATTTTACCCTAATGTTGCCGGACAAATTATCTTCTTATAACTTTGAAACTCAGACTCTGTATAAAGGAAACTAAAGATGTTTCCTAAGTAGTTTTATCTTTATTATCTCCCTACCTTTATCTCACTCTTATATGGGGCGGCATGACACGAATTCTTCATTCATTATTCTTTATGAGATTTCTTTAAGTTATTTCAATACTGCGTTACGTAAGTCGTTTTACTACCGTCGTGGTTTAAAACACTTCGACAACATTGGCATACATATCTTTCTTCATAGAATCTGTTCTTATTTTCTTAGGTTTTCCCTCACTCATCCATATTCATAACTTTTACTGTAATATGACTTACATCCCTACACATCACATGCCTATATAGTGGTTGTTACTTGTTATCTTGTTAACGGCACCAAATCCAGTAAGATACATCAGTAAGTCTTCATTCTATTTGTAGAAAGATCAATTAGTGGAAAATTATGTCAGTTTGGTAATTCATTGTTAAAAAAAAGAACGTCGCCTCGCTAGGATATTCATTTTGTGTCGTGGATTCAATCACAAACATAAAATCACACATGCACATACTCCCAGGCCAGTAAGAAAATTATGGGTCATAGAAGATATCTGTCCTATGCGGGAATCGAACCCGCGATTCGTTGCTTGGTATCCGATCACTCGACCGCTTCAACAAACGCGTCGTCCTGGAAATCTTGCTAGATCCCGTGAGTAATGTCCCGTGATTTTTTAATTAATTATTGGATTCATTTATATTACCAGCGATGCGTGTATTATTATATTTCGGTTTAAGAGGTAACTATATCACTAAATATATATATTTAAAAATATTTTTCTAAAATATTATTTCAAAAAAGATGATAACGCTACTCCATTTCATATGGAGTCTTTGTGCTGCTGTTGATTATGTTTAAGCAACTTTGTTGAAAGCCAGCGGAGCCTTTATCTGCTCAATCTGTATTTGGTTCGAAATAACACCCGTAACCATAATTAAGGATGAAAAATCTGTAAAAGCAGTTTCTTGATATTGGGAATAAGGAAATTTTTCAAACGGTGAAAATATTTTACAACCCTAGTTACTTTGTTACTAATGCAGGGTTATTTGGGGTTACCAGCTAAGTGAACAATCAATACATATGTATATACGAGTACGAGTACAAATTTATTGTACTGTTTCTCAAGGGTTACTTATTTTTGAAACTAACAGCATGAACATTCTTAAATATTACCAAATATATGGTATAGAACTTCCCACTATTATGACTTGACTTTCAGTAGAATTTATATAAAAGACAAACTACTTATTAGCTTCAATATCTTTTATCAATAAAATGAACATTATTAATATCATTAACATCAGCCCTAGTGTAAATATGTGTATAGTATATAACTTGTCCTGTGTTGATTGCAATGATGTTTATGAAAAGAGTCATCTCGATTGCAAGTGGAAAAAAAAGGTTATACTGAAGGTAGGTGGGACGGGGAGTATCAGTTCAATGGCCAAATTGATTTTTGACCTAGGTTCCGTCACCCTAGGCTAAAGCCGATTGTAATAGTACCGGGACTCTTGGATTAGCAGACCTGGCTGGTTTACGTTGCCAAGAATGTTGACTAACTTCGTTACTACAACGAATTTTCAGTTAGAGCAAAATAAACTGGTTTGTCCTTAAGGCAACGATCATTGAAAAGGCACAGGTAAAATCTGATACTGCGTGTATAGTGAATATCAGACTGTACACGTATATTTCCATGATCAAAAGGAATATTTTAAGCGTTCAAGGCCAGAAGGTACAAGCTTACTTGTATGTGTATATAGTTTCACCAGATGTGAGATAATGTGATTATTAATCTACAGGGAAGGTAAAGAATCGTTTTGAATACTCCCATGACTAGACTCAGAGTAAAGCCCCACCTACTGAGTAATCTCCTGAAATGTTGGACACTGTCCTTTCAGGAGAGGAAAAGATGTAGCACTGCTTCATGAAAAGGAAAAGGCGCGGTGACCTCGTGGTGTCAACCGTATTCGAAAATGGTGATCAGGAAGCGGTGTTCTCCAATTTAATACAATAGTAGTGTAGGGGCACACGTCGGGAAGAACTTTAGTATATGGAATATGATATATTTTTGTACCGTATTATATTTGATGCTATGTTAAATGATAATTTTTCGTCATACACACCACTGGGCGTTGTGACGTTAGTAATAAACTGATACTACTTACTTCTGCTTACCCAAAGCAATATTGCGAGTGTTTTTAACGTGGTGTGTTATTATAACGATTTCGTGATTATTTTATAGTTTATTTTAAACAGTTTTAACACTGACTAGTAGGAGACTTTAAAAAGTACTAAATATTTTTATAATACATTTACATTTCCTTTATATTTTTCAATAATACTTAATAATTCTTTGATCATATTATCAAAATAAAAACGGCAAAGAAAATCGTGGAATGCCTTTCACCACGAAGTCATTCCACGATTGGCAGCGATATTGTACGTAGTTGTCACTGAGTAAGTAGCTAAATAGCACCTTATAACACTTGTCGGCTAGCGTATAGTGAAGCGTCTAGCTCTACTTACACACAGCGTGCTATACTTTATAAGTGCGTTAATTTTATCGAATAATGGTGGTAAATATACATTATATTAAGTCGAGACTTTTCGAATAATCAAAGTACACCATTGGTTTGTCTTGTTATGCAAGATCGTTCTCAAGGAGGTCAGGCTCAAACCTTACTCGTTACAGTCTTCAAATGTTTAGGGCCAGAGCCAATCGTACCCTGTCAGCCTAAACAGATACATTTTATTAGTGTGTGAGTACTATCCAATTCTTCCTAATAAACTTTGAAAGCTTCAGTCACTTCACTCACGCCATCCTTACAGCCATATGTACATCCCTAGTTGGGCTACTTAACACAGCAACTAGTGTATTCTTCATATATGCATATATGCATTCTGCATATATGCGTTTATTCGGATCTGTTACTATTTGCAAGCGTAACGAGATTAATCAAACTCAGTATTCATCGTCTGTATTATTTTTTTCTCGAAATGCTAAATAATTCTTACAACTTTCCTTCAATTTTACTGGAAATCAACAATAATAACGAAATTTAAGCTGCACAATAAAGTTATCATAATACATTTAAATGTAAACGTGTTAAGGTCTTTGATGGAATCGGTTAACCTTCTAAAGGGTTTACAGGCAACTCTCTTGGGACCTTTTGCGCGACATTTTCAAGCAACTTTATACCATAAGTGAGAGATAAATTGAATTTATTGAAATAATTTGTTATATATTGTCGGAAGCCAATATAGTATTAACTAACAATTGATGTTGTTTTTCGTTGATGAGTGACATATATTGTTTATTTTCTTACATTACTTTCATTAGCTTATCTCCTCCTTTTATATTTTAGTGAACTAATTGTTATACTATAGTGAAAATATCTTTCATGTATCAAATATTAGAAAACCAAAGGTAAAAATAAATGCAAGTCACTTCTTAAAAAACAGAGGTCTTTTAAGAAGTGACTTGCATTTATATCACGAACATTTATAGGAGGAAATAAAATTATGACAAAATTTGTATTTTTATAATATAGTCTTTAATAACGTCTCCAAAAATAGGCACGTTTCCATTCCATTTTAAGCTAGCCAACAAGTCGAAATTCACGCCAAGTGAAGCACGGGGAGAAGTAATAAGTGAATTTTGATGTTACCCAACGTGCTATTTATTCATTTAGTTAACATCCCGCAAATGCAAGCACAATTTAAGCGCTATTTTCCGGTCAAATTTCTGTTTGTCAATTAAAATATTTTGAATCACCGAAATGATTTCAGTGGCAGTTAATTTGATTGCTGGCGAAACTCTACAAAAGATAACGAAATATTGGCGCAATGTTCGGAGTTATTTGCTTTTATATTAATTTTTGGTTACGGTGAGAATTTATTTTTTGTTTCACACGAACTTTTTCAATGTATGTTACTTACACAAGTAGGGATGTAAACAAATTTTAAAAAATGTAATTTTATTGAAAAAGTAAATTATAATTTAAAGATTAGAATTAGAGTGAAGCATATAGTAATGGTATTGAAGCAATAGTATTGATGGTATTTTTTCTATCCTTCATAAGGTACATCAAAAATATAGTAAATAATGCAAAAAGGTAATTTGGTGGGATACCCTAGGGTAATATTGTTATATTGTGACTAAGAAATTATGCTGTTGGATCGTTTCTCTAAAAGATAACCTTTTTTTAATCATATATTTTATCCACGTAAATAAAAGAGAGAGAAAAAAACTTATCTCACCGCCAAAAAATGTGAGTGTTGACGTTTTGCTGTCTGGCACGGAATACTTTATCTTTCGCGTCACGCCGCAAGCGACTGCTGTTTGCGTAGTCACCAAATCAACAGTACGGATTAAAACACGATTTCAAGCTGGCTCACGTTTTATTATTGACATGGCAATACCAATTTGATTACAATAACGTTGCTAGTGCAGGCATTTATTACAAACGTCAACGGTCTATACAACGTTATACTGCACTTTTGTTTTTAGTTGAACTACAAAATTTCTCCTCTGACTTTCCGTATGTCTTTTAACATTGTGTTTAATTTTTTTTTTCTTAAATTTACTATAAATATTATTTGATAGTATTTATTTTCATTTTCAAGTAACTCAAAAAGTTGAGTCTGCAGTCTACTAAATAATCTATAATTTATTTTGGTACACCCGGTGTACGTAGACAGCAAATAATAAGCACACTATAACATAGTGAGACATTTCATGGGATAATTAAAATGTACTTGACATGATGCAACATATTACCCTATTCTGGTGACAAATTAAATTTGTTAAAATTGATAATAATTTAATAAATAATAATCTAAAATTTAATAATAGAAAAAATAATAGTTTGCCTTGGAGAAAAATAATGCTTAATTAGGAGTAAAGTTGAAAGATATCAAGCTCAAATTTTTTTCTCTGATAGTTGAAAGACTATAAGTTTATACGCAAAGCAGAAAAATCACAAAAAATAAAGTTTTCCTGATTGTATAATCAACATAATATAAATATTGCAAAATAAACTTGTTATCTCACATACTTGAGAAATATTAATGTAAACACTTATTCATATTACAAATAATATACACGTTCGCCTTTAGATGTACCGACTTATCGTGCGCAATCACAGATCAGATGTTGGTATTCCGGCCAAAGCCCCTGAGAGCAAGCCCCGTATCGACTGAATTATTTACATGCACGTTACCCTGTGCCAAACGCGTCTACGGAACACGGAAAACATAATTCTTATATCGCCCGCCAATCTTTTGGATATCTGATGGAATCACAGATATTGTATTTAACTAGATCCCGCGTATGCGTACTTTGCTCATTAAAGTACAGAGCAATACTTTTCATTTATACTGTTTTATTCAGACCGTTACAGCAATTGATATCTTGTTTAAATGAATCCAGCCTGCTTCTTTATTGATTTCATGTGACATTAGGTATTATTAAGAATATTATTGTATTTATTTAAGTAATTTTTATAATTTATTAGATTCACAAACGTCAACTGCGGAATGTATTTATTTTAATTTTTGGTTTTGAGACCAGGTACAGGACGACATTTGTCTGGGCCATTCCGGAGTATTTCCGTAAACCAAACAAAAATATTATGAACACGCTAACTTTTCATTTAGATGTTTGCCTGCAAATCAGTGTTTGACCTTCTATGCTTCTGTTTGATGGTAAAGATATGGCAGTGATACTCATATTCTTAGGTAATATGATATTACATCTTGTATTCTAAGCTCGTATTTAAAATGTGGCCAATATTGAAATAGGAATGGGACTGATATATTTTAAAGGTTTGATAACTGAAAGCTGATCATTTGTATAACTGTAAGGCTTTTAGACTAACGTGGTTATTGAGCGTCACTTCATCGACAAAGTTTGCGGTTTAAGGCACCTGAGTGACAGTTTGACGTGTGTGTAGTTTCGCCCAGTAAAAATGTGTGCGTGACGTTACACTGCTGTGACTTAGCAACTGGCTGAACGAAAACGACACTTGCGAGTGTGTTTTTGTAAGTGTAATATTTGTATGATCTTTTTTCTGTGCATGGAATTTGTTGAACACATCTAAATGGTAATTATTATAAACAAAAATAACTTAAAAATTATTTAACATATACAGATTTTGTATTAAATATAGTAAGAAAGAACTAATGTTTTTCCATTTATAGTTATTTGTATTCTTTCTATTAAAAACAAACATACACGCATACTCGTATATACAGAGAGTAAACGTTTCTTTTTAATATTCTTTGTTTACTTTTTGTGTAGACGGGTTTCTTAAATTATAAATAAACTTTTATAAATAATTGTTTCAAATTTAATTACGATATAATTTGTAATTATCGAACATTTTTAAAATAATAAAACGTTTGTATCAGGAAGAGATATTGCTGTTGAAATAATGTATAAACTCCACTTCATCGTATAATATCTTAAACTGTGAACGAGTAAAATGATTAAGTAACGACGCAGTATGTATGAGTGGTCCCGGACCGAGCAAGTTCCCCTAAAACTAACTTCGAGTGCTTTAAGGCGTCTGCGGCGTCTCGCCTCCGCGAATTACTTCCAAGCGATTTCGCGATGTCTGAATGATCAGTTAAACTTTCACATCTGCGGCCTGTCACAAAAACAAATGAGGATTATATTTTATAAGACTTGGGATGATAAAATTGTTATCACTCTGTGACCTTACGTACTCACAGTGATTAATAAAATAGATATAAAGAGAACAATTTTGTTGTATTTTAATGAGAGTCTGAATATTACCAATAGGATTTGCACGAAACGCACTACATACAAGTTTTATATTGTATTTTAAAATTATATTTTATTTTTATATATATTTGTATTTTAAAAACACATAGAAAGAAGAAGAAGAATTAATGTTACGTTTTAATTTTAGACAATCATCCAAATAGACTATCATCAAATCACGATAACAATAGTATATTATTATTATTACTTAGCAAATATTATAGAGCTAATAGTGCACCTACTTTTATTATTAATAAGGGTATAGTGCACTGCATTGTGACGTGACAATATAATACAAGTCGCTTAATTTTATGAAACCAAAAATAAAATTGCTAATAACTTTGTTATTTGTATGTATATATTCCATATTAAAAAAAAATCCATTTAATCCAAGAAAACTTTATTTTTTGTTCTTGGAAATTTATTTATTTGGAAACTAAGTGAACATTTTTATGTTAGCGTGTAATATTAATAGTGAGGATATTGTAATAACCACTTTTGCTGTGGATTTTTTGTACACACGGATATTAATGGTTCAATTCCCACCGAATCGTAATTTTAAGTATAAGCGGGTACAGTTAATACGAGTCGTTGTCTAAATTGAAAGCGCGGGCGCGAGACATCGTATCCCAAGCGATGTAAGCATTGTTTTATGGTCGTCGTGCCGCCAACAAAGTTCGGCAACTGCTTTATGATCCTAATTTATAAGTAAGCGGCGTCGGGACTATTTACGACTCTTTCTGTAGTCCCTTGCGAGTGCGTTCAGCGGCTACAAGCGAGCATAAGCCGGGATATGTTGACATCAAAACAACGCCACTTTTTGGTTAGAGTAATCGCGCGTACTATACTGTGCGCGATGACTGTTCTTATTCTCGCTAAAACTGTTTAATAGAATTGGACCTCATATTTCTGGATTTGGAATAGCTCCGTAAATTTAAAACCAGTATTCTTTCTTATTTGTCATCTGTTTTGAGTTATGTGGGCGTTATTTTTTTTAAATATATATCACGAAAAGATCAGGAACAAATTGCAACGAAAAGAAATAGTAAAAATTAAATGAAATATTACTATACCGCTTCCTTATTACTTAACATTTTAAAGTTTTTCTGTTGGAAACTATTAATAACTTTTTTAGAGGTTTGCGATGCCTTTTCTATTAGTCTCCCCATATTCTGGTTTTGTTATCGATATATCTTTTTTTTATTGACTTCTTAAATGGTGGTATGAAATAAATATGTATGTTGACGACCTACATAGTCGTGTAATGAATGCCGGCTTTAATGTTTTGTTATCTGTTTATTTCCGGGTATGAGTCCCAATGAGGACAGATAATTGTTTGATGAATACGAATATTTACACATTAGTTATTGTCATATATTTCTGTAAAAAAATATCAAATCTATGCATGTTTATTATATGTACGTCTATTCGTTACTCTAGATCCCATAACGTAAGCTAACTACATATTGAACTATTTTTCAGCTTAAGCAAAATTGTGATGTCATCATCAGGTATACCTACTTTCGAATATTAAAATTATAAGTTTCGAGAAATTACTTTCAAAGACACTTCCAATTCCAATGTTCGGTACAATATTTATACAGGAAAGCAGCAGACGGGCTATGAGTCTCGTGTGAGCGATATGCAATCTCTGAAAGCTCTATAGTATGAAATTTAGGAGCATAAATTAATTTTCAATTTCCCTTTGACATTTCGCTGAGCCGGCCGACATGTCTCACAGGCAAGGTATTAACCCGAACATGACACCCCTTTACCTATTTGTTGCATCTCTAGACACACTATAAATGTATACTTTGTTTTGAACAATATATATGTATTGATTTGATAATTTATTTTATATTTTCTGGTTCATACATTGTATTTAGATAGACGGAATAAATATATATATATATATATATATTCCGTGCCATATTGAAATTTACATTATTGATTGATTAAACATTAAATTTTCAAATATAATTTTTGTTAGATTCTTAAGATACTCTAACTTTAGATGTGTTGAAAATTGAAAAACATTTAGATTAACACATATTTCATTATTTTGGAAGTTTTTTTTTAAACCATAATAATACACGCCCAGTGTTAAACAGCATGAAATATTTCCCTAGTTTAAAATGGCTTATAAATCGTTACTCATTTGAGAACTGTTATAATGGACTAGCCTCAGTATGTCTGTAAAGGATTTCAGGAATGTTCTGGATATTTATAGCTGCAGACTGCTCAATGCAACATGCAAAAGCCATTGAGTAACACAGACTGAATGGATATACCCTTAACCTCACCGGCTAGACCGACTATTGTATTCAACAGAACATGAATATGACATTGCTTCGAGAATGCCATTGCATTCTACTTTAAATTGTGCCCGTTGAAGATGAATGAATATATTAGCCGAACTTTATGTTTCAACTTTAAGAAAGGTTTTTGTTATTCTACTTATTAATTTTATTTGGTACTTTAACAGTTCATATTTTATTGAGACTTAAATACTACATATGTAGTATTTAAGTAGTATTTAATGTGTGTTTTGTTGTGTAAGTGTGATAAAACCCACACAAATGTACACAAACAAGAAATTAATAAAATCTTAATGTTAACAATTCTGTGTGTATGGCTACCATTTGATTGAAGCCTGCACATACGCTCAATAGAGATTATAGAAAGATGTTTTGTTTTTGTAAACACTAAGAGTAAATAGCTTTAGTGCACGGCTAATTTTAATGCTAATGATAGATAGTAGACTGCCTGAATTAATGTATAACTATAACTATATTATTAAAATTTTATTATATATAAATAATCCTTACAAAATCCGTAAATTTCTTTGGTAAATCATGGGAATCAGGCTGCTATCGATCGCGATAACTCGCGATTAATAGCAGCCTATCCTTAGACATTTTTCTTGATGTTGTTGATTCTGTCTAAGTAAGTATGACAAAAGGGAGACTACATTGTAGAAGTATACTTCAATAAGATACATACTAAGGTGCACCAACGCCTATAAGGCAATTGTGTTCTAATCAATTCTTTTCAATGTTGGTTTGGTTAAGTTAGGTTATATAAACATAGTCCAAATATTGGTTGTATCTATTAGCAATAAAATCATAATGTACTCTAAATGCCGGTTCCCGAAAGAACATCAAGATTGTATCTTTGAAGAAAGTGCGATTCTATGCGATAGTCATAGCAGAAAGATAAACGCTTTCGTGTGAATGTGATAATGCAGTATTTACCAGCATTGAGCAACGTACTATTAATAGTACCCCATCGAACTATACTGTATTAGTCTGATTGAAATAAAATGCAGTCTAAAGGGGAAAAAAATTGAGTAAAAAATCGTCAGCAAACAGCAGGTATTAGTCAGTATTAGTTAAGGAGAAATATAGAGATATTTTAGAAAATTAATATTAATGAAAAAAACAATAAAAAAGCTGCAAAAATATTTAATATAAGTAGTAAAAAATATAAATAAAACATTTACACTTGACAAATATTATGTTCTATAAAACTAGTTCGATAAAATATTTCTCTTTTCGCATATTATGTTATTTTGAGATACAAATATAGTTTTAACAGAAAGTAGATACAATGGTCACGTGCAAAAGGTTGCAAGTTTTGTGCATGCTTATCTTGCTACTATATGTGATGTATTCGCATGAAAACAAACAAAACGCCGGTTGAGTGTGGTTGCACGCTAGTTCAACGCAGCAGCCCATTACAAGGCCCATAAATCAGGCGCATTGAAACCTCCTTCCTCCTTCGTGTCGGCGAAACATCGCCACGAGCGACGGATATTTGAACCAATGCACCGCTGAACCGATCTACATAACCTCCGATAACATAATTTATGCTTGTAACACATCACTCACTCCGTTGGTGTTTGTGTTAAGCGTACCAATGTTGTACGATATTAAAAAATCTCAAATGTATCTCTTTATAAGGTTTCTGTGATGGTTTTATATATTAATAATCGTACAAAAATAGTTTTTATTTATGTATGTACGTATTCTATTGATTGAATATTTTTGGTATGAATATTTTTTGTGTATAATTTCATGGTTCACAAAGATAACCATACGACTGTGTATAATTTATTATATGTTAAATAAAACAGTGCTTAGAATTTTTTTAGGTTTATATATATATCGAAGGGAGAGGTTGGTAGTATCTTATCGGTACGTCATTGGCAAATTGAAAAGTTAATTTATGGGTTTCCATCTCTTGAGCTTACGCAGCTTACTCGAGTTGACATCTGAATATTCGGAAAATCTCACTCTTACCCGTTTGTATGAAGCTTGTTGTTCCTTTATATTACAAAAAGATGAAAGTAGCAGACGTTGGCATGATATATTAAGTTAATATTATATAATCATTTTTATAGTATTAAAACATGCTCTTATTGCACTTACAGTGTTTATGTGATATATTTTTGTCTCTTTCCATATTGAACTGTTTATTGAATGACAGTTGCACTGTGTAGTGCATTCGGAACGCAAAGTGCTACGTTATTCAACTTAATAGCCATTAGTTTGGTTCGTTAGTGGAATATTACTAACGAATGTGCGGCTGCGCGTTTCAGTCAGAGTGCGGTGAAACGCTCAATTAGTACACATTGGTGGGCTATTGACGTTTAAAAAGTAAACCGGCACAACATTTTAGACGAATATATATATATTCTTATTATCATCAATACTATTGGTGTTAATCCAAATGTTTTTGTTCACGTAACTAACAATAATAATAATACACACTTTGGAAATTATAATTTCAACTTATTTTAGTCTGAACTTACAACATAAAACAATGTTTGCGTAAAAGAATCAGGGCTGAGTCGGAAAGAAGAATCCCAGTTTCCGCGATGAGGATGATTAATATAGCTCATTTGTGGCCATCCTCTTCTGTAGCCCAAGAGACCATGCTACACATAATCTACGTTTACTTTTAATGTTTTCATTTAATGCTAATTAATATCAAATATATTTATGAAGTTGTGATATTAAAGTCTAATAATTTTGAAGAGTTATAATACTTTATTAACGATTTTCCGTTTTGAGGTTATTTGTTTAAATTATTTTATCCAAATTTATTGATATTTAACAGTTGAGATTTCTAGATTCAAAAATTTTATCTATAGATAGATATTCTTGAGGGAATTGTGGAATATATGGTGTTAGAGCTCATTATGCAACTAAATCATCATTTGTTCTACTAATGGCACCGTTCTTAATATATGTTACATAAATAGAAGAACTTATATCATTTCATCTATACAATAATATACATTTTATTACAATACCATTTTAACTCTTTCAAAGTAAAAAGTTCACTTCCAGACCAAGGTCTATGAGCTACGCGGCTACCTTGTAGCCGCTACGACGTAGCGTCTACGTGCTCCTCTCGTACGTCGTTTACGCTTCCGCAGCCAAAATTTATTAGATTCCACCCCATTTATACCTTTTATCACTTGGTGTTTAATATAATAACACAATTTCTTACGTCGTTTGCATTCATTATTTCGTGATCATACACATTGAGGAAATCCAGGGCATTTTTTCGTAATGTGAGTTTATATTACAACTTGTCTTTACGTTTACATTTTTTCTTTTTGGTAAGACTTATCGTACTGCTAATATTATATTGAAAAGACTAGAATTTTCGATATTTTTGTTTCTTCAGCTTGTAAAGGCACTATACAGCTTGTTTCACACGTGCAAAATAAAAAATACAAAATTTGCGAAGTGTTGAATAAATAGTCTTTGATTTGTTGAATGTACAGAATAAAACTGTACATACGGCCTAACATAATGATTATGAATATTATTATAATAAGGATTTTCTTATGTAGGCGGCCCACGAAAATGGTGAATTTTCTTATTTCCGATTACTCTCTACCGCTGTGGTGTCATTGACCTTGCAGCGGCGGACGGACGGTGGTCTCTACTCAGCAGGTAGGTTGGTTTAAGCGACCAGGATGACGCATCTTATTTCACTTTAATTCTCATCACGCTTGCAATAAACGAAAAAGTTTTTGTAAAATATTTATTAGTCTTTTATGATATTGGTTTGTTCCTACGTTATGAAGATAATGTTTTGTATGAACGAGTTTAGTTTCATAAAATAAAAATAACCTAGGTTTCAATGTATTGAGCACAACTGCCTTTGTTAAATATAACGAGATATTTTTTTTGCAAAAAATTTTTTTTCGGCAAAACCTTCAATCACCCACAAGAAATTAAAAAAAAATCTTACTATTAAATATATTGTAGCAAACTAACCTTTTATATAATTAATTTAGCATTTATAAGTTTATTTCTATACACTACTAGTCGAGTGGCGCGAACTTGAAACCGTCTAATTATCTTGAATAGACTAAGTAAGCTGAAAACTGGAATAAGGCCGAATTCCAAAACTTTCAAAATTCATAATTCATAATTTATATTTTCTTTGCTTTTCTAATATCTGAATATTTCTTTGATCAATGTGAAACATGACTGATTGCCTGCATGGTCGTCTGGACCATCGGCTTACTCCAACTTGTTGTTATAAGAATATTTATGGAAATTTACAATTTCTTGTTCTTAGTATGGAGCTAAACTCAAGGTCAACAGCTGCAATTTAGTACATACTCGTATCTAACTGTGGTAATATTTTAATGTAAAAAACAACTCGGGTCTATTTATATACTAAAGCAGTTAAAACAAACAGATTCGCGGACGCCAAGTATTACCAGTGTAATTGGTTTCTAATGCCGCATAAAACCCCCAAACGTGTTGGGCGAATGGACCGGGAGATAACTGTACGATCCCCGAGCAGATTCCATTCCAATTTTATATTTCTTTTTTTTCAGCACTTTAGGCGCCCTACTTATAAGTTTGTTGGTTTTATCTCGCCTGTAATAATCCGAAAGCTTCCGAAGTAATTCAATAATTTTATTAAAATGTTTTGTTTGTATTTATTCAATATAATATTTTACTGAAAATCCACAAAGTCTGTTTGAGTTAAGTATATTCTTAATTAACAGTGTCTACATAAATATAATCTACACAAAATTTGTTTTAAGTAATTTAATTATATTGCATTTAGTCTGATGGGAACTCCAGGTTTGGGCTTGCACTTTTAAAGCAAACATTCGATAAATGATTATTGTCCTATGATTATTTAAAGGCGCATAGTGATGTTAAATCAAAATGTGTCACTATATCGACGATGATAGTTATATATGATAAGTTCGATTTGGAACATACGAGTCCAGTTCTGTTTCTGAAATTAGTCACACATAATTGATGAAACATTTCTTAAGCTCTGTGTTATAGGAGGTGACCTTATGACACAATTATGACACTTACACCAAGTTTTGCACAAATACAAACTTAAATACAGCGACATAAACTGTGCATTAATTACCAATGTTCTAAAGTAAAGTGGTTTGAAAATTACAATAAGTTCTAACTACGGAATTTGGAACATTTTCATTTCTCAATTTGTTTACTTTCATATGTTCTGACTACATATATGCTTGAATATACTGATTTAAGCTAGATAAAGATAATTTGTTTGTTCGGTAAACATATGCCAGGCTGGAGGGTTAAGTTCGGAAGAATTGGGTTGTGGAATAAGAGGGGAGCCCTCTTATTGTATCGGGATTAAGCTAAAGCCTGCGTGCGACACTCGCTCCAACGCGCGGTTCCCTCTGTGCTTGCATTTTAAGAGGCACTTCGACTGGAAAACAAAATCTGAACAGACAGCCATGACACTTTTATGTAGCAGCTAAAAGTCAAGAAGAAAATAATGTTCTTTGCTCAATTTTATTTAAAGCAATTCATTCTGTTTGACTCTTTACACTTCAATAGCGTATGATATTATGAGCTTAAAAAAAATCAAGTCAAATTCTTCAAAGTAAAAAGCTTCTATAGTAATTGTTTCATTTTGACCAGCTCATATTTTTGGTGACTATTTCTATAAACGTTAAAGTAAACAAAACAGTTCGCACTGTGACATCTATGTGAGACCAAGATTGGAGGCAGAGACCAAACCATGACAAGCATTTCAGCATTTTGTATGTAATAACAAATACGAGAATTAAAAATTAGCTTGCTGTTCTAACGTTCAGATTACAAGAAACTAAAGGCTCTTTTATGGGGTACTGCATAGCTTACAAAAAAATCCTACTAAGTATAAATGATTTGCCTTTTAATAGATCCAAAGCAATTATTAGAATTATTATTATGAAAATAATTTATTATAATGTTGTGAATAACTTAACTAATAACAATCCTTGGGCTTAATTTTAATGATTTAATAGTTAAGTTGCCAAATGTTTTAATAACCACAATGAAACGTATAGTTACTTCTTAATAAAAGTGACATAATGTAAATTTGTATAATCTTCTAAAGGAAGTTGAGGCCAGGTCATTTATTTCGGGACAGCGAATTAACAACTTTCAATAAATAAAAGTAGAAACAAAAATGGCCTTTGTTGGTTCTTTGCAGTGCAAGGTTTCTCACCATAGAGTTGTAACAAAACTACGTAGCATCTTTAACGTGCAAAAGTGGCAGACTACGGTCGCAAGTAAAGCACACTATTTAGTCTGAGACTGCCACTATATGATAAACATAAATATCTCTGTTATCGAAATATGGTTGCGTTATAGATATTATGAAGGAAATATAGCACAGAAACAGGATTGAAGACAAAGACTGGAAACTGATTTATGGAACCATAAATGGTGTAGCCGCGTGGCACTACCTTACTTCAGTGTAGTACGTTTTGTTAAAAAGTATCATAACGATTATTATTTTTTAATATTAACCGTAAAAGTATTTTAAAAGATAAGCAGTGATATCTGCTTATTTTATCTACAAATAATGTATTTCAGTAAAGTAACTCTTATTGGGTTTCCACTGCCGTCTAAAATAGTAAAATATAACATAACATTCTTTTGTTAGACTTGCATACTGTCAACCCATAGTACTAGCAGCGATATAATATAAATTATTATCGAAACAAATGTACCGTACCAAAAAAAGAAACTTTTGCAACATCATTTTGTTGTCCATCTGTTTCTTGGTTGGAGGCTTTACACTGGAAGTTGTTAACGAGTATGTTTACCTGGAATATATAATGAAACCGAAACCTGGCCACATACTGGACTAAGTCTTGTAGGCCTTAAATAATGCAAAGGAATATTTAATAAGGATTGTTGTCGCTTATATCACACGTCTTTAAAAGACACGGTCCTTTTTAAGTTATGCGCGGGGATATAGTTCCAACGCGTAGAGGACATTTAAGCGAAATTGAATGAAAGCATGCAAGTGTGGAGTATACCAACTGAGTGTAAACTCTATCTGCATCATGTACAATGCAGCTAAATACTATACCAAGTTAGATGCACAGAAACTACTGTAATGTCTGACTGTCATTCCTGGTAAAAACGTTTGTGGACTATTGCATTTCCGTTTTGGTGGTAATGAGAACCGGGGTTAGAATGAGATTCCGGTCACCAATTAAGAATTAATTAAGTTATTAAGAGGCTTTGATAAGATATTCTCAAAGCCTCTTAATTGATTTATGGCAGCTGGTAATTCGCCGCTCATTAAATGGGCACCCAAAAAGCAGACCGATATTGGTGCGAAGGGCTAAGGGTCTAGAGAGGTGTATCGCGCCACAGCGACCGAGAAGCCGTAGTTTTACACGTTCACCCTTTGTGCATCTGCTCTTGTGACTCACACTATCCGGTCGGCTAAGGCATGTCACTTTACTACGCTTATTGTTATTATCATTGTTAAAAATTATTAATTTTTTTTAAGGATGTTCAAAATCAACTAAAAGGTAATGATAACTCTCTTCATTTAATAATGCCTAAAAACTTTATAAGATTCAAATTATGTATTTTACGAATAAAATGTGAAATGTGCCAAAACTGACATTTAATGTATGATGATACATATATCCAAAGCTAAGTAATGCAAGCGGGAAGTATCCCTTACACGGCGGTAAGGACGGCCACTAGAATTTTTCAGCGTGCACCCTGTCGCGCGTGTATCCTTCTAAATTTATGGCCTTCGCTGACGGTGGCCACTTTTATAAATACTAGTAGTTAAAGTATATGTATTCTAAAAACACCCGTTTTAAGGACTTACATACTTACTGGTATGTTGTTGGTAAAATATTTTTCTGATGTATATTTTAAAATATTAATTCGCAATTCAGTTTTCAATGCACTAAAACAGTGTACTACTTACAGTGTACTTTAGTTATTTTCACAGTATTATGTCCTATGGTTTACTATTATGGGGGTTGGCTGTTAGAATAGAAAGTATTTTTTTTCTTCAAAAAAAGAGCAGTCTGCGCTGTTTATTATCTACGAGCAAGGGATTCTCTTAGAGATTTATTTAAAGAGATTAATATAATGACTTTAGCCGCCAGTATATTTATGAAAATTTGATTTATGTGTATAAAAATCGTAACACATTAGATAATCATTTACAAATGCATTATTTAAACACAAGAAATAAAAATAAACTTGCCGTTCCAACGCACAGGCTTTAAAAAACTAGAAATTTTTATAACAAGATTCCACATAGTGTAGCTGTATTGCCTTTTCATAACTTCAAGGTACATATTGAAAATACTAATTAGTAAGGGCTATTGCAAACTCAATGATTATTTAAATGATGGCAATGCTCGGTGTTGATTTGAAGACATTACATTCTAAAGTGTAAATATTTGTTTTCCTGTATAAATTGTAAATACATATGTACGTTGTATGGTAACGACATAATTTATTGTAAATGTTGTTATTACTTTTGATAAAGTTTATAAGATTCTTGCGCCCATTCTTCTTATCAGCTAAAAAATACGTCCTGAAAGGTTGGTAGGACAAAAAATTTGGACGATTCAAAAGAGCTTTCTATAAAGACATATTTGAATAAAGCTAATTATGATTTGGATTTTGACATAAAAGTCATATATATTTTGATTAAATAAATCAAAATATATATGACTTATACAGTATTTAAGCAAGATAAAAAAGGAGTTTGCACTTATATCTGTATGTATGTTTCGGATCTCGGTCGGATCGTTCCACTAATTTGGTATCAATATGGATGATTTTTTATGTATTTCCTATTATTGTTTGGTCGTGGTCATTTTTTTAGATAATTTCCGTAGTGAGATAAGAAAAACTCATTTGACAGCCACGTTTAGCTGTACATTTTTATACTACATAGTTAATATTATATGTACGCATAAAGCTCTTCTGCTCGGAACATGCCCATAGTATTAGGGGTAGATTAATGATTTTTTATTATGATTGCGTAAAACCCCTAACTGCTTATTTTAAATTGATTTATGTAACATAATAATATTTTTATACCACGACGGCTACAAAAAGACTTCAAACGTTACCGTAGTCTATGGACAGCTGCAACACCAGGAGCATCGCAAGCATATTGCCGACCGTTCAAAAACCTATTTACCGACTTCTTAAAGAACCGCATGCTGTACTTGCCATGCTGATGTAATAACTTTAATAAAAAGATCAACATATTTATTTTAAATCAACGATCCAACACAAGACAACAATCAATAATAAAGAAGTGTTACCTATTTTAATTCTGGCGTCAGCTTTTATATCCATATCCATATATAAACTATAAAGAATTTACGGCCACCGAAATACACACCAATGAAAAGCATATGAACAGGAGCACAATAATTTTACAACTATAAAAATGAACAAGCAATAAAATGAATTGGACTATTTTAAGTATCTTTTATTTCAAATTCTGCGAAAAGTACTATATTTTTGCAGACACGAAAGGTTGGTAAAAGCTATAGCAAAACTAACCACGAATATCAGAAAGTACAAGGAAAGGATTATGAAAAAATATATTTCTTTTATAATATCGTATGTTTGCAGAGAAAATGATAAAATGGGTGGACAGTATAGATTTAAGTTTTAAGGAATAGCCTTCCAGATCTTAGCGCTGAAGCACGATTTGCAGCAAACGCGGCGGGAGCGATCTGGAGCAGGAAATAAAGTTATGATTTATGCAAGTGAAATGTGTTCGAAACAGCGCCATTCTCACGGCGCCGATCGTAAGATCGTGACAAATTCTCCTCGACACTACCAACAGCTTCTGTGTTACCAGATATTGATACTACTATAATAAAATATTAAGTATCGTCGATTGAGAAAAATTAAACGTATTAACAGCTTATAGTAACGACAGTTTTCGCAGTAAAAGAAAACCTTCTACAGAACAATGAGGCTTTCAACTTAGCGGTAGTTGACGATGTAGCCGCGGTTAAAAATGAGTTTCATCTAGGCTCCTCTTCATCTGATGAAGTTGGCTATTTTTTTTTCTACTCCTATGTGCAAATGAACCCCTAAATTCAGCACTCAGTAGTCACAAAATCAGAACACATAGAGACGTGAAAATGTAAAGAAATAATGATAATATTATAAGAATAAGCGGTGTAAAATACCATTTCGTTAGTTATAAAAATCGCAAAACTTGTTCTTGGGAGGAATCATAAATAAGTGAAAAACCAATTAAAAAATACTTAAAATTGTATTTCATATAGATAATCGTATGTAACGTTAGTTTCGATAGGTGAACAAGTGATTCGTATTGTAAGAACAACACAACAAACTTCTCTTCCAACCTATTGGTTTTGTTTCAAACAAAAATTTTTCCTTTCAGGATACCGTACGCTGACAAAATCACGCCAGAGCCAATCCTAAACAACAATGCAGGACGGGACACAAAAGCGGATTCGATCAGGAACAGTTATAATAGCCAATTCAAAGTTGGCATCTATGGTTGGCGAAAGAAATGCCTCTACATTCTTGTCATGGCGCTCATGTTTATGATGGTCATTAATCTTGTGCTGACGCTGTGGGTATTGAAAGTCTTGAATTTCAATTCGGTGAGTTTTGTTTACGACATTCGTTGCAGTTTAATGGACTTTCAGATTGCTTGTCATAATCGTATCGGCTGGGTGCTGCTGCTTTGAAAACGAGCGAGCAAGCATTTTCTGTTATTTCATGCTTTGAAATTGAAAAATAGCTTTTCGTTCGAACAATACAACTGTTGACTGTAGTGACATTATCTATATTGATGAGCTGAAAAGCTTAGTTAGTTTAACTTACATAAATGAAAATCAAATAGAAAAATCATAGATTATACGAGAGTCGTCTGCTTTACCACCTTAAAAAAAAGTACATCTTATGTCATATAATATCACCACATCCTGTGGTACTTGTGGAAGTTGCAGATTTGTTGCTAACAAGAATTACATGTATTATAGGCGACTATAACTCTATGCCATCAGGTGAACAGTCTGCTTGTTTGTAAACATATAAGTAGAATCAAAAAAGTTACAGCTTCCTCATTTATGGGAAATATATTCACATATTCGACAATAAAATTACGGTAAGAATTATTATTCTTAACCGAAGAACGAAACGAAAAAATATAATGAAAACGAAAAGAGGAACCGGAGCAGAAATGATAAATAAATTATAGTCAGCCAGTAAATTTTATTTATTACTATATATATATATATATTATTTATTTATTTATATATACTAGCTGTGACCATCCTCAAACCCCCTGGATTACACACAAAAAATTTCATCAAAATCGGTCCAGCTGTTTAGGAGGAGTTCAATGACTAACACACGTACAGAAGATTTATATATATATGTGTGTATAGGCAGGTATATAATACGCGGCAAATATTATTTTTATTCTTATTATTTCAAATGTTACTTACGCGGAATTGTCGCGATTATTTGTAGTTTTATAGCTTTAACATGGTTTTACTATCATTTTAGATAGGTATTTGCCGTAAGTACATGACAGAAGTAATGTCAGCTAAATATGAAAAAAGACTACGCTGGCGTTATACAAAGATTTCATACAAAAATATACGCTATCGATATCGTTTGCAAACGAATATACTTATGGTAGTTACACTAGAACTCTAGATAAAGTAACATTCGTTGTCGTTTAGTTATCAACATCGAATGACAATTTATTTAAATGAATTATCGCAATGTATTATTCATATATTGCGGTGTGGTCCTTTTACTGTGTAGTATGACGACACGAATACGAATGTTACGGATTTAATATTTTGAGTTTATGCGCTGACGTATAATAATTGGTGTACGATATCAGGCAGGAATGGGCCAACTGCGTATAGTGCCCGGCGGACTACAGCTGCTGGGTCAAGCCCTGGTACTGGACTCACTGTTTGCATCTAACATCAAGTCACGACGCGGCCAGCCGATCACCATGGAGTCCTCAAGGAATTTCAGCGTGTCAACCCGAGATTCACACGGGTTACTACAGAGCAGACTGTTCTTGGGTACATCCGAAGGTTTTAATTACACTTTCATAACATCTAAGAAAAAATTTACAATATTTCATCTACAGTTATAAATTTAACTCATGATTTTTTGATGAACGGTTGGTATTTATTACAAAATTTGCTTGTATTATTAAATTGTTGTTATAATTACTGTATTATTAAATTATAGATAGATTTCCAAAATAAATAGAATAAAAATTTTTGTTTGTTTTGTTTTGTTTTCATAAATAGAATATAGATATATTGTAAATTTAAGACGGAAGCAAAACAAAATACATATTAAAAACAGAAATTATTTTAAGGAACGTCTTAATTATTGAGACATTTAGTCAAGGTATATCTTAAAATATAAATAAAGTGTTTAATTAAATATTCATCGTTAAGTTTGGTAAAGTTTTTAACTTTTTTACTATTAACTCTTAGAAAACCTAAATTGATATTTCTACAATGATTTTGCCGTTAAATATGTTCTATAAAGTTAAGTTTGCAGTAAAGCCTTTTCCGTCAAGAACAATTTTAAATTTTGTATCTGAAATGAGAGAAAATTGTGATCTCTATTTGTTACGTTTACGACTTTCAAGTGTCTGCTTCATAGGTCATGATCGCTTAGAGCTGAACGTGCCTCGAATGGAAGTGAGGGATTCGAGGGGTGTGCTACTACTAGGAGCAGGTCAAGACGAAGTGACGGTGGGCGCAGAGACCCTGACGGTGACCAGCCCCGCCGGGGTCACCCTGAACACGGCGATTCAGACTCCTTTGGTGCGCGCCCCGCCATCAAAGCAACTAGTGTTAGTACTTTTTTTAAAAACCCTCGAAATCATAAACTTATTATTTATTTACTACTTTATAAATTATAGTAAGGATTATTTATATATTTAGGATTAAATTGTAGAAAGGAAACGTCTGGAGTCTTTGTTGGTAATTTTATGACAGTTAAATATAATGACAAGCTTCAAAGATACCTCATATAAAAACACACAAAAGGTCAAATTATAAGAAGTTTCTTAACAATAGTATATTATATAGATTATATCTAAATAGTGTGATAAGATGACTATTATATTTAAATAGTGTGATAAGAGAAATGTGAAAGAAGGTAATGCTTAAATGTAAAATGCAAAAGTAAACCAAAAGTAAAATGCAAATATGAATGGACCAGTTATTTTGTCAAAAATTATAAAATTTAGTTTTCTTAGATTTAAGCGACAAGTTATTTATGGTGAACCAGTGTAATATTTTGAAAAGTGTCACAACGTCAATGTTTTTCTTTCCTCTGTAAAAATTAAATATTAATGAAGTAAGTGCAAACAGTCGTTAGTGAAATATGGTAATTTATATAAATCAAGAAATTATGTGATGCATGATGTTCATACCACGTGCGTTTTCGATATAAACCGAGAAACATACATGTTACGCGGTGCTTAATATCTATTGACCTGTGATATAGAATAAACGGGTGGTACAAGTGTTCTCAAACACCGAGGCGGTAATCGTTTTAGTTCAATTACAGCGCTAAATAATGTAAAATAAACAAATACAAATCTAAGTGGTCATGTAGTTAGTATATTTGTTATTGATAAATAAATAAATTAAGACTTATCATCAGACTGGAGTCCCCGACGCGTTCTTTGGAAATGCACGCAGCACAGAGCATAGCAATGGAGTCCCGGGCGGGTGACATCAGTGCGAGCTGCCTCACCACATTCCGGCTCAAGTCAGTCGCTGGCTCGGTTAGTATTTATCGTATAAAAAACCCCTAACCAAAGCCGTTATTTTAGACGAGCGTTTTGTGTTATAATCAAAATTTCCGAGAAATGCCCACTGTTAAACATTGCAGATATATAGAACAGAAAATACTTTTTACGTCTATCGGTATCATAGTCGACGATATTGGTTGAAATTATTTAATCCGGTTTTTTTTGCAAAGATTATTCCAATGCATATTATAAATACATCTTTGAATATGAGATTTCTTAGGATGACAATTTGGGTATTGATATATTTTTGACTTATTATAAATAATTATTTATGTCAAATACACTTTTACATACACCTTGAAAATTTAATTCTTCCACAGATACGGCTGGACGCCCCAAGCATATACATGCCCAAGCTAAAGTCAGCGCTGCCACTACCGCCGTCTGCACCGCATACCCACGATCCGCACCATCAAAATATTTACCAACTGTGCGCATGCGCGAACGGCAAATTGTTCCTCGCACCGCCACACGGTGCTTGCGCAGCAAGAGAAGACAGCATGATCTGCCGATGATCTTAAACTAAGCTTTAAGAATATAATTGGTTGTTTTCGGATACAGAAAATACGTATGAGTATGTGTATAGAAGACATATATTTGTTAAAGTTTTTGTTTTATAATTGTTTATTAATGTTAGAGTTTGTGATTTTATTACAGTTATTTTTTGTAGGTTAAACAATATGTTATTAGAGACATTATTTTATTGCAAAGAAATTGTATAAGTAAACTACAACGACCAGAGCGTATCACAATAGATAAATGAACTACTTAAATATAAACACCAGTGCCTTCTGGTAACATGTTTAGAAATAAATTTTGGCAGTAAAATAACACTATTATTAAGTTTGAAGGTTTCACATAAACGAATATTATGGCATTATCTATTTTCTAATTTAACATTTTAGAGGTTGTGTTCTTCCAGTAGTTATTCCAAGAGTTTGTTGAAAATATTTTGTATATTAGAAATTAGCACTTGATGCTTCTAGCGTTGCATCCGTAGCATGGTCACTAAAATCTAATACTTAACCAAACGTTTTTATATTTACATGTAATTAGCATATGTTTGATGTAATGACACAAAACACATATTTGTTAAATTAAGTATTGTAATGGACGTTGCATCGGTAACTACGTACTAAACTAACAGTTAATTTCACAAATATTTTCTTAGCTTCGGACAATCCTTTTGACAATGCTATATCATTTTGTGTCCTAATTGAAGATTTCTCTCTAGACAAGTGTCAGCGACTGGCTGGCATACTTTTATTACTCTTTGATATGTCACTTTTTATATTTTGATTTTGTCACTTTATTGTTGGTTTTCAGTTGTCTGTCTGTTTTTGATATCGGTCGATTCTGTGTTTCTACTAAATTATAATTATTTTACCTTAACCTTCATTTCATTATAGTCTATTAGCTCACCCGTCGCTATCATCCGGCTCGATCCTTTACTCCCACGTGGGGTATGGCCACTCGGACGAATAATAAAAACGTTTCCTGGAGCTGACGGAGTGGTTCGCGTAGTTGACGTATTGACCAAAGCAGGTACGCTACGCCGACCAGTTCGCAAGCTCCTCCACATTGTGGAAGATTGTCAACCAGTCGCTGTTAGATCTTAGTGTTCCACTAGGGGTGGGAATGTCAGCGACTGGCTGGCATACTTTTATTACTCTTTGATATGTCACTTTTTATATTTTGATTTTGTCACTTTATTTTTGGTTTTCAGTTGTCTGTCTGTTTTTGATATCGGTCGATTCTGTGTTTCTACTAAATTATAATTATTTTACCTTAACCTTCATTTCATTATAGTCTATTAGCTCACCCGTCGCTATCAACAAGATTACTGAAATTAGCCATGGGCTTAATTCAGCAGAATTTGGAATATTGCTCGCATTTCATTAGCAATTTATAACTATTATATCGACCCTATTGACACTAGACTATCAAGCATACCTTACCTTCGGTGATGAACAGTGAAAGTACAGTGTTTTTTTTTATGTTTTCAATCGGCTCTTTGATGGAAACTACTACGATGAAACAATCGCCACTGTTCATCAGTATCACTTCTTTTTTCATTTTTTTTCTACATACATAAAGACCTACTACAGCTACCTACTGCAGCTGAGGTGTTTCCCTACGATATGTCCGAGTTCTAATGTAATGCTAAAAGAATTTCTTTCCGGGAAAGAAATATTCTTTTTAGACTCGATAGATGACCATGAGCGATGGTTACTACTTACCATCAATTGGGTCACTTGCTCTTCTGCTGCCAAAAGTAATAAAAAATAATATTTTCTAATCCTTTAATCAATAAAATCAAATCGAATCGTATTTAGAAGCCTTAGTCTTAGCCAGAAATTACAGAATTAATAATTAAATTACAGAAATTATATAATTAATTTGGTCTTATTGAGTGTTATAAGGAATTTTGATTTTAGAATTTTTGCAGGAGTGTAGGAATCTGAAATATTAAAAATTACCAAAAGTACATAATGCAGTATATACTTTTGCACTAAGTATTGAGAAATAGTATTAATTTGGTTAAACTATTTATTATATAGAATAGAAAAATGTTTAATAATTAAGTGGAGTGGCACAATAGAAATACAGTTGTTATTGTTTGTACACATAATATAGACTTTATATGTTGACTTTGAGACAGCTATTAAGCTACCAGTAATAATAGCTATTTTCGTAATGCTAATGTAAAAGATGATGTGGCGTCGACTATATTTAAATAGGTTATTAAATTATATATTTCATAAGCAAATTTTCAACGCAAATTTAAACTATATATTCCTTGTGACCATCTTTATTCCCTATGTTATAAAAATTATTATCGTAGTTGATCTGTATATGTTAACGTGCTGCTGATTTTATACTTGCATTATGAGCTTTATAATTTACTTGTTATTGAAATAAAGTAGTTTGCGAAAACATGGCGATTGCATTTCATGTCTACATATTAAATGTCGAGGTATACATATCGTAAGAACTTTAATTTACCTCAATAATTGTCAAGCAGATAGTGTCAAAAATGTATATTCGTTTTAATCAATCGTGGCCAGTTATATAATTATATAACTGGTCATTTGTCTATTTACGTACATATCTAGGTATATATTTGTTGTAAAATTATTATTTACAATATTGACCGAATATGTATAATTTTTTAGAAATTTCTAAGTGGATACAATTATGTATCTATAGCGGATTAGGCAGTGTATGTAAAGATATATTGTTAAATGTGCTAGATAAATGAATGTATATTAAACATTTGATTGTTGTTATTGTAAATATATGTATAGAGAATGTTGTAAGTAAATAATTTATTATTTTTATGCTTTTTGTATAACCTGCCGCAGTGTATGAAACCGGCTTATTTGGGAGGCTGATAGTCGTCAAACCGGTCGAGTCATAAACAGCTGATATACTTATTTCAGGAGCGTGATGAACAGTTTTTTATCTGGGTTTGGAGTACAGTGTCACCAAGCCTCTGTGCCATGCTATATGCGTTTAGTTTTGTAGTATGACAAAGTTTGAAAGCCTCTCAAGTGCCTCCTGGCGCAGTGGTCCAACCATTTTCAAGAGCTCATTAATCACCAGGTGTAGCGCTGTGTTGTTTTTAAGCTGCTAGAGAGCCAAACTACAGATTAACGTCTCATACGGACTGGGAAGTTTTTTTACTTTAGGTTTTGACTTTGGCGTTTGAACTTAGGATCCGAGGCTTGAATTATATGTGGTGACGACGTCACCGAAGGCTGTAAATAAAAGCGTATAATCTCGGTCACAATGTCTAGTCAGAACGTAACGACGCTGTCGTTTTTTGTGACATACGAGTATCTCTTGCTGACGATTTGTAGTCGGCGTATCAAATAATTGGTGTATAGCACAAGTATCTAGGCCATTGGAGGTCTGTTAAGCCATTTCTTGCCGTTATTTTCATTAGGTCGGTTCCAAAATTGATTGATTGTATCTTAAGACGTGGGTGTTTCAATACCTTAGAACCCACCATAAAGATATCATCGACAACACTGTCATATCTATCACAACATCCGTAGATTCTTCCATCCAACCGAAAATATTTTGAAATTCAAAGGGAAATAATTTAGAATTATCAATCTGGATGACTTCGGTGTTACGTTTAGATTCAATATATCTCTAAATTTAACTAAACTGTGATCACTGGCTATGTTAAGAGAATTAATCAATGGTATTTACGCTATCTCTTACCACGCAGGATAGTGTAGGTTTGATAAGAGCGCTAGAGTTTCGACTGTTAGTTGGTATGGAGAGTTGGTTCCTGGTCGGTGAAATATGGAACTCTTTACATCCAGACCCCTTTCTGCTCTTACTTTACGAAATAGTTTAACCTGCCACTATGCTTGACGTTTGTAGACCATAAGAACGCCTTCAATTCCTTTGACGTCTGAGCATTGTGTCAGTTTAGTTGCAATCACTGTTCCAAAATTCCGCAATGTGAATCAATCTTCAGCACCAAAAGCCGAGACCGATATGTCTTCAGTGGGATGTGAAACAGGACGATTCTCTCGTGAAATTCTACAAAGGCATTGGTAGTTATTGACGCGTATATTTACTTAAGACGAATAATTCAAATAGTTAAGTCCAATTTACAGAAATAGGTCAATCGATGGATCAAAACCAGCAGTGTTCGGGAAGTTCCATCGTTTATTAGTAGTACTTCAAGATTCTTTAAACCGTGCGTGTTGGCTGTGATGACATATGTTATCTAATCCTGTCCACTTACAATTAACCTTATAAAAAGGATTGAAGTCATCCAAAAAACAACCCAGATGGCTATGTTTCTCGTATGGGGTGGAGGACTAACGAATTAGTGGATACTAGCAGGGTACAACCGATTGGAGTGACGATTCAATGTGTAGACTTTTGTCCAGCAGCGGGTGTCTCTTGGTTTAAATGATGATGATGAATTTATTATTACGTTTTTTAATCAAACTTGCCTGTGGATGGTTATTAATTAGTACAAAACATTTGCTCAGTTTTCATTCATTACGTAGCGTCCTAATATAATAGTCGTCCTCAAACAATATGAAATAATACCAGAGGCAGACTAGAGTTGAAGTGAGATGAACCAAAGAAAAGTGGAGCCAACTAACGACTTATAGCTAATTTCAGCAGAATTGCATTGGCAAGTTAAGTTGAATTGACAATAAGTTTTTAATACGCCATAACTCTAAATGGCGGGGCTTTCAGACGGAAAAATATGCTACGAGTGTGTACTTTTTGTAGCAAGAAAGAAACAGAATATTTTTGTTTAGTTTCTAGACTAACTGACGATAAGCGGACTTTTTCAATAACCTTGTTTTTCCAATCCAGTCCATCATCCAAAAATCCAAGGCAGTTACACTATTTTCATGTATGACTAGAATTAATGCACTCTTAAGTGGTGCATTAATTCTAGCCAAATGAAAGTGCTTAAAGCTAGACAATGTTGGTGAAATTAGCCAAGAATGTTCTTGGGTATTATCTATTCGGTTTGGTTTGTAGTAGGATTTCTGAGTCCTACTACCAGCAAAACGAAAGTGGTAATATATGAAAGAAACGAAAAGATGTCAAAATAGTAAAGTTTTGAAAACATTGGAAGATCAAGTGAAAAGTTAATGTATCTGGGATCTATATTTTAAAGAGATGTTAACCACGAGGCTGTCATTGAAAATAAAGAAAGAAAATAAAATGAACGGGCTATAAGTGGCTTCAGGCTTAGCAGTCAGAAGTATGCTGCTCACTACGTTTATGTGTGGGAGTGAAAGCTTGGTGTGGCAAAAGGAGGATAGAAGTAGGATTCATGCAATTCAATTGAGAGCTTCGACAGGAATGGCTGAAGTGACGACGATAAAGGATAAATTACAAAATAGTGAAATAAGGGAAATGTACGGTGTGAAAGAAGTTGAGATATGAAAACTCTACTGTAACTTTGAGTCATTCCCAAGGAACACAAGAGTCCTGTAACTAAAGTTTTTGCTTATCAAGTACAGCTGGTGTTACAACTAATTTAACGTCAATGACGAGATTCAACAAGAGTCAACGAGTATATACTTTATTTTTTTTTATCAACATTAAATATTAAAAAGCGCTAGCAAACATATCGTGTTCTTTGCTGACGGTATTTCACATACATTTTCAACAAAAAGTATAGATCATCTATATATATAATATGAAAAGCAGAGAGCCTAAAAATTGAACAATGTGGAACTCTCATTTCATCACAATAATTAAAAATCACTATTAAAAATGATGAAATAATGTCAATCACATTAAAAAGAAGAGCCTTGTTGTTTTATAGGCGCAAACCGAATTGTATACATCACACATAAGTGTAATATATTATTGATATGGATGTAATATTCTATCATGAGCCTGTAAATATAAAATCAATAGTCTATTATTGTCACGAAACGCGTTTCAGAGCAAAATAGTAAGCAATCGATTAAAAGGACTTATTATTGCTAGACACAATGAGCACCGCGAACAGTCACTGCTGAAGTTTAATTAAAGATTCATGATAAATTGTCGCAGGAAGCTGCATTCTGCGCACGTGAATAATGCCGTCCCGCGTACACTTAAATAACTTAAGCCAGTAACCTAACAATAAATTCATGAGTCTCCCTTGCCTTTGTTTGGTCCACGTCTGTTTTCATGACGCTAATTGGCAGGAAATACTGCTAAAACGATCTCAAATGAGCAAGCGTTTATTACAAACTGAACATTAATGTATGTAGGCACTTTGTAAAACAATGAGACTTCTTTGTTTACTTTAAAGCAAATATACAAGCGTGCTTTCAGTTATTAATCCTAAAAGAAAAATATATATATGAAAGAACGAAAATAATATAATATTTAATGAAATTTTAATAAACGTGAATAATGACAGTATCTAAGTCAGAGAAAAATAGAAAAAAGTCATTAAGGAAAATTAATAAAATGCCTTCTATAAAATATACGCAGAATTTACGGTGAAAAATAAATCATTATGCGCCTAAATCAAGTAAAATAAAATGACAAACGATAGAAGCACAAGAACAGAAGAAGAGAAAAATGCAGATACTTCAAGAAGATAAAATTTTCGAAAGACTACAACTCTACTTCTAATGGTTAAGTTAGTTAAATGGAAAAGTCTTAAACTTTGAGAAGTTATTCATATGTGAACTTAATTTACTTATAACATTTGCGAAAGACATTGAATTAAACATATATTTCAATTAGATAAAGGATAAAATAATATAATAACAATAATTTGATATAAACAAAAATAGTGATTTAAATTTTCATTGTATCTGGCAGAGCAATAAAACTAAACTAAAAGATTACGAATGTATTCCATACGTACTAAAATAAATTAATATAGCCTTATTTATGAAATATTTTTGCAAGGAATTGAAAAATTACTTTTTCATAATTCATTCAGGGGCCTTGATTGTCTCATTCATATAAGTTTAGTACGTGGACGAACTTACTGCAAAGGAGGATAATAAATGATACGGAGAAAGAAAATGGACATTGATGGTACCGCCTAGTTAAATGAGATAAGCGAATTTGTTTAAGCTAATTCAATGAGATACATATATTTCCAGTCGATATTAAGATGCCTTTACATGTTAACCTTGAGACAGCTTTTATGTTGCTCGTAATAGAGTCTGTTTTTGTATTACAAATATAAAACTACATGTGTTGCTTGCTGGACTTTTTTTTTTGTTCCCCTGGGGAAAATGCATTAAATTGCATACCCCGGCTGTGGCGAGCCGGCGGTTATGTGGGGCTCTCCTCCCCAGAAAGGGGAGGCCTACCCACTAAAACCTCAGGGATGGTCTTCCTCAGGCATGTAGGGAGCCCCCGGGAACCCCCGGGAACTACTTCCGGGAACCCCCAGCCTCCGCTCCCTTGCCTAGAGGGGAGCCCTCCTCGGGGGAGGCTACTACCTCCCCCGGTCTCCTCCACCGACGACGCCCCCCGGCCACGGAAGGGGCGTGGTCCATCCCGGGTCGCCGTAGCAGTCGCGACTTCCTCGCGCCCGCCGGCGACCCGCGGCGGCGCCGCAGCTGTGCTACCGAGCCCGGCGTCGCCTTCTTCGAGCGGGATCGGCCATCTCCCGATCCCGCTCGGTGGCCTCCTTCTGGAGCATCACTGCTTCACAGAAGGAGGCCACAGCCCTCCAACTTCCCTCGTCCGCCAGCATTGCCGCGACCTCTCTGCGACCAAGACTCGGCGCTCGGAGGCCCACGCGGGGCACTCCGCCAGCGTGTGCTGGGCCGAGTCAAGGTCGGTCGAGTGGTGGCAATGTGTCGATCCCTCCCGTCCTATTCGACACAGATACTCACCGAAGCAGCCGTGCCCGGTGAGTATCTGAGTCAATCGGTAGGTGACCTCCTCCTTCCCGTGGAGCCAACCTTCGAGGTGCAGGAGTACGGCACCGGCAGTAACGATACATAATCACGATAATTACAAATATATTATTTTCGATATTAAATTTATGAGTTTAGTACATAATAAGATCAAAGACGCTTAGATTAAGGCAAACAATACTGAAACAAAAACACCGCATACCGCGCTTGCTACGTATAATACCGTCTCGCTTGCATTGTAAAATATTATATTTTGTATATTGTTTTTCTCATGTTCTACATTTAATTAAAGGCTTTTTTATTTTCGGTATACTGTTCAATATATACCGAAAATATTGTAATCAGTATAGATAGATAGTTTATTTATATTTAGTCATAGGACCTCATAACGATATTATATTGATAGCGTTACACTTATATGCAGAACGTCCGCTAATTCGACTTACTCTTGGCCGGATTTTCTCGCGAACAACTACTCGACAATGGAAATAATCAAATTCATATATTCATTAGGTGGATGTAAAATATTACATCCACCTAATGAATATATGAATTTGAACTTCAGTTTCAAGGGTTGTTTCATGGTTTGTCTGCTCGGTTTGATTGGATGGTAGGACTTCTGAGCCTGGCTGGCTAGCTACGATCGCCTTTCCCAAGTCTGAAGTCTTAGTAATAATGTTAACAGTAAAGTGTTGTCTGTGACAATTAGAGGCCAGTTAACCAATTCCTCAATATAAATATATAACAGCAATTAACAGGATAATAGTAAGACATGTACATATAGCCGGTGAAACCTGTTCGCAATGTCAGGCAATAAAATTGGTACGGAAATGCTGATATATTCTGTTGATTGCACGTGTTGTCGTGTTAATTATATATTATATATAGGACAAAGCTTGAAAGTTAATCAGTTCCTCGGTTGTTGAGGAGTCTCATTGAAGCTCGCTTCCGCCTTGGACCGTCTTGTCACTTATAACATAAGGCCAAGACCTACGTCTGTCAGATACACTATCGTATTTAAATATTGAAATATATGATATAATGCCAAGGTTTACTGTCTCTCTGACGTACTGTCATATTTAAAATAACAAAATGCATTAGAGGCGCAGTGGTTTCGGTACTGGTCTACGTACCGGATGATTCGGGAGGCCCAGGGTCGATCTTGACATTTACCAATCTGATTTTCGTTTTTCGAAATTCCTATGTACATTTATTTGACACTCCTATGGTGAAGGAAAATATCGTGAGGAAACCTGCATACTTCTCTGAAGAAATTTCAAGGTTTATGTAGCCAACTAACTCACTCTGGGTGAGCGTGGTTGACTAAGGCCAAATTGCCCTAAAATTGTTAGCGTGGGATCGTACTCCTCGGTGGGAACGTGGGATGAGCTGTAATTGATAAATAGGTACATTAAAATATCACTTGGCGGAGAAAACGAAAGTAGGCCCGATCATTGAAAATCTATTTGTGGCAGATTTAAAACAGTTATTAAAAATAAATAGAAAGCAGATATATAGAATACAAAAAATTACGCAAGCACAAATAAATAATTACCCTCGGTTTAATTATTTATTATTTTTGGTGCAAACTGCAACACATAGTGTAAGACAAATAGTTTTTAAGCTTAGTTTACTTACTCTTTCGAATATTAAAATTTAATTAAAAGTTCGCAAGCTAACTTGGTGCACTATGAAGTTTTATCATATGAGAGCGAGCGCGCCGCAAAAATATGGCCACACCTCCTCGTCGGTGTATAAGCAATTGTGGTTCTGTCGGCACGATTACATTGTTTTATGATAGAAATTTATAGTTAATTATTTAATCATATTTTATTGTTCAACGCGTTTTCACCAGATTTCATATACCTGCTTGTTGATACTGACTAGCATTACTTTTTAATGCCATTATAAAACAAAAACTTCATGCACTTTCAACAAAATGTTTGAGGGCCGGTGAAATTAATTTAAAAAGCTCATATACTTAAGATATTTGATGGACCTTGGATGCTTGAAAACCTAATACTTTCCCAGTTAATTAAATACAAAATGAAAGCAATTTTTTTAAATAACATTCCTATAAACATCTAATAAAGTCCTGTTAATTAATAAAGTTGTAATTATGAACAGTGCATAAAACCTATTTTGGCTTGATAAAGTAAAAGCTAAAGTATGCAGTTACAATTTTCGATTGACACAGATAAATATTCCAAATTTTATTTAATTATTAGTTTCCTTATTAGGTTAGGTTTTTAATCGGATTCTGTACATTGGAACAATGAAATATTTGGGAAGAATATGAAGCGATAACAATTATCTCAAATGTTTGTTATTATCAAATAACTATATCATGATGAGGGAACATTTATTATATATCAAAGGTTAACCATAAGATAACTCATTGTCCATTCTGACAATGCACCCAAAGTATTCAAGCCTGCTTTCATTAGTTTATTAATTCTCTTACAATGCTGTTAGGAAGGTTACCCAAACGGAAACCCATTCACTGCTGACTATCATTATAGCTGATGTTTCAAATTTTATAGTTTCGCTGCATTGAATTGTATAATTTAGAAATAATATTACCGCCTCCTCGCTATCTACACCTAATTGAATTCGCGGTCTTTTGTTGTGGCGTGCCGAGTCTCTTAAAGCCATTTCAAAGCCAAAGACACCTCGGTCTCACGGCCGCCATCCGCGAGTAAGAGGAAATAAAGTTATGATTTATGCAGTGAAATATGTTGCATTTGGGGGACTCGCTAAGCTCATGCCGTTGACAATATAAATCTTCAGTAAACGAGTAAATAATTGATTAATATATTGTATCGTTTTGTTTTCAGTATGCTTATATGAAGTATTTGTGTTTTCACAAGGGTCTGGTAATATTCCATTTATAAAACAGAACAATATATGCTGTGATGTATTAAAAATACATTGTGTCATTGCTCTCTTTGTTTCCGCAGATTCGTAAAAGACGATTTATAAGAGCTCGTTGAGACTACATGCACACCACGGGCGCAAGCATAAGCGACTGAGTACCAAGATAATTATTGGATATAATTTTAGTCTGATGATGTGAGACATTAAGAAATGTCAAACTCCATTATTCCATGTCCGACTGTATACAACACACGCTTGTGTCGCGCTTGCTTCGCGCCAGCCTCGCGCTCAAGCTACTGCAAAATCACGGTGACGTTGCACACTATGCGTCCGCGCTCAACTAATGTCGTATTGACTGTAAGCAACTTTGTTCGCCTGGCATGATATACATTATAAAGGAGAAAAACGATAATGAAAAAATTGTTTATTGTGGATTAAAGGGATGTAATGTTGACCAATCTTCTTAATATATCCAAAGACAAAAGAAAAACTTGGCTGGATTATGTATGATATTTTAACGAAAATTTGGATCGTAGCTAAATGTGGATAATTAAACATTAAAATTAAAACAACAAAAGTAAACAGAAAAATTAAAATGAAATATTAATAGTTTTTTATTATTTTAAATTACATGTCCTATTAGTTATTTCATGATGTATCATGTCATAATATTCGTTATTCTTACTGTGTAATTCAGTAAAAAGGACATGAAATATGCCATGTTTAACAACACTCTGCAAAGCACAGCATGTTTTGTTTTGTTGCGAGTGCGAGGTGAACTCGATACGTGCGTGGTGAGCACGTACGTATGTATTGCGGGCATAACGTGCATGTTCTATGCGTGTTTGGCGCGGGTCATCTGAACACATCTTATGGGAATTAACCGCAACTTACAAAATCAAAACCAAAATAATCTTTATTCAACATAGACCTTTACAGGCACTTATTGACGTCAAAACAAACAAAACAGAAAAAAAATGTTAAAAAAAAACCTTGTCCGTACGTACGAATAAGGAAAAAAAAATATTGACTCTACACTTGTTCGGAAATTGGGAGAGCCTTCTCGAGAAGAACAGGCAAGAAACTCTGAAGGTCTATTTTTTATCTCCTCTTTTCAATGTTAATAATATAATATAAAAATACAATATAATATAGATACAATCATATCTAATACGATTACATACACATATAAAAATAATACAATATTATAAATAATGTTGTTACCAAACATGGCTCTATGAATAGTGTCCCTATTCCCAAATAGTGTGATCATTTAGATAGTCACTTACTTTATAATAACCTTTACTCATGAGTGTCTTTTTGATATGGATTTAAATTTATATAAAGACAAATCAATGACACTTTGCGGAAGTTTGTTAAACATAGATATACATTTCCCCAAGAACGAACAGCTAGATTTATGGAGTCTGAACATTGAATATCTTTATGAAGTGTCAATAGGCCTATTAAATTGGGCCAAAAAAACCTTTGCTTAATGTATAAGTGTTGAGATTACCAGTTGTTTTTTTATTTACTAAGCAAATTGTAACTATGGGAGAATATCAATTAGCAAAAAAATAACAGAAAGATTTGTAACAACAAGCTACATAATAACCTTTATTATGACTACTTTGTCATTATTGCTTCTTAAATCTGTATTACATAGAAGTGAACATTCTGTAGAATATAGAGATAATATTTTTTTATTACAGAATCATCACTTTTAATGGATATGCATATTGTTCTGACTCGGTATATAGATATATTTTTTTATTATTTAGTGTAGAGTATCGCGTAAACCTGTCAGTAGCTTATTCATAAATCATGGAATTAGATGTGTTTGGATCGGAAAGTCTAGTGTTGTACAGGACTATTTTCTACTTTCTAATGTTTAGGTTTGAATCCATCTGCCTTTACCACGTTTTCTACTCCACAGATTTTCTTACATAAATCGCAAAGAATTTGAACTCTTTATAATATTAACTATAGTCTTATCAAATTACAAAGGAATGCAATGAAAATAAATTTGCTATTAATTTTTAATATGATTTGGATCCATATTTACTGTTACAAGAGCACGGTGTACCAGCAAACTTAATAGAAAGCAAAGCTGGTAATCTCATATTAGACGAACAAGTGCTAACTTCTCTCAAGTTCATTATTGAGTTGGTTCACGTTGTACCCCTGTAAGTTTCCCAGCGCGAGCTTATGATACTAACGATCAATTTATTTAATTACGCCACTTGGTTGCGGCTAATGAAAAGCTTGCAGTTTCAAAGAAAATTGGACGGGACGTGAATACGCCGCTTTGTTCGGATACAGTTTAAACCGTGTGTTTAAATGAGACGCGATCGGTTTGTGCTCGAGCAATCAACTTTAAAGTTTTTCTAGACCTTCCGTTATTTTCATATCTTTCCATAATAGATATTTGAATTCTACAATTATTCTAAGATTAAACATAAGTAAATAAAAATGAAAGTAAAATGCCATATTGAAAGATATTTTTAACCGATTACAATCTGTAATTTTAATTTTTTGTGTATTTGTTCCGCGCTTATTTAGCCATTTGTGAATTTATTATAATTTTTTTTTTCTTTATTCTGATAATATTATAGGTCATTTATAAATTTTATAGAAATTAATTCGGAGGTTAACAATAAATTCAACAAAAATAAAAATTCTGAAAAATCTAATTGTTATAATAATAAAAAAAAAAAACGGAGTGAGTGGAGACACGCGACGAGGAAGACCTAGGCGAACATATTTCGAACAAATCGAAAGTGTCCTCAAAAAAGGCCAGGTCAGAAGTACCCGCAATCGTCGAGCATGTATGAGGAATGTTATGAAAGTAGATGAAGCGAAAGAGATATGTAAGGACCGTAGCAAGTGGAAGGACGTAATCTCTGCCTACCCCCGTGGGAAAAAGGCGTGAGTGTATGTATGTATGTATGTATGTATATATATATATATATATATATATATATATATATATATATATATGATATATATATATATATATATATATATATATATATATATATATATATATAGCGTTTTTTTTTCGTAACATATACTTGACCTAGTTACAGATTTTTCTGATACACAAGAATCAGGATTGAGGTGTACAAAACATATTTTAAGACCTAGGTTCGTATCTCACCAAGTATATATAAATGCTCTTTCACACTTTCTTTTGTTCCTATGTATATTATAGAATTTATTTTTATGTAACATACATAATGTTAATTTAATGTAAATACATTAAATTAATCAATTTAAACCTCTATTATATTATACACTATAGTAATATAAATAAATATATAAATTACTATAGTGTATAATATAATAGAGTTGTAAATTGATTAGTTACTTATTAGTATAGTTAACTGGCAGTGAATGCTATATGATATTAAATCCGCTATTTGTATATTTTTATTTTAATTGTGTAATAAAGATTGAATAATAAATAAAACCATGTAAATCACTCGATATGTTTTGCAGTCAGGCGACCACAAACATTGACACAACATTCTTATATTTATAGATTATCGAAATGCCCTCTAAGTGTACCTCAATTATCATTATTTTCCTATCAATTTAAAATAGACTCAATCAATCTACAATAAATCAAATACAAGTAATGAAAACAAAACTAAGTCTTTAACTTTTTAGTCCGTGATATATAAGCCCTCAAGAATACTGTTACAAATATAATTCGTTTCATATTTATAACCCGTAAATACAACATCATAGTATTAACAATTAATAAGTGAAATCTACATTGTTGTTTACTACATCAATGACTGCAAGACATCCCTGTCAGAGATAAGTCTATCCTTACGAACAACATAAAAATTTAGTGACCACACTATTTTCTTATAAAGTGTATTTGATATTGAAATGCAGTGTCCAGTTGTTTTAGGTTTATTAAATATATATTTTTTGGTGTTTCAATGTTTTAATGGCAACAGTATTACGAACGAAGAGGATTCGTACATAAAAAGGTACCGGTGATTTATTGGCAACTTAACATCTACGTTTCGTCATAATCCTATTTGGTCGAGCAAAGTTCGGTGGGCAGTTATCTCGCTCGTGTGACACTCCGCCGCGTTCCTTGGCTCGATTTGACGGAGGTCGAGCGTGGGCTACCTCGATTAGGAACACCCGTCAGGATTTGATTACGAGCCCGGAAGCCTCGGATTATAGCTCGGTAGAGTATCGTGTGCAATACTCGATTCATATGATGCATGTAAGCGCATCGGCAACCAGTTCACTGTAGATATGTGGTTCACCAAGAAATTAGTTCACTACCATAACGTGGTAAGTCAGATTGTAGGACCATAAGGATTAGTTTCGGTTGTAGTTCAACTTTGTATTTCTATTTTACCGTATTGATTTGTTACGACATCTTACTTTATATTTGATATAATTAATTGTCAAACTTCAATAAATCTTTTTGGTTTCTAACAAATTTTAAACGTTCACGTTTATACGTTTAGATGTGTGGTAATATTTATTTATATTTCTAGACTTACTTATATTTCTTATTTGAAAATATTGATAAAGAATTGAAATCAGTACAATATAGTGAAATTAAGAAGATATTTGAAAATATTTTAGTAATTTATGTAATCGTCATTGGTTTCTGTCACATCAAAAGATGATCCCACGACAACCATGATAAGAATTTTAAATTCGCCCCGTACAAACAATGTAGATAAAAAAAAACAAGTTAACAATAAATATTTTTTTTGTTCATAAATAACAACTCTGAACTATAAGCCAAAACAATTATCACAAAACTGTAACAATGCTTACTCAATTCTATAGTACAAACAAACAGCTTGCCGTATATGTGATGATAAGCACCGTTTGACCGTGATAAAGCGGTCCATAAAACGAGCCGACCGTGAGGAGGGCCGCGTCTGTCACGTGACCTTTTATGATTCAATTGTCTTGGAGGCCGGGTAGGCCGGCCGACCGTCTTCAAGCACTGACAGCCGCTGCCGTCTCGCCGCGCAGTGTACTAGCGCCAATAAAATTAACACGTACACAGACCGACGGGCCTCCGGTCAAAACGTTTATCTGCTTTGATAATTAACGCGCACGTTGCTACTTTCATGTGTGTTCTACGTGACATCTTGTCAGACCTTTGTTGGATCTGCTGTGTGGCTGTTTGAACATTGACTAAGAGATCCTTGTTTTCATTCCACAAAAGTAAAGTCACGAGTTTTGATTGAGATCGCCGTTTATAGCGACATAGAAATAGGCATCTTTCGTATGAAATAGGAATAAAAAGTTCATGAAACTTCTCGAATAAGTATAATAATTACATGTAAACTGGATTAGACTTAACATTTAATCTTTTATTAAGTATTCTAAAATTAAACTCAAATCTCCGCCTGAGCACCGTTAGAAAGGGATGGAGCTGTTGAGTTCACATAGCGAAATCGCTTTCCAACTACACTCAAGCAGATATTTCAGGCTGAGTCTCGTTTTGTAATGGAACGTTAAAGAATTAAATCCAGCTTTTGACTTATGTCAACAAATATATGAAAACAGGGAGCATGGGGTGCATATGAAGTGGCAGCGATTGTAATGAATGCACTATAATTTGAATAGTTCTAATCGAACGGACCCAGGGCACTCGGTATGCAAGCGGTGTCTAATGTAATGCAACTAAACTGCGGACGCGGGGCAATGGGCTAGAACTGAATTCCGAGCGAGCATTTAGACCCGATCTCCCAGACGTTTCATGTCGAAACTAACTATTATACACACACCTACGGAAGGATTGAACATTTCGGTTGTTGCTTTCGTAATTGATTTGTAGAAATGGATGATCTTGTATTGATTTCTGAGGTCTAGATATAAATGCCGCCGAGTATTCAGATAAATGCAACTTAATTACTCATATACCAAATGTTTAAATGGACTCCATAAAATGCGAATTACTACAGTAGTGGAAAGGTGATAAAAGAAGATGCAGTGACAAAAATCTTAGATACGTTAACCACGGTGGAGGGCTGTGGCCTCCTTCTGTGAAGCGGTGATGCTCCAGAAGGAGGCCGCCGAGCGGGATCGGGAGATGGCCGATCCCGCTCGAAGAAGGCGGCCTCGGGCCAGGTAGCCTGGCCTGAGGCGCCGCCACGGGTCGCTGGCGGGCACGACGCAGTTCGCGCCCGTGGAGGCGACCGGGAGGGACCTCACCCCCGGATGGCCGGGGGGTGACGTCGTAGGAGGTTGGAGGGGAGGAGGCGGCAAGATCACTCCTCTGCGAGAAGGGGTCCCCTAGCGCACCCAGGGGAGCAAAGGCCAAGGGTTCTCAGATGCGACACTCGATCTTGAGGGCCCCCTACAACGCCTGAGGATGACCATCGCTGAGGATTTTAGTGGGTAGGCCTCCCCCTTCTGGGGAGGAGAGCCCCACATAACCGCCGGCTCTCCGCAGCCGGGGTATGCAATTCAATGCATTTTTCTCAGCGGAACAAAAAAAATGTTAACCACGGTAAAAAGGATAGACGAAAAATATCTATGAGGCGAATGCGCAAGATGGTAAGGGATGAAATAGACGAAGTTACTATTAGGCAAGCGCGAAAGTAATACTGAAAGTTGAGAAAGCTAGAAAAGTGTGCTTAGGTGTATATAGCAAATTGAAACCGTGGCCTACCCTCATAGGTTTGAAATTGAAATACATATACTGTGCAATTGTGATAAATTTTGTAAAAGCTATCTACTATTTGTTTCAAGGAATAAGTAGACTAGTAATGCAAGAAGGATCGTATTGCAGTATGCTTCAATAGACTAATTAATTAAGTTGCGTTGGCGATGAAAGCAATATAATATAAATATTGATAGGTTGATTCTTCTTAATCTTCTTTTATATTAAAATATAGCATTAATAATTAAAAAAATACGTTTTGTTTTAAAGATAGTAATTGTTCGTGTGTTTGTAATATTAATCACAATAATACAACCGGTTGTTCGTGTGCGCCTGGTAACTTGTACATTGTATTCAAAACCAGATAAACCTTGTCTGTATTCTGTAATCATAACTTTAAATTTATATTAGAATAAATAGTTACTAGATACGACAGGTTGTGTCATCGCGTCACGTTACGTTGCCCAACACTCGTAATTTCGTTAAACGGTCCGAAAAAGAGTCTGAATTAGGCTGCTTAGCTGTTAGTCCAATGAATCATCTCAAATCAATTACGTTGTTATTATTATTCATATCGTTATTCACTCCATGGCGACTAGCGTGTGTGTATTTAATGAACGCATTTCAATGTTATTGAGTTCATTACGTTCCAAATTAAACACATAACTATGTTCCGATTCGTGTCATTCATACCTTATCTCCTCGCTATAAAATAAGTGGTAAGTCACTCTAGACTGACCCATCTAAAAAAGAAAAAAATAATAATGGAAACAATTCAATGAACTTGTTAATTTTAATTTATAAAATGTTAACCCATATTGTAAAACGAGACTAATGGCCGTTTTCACCAACCTTGTCTTAGCTTAGGTGACTCCTAAGTGACATGCTGTCACTTTTTATAATAACTGAAAAGAGTGAGACAGCATGTCCCTTAGGAGTCGCCTAAGCTAAGACAAAGTTGGTGAAAACGGCCATTAGGCTCGTATACAGAATGAGACTGAAACCTCTGCTTGAGTACAGTTAGAAAGGGGTGGCGTTAACTCAACAGTACCATCGCTTTCTTACTATACTGAGGCAGCGATTGGAGTTGAATTTGATTTCAGATATGATACAGATATCCATCAATCAGATAAGTAGGTGTCATATTAGATTTTTGCTGTTCCGATCGAATCTTAATAACATATTTTCTGTCACGTTATACATCAATATAAACATTACATTATAAAAAAATGTATAATAGTTATTGTTTAGGATTTATGACACTCAGACCGCGGAAAAGGAAGGGTAATAAAAAAAAAGATTTTGACATTCGATACGTCAGAATAAGGTTAGATTCGAAACTTGACTGTCACTACGCGTTTATCTAGGTCGCATTTTTCAGCATTATTAATTGAATATTTACGGAAGAGTATCACAGTGCTTAAATATTATATAATTTATTGCTGATGTTTATTATTTTGTTTTTGTGTATTATACTAATAAACTCTTTTTGTTTTCGTATATATATATATATATATATAATATATATATATATATATATATATATATTTATATATATCCCAACTAATATTATAAATGCGAAAGTGTGTTTGTTTGTTTGTTTGTTTGTTTATTTGTTTGTTTGTTTGTTTGTTTGTTACCTCTTCACGCTTAAACTACTGCACCGATCATCACGAAAATTTGCATACACATAGTCTGTGGTACGGGGAAGGATATCACATTTTATCCCGGAAGAAAGTAGCTACTGTTCCCGTGGGATCGAAATTAACGCGGACGGAGCAACGACGGGCGGAGCCATGGGCAAGAAATTTCCAAAAATTCTTTCACCTTTGGAAAGCTACATTATCCCCGAGTAATCATAGGCTACTTTTTATCCCGGAAAAATCGACAGATCCCACGGGATGCGCAATAAAGGCTTCGCTCAAAAACTACTGCATAGATTTTCATGCGGTTTTCATCAATAGATAGAGTGATTCTTGAGCAAGGTATTGCGGTATTTTTTATCTTGGCAAAACGGATAGACCCACGGGAAGCGCGATAAAACTTCGCGCCATAAATCGACTTCCGCGCATATGTAGCCGTGGGCAAAAGCTATGACCCTTAACCCTCTATAGACCCAATCCCGAAATCCACGCGGGCGAAGCCGCGGGCAGAAAGCTAGTATATATATATATATTAAAATCTATGACACGTAGGCTGCAGACACCTTTAAAAATATCTACGTTTCATTAGCTATTCAACAAGGTATAAGAAGGTAGGCTGCTATTGGATTTCTTGGAATAATCTTTGGTAAAAGTCCTAAAAGGAGTAGTGAAATTATGTAAAATTTATCAATTATGTTACAAAATAAAATAAAACAATTTAAATTAGGTTAAACAAATGTATTTTATTTTATCTTTCGTGTTCAACCTCCACCTCTGTTTCGCCTAACCATTCTCGGACACATCTGCTATAATGTGCCGGGCAACCGTCGTGTTGAAATCACATGTTTCTAATAAGATTCAGGGGTAAGTAATGTTATAGAGGAAGGGGATCCAGTGAGGAGGCTAGATTTTTGCCGATTTATGCTCAACGCCGATTTGGAAGATCCATCATTTTTTAAAAACATCTTGTGGACAGACGAGTCTAAATATGTCATAACGCTCATTATTGGGCCCCGAAACAACAGGGAAATCCCAATAAGAAGCGACCAAGAGGATCTCAAAGAAGATTCAGCGTAAATGTGTGGATGGGCATAATATCAAACCATTTGATTGGACCATTTGATTGGATTTTACATTAATTTCACTACTCCTTTTAGGACTTTATATATATATATAGTTTATTAGTATAATACACAAAAACTAAATAATAAACATCAGCAATAAATTATATCTTTATAATTAAAAAATAATTGTAATTGATGTAGTTAAACAAAACTTTAAAATATTAATAATGCATTTTTTTCACATAACATTGTTTTTTTTACATAAACGCATAAATGGTCACAATATATATTATAATAACAAATATTACTTGAACTTAATTTGTAATATATACCCTTGTGTCTGAACCTTTACCGTTACGCAATATATAGTCGATATTTGATCTTGCACTGTTTATCTCGTTTTGAGAGCTTTTATAACCACACGAAGCAGGAACAACAGATGGTTTTTGCAGGTTACTGAAGACGAGTAGAAGACCCGTGTCTTTAGTTTGCGTCAGATCGTGTGCAGAATATTGGTAAACATAGATTTGAGTAATTAATTGATTAACGGGTGGGGAGCTAAGAGGTAACACGGGCATAATATGGAGATTGCCTTCGTAGTTATACTTATCTATTCAATGATTTGAGACACCGGATTAAATTATACTTTGTAAGCAACCTTTAAAAGAGTGTAGTATAAATATTATAGCTGATCTAGTTATACGAAAAGGGCAATCAAAATCGTCTTTATATAATTTTCTTTCTTTCTTTCATTAAAAAAAATTCTGTTGAACTATATGTAACTCTATCTCTACAACTTAAATGGATATTAAACATTTTAATACTATCTTCATCCAAGCTGTGATTTCAGACCACATTACAGCATAAATATACGCAACACTAATGACAGAAATTAAATGCTTGATTACGACTTACAACACGTTTTATGACTCGCTTCGTTACAACCGGGAAGCCGGTATTAAGTACGTGCCAGAAAAGAATTCAGTATTAAATACTTTAGGGACTCTGCCTGTCTAAGTTAATGTGAGCTAAGATTTAAAGCAAACGTGCTTACTCGGCGAAACGGAAAATATCGTTAAAACTCTGTTGGAGTTCATTGCGCTTTAAAAATTTGCCTTGCATGAGTTTAAAACTCACATTTTTGATATCATTACAATCAAATCACTATACTTAACTTACTATAAGTCTACATGCATTTTTTATTATTTCTTTGAAGTATTGCTGTAATTGTAGCATAATTAATATCTATTAATTTAGTGAGATGGTTTCATTAAATTTCTAAACATATTTGGACAAGGAAATTGCTGAATCATGCAAACACATTTCATTGTTCCAACGGCCACTTTGTCTCACCCTTCCACCCTTAGTTACGAATATCATACACCAGTAAATTAGTTTATTTCCTCAAGACGACAATTTAGCTCACGTCTCGTCACAAATTGTTGGCGGGGGTAAATGCAGACTATTAAGGAAATACAGCAATTCAGGCGGCCCTTAGCCGGCATTACCGCGCAATCTTACTCCGGCAAAATTATAAGCAACACCTTCTCGTGTCGTGTCTAGGAGCAATAACACGTACCCGCGGACATAGTACTCGGAAATTTCATACAGTCAATGGTGTCGCACCATATTGGAAATATGAAGGTAAACTTGCATGGTACGGCTTAGTCACATAATTTAAAATATTTTACATTTATCGAAAACGATTTATGTTATGTTCTACCGACATTTGTACAAAGTCATTTCATAATATAACATTCTTCAAATCAAAACAATTCTTTAAAACAAAAAATAAACAGTGAGAAATGGAAACGTTATTACTAAACGTCTTATCATAGCAATCAGCGTAGCGGCCGAGGAGAGAGTTCCAAAAAAAATGTTACTTATTTATTACTATTTTATTATGATCAATTGAAATATTGAAATTGATTAAAACAAAAATATTGAAAACATTCAATTAAATGCCTTATTTGAAAGTAAAGTGCATTCAAAAGGTTCAACATGATAACAACTCTGTCTAGAATACGAAGACCTATGACCCCACTAAGAAACCAACGAATAAATTTACAATTCTGTATGTGAGTTTAGCTGCACCGGACAAATGCTAAAACTCCTTCCCAGAGTCGCTGCACTGAATTTAAATGTAGTAAACAAACAGCGAGTGTCGTCAACTAGTTGCCCTCGGTATATGCACTACATGTTCTAAAATATGCTTACGAGCGGTTAATTCTTTTTGTACACGTATGGAAAGTACTATTGAACTACTAGTGAACTAGCATAAGGGTGATATTTCATTGTACAAAGACAATATTCAATTAATTAAAATGCCCAATACAAACTTTAAGACGTGTAAAAACAAAATATTTTGTTATCTAATATAAATAAATAAATATATCTTACACTTGCACCAATTAGCCTAGCCCAAAGTAAGCTCTGTAAGGCTTGTGTTATAGGATCTAGGGTAACGCATAAACATATGTATGTCTATCCGTTACCTTAGTTCCTACCCTAGATCATATTACACATATATAAATATTTTTGATAGAAATGTATATTTTAACGACCATGACTAAGGTACAAATTCATCACACAAACCCCTACCGGGATTCGAACCAGGGACCTCAGAGATGGTAACACCTTAAAACCGGTGTACTATCAACTCGATTATGGAGGTCGTCGATATATATAATCGTATTTTACTGAGTTCCATAAATAATAGAGTAGTTTACGCTATGGTCTCCTGACTTGTGGAATCGGGGAATTAGAAGAGCCCAGCGTCGATCCTGCAATGTACTAATATGTTTTTTGTTTTTCGTATTTCAGGAGTACATTTATCTAGTGTTCTTACTATGATAGAAGACATCGTGAGGTAAATAGCTATACGACCAATCCATACGAGACCAGCGTAGTTGACTAAAGCCCTAATCCCCTAACACCCTTAGGGTCTCGTATACATATATGAGCTGTCATGTGATTATAGCTGCCGTAAAATGGTGTCCGTGTGGTGACAAAATCAATGTCAAAATCAAAATAATCATTTAACATAGGCACTTATTAAAGTGTATATGTAAATGTTTACGTTTAGGGTCATTAATAGCTTTAGGGTCGTATTCTAAAATTAAACTCAAACTCAAATCTCTGCATGAGTATGATTGGAAATAGATCGTGCTATTGAGCTTACTTAGCGCCATATATTTTTATTAGGTCTATCTACATAAATTGACTTTTGATAGCGTGGATATCGAAAAAGAGTTTAATACGTTGACGATATGCTCTCATTAACCAATTAATTGGCATCGATTGCTCACGAGTGCCGCTCTCAAGTTTCGAGTGAAGGCTGAAATATCATTACCCGCAATTTAATTAGTACGAGCATTGCTCGAATATAAAATATGTTTAAACTTTTAATAAATCTTGTTACATGTATTCCATTTCTTTTTTTGATGATGAAGTCGAACGGTGCTACATTCACTTGAATATTTTTAACAATATCATTGTTGAATTTTTCAACAGGTCTCAATTAGTATTGTATATAGTGTAATCGGAACAATTTGGAGTCTGATTCTCAAAGGGGTTTAATCTCGTAAAGTTTATTTAGGTTGTCTTAGCACTAGGCTTTATTTTATCAAAATCCATAGCCTTTTTTTATAATACTTTATTGTAACCAGGTTTCAATAAAGTTGGCTTCACTAGTTAAGAGCTCATATATTCACGTACGTCATGTAATGCGTTACCAACTATATAATCATTAACTTTAATATTTTCACAATTTTCAAGTAAATTTTACACATATATTTTCAAATATACATTTTCAAATATATCAATTAAAACACAAGAAAAGAAAATAAACTAGCTTGTCTTAAGAGGCCTATTACAATTCTTCATTCTGCGAGATTAGGTGTTTCGAAGCGTCCCGACAACTCATTAAAAGTCACACGTCCAAAATACTGTGTTGACGCGACTAAGCGATTTTGATACTTTTGCCAAAATTTTTATATTTATATTTTTATGGAATAGTTCGTTATTGCTATGTATAGTATCGTATATGAAGAAACACATGATAATATTATAAATAGGACAGATGATATTGTTAAAAATAATGTTTATTAAATATTACCTAGTATGTTATTTAGCAAAAGACGGTTTGAGTTTTAAATTAAAAATTGATCAGATTAGAAAAAAATCTAGTTACTAATTATATAGGAGTATAAATCATCATAAAAGAGAATCACCTATTTGCCGAATTTCTATCAAATCGATCCAATGGTTTTGGTGTGAAAATGCTTTAGAAATAATAGATAAAAATAATATATAGAATAGAATAACTTTAGAAAAAATGTGTAATAATAGAAATAATAGTTTAAAAGTCACAAAAAAATAATTTTAGAGACGTGATCAAAACTGATAATCGCGCTATACACTGACGAACAACGGCACGATCACTGGATTCGATCGATGTTGGCGCGAAAAAATTCGACATAGGTCCGACTCTGAGGAGCGTTCAAGCTCTAAAGAATTCGGACGGTATTTTTTTGTGTGTGAATCCATCATGGATACCAACGCAACAGGCAAGCAGGGATGCGTTGATTATGTCGGACACCTGGTGCTGTCGAGGCGGCTCGACCACACAGACCTACCGACTAAACTCAGCCTAGCCTTGGCCCTAATGGCCCTACGGCTTAAATGGAATGGTTGGTGCACCCTCAGGAGAGGGCACGTCAGCGCTGCCCTCCGAAGAGGACATAATGCGCGAAAGAAGGCTCGGTACGCCAAAGTGGGTCCGGCCTTGAAATGATGGGGCCTACTCGTACATGTGCAGCAAGCTGCGAAGTATGGACTAACTAAGGGATGGCGGCGCAGATGCCGCCTCTCGCAAGGCCTGAAGAGCCAGCGTCAATGAGTCGGGAGGGTCAGAAAGGACGTGTCTGGGTCGACGATGTTTACGCGGATTGACTGGTAGTTCGGACGGCCTGTGCATCGCATTTTGTAGTAATTTTGCAGTATGATTTATCGTTTTTATTAAAATAAGATTCATGGTTAAAAAAATATAACATATTTATTCCTCATAAAGTGATATTTATTCTGGTATATTATATTATATTTTATTAATAGATACTATCGTAGGTAGAAGATATTCACAGTCTTAAAGCGATTTTCGTAGTTTTTTCGTTTAGAATAAGATATTTTTTATATATTAAATCAATAATATATCAAAATTCCACGGCCGCTACGAACTATATGACTATACAAGAGATAAAATTATCATTTTTTAATTTCATTTATGTAGAACAGTAGTTCAATCCAGGAGCTCAAAAAAGTGCCATCGCGCATTTTATGAAAATATTTCTCTACAATTTTGGGTTTTATTAAAAAGTTAAGCAAAATTTACAAAATTTTAAATTTACAATTTACAAAAGCGAGGCCGCTACAAACTATGTCAATAGCTATTTTGCATTATTCATTAAGTCAAAATTGTTAATGTATCTTTGCTTCTGAGATCGAGAACGCCAAAATTGACCATTTTACGCAAAAATCGCGTTCGAGATGTAATGTGGCTCTTAAGTGCAGGTTTGAAAAAACTACAGTTTCATAGTGTTACTGATATTTCATAATTTTACATACATTAAATATACTGAAAAAATCTATGTATTTACTATACAGTCAATAAGTACTGTAAATAATAATAATGCTAAGGCTTTATTTTTATAACTTTGTAGTTGCTTTTTTTTTAAATGTATGTGGTGAACTGTCACGTATCTAATAACGAAGTTGGACCCAAATCTTTTGTTTTGAACCCATCCTTCAATTGCAGTTTTGACATTTATATACTTAATTTGGCCCTGTCTGACCATAAATACTGTTAAATTTAAAAATAAATGAAACATTTCATTTGAATTTGAATCTGTCATTGTCGTACAAATGTTCATGATGTTTTACCATTTTTGTCGGTTATTTTTTTGTTGTATGGGGTGTAGTGCTAAAGCCAAACAACATGAAATCTTGTCTGTATGTGACATAAAGGACCAGGAAAAATTTAATAAAAAAAATCATTAGAAATGACTCTGGAATTCGTATATTCGTCATCGTCCCTCTGTCAATCTTGTAAATCTGGACGACTTAACACGGTTCTCATTTTCCCTAAACAACTAAAGTTACCGATGTAACTCAGTCATCAAATCATCTCAGTCTTGATCAATCTTTCTGTCAATTCGATCATATTTCTGTGGTAATTACTTTCTTATGGTGTAATATCAAATGCTCAATTCCGTAAGCGAACTTATCAGGTAGTGCCACGGTGTTCCTCGCACTATTTATGCTTGTGCTTGGTAAGAATAAAATATAGTTATCAAGAATAAAAAATAATATGTGTCATCTATATGACAAGATGCTCTGTGTCTTTGTCATGGTTGTTAATATTTATGACATTTGTTAATATTGCTATATACAAAGAACATAGATATTTAAAATGATATCACGAAAAATAAATAATACCAAATATGTCACATTCATGAATAGTCTAGGAAAACTGTTAATCATGTTTTTATAGCAACACCATTTATTATTATTACTCGGTGATTGATGTGACAAAGTCATTTTTAAAACCTATTTACTTAAATATATTAACAAAAACACATATTTGAAGATATCGTATATTGGAGAATTTAATTTTATTGAGTTTAAACGCATTATAAACGTTTCCAAACAAACATATTTTTTCTTCTCTAGTTTTATTTTACTATAATATAAATGTTTTTTATACACGAATAAAAATAACAAATTCGTAAAAGGTTACGATTTCATGTGTTCTTCTGATCAATAAAGGATAGTTCCAAAGTTCCATATAACTGTTTAGAGTTCGAGTGAACGTAAGACGCACGTCAGTTTTAGAGGGCTCGTAGCGTCCAAAAAGTTTCCTCGCACGAAATCGACGCAATGAATTATGCATAGGAATTAACTTTGACGTCAGATAAGCGGCCGAAAGATTTATTTGCCGATATGATGTGTAGAAAACAATCCAACTTGTTGCCAGTTTCTGAATTATGTTTGTTGTTTTAACGCGGGCACGTCAAACATAGGAAGTTGGGATAAATGCCTGTATCACGTAGCTGTTTCTTCGAAAAAATATGGAGCTCACGTAAAATACACCGTTCTTACCCATATAGTTATAACACTAATCACTAAAATGTTTCATAAGAGTTTACATAAATCACTCAGCAACTATTATATTCTTAACGCTTGCAAAGGCAAATACAAAATTGGTTTGTAGCACAGTAGCCTTTTATCAGAGTTACGCACGCTCTTACAGGGCCTGCCCGGAAATTTAACTTCGTTAAGAATGAAATATGTCCCGTCGTTATTCCACGGCTTGTTGCGCGAATACTTACATTTCGAGTTCTCCACCTCTAGTTTTCTCATCAGACCCAACGGAAATAATTTCAACCGAGACTGAGTTATGACAAAACTCCGACGGACATTGCCGCATCCGTAATGAGAATGGAGTCGAGATATGTCCGTAATTTATTATCACATGCTCACGTTTGGGGCGCACTGAACTACGACATCGACTGTTTTTGCCGCAAATATTGCAAAATGGACGCTTTACTGTTTCAATGCTGGGGAAATAATCTCACTACACCCGACTAGCATGAAAAATGTTTACAGCGTGCTCTTGCCTCGGGGAGAGATAAGGGTATATGAGGTGAAATAGTAGGTGGGCGGTGCAAGGAAGTATTTAATTAAATCCAGCGGCGCCCGACGTAGCACTCGCTTTACATCACTGCCGCTAATCACAGGTAGGCCGTCGACACGTTTCCTGCTGGAATACCAAAGCACCTACAAACTGTTATTTTCTTAATTCCAGAAAACTTATAAGTCAAGAGTCTGCTTCAAATCCAGAAGCATAAAACATTTAATCGATATTTATTAATCAATGATAACAAATTTGGTTTACATTTTTTTTCATGCTAATGGAATAAACATAAAATATTTTTTTTTTGATATGCTTAAAACTAATGCTTAAAGTATTCGTTCTAGATACCACGTGCTAGTTAGCTACTCTTGACCCGGTGGAACGCCGCGCGCCATAAGTAATCAGTGACGAAACTCCGATGTGCTTTCAGAGTCTAAAACATCTTCGTAGGGTGGTGTATTTATCGATATTTTATATGATACATAATATTATATCGTACATTAAGAACTGTTTGATGTAATTCATGTTACCGTTTTAAGTACCAAAATTCGCGGAGGACGACTAAGATTAACCTGGGTCTCAGGCATGCTTAAACTTCATCTTTGCTTAATACTAGTCTTTTTTAAATTTTGAATACGGGATGTATATAAAACCCAACACAATTAGGGTTTAAATAATCAACCATATTATTTACCGTGTGCAGAGAATCGCACAAAGAAGCATTTTATTTATTTATTTATTTATTTATTTTCATTTTAGGGACATATACAGTTATAATAATACAAACAAATTTAACAGTCTTACATAACATAAACCAATGAAATGTCCACAGAAACGTATAACATACTATTCTGAGCAAAAACAAAATATGAATTTAAACTGAAAAAAAATGAATTAAAAAAATACGATATAGAAAAATTTTATACATTTTTTGTGTTATTCTAGTTGTTGCTTAATTAGCCTCTTAAATTTACTTAAACCTAAATTGAAATCACAAATATCGGTATCAACAAAATTCCCATTATGTGATTGGCATGCACGGTATACAAATACATTTCTGGCATATTTGGTGTTCGTGGTGGGTACAATAAAGACATCCTTACATCGGGCGCTTATTCGGGGGCATCTTAAATTAATATTATTTAATAAGGTGGGAGAGTCCACCAATGAATGGATTACTTTGTATAAGAATACCTGGTCTCTTAGTACTCGGCGGTCTTTTAGGGACTGAATAATAGGAGGAGACTGTTGTAATTTCTGGCACTTATTGCTCAAATATCGTATAAATCGATTATTTATAGATTCGATACGATTAACGTATAACTGGTACTGAGGATTCCACACAACGGATCCATACTCAAGAATGGACCTCACAAGGCTGTTGTAAAGCAGAATAAACGTAGAAATATTTTCAAGTCAACATTGTCAAGTCGTGTCAAAAAATAATAGACCTGGAGACCTATTTTTGAATTACGAATGCGACTTCGAAATCACCGCTGACTTGACTTTGAGGTCAGGTTATATATATATATATATATATATATATACATAAAGTCAGCAATAATTTAACATTTTATTTTTTACTATATAAAATGAAACACCCTATTATATATATATTAGGGTGTTTCATTTTGTATAGTAAAAAATAAAATGTTAAATTATTGCTGACTTTTTTGCTTTTGCCTTGAGTCTAATATTTAGAGGTTGCACACTTTGAACAGTTTTGAGAAAAATTAATTAAAAAATCGATTTCAACTTATATTGGTTTATTTACTGTAAATAGATAGTTGCAGATTGCAATAATGGATAGTTAGATAGTCTCTTAGTAGGAAAACTACACATTTGATCACTTTTTCAAATTGTGAACGAGTTAGTGACGGCTTTCCTGTGATGTTCGACGAACCTCAGTAAGAATTGTTTTTCTTGTTCATCCCTTGCCAATACATTAAAATGTTTTATCAATGCAATTCCTCGCTCTGCAGTGTCATTAACAACCTTGAAGGCATCATCAACATGACTTTGAAGAGGTTCAGTACAAGACGACGATCGGTGAATTCCAAAAATTTTAAAGAAAACTTTTGTTTTTAGTAACGAAGTCGCTGAGGTCCTTCCCTTCAAAAACAAAGGTTTTGTTTTCTAATCGTTTAGTTTCTTTTTTCTTTGCTGTTTGTTGGTCTAAATTTAAGAACATTTTCTCCTTATAGTCCTTATAGTCTTAGGAATACGTTTATCCACAAAAGCCAATTCCACGTTAGTTTGGGATAGGTACCACAGGTGTCTCTTAGAGACAGCCTCTTAGCAAAGGCACTTTTTTGGACATCTTTATCAGGATAAGCTTTTAGAAGTTGCATCATATCCAAATCATTCTTTGGAGCATATCTACTTACAGTCGCCTCATGCCAAAAGCGCACATATATAAGGCTAACAAAGTGTGCAACTCTTGTCATTCCGTTCAACTCTCGTTGAGAAAAATTCAACTGTTTAGTGAAGAGGGCAATTTTAAGTGCATACATTGCCCTTGCCATCCAACACATTACTAGACCATCCTCCGAGGTAGAGAAGTGACAGCTCCAACAACTCCTTGTAGTCTTCCCTTGGATGGCGGACTGTTTTTAGGACCCTTTCGATGTAACTTATCATCTTCTGTCTTTGTGCTTCTAGAAACCCTTCTAAGGAACTCTTACCATCCAATATGGTTCATTCAAAGTGTTTCGTTCAGATCCTTGTGATGATGAATAAACACCAAAAGTAGGTTCCTTTTGAAAGAAGCCCAGCTCCAAAAACTCACCAGTTGGTTGGTTGGTGTGCAACCTCTAAATATCATTCGATCGTCCAGAAATTCGACACAGATAACTTTTACATCACTTAGACACAGGGCAATAGTAAAGTCAAATGAAATTAAATCTTTTGGAATTTTGAAACACCCTATATATATATATATATAGACAGAAAAATCAACACATCAACTTCAGACTCTTGTCAATATGTTCTCTAAACAAAACACAGATAACATTTCCACAAGTATGACTTGATTACGAGTGGATGGGGGCACTCGTAATGAAATCACATCCGTGACTGAGGTAGTCACATAAGTGATATTCAAAAATAATAATTATTAAAAATCGGTGATTTCGTAGTCGCATACGTAATTCAAAAATAAGTCTCCTGTACTGTATATGGCTTACGTTTACCATACATGCAAAATCGCAATATAATACCATGTGGCCATCATGTGTGGCGACTCATTAAGATAGAAATCCACAGTTAATGCTGCAGGCTGTAGATCTATGCATATGTGATTGTTTAATATTTCACTAGAGCTTGTGAAGTAGGTAGAAGTCTATACCAGTTATTTAAGTCTTTAAAAATCAATGTTTCATTTACTTTTGTGTGTTACTATTATTACGATTTAATATATTGACATTAAAATGAAATAAAAATTTCAATCTCTACAAAAATCTCAAATCTTTTTATTGAGACACCAAAATTCTTCATGTCATATAGATATCTAAATACATATTTTATTTTGAATATAGCATAAAGTACAAACACAGACACTATAGTTAAAATTCTAACCTCTAACACATACATACCAAACTGTGAATGGCACTGCTGATATTTTGGTTACGTCTCAGTCAAATAATCTGTTTTAAATCTACTGTTAAAGCTATACTGACACTGTAACTATAGTATACTTTAGGTGTTTTTATTTAAATCAATTTTCAGTGCTTTGTGCAGAACCTTTAGTGCCTTAAACCAATAATTATAAAATGCCTATAAAATGTATGTTCTTCAGAATAGTAACTATTCTTTATTAAACATGGGTATGTGAAAAAGACAACAAATAGGGTAGTGCGTAACACTAACAGACTCATAGACAAGTCATATATTTATAAATAAGCATAAGAAGCACCTTTAAAATTTTAGATGAATAATTTATGCAATAGCTGCCCCATGGAATTTATAACTTTAAGAATAATAGAATTATCCTTATTAAACTAAGTTAATTCACGTATTTAAAAAAAAAAACTACAATTATCAAACACCGTCGGAATAATGCATGCGATTTTTCAATACTTCCTATATTTTTTCCATAGAGTTTGAGCTTTATTTCCTTTTCATCCTTTAAATCCATAAACCACTGACTACATTAGAAAAATAAACAAATAATAAATGTCAGTTGGCATAGTGGTTGTATTCTTTTTGATGACTGTGACATGCATGATTTACGAAGAAAATGTTGCTTTACTTTTTTTGTTATTTTCTTGAAGAATATTTATAATTGCAACTTTTTAATTATCATTTAATTTAAACTAACAAGCTATGCAAATGTCAAGTCATTGTGGTGCAGATATGAAGAGCACAATAATAGAAACATATGCTAAAATTTGTACAGATGACAAATACTCTGACTCTGAAAAACCTGTTATGGTAAGCGCAAATAACTTATGCAAAGAATACGACGAAAAAAATAATTTTTGGATATCCCCTAGTGATTTGTTAATCGATATTGTTGCATTAATACCTCCACTTACCTCAAAACTTACCAGAGGACAAACTCATGAAGGTATTTTTTCTATAGGTGATGAGCTCTTAAAAAACGAAAACGCCTATTTTGAGAACAGATTAAAGAAGTTAATAAATGATAACGATGAATGTTGGACTCAAATATTAAACAATGAGATTCTGTTGGTTAATGATAAGGTGAAAAATATTTACAATGATATATTTAAAAATAAAAGTAGAATATTTATACAAGAAATTAACTCATTTTATGAGAAATCATTGCAACAATTGGAAATTCATGTAAAAAATGAAATTAAGAACACCACGGTGAGTATTTGCGCTGAAGTGATTTCTCATTTAAATGTTTTTATACAACAGAAATTGGCTGAAGAAGAAAAGAAATTAAGACATATATTACATAACAAGTTTATAAAACAAGTTTTAAAAATCAAAAATTATTATAAGCTTCTCTTGAATAATGAATTACAAAAGAACAATCGTTTAATTAGTGCAGCATTATGTCAAAAAAATAATGCTATAACTGCATTTATTCGACAAATAGAAGCAGAAAATATAACAAGTAGTATGTACGTTATGTGTACCGAAAGAAAAAAATGCAAGATTAATAAAATAAACTTAGAACATTATCTTACTACAGATATATCTGAAAAAATAGAAATGATAAAAAATAGACAATACATTCTAAATTCGTACAAAGAGAATGATGTCGAAATTATAGATTTAGATAAAAGTTGGGAGGAGAAAATTAAAAAAGTCTTAAAACTTTTACTTAAGTTTATTTGTTTTAGTCTAAAACTACTGCCAGAACAAAGTACGTTTCTACTTGATTTTGAGAAGATGGGTGTGTTACAATTGACTGATATACAAAAACAACCTAAGGCTCCTTCAATTCTTGTGAACGAAGAAGAATTAAGTAATGTTTTTGTATTTGAAAAATCTACTTCAGAATCAGAAATGTGTAAAAAGGAACCATTTCTAATCAAAGGCAATCAAAATGATCCTACTCCGCCTAGATATGGAAGTACAGAAACATTTTCGTCAGATATTGATTTACAATATTTTAGAGTACAACGAGAATTTATTTATGCAAAATGTCATAATTTTGATGAAATCAAAAAGTTTTTAGAATCACAAAAATGTCATTGCCATTGCTATACGACCGAGTCTCCTATTCAAGCTAGTATCACTAACACAAAAAGCGAAACATGTAGCCTTGAAAATGAGAGAATATCGTCTAATGAGAGCTTGGTAGTAGATGACATCAAGGCGATTCGTGATTGTCCTGGTCGATACTGTCAAGATTGGTTTAAAAACTGTACGTTCCCGTTTATGCCATCGTACCTAAATTTTACAGAGGAAAATTATAAACGAGTCAAAACAATTGTCGGTTCTAAAATTGATTCTCAAATAGAGTCCTCATCAAAGTATGTTTCTCCCATATATATGTTTGATGATGAATTGCCTTTTTCCAAAAGTAAAGAACAACATACAACAATAGGAACACAGTATAGTAGCCAAGAAGATCTGTGTAATTCTGATATTAAATGCTCTTGCCTGAACAATCAGACACAGAAAAAATCAATTTCAAATATAACTGAAACAAGCTCTCATATACAAGAGTTGTTAAATAAACGTAAAGCTTCACTGAAAAATATATTACAAGAAAACCCAAATTTGCTACAATTTTTTACAGACGAATCTTTCAATTTTATACTATAACTAAAATAATTTAATACTTTGAAATTTAATTTCATATTATAAAGAGCTATTATATATTGTCACACTGAATCATTTAGAATTGAAATCAAGTTATTACTTGCATTTTTTTTATTTATATTATTTATATAACTGCATAATCCTTAAAATCTAAAATAAACGAATGCCATTTGTAAAAGACTTTGCTATCTATTATCAAAATAGAAAATAATACGTCTGTTCTATCAAACACACGGGCGAAACTAGACTTTATATTCGAATATATAAAACTTAAGTCTAAGCTAGTCAACAAAAATTCTATTTTTATCAATGTCGTCTGTAATAGATCCCTCCCTTGATACGAGGTGCATTTACACTGCTCGTTTATGACGATAATTGTGATTCTTCATAAAACAGCAATTATGTTCTATTTATCAGTTTCACTCAAAATTTGACTGAGTTACATAATCTATCTATTGGTAAAAAAGCGTAAAATAAATTGTAGATTGTTGAAAATGTATATTATAATTTGAAGGGCTAAGCATAAGCCCGTTCTGGGTATTCCGAGTTAGATTGGTCGACTACCTATAAACCTTTAAGTTTACGAGCATCATACATTAATGTATATATATATATATATATATATATATATATACTAGCTGACCCGCGCCCACTTCGTTGGGCATAATATTAATAATCCCCGAAGCGAGCACGAAAGCGAACGGAATTAAACCCGAAGCCATCGCGCGCCGTCCGCTGATGATGATGATGATGATGATGATGACACTCAGCAATAATGTGGCTTTCTATTGGTGAAAGAATTTTTAAAATCGATGATGATGATGATGATGATGATGATGATGACACTCCGCAATAATGTGGCTTTCTATTGGTGAAAGAGTTTTTAAAATCGGTTCAGTAGATCCCGAGATTACCCCTTACAAATATACAAACACAAACTTTACTTCTTTATAATATTAGTATAGATTCATTAAAATGACGATAACTTTTTTTTTAATGAACCGATTTTGATGAAACAAAGTCTATACACTGCCGGGAGTGTGCATTCTTCATTAGTGAAAACCGCATAAAAATCCATTCAGTAGTTACGAAGATGTGCTCGAACAAACAGACAGACAGACAGACAGACAGACAGACAAAAAATTCAAAAAAAAATTGTTTGTGTTTCATTGGTTTTCTTTTATCGCCCTGACTCCATTTTTGTCAATTATCTTCAATGTACAGACACACCGGGTCCTACTGTTTTATTATATGTATATAGATATATACACAATTATATATATACATATATATTACTATTTTTTATATAAAATATCACAAACACAAACTCATACAATTCTTTTGTTCGTCACCAATTATCTAGAAATTTTAAAAGATTTCAAGTTAGATGATAGAGGACAATTTTATGAGCGGTATACATATGTATAATTCAAAGAAAACAAAACAACAGGATGATTGCAGTAATGTTGTTTTCCTGTTGACTACACAACTGTATAAATTACACAGTTAGCACAAGAATAATGGAGGAATGGGTGCGAGTACATTGAGCGTTAAGGTAAATTTAGACTGTCGCGTAACAAGTTAACCTATTAAGTCGTCGCCATCTCTGCGCTGTGTCGCGTCGACTTATGACATTCCTGCAACGACGCCGGTGTTAATCAACCCCCATTTATTGCCATCTCTACATAATCACATGAAATAACACAACTTGATGAATCTTAAAATTACTTAAGATTCATCAAGTTGAATGAGTAATAATATACTAGTGTGTGAAAGTAAGCAGTATGTGATGTGTGCAGCAAAAATTAAGCAGTTTGAAACATTCAATCAAGTGCCTTCAATTCGTTCGGTTCTGGGACACCATTTGTTTGTTTTTTTTTGTTCCCCTGAGGAAAATGCATTAAATTGCATACCCCGGCTGTGGCAAGCCGGCGTTTATGTGGGGCTCTCCTCCCCAGAAGGGGGAGGCCTACCCACTAAAAACCTCAGGGATGGCCTTCCTCAGGCATGTAGGGAGCCAAGCCACAAGCGACTTCCGGGAACCCCCAGCCTCCGCCCCCCTCCCGATACAGAGGAGCCCACCTTGGAGGAGGCTCCCCCGATCTCCTCCACCGATGACGCCCCCCGACCACGGAAGGGGCGTGGTCCCTCCAGGGTCGCCGTATCCGCGGGCGTAACTGCCTCGCGCTCGCCGGCGACCCGCGGCGGCGCCTCAGCTGTGCTACCGAGCCCGGCGCCGCCTCCTTCGAGCGGGATCGGCCATCTCCCGACCGCTCGGCGGCCTCCTTCTGGAGCATCACTGCTTCACAGAAGGAGGCCACAGCCCTCCAACCTCCCTCGTCCGCCAGCATTACCGCAATCAATGCCAGCGGAGACAGATCTCGCCCGATCTCTGCGACCAAGACTCGGCGCTCGGAGGCCTACGCGGGGCGCACCGCCAGAGTATGCTGGGCCGAGTCGAGGTCGGATGCGCAGTGGTGGCATCGTGTCGATCCCTTCCGTCCTATTCGACACAGATACTCACCGAAGCAGCTGTGCCCGGTGAGTATCTGAGTCAATCGGTAGGTGACCTCCTCCTTCCCGTGGAGCCAAGCTTCGAGGTGCGGGAGTACGGCACCGACGGCCCGCTGGCGCACGCAGATCCGTAATTCTATCTGCGCACGCCAGGCCGCCACAATCCGTCGGTGCCACTCCCGCCTAGGCACTTCGTGCATGGGTTCCCCGGTCGACACGCCGCGACGCATACGTCGCCGCGTACATGTCGGCCAGGATGTTGAATGGTGGGGAGCGTCCCAGATCCGTCGCCGCCTCGTACGAGATGGTACGGTAGCCTCGTACGATCCGTATGGCCATTATCCGCTGCAGGCTCCGTAGTACTCTGCAGCGGGGGGACCTCACGCGGTCTCGCGACCACACGGGGCCCCATACATGGCCACGGATCGCACGACGCCCTCGTACAGGCGGCGAACTCCATCGTACTTTGGCAGTAGGCGATGCAACGCGCCCGCCACCCTTCTGGCTGGGGGGGGGGGGGTTCTGGAACACCATACTACTGATGCATATATTATAGACTAGCTTTTGCCCGCGACTTCGTCCGCGTGGAATAGTGACTTCCGGCAGATTTTTGGTTTTTCCCACATAGATCATGTATAGAGGAATAATTCTTTCATACATATTTTTTGTGTATCTTGAACCGTTTTCGCAGCGCACGCAAAGAAAGCCTTCAAAAATGAATAATTTTCCCCGTTTTTTACACATTTACCGCTCTGTCTTTGCTCCTATTGGTCATAGCGTAATGTTATTTAGCCTATAGCCTTCCTCGATAAATGGACTATCCAACAAAAAAAGAATTATTCAAATCGCACCAGTAGTTTCGGAGATTAGCGCGTTCAAACAAACAAACAAACAAACTCTTCAGCTTTATATATTAGTATAGATGACTGCTGTGTACAACCTAAGCAAGTAATTTTTGGAGTAATTCCCCATTTTTTACCAACATATTAACATTGGTTTTTACCAACATATTAACATATTAACATTGGCAAACACCAAATATGCCTTCTTTGTTTTTGCTTCCGTGTGATTCGTCTCCACTTTCGTATATAATTTGGCTTAATAATGCATGTAATTTGGTTTCGTGTTATCAAGCCTGCTCGATTTTTAACATATATTTCTATTAAAAATCAACACTGCCGTTGCTTTTTATGCAGGAGTCACTTTCAACTCTTTGACATATCATTATAATATTCATACATACTCACACCTCTTTCCCATAGGGGTAGGCAGAGATCACAATTTTCTATTTGCTACAATTCAAACATACCTCGACTTTCATTAATATTTTTATACTCACTCTACAGCTACAGCTACTCTCGACATGACCTTCAATCACTTAATTACCTGCTGGCCGTTATAATTACAGCAAAACAAAACATATTTGTACTTTTTTGTCGATATTTAGTTTCTATTAATGACATATGTATTGGTTAAGACTATAATAAGTCAACTTTTACAGTAGGTTTGGTAGGTGAGCATTAAATCTAACCAGAAGTAAGTTGAACGTATCTCTAAGTACATGTTTCTACCCGACATATAGTATTAGGCGTAGACTGAATCTTCACACGTATGTTCTACGAATACGGCATATAGGCACTACTAGAGATCACAGAAATGTAGGTGCTGCGACTCTAGTGCGTGTAGTTTTATGAGTTGTTGGTGTAGTAAACTAGTTATATGAGTGAGAACGCATCAAAAGTTAATATATACGCGAAAATGAGAAAGAAATCAATCAAAGTGCGATTTTGATGCGAACTGCGAAGGACGGAATCCTTACTAATATTATAAATCTGAAAGTGAGTTTGTTTGTTTGTTTGTTCCGCTTTCACGCCGTAACTACTGAACCGATTGCTTTGAAATTTTGCAGACGTAAAGATAAAAGTCCGGATTAAATAACAGGCTTCTTTTTATCCCGGAAAAATAGACAGATCCCACGGGATGCGCAATAAAGGCTTCGCTCAAAAACTACTACAGATTTTCATGCGGTTTTCATCAATAGATAGAGTAATTCTTGAGCAAGGTTTTGCGGCATTTTTTTTTCTCGGATAAACGGATAGTCCCACGGGAAGCGCGATTAAACCTTCGCGCCATACACCGACTTCCGCGCATATGTAGCCGTGGGCAAAAGCTATATGACCCTTACCCTCTATAAACCCAATCCCGAAATCCACGCGGGCGAAGCCGCGGGCAGAAAGCTAGTAAAGTTATAATCCCAAAAATTTACTGTAGTTTGTGATACAATAACAAATATACGTATTGGGCTTGTCCCCTTAGTAACGCTACACGACATTACTTTATGCCAAATTTCATGACTCTGATTTGAACCGGATACGCATCATCATATCATATTACTGAAAAGAAGAATTTTCGCAGATAAGCAGACAGACGGACAACGGAATAATCTACTATTGGGTGTTTTTTTTGGAACGAAGTGCGATACCCTAAAAATAACTAAAGAGTCTTACAGTTTTTGTGCTCTACAGACAAACTTTACGCGCGAATAATGTTATATTGATATAGTTTTCGTCAAATTTAACAACTTCGCGGCTGTGTAAACTCTATTACTTTTATGGTAACAGAAAATTGTTTTTGAACGTTTTTTTTTGCACACCATAACTTACATAGCTAATAACATAATCTTGTTGAAGAATGATACCACTACAAAAGTTGAGTTAAAGTATATTTCTCTCGGAAACTTACTCATTAACTTAATGAAGCCACTTAAAAACATGACATGCCACTAAATCCCCAACAATCAAGAGGAACAATCAAAGGTATTGATCAAACAACGCTACCAGCAACTGTTATCTGTCCTTAGTGACGAAACACAGCAGTAAAAGAAGTCTGAAAGTATATTTTGAGGATATCTCCAAGCTTGATCTGCAGCTTGATATAGTGATTTGTGTACTGCGTGGAATAAAATATTAAGAATTAGTTGTTCTCTACTAACCGTGTGAAGTATAAAAACACATAATTTAGATATATTTTGCCTTAGAAAGTTATCTAATAAATTCAAAACAGAATTTTAAAGCTTATAATCCTAATAATTCTATTGTTTAATTATTAATATAAGAAGGTACTGTTACAATACTTCATTAATTGGTCTCCTTTTTTTTTAACGCAGTTTTTATTGCTGGTTTTTCATTTCTAATCGATCTCGTGGTATACTAGATTATGTGTCACATTGTCTAAATACATAATATAATGAACATTTTTATCAATTTTAAAGCAAAAGATTGCAAAGTTGTATATGAATGAAATAACTGTTTAGATATTTTGATTTCATAGCTATATCAGTGAAAAATGGAAAATTATGATTATTCTTACAAAAATATGATAGAAGAAAACCAAACCAGCAGGAGACCCCGCAAAATTATGAAAGTAAATCCATCAAAGTTTGAAATGGGCGAAGCTATTCACAGAAACAAAAGATATTGGAAAGGCGTTTTCCACGAACTAGATGCTATGGCAGATGAAGCCGTAAGTACATCTTGATTCACAATATCTTAAATATAATATTTTCATTACCAGCTTATAAAATCGTTATTAATTTAATCTCTTACTATTATTAAAGAACTAAAGAATCACTAAAGTTTGTAAAATTATTTTAGCTATTGTAAACTAATTTTTTTCATTTTGTCATTTGCATAAAATGCAATTATATTTATGGCAATGTCTCCTATTTTACGTGGATATAGATGTTATATGGCACCATTTAATCAAATATCAGTATGTATTTTTTGCAATTTATTACCAACTGTATTTTTATATTAGTGCATTTTGGAATATTCAAAAGTTAGGAATCGTTAGCCTAGAAACGTTTACCTATATCTATAATGATTAAGGTGCCTTACTGTTCGTCTCAAAAACCCAATCTGTGCATACCTACGCCACGACAAGGCTTGCATTCTCGTTTAATAAGCTCCAACACTTATTTTCTCACTTGACACACGAGAATTCTGTAAAACTAAAATAGGGTGATATTATGTTTTATTACACAAATTGTGTGGAATTATTATTGCTCACAGCTAAAAACTTATGTCCTTAAATTAAATTTCTTTAATTTTATATATTCCTGAGAATCAATATGGTGACCAGTATATGTGAAGTTTAATTACAATTTTAATCATGATGACGTATAAATAATACATTAAGTAATACTAATTAAATATGTTTCTTATTAGGAGGCTAAAAGCAAGCAATTAGCTAAAGTTTTGCCAAAATATCTCTACATAAAAGTATGTAAGACGTTGGGTATCCCAATAATAAACGACGCCGAAACTGTTCCTGAAAACAACAAAGGTATTATTGATTTTTTCCTGCGTTGTAATATTGTAATAGCTTTACTAAAAAAATAACGGGTTTTCAAATGTGATTTACAGAAATTCCCGTGAAAAGGATTCACAAAGAGCCGTTGCTATCATATAGAAAAAGTTTGAGTATTGATAGACTCGCTGATTCTGATACAGATGTTGAATTGGACCCAAGGTTAAATATTACGGAAGCATACTTGATTCTTGATGTTTCACAACATGAGATTTAGTTTAATGAACATAATTGAATTTGATTTTACACAAATAATTCGTACAAAAAATTACAGTTCGAATTACATTTATACAGTGAAAATTACGCTCCATTCACTTAGTGTCGGTATAATACAAATAAAAAAACATTAATTATTACAATTTAAAAAAAAATATTACATTATTATGAATATTTTTTATTTTTCATGTAAGTGACCAATCCCAGACAGTTTTAATATAAATATTCATATTCAGTTATAGTCGTCTAGCCTCCTATAATTTACTAGAGAAGTGGTAAACATACATTTTTCTTTAGTTTCTATATGTAGCTTAATTTTAAAAATGCTCATATGATATCAATGTGGTCAGTGATAATGAAGAAGATGCCATGACCAATATACATCAAGAGTTCCTGAGCAAACCAGAGCGCGAGCAAGTGACATGGCCGACTCACTACTTGCAGCCTGAGAGGGAAGAGGACAAGAGCCTTATACGGAAGGCAGACGATCTAACCGATAGAGTGACTATCTGTATATATTTATATATTGATGTATATAACTCAAAATAAAGTCTTGTAAGAACATCAGTGTTACTAGATGAACTTATTTGTTGCCTTCATCTCCATCAAAAATAGCAGAATAACATTAATTTTTTTAGAAAAAGTAAGAAAAACAAATTTAGTAGAACATTATTTATATGATATATTATGAATTTTGGAATTCCGTCATATTTTATCGTTTTTGACAATTTGACGATATTAAATCCGCCGAGAGAACTAATAATAATAAATAAACAGGATAATTTTGGGTATAATGAAAAATAATATTTTCAGATAGCTACAGAATTTTGCAAGTACATGAAAGAGCTTGGTGGTGACCAACAATCTCAATTGTTTAAGCCGCATTCTATCAAAGAACTGTTTCAGGTAAATATCAGTTGAATCATCATTGAATTTTTTACATTGTGGTGAATACCAAATTATGTATGTGTTTTACTTGTGGCTGTGTTATGGCTTATACCGTGTATCTCCACAAATACCATTAATTTATTGGAAGGAGACTCTACTAGGATCGTTTTCTTGGGTACCTTCATATTTCTTCTGCAAAATAACAGTGTTCCGGTGAGATGGTAAAATAGGTAGGCAAATTACAAAGTACTGTGACTTTAAATGTAATGTCAAATGTTGGCAACATATCTACATTGTAGTTTTTGTGAGGGTTGTAGATTTGCTGTCAATCATATACAAAACACATATATGTGACTGTAACCACTTACAGTGAGGTGGATAATATGCTTGTTTTTCAATGTGCTAGCAATAAAAAAATAATGTCTGTCTATAAAAAATATATTCAAACAATTATGATCATTTGATATGTACCTGGATACTTTTTTGTTACTTAGATTGAGTTTGACACTCACATGTCAAGAGGACTTCGAGTGATTTCAAAAGAGATACCTTGTGTAGACGACAAAATTGCTGCCGTCACCGGTTATCCTGAAGTAAGATTAATTATAGTTGTTAAAGGTCTTATTACATAAAAATATTTTAATATATTTTGTGAACAAGCTTAAGTTTGTTTATTTATTATTTTAGAAATCTAGGACTGCAGCATTAGAACGGGAGATAAGTAGAGATATTGCAGCGGAACATCGACCAAACAAGCTAAGAGCATTCGGACGAAGGCTGTCTCTGCAGGACAGATGGGTGGCCCCGCACAACGAGACTAAGAGACTGTGGCGGTCTGCACGCCACGTGCCAAAGGACCTAGTGACCCTGAAGACAGTTTGGGAAGGAATTACAAATTTACGGTACGTTCTTATTCCATAAAAAGGTAATATCTGATTTAGGAAGCTGTTCCAATAACTCCACTATTCTTTTGTAAATGAATTGCTTCCGTGAAATCGATATTTATATTATATAATTTAATTGAATAGTATTTATCTATTTATCAGATTACATAATTATTATGATATAAAAGCTTGTCACGAGGTTTATATTTAAAGTCCATGATATGAAAATATATCTGCCTACTTGTATTCTCGATACGAGTTGACCAAGGAAAACTGAGTCATTGATACGTAATTTAATTATTTAATTAAAAACCCATGCCAATAATCGCTAATGCCATGTAGATTGGTCATACTAGGTTATGAAGGTTGTGTTCAGCTGTGTAAATAACACAAGTATATCTGCATTTTATTCAAGGTGTTGCCTTTTTGGAACAATTTGGAATTACTGTACGGACATAATTATGAAATAATATACATAGTTCTAACCTCCATCACTCATTCATCTAAACACAGTAACAATATTTCACAAATAGAAAAAAGAACCTACAGATAATTTAGTGCAATATTTTAAAAAACTGTGAATGTTCGTAAATTTGATTATGGAATACCGTATCCCAAACTTAACCGTTTTTATGATATTGGATTCTTCATTATATTTTTTTAGAATTTCTTACCTGTGATTTATTTGTATTTTATTTTTTGTTATGTAGAAGATAAGATGTTTTATTATTTTAAATCCTAAGATTGCAGTTAGCTGAAATACCTACATGTGCTGTGGTATACGATTGAAAGTTAAAAAATTAAAGTAATTCATACTACCTCCATTCAAAAATGATTGTCTCATTTGAAAAATTTTGCCAACTTAACAATATAAGCTGTTAATTTGACATTTGTGTATGAACCGTACGCAGAGTAGAATCATAGAATAAATTTTGACAAGTAAAAATTCAGTTTATAATAATTTCACCAATAACCATCAGTGTCTGAAATTGGTGATTTTTGACGCTATAAAATAAGCCTCTGCTATTTTTTACGCGGTCCAAATAGCCTTAAATTATGGAAATCCAACATTCTGGAGTAGACAAAAAATTAAGTAACGAGAAGAGAAATGCCATTTTGCAAACACTTCTAGTGAGATCTAACAATAACCAACTAGCACATATTGGGAAAGAAACGGCGCAGAAAGAATCAACTTCCAGAAACATTAACATGTAATTTGGAAGCAATTGAAACTGCTCGCAATGTATTACGAGATATTTAAAATAATATAGGAACACATTTTGTATTAAACTATTTATTTCATAAATGAAAAAGTTGTCTAAGTGAAATTGAAACTAACGAGACAATCATTTTTGAACAAAAATTTTCACCAAAACGGACAATCTTTTTTGAACGGAGGTAGTATATTTTTTTATCTTTACCGAATATTTAAAAGATTGTCTATGAAATTTAGGCTGTGCAATTACTTCAAAATAATAATCGAACAAGCTAAAATATCATTGGTATTATAAGAATTCTGATTTAAAATTGTTTCCAAGGCTCCAGGTAGTAAATATAAACAATAATTGTCCTTTTATCAGAAAATAAAATAAAAACAGGCACAAAATAAGGTTTATTATTATTTATTTTTATATTAATTAAATAAAACGATTATAATTCATGTCCCACTTGTCCGCGTCTGTTCCATATAGGTACTTACTTCCCTTTTTTTAATAAGGGTATGATACCCTTAAGGATAATTCACTCACGAAGACATTTTTGACTTCATGTCAAAAAATGTTTAAAAATTATTTCCAACTTTACAGTATGCTTTTTCATCACTTTTTGAAAAAAAAAGTATTCCATTATTATTATGACAAGGGGTTAAATGTTTGAACGTGTAATTTATTTTTTCAGAAGCGTAAAGGAATACTGTCGCTGGATGATTGACCACCCTGAATACCGGCGAGCTCCTTACCTAAGCAGCCTAGGCATGTTTGACCCGGCTGTTCTGGAAGCACGGCTTACTTTTGAGGCTGAGTATGAAGTCGCATGTGGTCTGCAAGAGAAAAATACCTGCACGCCATCAAACGACATCCATAAAAGATTGTCTGAACTCACTGACAATAAATAATTGTAATTTAATAAATTAAACACAATTTATAAGACTAATTGGTGTATTTTATTGTACAATTGCAAATTTATTGTACAATTTGTTAATTTTACTTACTTTGATACCTTTAGATATTCCAAGATTGATTTAAAAAAGTTCGGAGCACAAATTACTTAATGCAATTGACGTAGGTTTTCTTCATAATCATCATTATTGCAGATAAAAAATGCCCACTGCTGTACTTAAAATTCTCAAACCACACCCATTGGTCATACGCTGTTAGCATCCAGCGCTTTCCAATCTGACCATATAATCCGTTTACCTTACGAGAAGTCTATAAGTTCTGTGCTCCTCAACACATGTCTACACTCAAACACCTTTCCGCTCTAATTGCGAATAATGTGTACTGCCACTTTATGTTTGTAATCTTGCAATTAAACTATATCGGCCCTGGGTTTTCTGCTAATTTCATTATTTCATGAATCGATCACACAGATAAACTCGCAAGTATAATCCTCCCTATTGATCTTTGAGTGATTTTGAACCTTCTTATAAAGCCCTATTGTAAGTGAAGTTATAAATATAAATTTGTATATCAAATTAAACATTTATTCATCAAATCGGATTTTTATAAACATTTTTGTACGTCAAATGCACTATTTCACGATGTAACGCCATTGGTTCACAAGTCTACGATGAGAGACCTTGTACTGGACAGAACCAGCAAAAAAACCATGAAGTATTTTTACAAAGGTGTCCAGAGTCGATATCTTTACAAATATTTTCTTCGAATTGTTAAGAACCCAGGAATACATCAAACTTGTACATACATATCAATAGAACAAAACAGTGAAATCGAAAGAAAGGGCTTTTTTAATTTACTAGCTATAAAATACAATATTATGGAGGAAAATTAAGAGTTACTTGCGACATTAATATTAACAATCATATTTTTACAATCTAGTATAATGAAATTACATTATATTGATGAACATGTAATAAAATATTAAATGAAATTATTTACAACTCTGTAAATCTGTAATCTATATTAATATTACTCAGTGGTCAAATAGTTAAAGCATCAACACGACTAATTGAAGATCTGAGTTCAAATCCCGCCCAAGTTAAATATTTTGTTGTACGTTTTTTCTTATTTATATGTACGTTTATTAACATTTATACTAAAAGCGAAGTCAAATACAAATTAGCAGATAGATAAGCTTGCTTTATTCTTTTCTTTTTTTTTCCACTAATCTGTAAAGATTTCTAAGTTGGATGTTGATCCCCTGTTATTCTTTTTATTAACAGTGTCTAAAGTTTACTTTTGTTCTACAAAGTTGACAAATGCAGTGCAGAAAATATTCAATCGGGATGGAAAATGCTCGACGGTTTTCGAAGACGGTTAAAACGGTTTGTTGAAGATGCGGGTTCGAGTCCAGTATTTTGTTTGTGTTTACCTAGACAGCGGTAGATATTTTAAACAAAATGATGAAAATGTTATATTGTATCAAATCGATAACATATACATTAAGAACGTTTATCTCTTACTGTCATACAAATAAATAATATTATCACTTCTTGCTTCTATAGAGATAATGATAAGAATTGTGATAACAGTCGGTCTCTGTAGGGTTAAGGTATAACAAGATTTCATGTAATTACACATCTGACAGAAGGTGAATTATTAATATAAAATAATTTTGTGTCATGACAGCCAAAAACATCAATCAAGTAATGCGTGTCGAATAAAAATCCAAATTATAGGGTACTACAGCCTTGCCTTGACTTGCGTCTGAATTCACAGTGATTTGCATTTGTCAAGTAGCTAACTTCTAGTGTATAGGAACGCTATATCAATTGATACAATGATATTAATTTGCATTCATGTAAGCAAATTGCGACTGGTTTACAGATATTATTTCACATAAGTATGCCACCGTAATTAACAGATCATTCTAAGTCATACCTGTCTCCACCGATGGGTACAAGGCGACCCTCACCGTGTTAGGGCGATTAGTCCTTACTCAATCACGCCAGTGCAATGCAGATTCATCGACTTCACATACATCTTTGAATTTCTTCGCATGTGCTTGCAGGTTTTCCTTCAGCATCGAGAAAGAAATGTACATATCTAAAACTTATTGGCACATAGTAGGATCAACCCCGGGCCTCCCAATGAAAACCAATAGTACCAGTGCCGAAGTGCTATCAACGAGAATTAGCATTTATATATCTACTATCAATAGGCAGCTCCTTGGATACCTTAAGGTTTACCAGCTGGTTAGTGACCATCAGTATGGCTTCCGTAGAGGTCGTTCAGCTGGTGATCTCTTGGTATACCTCACACATCGTTGGGCACAGGCGATTGAGAGTAAGGGAGAAGCACTGGCGGTTAGTTTGGACATAGCTAAGGCCTTCGATCGGGTGTGGCACAAAGCGCTTCTTTCGAAGCTTACTTCCTACGGACTTTCTTAGAAATTGTGCGAATGGGTCACTTGTTTTTAGTAGACAGAAACATTAAGGTCGTAGTCGACGGTAAATGCTCTGACGTATTGTCGGTAAATGCTGGTGTCCCTCAAGGCAGTGTGCTATCGCCTACATTGTTCCTTCTGCATATCAATGATATGTTGCAAATCAGCAACATTCATTGTTATGCGGATGACAGTACGGGTGATACTTTTTACACCGGTCACGCAAATATGTCTCGGGAAAACGTCGTAGAGAGTTGAAATAAACTTGTGTCTCAAATTGAGACTTCTTTAAAGAAAGTCTCAGATTAGGGTAGACTTAATCTGGTCTAATTTAACCCCACTAAGACACAAGTTTTCGCGTTCACCACAAAAAAAGCTACCAATTAACGCATCACCTGGATTTGAAAGCTTTCCCTTAACTACCTCAGCCAGTATTGGAATTGGTGTCGACATATCGAGCGAAGTACAGTTCCGCCGACACCTAGAGGATAAGGCTAAAATAGCCTCAAAGAAGCTTGGTGTGCTCAATAGATCGAGGCGGTGTTTCACACCGGCCTTTTTTTTCCCCTGAGGAAAATGCATTAAATTGCATACCCCTGCTGCAGCGAGCCGGCGGTTATGTAGGGCTCTCCTCCCCAGAAAGGGGAGGCCAACACACTAAAAACCTCAGGGATGGCCATCCCTCAGGCATTTAGGGAGCCCCCGGGAACGCCAAGCGACATCCGGGAACCCCCAGCCTCCGCTCCTCTGCACATACAGGAGAGCCCTCCTTGGGGGAGGCTACACTACCTCCCCCGATCTCCTTCACCGACGATGCCCCCCGGCCACGGGAGGGGTGTGGCCCCTCCCGGGTCGCCGGCGGGCGAGAATTTCGCGCCCGCGGATACGGCGACCCTCACGACGCCGCAGCTGTGCTACCGAGCCCGGCGCCGCCTCCTTTTGGAGCATCACTGCTTCACAGAATGAAGCCACAGCCCTCCAACTTCCCTCGTCCGCCAGCATTACCGCAATCAATGCCGGCGGAGACAGATCTCATCCGATCTCTGCGACCAAGACTCGGCGCTCAGAGGCCCACGCGGAGCACTCCGCCAGCGTGTGCTGAGCCGAGTCGAGGTCGGATGCGCAGTGGTAGCATCGTGTAGATCCCTCCCGTCCTATTCAACACAGATACTCACCGAAGCATCCGTGCCCGGTGAGTATCTGAGTCAATCGGTAGGTGACCTCCTCCTTCCCGTGGAGCCAAGCTTCGAGGTGCGGGAGTACTGTACCGACGGCCCGCTTTCGCGCGCATCCAAACTCGAGCTGCGCACGCCAGGCCGCCACAATCCGTCGGTGCCACTCCCGCTTAGGCACATCGTGCATAGGTTCCGAGGCGCTCCCCCAGCCGACACGCCACGACGCATACATCGCCGCGTACATGTCAGCAACGATGTTGAATGGGGGGGACCGTCCCAGAACCGTCGCCGCCTCGTACGATATGGTACGGTAGCCTCATACGATCCGTATGGCCATTATCCGCTGCAGGCTTCGCATCAGAGCTCTGCAGCGGGGGGAACTCGCACAGTCTCGCGACCACACGGGGGCCCCATACATGACCATGGATCGCACGACGCCCTCGTACAGGCGGCGAACTCTATCCCTCGGTCCCCCGAGAGTCCAGGGTGAGGCCCAGGTACTTGATGTACGGCCCCACCGGGACCACCGCGTCACCCACCCGGATCGGGCAGCTGGGTGGTTCCCGGCGCCTCGGGAGGCCGTGGAACCATACGGCCTCGGTTTTGTGAGGCGCTATTTGTAAACCCAGCTGGCGGATCGCCCGCACGATTTCACACCGGCCTACCGAATGCAGCTCTATAAAGCGCAAGTTCGGCCACATATGGAATACTGTTCCCATCTTTGGGTAGGGGCTCCTCAGTACCAGCTTCTTCCTCTGGACCGCATCCAACTGAGAGCGACCCGAATCGTCGACTGCCCGGATATTTCATACTCGACTCCTTGGCGCTGCGTAGAGATGTAGCTTCGCTATGTATCCTCTATCGCTTATATTACGGGAAGTGGTCCGAGGAATTGTTCTACGCGACACAACATTCATCCTCATCACCTAGACCTAGACGCTTGGCAGTCCAACCACAGTGCATTTTTCCAGGAATTTTGCCACGCACTACTAAACTGTGGAATGAATTGTCGCCTGCAGTATTTCCGAACCGATGCGATATCGAAACCCTCGAAAAAAGATCATATTCCCATTTAAAAGGCAACACATCTGTGACTCCTCTGGTGTTGCGGTTATCGCTTATCATCAGGTGATCCGTTTGTACGTTTGCTGCCCTATCCTATAAAAAAAAACGTATTTGAGTAAACTAAGACTACCAACTACTTACTAAAGATAATGTTCAAATATGTATATACTATACTTTCTTACCGCCTACGGCTTCGTCTGCGTTAAATCGGATTATCCAAAAAGAAAGATATATTTTCCCGTGGTAAAATTTATCTAATGTTCTTCTTCATGTCTCCGATCATCCTTTTATCACATTTTTTATCAGCCAGCCTTTTTTTATCAGATTTTCTTGCAGGATTTTTTTTCCTTGGTAAAAATTTATTGACATCCTTCTCCAGGTTTCAAACTAACTCTATATCAACTTTCATTAAAATCGGTTGAGTAGTTTGTGAGCCTATTCAAATAAAAAAAATTATTTGAATAATACTATATTTTTACCTCCTTTGGAGTAATTTTTCAAATTGTAGTATTTAATTTCATCCAATCAAAAGGATAAAATATAAATTTTAATCCACTAGCGTTAAAAATGAAGTGCTTTGCATACAAACTTCCATACCCTTACAGCTTTTTTCCGCATTAAATAGTAGCCTATGTCCTTTCTCCCACTCTAGACGTCTGTGTACCAAATTTAATTTAAATCGGTTCACTAGTTTTGCTGTCAAGGTGTTCCAAACAGATAGACAGGCAGAGCTATGTTTCTATTTATAATACTAGTAAGGAAGTAAGGATGAACTACTGCTATCTACTAGTGATGTGCCGAATCATTAAAAATGTAAATCTACGGACACGGAACTTTAAAACAAATGTTACGAAATTTTAACTCAATTTATCTTTTTTAACTTTGATTGAACCCTAATAGTATTTTATTGCTATTTAGTGCAGCGAAACTGCATACTTAACTAATTTATAAAAACTAGTTTGTTTCTTTGTAAGTGATATGATAACAACAGCATACTTATTATATCCAACTTCAAAGAAATACAACATAATTTGATTTAAACTTTAAATTAACCGATTATTATTTAACAACTTTACATAACTAATATTTAATATATAAAAGGAAATATTATATGGAAATAAATTTCCTTAATGACAACTACTCAATTAATCATGGCTCAAGAAAAAAATCTAGTTAGATATAAATAAATGTATAAATCACTTGCAACGGTCAATTGTGTGAAATTCTTTTTAACGAGAATAGTGGGGCAAGATGGTAAATGGAACAACAAAGTATGAGTTGTGCGACGTCTGGGTGTTCTTACAAAGATTTGTTCAGCAAGTTCTAGACAAACTAACCCACTAGAGATAATATCATATAGCAATGCCATTTCCATTTGTTGTTGCTGTTATTCTATAGTTAAAATATTGTATCTGCTACAAAATTCCAGGTATATTTTGTTATATTATAATAATATTTTGTTATATTAACATTTCATAATAATTCATACAGTCAAAAGCAAGTTTGGTTTCTAATTGTTTACGGCAACTATTTTTATCCATTTTTGAAATTATCCCCTAAATACTATATATACCTATATTGAGTGAATGCAGATGCAAGTTTTCTGATTTGCTATATCGCCGTAGCCCCGACGCGAGGTAGGTAATATTTGTTTTAATTTTTATTTTTATAGTGTCTAATTGATTACGTTCTCGTTCTCTCTTTCTCACTCTGTCTCTCTTATCGTGAAGTACTAAACTAAAAAATATATGGCTAATAGAGTAAGTACAACTTACATGGTTTTTAGTATGAAATTTGTAGAATTAATTCAAGCACCTCTATTCCGGACTTAAGATAACTATCAAGACATATTTTTTAAACTAATAATTCGAAATGTATTATAGTTACATCTACTAATAAAATAATATTCATGTAAAAATACTTGTCAACAAATTCTAGAGCGACGATCATATTTTCTTCAAAACTTCACTACATCGAGTTGACAATGTTTATTCAGACTATTCGACAATGTAAAATCCATAGTAATAAAAGTATTAGTAACATTGATTCAGATCCTAAGAGCAAACACTAACTTACTATATCTAAGTAGTCATTATCAGTACACACTACAATATCTGATAAGCAACTGTTTCTCTTTGAGATGCCTTTCCTAGTTTCATTTTCACTAATAACTCAAACGAAAACAAACGATTTAAAATCTTGTCAGTTTAATATGAAATCTGAACTCAGTGAAAGCGATTCCAAATTGGATTTCGAAAGTGTATTGTTCAGTGAAATGGGATCATTTGGAAAATATCAAATCATCAACTTGTTACTTCTTGCCATACCAGGGCTAATATCTGGATTAATGGCTGGGGAGTATATATTTTCCGCATCAAGACTTCCTCACCGTTGCGAAATACCAGAATGTGAAGGAACTAATCCTGAATTTATACCTAGTTGGATATACGAAGCCATACCAAAAACGACAACAGGCTTTGACGAGTGTTATAGATATGAAAGTAATAAAAATGCAACTGACAATATTCTACTGACATTAGGACACTGTTCTGCTTATTTGTTTGATCGGAACAAAACAAGACCATGTGAAAACTTTGTTTACCAAAGAACTAATTCGGTGGTGTACGATTTTAATTTAGAATGCAATGAATGGCTCAGGGCACTGGCTGGTACGCTTAACAGTATGGGAGCAATGATCGCCCTACCGTTAGCTGGTTTTATATCAGATCATTTCGGACGTCGATCTTCCATTGTATTTTTCTCTTTCAACGTTGCCTTAACAGGTTTCATCAGATCTTTTTCAGTAAATTACAGTATGTACGCAGTTCTTCAGTTTATGCAAACAGCACTCGGAGGTGGTGTATTTAGTGCGGCCTACATATTAGCAACAGAAATAGTTGGACCAAAATACAGAGTCATGACAAGTGCAATAATGTCTTCTATGTTTGCCCTCGGTCAAGTCATATTAGGATTAACTGCACTTATCATATATGAGTGGCGTCACTTAAGTTTAGTACTGTTCACACCAGTGTTTTTCCTTGTTACTTATAAATGGCTCATCACAGAAAGTCCACGTTGGTTACTAAGTAAAAATAAACGAGATCGGGCAAAGACTACATTAGAACGAGCGTCTCGACTTAACAATAGGTGCATTACAGGTACATCTATGAATTATTTATTAACAGCTATTCAAGAACAACTTAAAGTTAATAAAGATCAAAATAAAGGAAATTTATTTTATAAGGTACTGAAATCTTCAATTATGTTACGTAGGTGTATCATAACACCTGTGATGTGGATAGCGACTACGTTTATTTATTACGGCTTATCAATTAATTCCGTAAGTTTATCAGGTAATATGTACTTCAATTATATAGCAACTGCAGCTATAGAGATTCCTGGTTTTTGGACTGCGGTACTAGTTTTGGATAAGATCGGCCGTCGAACGGCTCTGTTTACAGGTTATATGGCATGCGGTGTTTGCTGTATTGGGTTCGCTTTTACTTCCAAGCAAATGTACGGCTTGTCTCTCTTTTTATTTTTGTCTGGCAAATACTGTATAGGTTTAGTGATTACTTCGGTGTATTTATATACAGCTGAACTATATCCAACGCGTCATCGTCATTCTTTCTTAGGGTTCTCGTCTATGCTAGGACGTATCGGATCCATTGTGTCCCCCTTAACTCCACCGCTTATGGTTTATTGGACTGGAATACCTTCAATCATGTTCGGTTGTATGGCTATTATATCAGGTTTACTTGTATTAACTCAACCAGAAACTTTAGGTTTAAAAGTGCCGGATACATTCGAGGATGCTGAACGGTTAGGCACTAAAATAAATAGCAAATAGGTATGTTTTCTTGATGAATGTGTGTCATCTTTATGTCGAATTATGTCTATTTTGATTTGTGTAAAAATAGACATAAGTCGATTATATTTTTGTATGCAGCTTTGACTGTTGTCCACGGTACATCTCGGGGAGCCTAAATCTAAAATATTATATATTAAATGATGTTGTTTCAATCAACTAATTTTAATATTGTATTAGGCAGACAATTTAATTCTGTCCCTGAAATTAAATTATTTTAAAGATTGATTATGTCAGAAATCATAATGCTATATACTATATTAGTGTCTTTACTACATGTATATTACCTAATAAAAATCTTTTTAGCAGATTAAAAAGTTTAAATTATTTAGCATTACCCAACTTTTAGCTTACTTTATGCAAATATAAATTAAATTTGTAGATATGTACATATACAGTACTATAAATCTCTTATCAGAAACATTTATTTGAATAGAATTTTTACTAAGTTACTTCTTAGGGTCGGAAACGTGCAACGTGATACCCTGGATGATGCAGATGTTAGGCTCTAGAATACGACGTTACAGTTACCAAACAAGTTACCGAAAAAAACAAATTGCTTTATATAGTTTTGAATCTTAAAAATATTTTGTATAATAGATTGATATATTACATCCAAAAACAAAAATATATTTGCTCTTATAATTAAATTTCTTAGCCTGACCAACATATCTTAATTTTCAGTCTTCTAGCGACATCTAGGAGTAAATAAAGCAAACTACCGGAATTAACCCGAAAAGAAAGTGTTTATTATCTCCGCTAGATGTCCCATCTAGTAATGGGTCCAATTTTTTTAATAATTTACGTTTTTAAAATTAAACGACTAAGTTTAATATTTTTATTTGAAAAGACTTAACAACTGTGACCTAACTGTGAAAGTAAACTGTAAAGCAATTATACATCGATACTATTATGTAGTTTAGATTCCGTAATATATATTATTTTCTAGTATTTGTAGGTATTTTCACTGTAATTTTATGGATATAAATATTTTATTAATTCATAGTATATAACAAATAAATTAGTATCAAAAGATATCACAGCTAACAATAGCTCCATCTTTTGACAACAAATATAACTTCATATTTGACTCGCTTTCGAATACTTAGTGCTGTTTTGCTTCTCGTTTTGTACACAAAGCAATTTGTAGACAACCTCTTAGATGACGCTGTTACAGAAAACGTTAAGAATTTGTATATGTTAAACATCTAAATGTTTTTGTATCCATTACATATGTTATAACTGCCACTGCCAAGTATGGACATAAAAATCATTATCAGAATGCGTTTATTATTAGAACTATTAATTTATTCGCTCCTAAAAGAAATAATACTCCTAATATATAATTTAAAATACGTAAACTTTTTTATTGATTGAATATTTTATGGACTGAGTTTTGAATCACCAGATAACTTAAAACCAAAAATAATTTTCTACTACTTTATGATATGAACTGTTAACTTTTAAATAGAAATTCTCATTTAGAAATTGACTAATTGTTTGTCACAAAATATTCGTCAAAGTGTTTGTAAACAGTAAGTCTCGAGTTTTTAACTTAACTCTAAAAATATAGGCTCAATCGATCGTATATTTTCTTTAATAACTTTATGTTCATTATGTATTCTTATGCATAGGGCAGTTAATGCACGGGTAAACAGATATCTCCATATGACTATTGGTGAGCAAAGGTCAATGTACGGTGACGGATCACAATGAAACAATTTGTTTAGTCTTTTCCACAGATTATATCATCCATGTATCTCTTCAATATATATCCATAAAACAAATAATCTACTACTATTTATTCAAAATTTAAGTAGACTCGGCGTTTGTTTTGATACATATAGAAATTTATATCATAAATAATTTATAGGAACATCTGCTGTATCTACATATAGGTATGTTATTATGTAGGTATCTATTATAATATATAAAGCTCGAAATTAAATAATTTAATGAGCGTCGGTGCGGCTGTGGTATCGGTATGGATTTCAGTCACGGATTTCCTAAGAATAGGTATGAAGAAATGTTTAGTGTAGATGTAATTATTTTGATAAAAATAATCCATGTAATTATTAATATGTATAGAGAGTAAATCAATCATGCAGATTGTACTTTCGTACTAAAAAAACTGATATTGCTACTAAACAATAATATAGTAGGTACAAAATCTATTTGTACGAATACAGTGTACGATCATAACTGTAGCACCTTATTCGGTATTTTTTTTTTAGTAATTCTATGACAACACGCAAACATTCAGACAATAATGTCAATACCAACTTGTCAACCAAATAGTTTTGAAAGAATTTTACGAGTATAATTTCTTTTATTTGTAATTATTTCATATTTTACTTGGCTTGGTGAGTCTTAAATGTAATTATTAATTGAGAAGCAAACATCAAGTTAAACGTACCAAACATCACGTTTTCAAGAAGTCGCACAAAAGTCTAAAGATTTCAAAGTTAAACGATTTCGCAAGATGTCTTGTGGAAAGCGACCTCTTGTGAAAGGTTGGGAGAAATCGAAGAAAATTCCGGTTATTGTTCCATCTCGGTACGAGAAAAATGAGGCATCCGTTAAACAACACTGGAAAAATGTTGTAAAAGAATTAGAAATGTCATACAAGGACTCAAAGGTTAAATTAACCTCAAATTGTTTTGATTATACAAACGATTATATGACGACGAATACAAAAATTAAGAATCAACGTACCCACTTCTGACGTATCTGACGAGAAAGATAAATAAATTAAGAAAAAATGTTGTGACAACTTTTAATAGGAACGAATGAATTATGAAATAAGTTGGGCAAACAACAATTTTGACTATGTGGGCTGATAGGGTTTTGACTCGAAATTTCACTTAGTCCAAGGAAAAAAAGTTCAGAACACCTATTTCACTCCTTTCCTCGATAAATTGACTATCTAACCAATAAGCCCAACGCTAAACTGAATGTTTCATATCTAACCTATTGGCCTTCAGTTTTATCTTAGTTTAAATTATTATTAATATTGATTTGACATTGATAGAATTAGATAATATATTTTTAATTTCTTGTCAATAGTTTTGGGAGTCACAGTCTGAGTCAGTTCGTCAATTGGTAGGTCCAGTTATATACCGCAGGATTGCCAAGATTTTTAATTTGCCTTTAGAGAATGCGGAATATGAGCCACTCTCAGATAAGTCTACCATATTAGACTCAGATACATATTTCAGAGCGCAAGCTACGTCTCACGTAAGCTCAGTTTTTATATTTAATATTACCAATAACTCAAAGACTAGCCGCTAGAGATATTTGGGCGGGTATTTTTACTTACAGGTACTTAAATAAGTTGTGCTATTGCTGTGTTCCAGTGTTCGTGTGATAAATTTCTCTTGACCCTTGGAAAGCACTTGACATGTAGAGGCACCGCATGATAAGTAAATTTCCCATAGTTACAACTATTCAAGTCTGGTAGGTACGACCACTGCTATCGCTGTGGATCGAATGGAGAATTGTCAGCTCCAACTCCCATCATTGGTCTCGTTCATGAACTCCCCACCTCTTACACTATTTATTTTCCTATTACCTACTCAATACATAAACTGTAGAAATTGTACTGTTAAGTCACCTAGATTTAATATCAATTGTTTAAATTGTAAGTGAATCATGATATGGGCAAGATAGCACTTGGAGTCCATTAAGCGTATGCATAAATACTAGGTTTATGTGCCAAAATCCAGACACCAAAAGTGTACAACAGAAACAAAAACAGGCGAACAAATACTTAAAGTACATACAAATACTTCTCGATCGCACTAGTTTTATGTGTGATAATAGAAGTCATTACTTATGTTCTCTCAATTATATACCACAAAGAGACTCAGACCTCAGCATAGCATGAATTTCTAGGGCGTCTGGGATCGTGGTCTGTGTGAAAATAAAATAATATCCTGGCTGAAATATGCAAGATTTCGGACTTTTTTATATGTTTATAGGAGATTCGGCTAGATTCTATATCTACATTTGATGTATCATCCGGCAGTAAAGACGATGTACATGACGAACAATCAGGATTATGGACTATTACGTCTTCTGGCGTAAGCGGTATGTAGATAAAGAGAAGTATTTTTTAATTTCGCCCTTGTGGGTTCGAAACACCGAGATACCACATTAAAAGAACTTTACATTTATATACCGAGTAATAAATATTATATTTTAATTCCAAAATAAAATATACCCCAACAAAACGGTGAACTTTAGTTTTAATGTGATGAATGATTAACATTGTAACTAATGGTTTGAACGATTTTAGTCATTTTGTGCCGTTTCATAAGAAAACTATTCCTGTAATTCTTGGTGGTGAGTATTTTTGATACACCATTAGGCAGAATTCTTGAAGAGCAATAGTATTTCGGTTGCTGTTACTTTTGACATTACAAAAGGTTTTAAAAGATTCCTTGAGAGATGAAATTCTAGATTTTCAGATGATCGAAGCATCAAAATGCAGGTAATGATTTATACCCAGAGTATATCGTTAAAATTGTAATTTTACAAGTGTCAGAGCTTTTCTCGGCGCTATTCATTGAGCAGTTTACTGACTTACTGACTTGTGCAAAAAGCACATTGCTGATGTATGATGATAGGCTGATACATGATATACTCTGTCACGTAGGATCTTTGTGTAGTCTTTCAGTTCCAAGAAGCATCTGTTGACATTTTCAATTATTTCAGAATCGGGGTATACTGTGTGCTGTATTGGAATGTCTTACATATGCTTATGTACTGAATATTGATAATATAGTAGAATTAAATAGACCTTTTTATCGTTAACACCACATGTTAAAAACAAATTCATTTCGAAATCAAAACATCATGTTAATTTAATTAGTTTGATAATAATTATGTCTGTCTAAATTATTTAATAATTTATTTAACTAGAATCTGTCAATAAATCCAAATCTGCAACCAAATCAAAATCATTAGCTTTATCCAAAACCGGCGTGACAAAGTCGTTTCATAGAACGGCATCAAATAAACAGATGCGCTCGAAGTTGGAGGTGAAGAGCTTCAGCACTGACGAATCAGCGAAAAGCGACGATGACTTGTTAGTGCATGCTATGAGTCGAGACCTTAATAAGCGGTAAGTAATAAATATAAACTATGATTTAGACATATCATTAATGACAAACAATATTGAAAGTATGAAAAGCGAAAAAAAAAATAGTTTAATGTTCGAGTTAGCTGATGAAGAGATCAACAAATTTATATCTAGTATTGGTATTCAAATTCGTTTTTAAATATGTATTTTTTACAATGTAAATATTGATCTTTGTTTTGTTTTAGTTCTAATTACCCCAAGCTTAAACAAAACAGGAATCCTCACTATACCATGTTATACTGCAGTAAATCCGAATCTGATATGATTAAATGGAATTCTAAATATAAACAAAAAACTTTCGAGGTTTCCGCCTCGGATGAGTTTAGTAAGAAAGCGGAGATAATGACAAAAAAGGTACTCTCCTGTATTCATCAGAGTACATTTTATAAATTTTATTGTGTTTCTCTGTGGATAAGTTTGGCAAGAAAAAATATTTCACTCAAGTAACCTCACCTTCACCCTCAACGTGATTTATTTAGTTTATATGTTTTCCTTTGATTTGGAGGTTGCTACCCATAAAGAATTAACATAATATAGTAAGTAGTATTAAAGAACCAATAATTCGAAACAAAGTAATCATAGAAGACGCAAATACTTTAAGACAAGATGTAGCTATTGTTTTAAGAAAATCGAGGGGACCTAAGGAAAACGTTACGAAAATAAACGTTGCCCGCTCTAGTACTTTATCTTTTATCGTAGATGCAGTCACAAACATTGATATCTCACATGCACAGACACCCAGGCCGGAACAATTTTTTGTAGATCATACAAAATATTTGTCCCGTGCGGGAATTGAACATGCGAGCTAGTGCGTAGTAGTCAATCGCTCGACCGCTGTCAAACGTGTCGTCAAATTATTTTCATAGCGTTCTAGGTGAAAGTTCCTTGTGGATTTCTCACGGGCAGTCATAACCTTTAGAAAATAGTATATTATCCATATATAAAATAGACTTAAGTATTTTTGCATACTAGCTGCAGTTTCCAAATGTATTTTAATCTACTTGTTTTATTGCTCAATGTTTAATGGTCGCTTAGGGAATTGTAGAAGACCTACAAAACAATGTCGACCATTTATCAGCAATACTTTTAAAAAGTTACGGCTTACTTTTTCAGATTTCAAAAGAATTTTTCGACTGGTGGGTGGAATTAGGTAACGTCGAATTCAAAAGTGAAATAAAACGTCCAGAAGACATTGAAGATCTTTTTCAAGTAAGTCACCTATTACTTAAGTATACATTACTTAAGTATACATTATATTACTCAAGTATACACTATAAAAATTGGGGATGCTGCTCAAGAATTTATTTTGACCATCAAATTGATCAAATTAGACCCATAGAACTATTTACCTAATTAAATTACCTTTCATAGCATGATAATATCGCGCAAAACATATGTATCTCCTACTCTCTACTTGTCTCTATTTATATAAATAGAGACAAGTAGAGATAATTAGCAGTTTTGATACCAGATCATATGACATTAATGTGTTTTATCGGAGGTATAGTCTACTATACCAGGGTTTGTCAACTTTGGTACCTCCGTCTTACCTATTTCTGCACGCACAGTAGCCACTTTAGCAGTGCTCTATTCCGATTCGAAGTAATATATGGTAGTTAAATTACTAGGTACCGTGACTTTACATATTATGTCACAAGTTGGTACCATACATTGTGTTCTTGTAGAAGTTGCAGATTTGCTGCAAATCTCATAGTAATAACATGTACTATAGTCGAGTATGACAATTTTATTCCATAAAAAATATGTACTTTCTTTTAGGTATGGTTTAATGAGCATGCGTCGCAAAGTCTTGTATTGGATCCGAAAATTCTACCATGTGTTCTCAAGAGTATCGCGAATTATGTCGCTGTCCATAAGGTATTTCCGTATTCTGTTTTAGTCATAATATAGAATCAACAAATTGATATAATTATACTATGTCTACATGCAGAAGGGTACAAAAAATATATACGTAATGTATGTATGCTTTGGACCCCTCTGTGTATACTAAAAACTAGTATTTTAAATAAATATTTATATTATTTTTTATAATATAATAGTAATATATAACAAAACAGTAATAGCTTAACGAGATGACATGACTTCACATGATTATCATCCGAAATCTAGATATATCATCCTCAGCGCTGTATATCATCTTCTAACTCAACTTCATATTCTCAATCAACGTGAAGAATTTACTACTGTGTTCCCGAATCAAAATCAAAATCAAAATAATCTTTATTCAACATAGACCTTTACAGGCACTTATTGACGTCAAAACAAAAAAAAGCTTAAAAAAAAGACAAAAACCTTGTCCGTACGTACGAATAAGGAAAAAAAAAATATTGTCTCTCTACCTGTTCGGAAATTGGGAGAGCCTTCTCGAGAGGAACAGGCAAGAAACTCTGAAGGTCTATTTTTTATCTCCTCTTTTCAATGTTAATAATTATAATAATATAATATAAAAATACAATATAATATAAGATACAATCATACCTAATACGATTACAGTCGTATGTATGTTTACATACATATATAAAAATAATACAATATTATAAATAATGTTGTTACCAAACATGGCTCTATGAATAGTGTCCCTATTCCCAAATAGTGTGATCATTTAGATAGTCACTTACTTTATAATAACCTTTACTCATGAGTGTCTTTTTGATACGGATTTTAAATTTATATAAAGGCAAATCAATGACACTTTGCGGAAGTTTGTTAAACATAGATATACATTTCCCCAAGAACGAACAAATTTTAAATCGCATTATAAGCCAAGATAGGTCTCGTCTACAGCCATCGTCTCCTTTTATTCCTAAATTATATTTCTTTTCATCATTCCGAAAAGAATAATGATTCCTTAATTTTGCAATTCATTTGTCTCTTGAATGATTTGTTTCTGGATATTCAATCCAAAAATAAATTGAGGAAATAACCTCAAACCCAAAGAAGTGTATAATATTACTTATTTTTTGCTATTACTATTATCATTCATTAATGAAATTAAATTGTGCCGGTCACTTGACAAAGCTCGAAAAGACTCGTTGGCCGCGGATAACTAAAAGAAGTGGATAAATATAGATACAAAAAAAAATCTGGAGTTATCGTGCAACGTTACTTACTAGCATACTAGCCTCACAATAATTGATCCCTTGTCCTCATCATGCTCGCAAAGAAACATTACAGTTAAACTATTGGACTGGTATGATTTTGGCGAACGAGTCGTCATATATCCATATTTATCAGATATTTCTTTTTCTTATATGATCCAGCTTTCGTGAGGCTCTCGTCGGATGGAATAGTGACTTCTAATTAAATCACACGTAACTCCACAAGGTCCATTAGTATGTTATTAGGTTTTTTCACAGGAACTGTTCTCTGACCGTGTTGATCGATCGGTCCCAGAACAGTCATTTTCATACCCTGGCACCAACGAGTACTTAAAGTATATCTATTCATCTCTGAGATACTTAAAAGCGTGTTCGAGGTGAAGTATTTTGGTTGTTTCATTATGTCTGTGCAAATATTCGATGTTGCCCAGTACCGGACTACCGGAAGTAATATGTCTCAGTGACTCGCCTAATTGTAGGCAGACTACATATATCCTTTGACTGTATTCCGATATTTATGACTCGTCATGATGTGATGCTATTACATATGTAGATAATACCTTCGACTTCCCTAGAGGTATCTAAAACGTAGTCAATACATGGGGAACATCGGATTCTTTTGACGTTCACGTAGTCTTGTAAAATCTCTTATACAATTCCTTCTCCTTCTACTCGACTTCTCAGTCAGCGGTATTAAGTACTGATGTATCTCGCTTGTCTTCAATAACCAATAGAGGAATAAAGGGGAAGTGCATTTATGCGTTTTCGTGCTAATATCACACGTTACCAGTACACGCGGACGTACCTGCAAATTGATATCGTTTGATTGTGGTTGGATTGGAGGAGACACTTATATCAATATAGAAAAAAATTATCAAACTCTATGTATTACCGTACCAGTTTTAAATTTAAACACATGACTTTTTTTAGGCTTCTTGTGCAAACGTTTTGAAGAGGCAGATTGCGTACGATATACAAGCTGAAACCAGCCCTGCCCATACTACGGCGTTCAGCAGTAGTTTGCCACAAAAGATGAAACACATTCCGCCCAAGAACAACACGGAAGAGCTGTGGAACTGTGTAAGAATCCCAGAAGACTTACGATCCATGGCATTGGTATGGAAGGACATAGATCATCTTACGTGAGTATTTAAATATCCATATATGGCTGAAATAACTTTATTTTATTATTACAATGAATGTAATCACATCTAATTATTTTAATATTTCTAGTTGAACGCTTAAAGACTGACATTTATATAAGATTTCATTTGTTAAGTCTCAAATGTTCCGTGTCATGATCTTACCATACATGAGTTTATAAGTACTACTTCTGTTACCGAACCACAGACTTTTGTAATACAGGCTTAACCTAGCATAAAAGTCAGCGGACTAAACAACTGCTATAAATTATAAGCCATTTATATCTTAACTAGCTTTCTGCCCGCGCTTCGCCCGCGTGGATTTCGGGATTGGGTGTATAGAGGGTTAAGGGTCATAGCTTTTGCCCACGGCTACATATACGCGGAAGTCGGTTTATGGTGCGAAGATTTTATCGCGCTTCCCGTGGGACTATCCGTTTTTCCGAGATAAAAAATGCCGCAAAACTCCTCAAGAATCACTCTATCTATTGATGAAAACCGCATAAAAATCTGTGCAGTAGTTTTTGAGCGAAGCCTTTATTGCGCATCCCGTGGGATCTGTCGTGGGTCTGTTTGAACAAACAAACAAACAAATAAACAAACAAACAAACAAACACACTTTCGCATTTATAATATTAGTTGGGATGTATCTAATTTAAATATTGTAATCTATCTTTAGAGCTTAAATAAATAAATAATAATTATTATGTACCATAAAGTCGTGTTACCGATATTTCCTTGAGCAATCTTTTGTACTACAGGTATCTTTCCAGTATGTAGATTAAACAATACAGATTTATATTGCATTACCGTAACAGTAAATTGATATACTGTTAGATTTATTTATATTTTTCTTTTGTAGTTCAACAAAAGCGTTCACTGAATGGCTACAGCAAAGACCTTATCTTCCCATGCCTCCTTGCCTGAAAACTGACGACGCAACAGTAGAAAAGAAGCGATTATTCGTAGTACCTTCGGACTACATTGGTCTTACAACAGACAAGAGTACATCATCCGTTCAGGATTTAGCAATTCCTGTCTCAAAAATAACTATTGAGCTGAAGGACGTGATTAGTAAACTTATGAACTAATTATCATTTTTGATAAACAATAAAACATAAATTATTATAACGCAGTAGAGGTTCATATATGTACAATTTTGCTTAATTAATAATTATAAATCATATTGTGTATCTATATTGTCTTAAATTAGAATATTTACATATAGCAAACGCATCAGACTTTACATTTTGACCCTATGTAGCACGAACTAGCAATGGTTTTCTTGGTGCAAATGTAAGGCTTGAAGTGTTGCTAACTGTACCTTACATACGTATCGTATATTCAGTTATACAGCCATATTACTGTTATATTTTATCCTACATTTTATACCATATGTACCAAATGTGTATTTTTTCGTGTCAGTTCAACATCAGTTCTTTATGTATATAACCAAAATGACTAGTCATTTTTATGTTGTCTTATATTTATTAATCACAAAATATACATCAAAGATTACTAATGGCTTATACATAAAATATCGTCGTTACAAAAAATCGTAATGTTATTTATTTTTTTACATATTCGCGTAAAAAATCATAATGTAATAAGTTGTGTTTTTTTTATTTGTGTATTAATAAAAATTTATAGAGATATTGTTTTTTTTTCTGATTTTGGAACGTCAGTTACCGGTGAGAGAATTGATATTATAATTTAACAACTCGCACATTTTCAAAAAATAATGCTAAATCTTTAAAATGAAAACTAAACTATCCCTAACGATATACACATATTGCGGAAAATAATACAGAAACCGAGCAGTTTAAGCACCAACTTAATATTCGTGGACATAGAGAATTATGATTGTGATGAATGAAATATTCTAAATCACTACATAGTATAAAATAAAGTCGCTATTCTCCGTCTGTCTGTCCCTATGTAAGTATGCTTAGATCTTTAAAACTACGCAACGGATTTTAATGTGGTTTTTTTAGTAGATAGATGTGATTCTTAAGGAAGGTTTATATGTATAATACATGCATAATATAGTAGAGAAACACTGATAAATTTAGAGGTTTCTAATGTGATGTCGTAAAAATTTCATTTTTTCCGCTTACATTGCAAACGCAGGCTGAACCCTACGAGATTTATCAAAATAATGTACCAAGTATTGTCCACATTGAAAAGGTCTACAGAATACTCCGCTATGGTATGTGTCTATCTCTTATTATAATGTTCACAGTTTTTCTGTAGTGTATTTAATATCAAGATTGCACCCGTGTGAAGCCGGAGCGGGTCGTTAGACAATAATAACATAGTTGTAAATTTTCTTACTATAGTCGGAATTTTAATTCGATTCCAGATTTGACATTAGCTACTGTCATTTTGTGAAATAATGATACCATATATAATAGTGTAGTGATGTCACAAAAATCGGTAAACAATCGGTAATAATCGGTTTGCTGGAGTCTTACCAAAATTAAGACCAAACTCAATTGTGGTGATGGATAATGCACCTTACCATTCCCGAAAATTGGAAACTGCATCAAAAATGAGCTGGAAAAAAGCTGCCATTCAAGATTGGCTTTTAAATAAAAATATTCCTTACGAACCAGATATGGTAAAAGCTACGCTTTTAGAACTAATTCCACATAATAACGAGTCTTTTAATAAGTACGCTGTAGACGAAATGGCAGCACAACATGGGATCACGGTTTTAAGACTCCCCCCTTACCATTGCGAGGTAAACCCTATCGAATTGATATGGGCGCAGGTAAAAGGGCATGTAGCCCATTAAACATTCAAATTGACAGACGTGAGAAATTTATTTCAAGAAGGCATTCAAAAAATTACTGCTACCGAATGGACTATATGTGTATCCCATGTTGTCAAAGAAGAGGAAAAAATGAGGCTAGATATGTTAATTGACAATATCACAGACACATTTATAATAAATGTTACAGAAAGTGACAGCGATAGCGATAGCGATGACGGCGACAATTTATAAAATAAATTATTACCATATTACATTATCTGCTTTATTTGTTATGTTCCTTCATGATCACATTTTTTTATTTATTTTACACACAATTATAAAAGAAAAGTCTCAGATCGGTAATTAATCTTCAAAACTAAAAATACCACTCATTTTATATAACAAAAATTAAAATATAAACTTGATTCAATAAAGTACAAATTATAAATTAAAAATGTACCATTGTATTAGAGAAACTACTGTAAGCGTTTGAAAACGCTCATAACTTAAAAGGACTATGCTTAACTACGTCCAATTATAAACGAGAAGAATCGATCCGGAAATATTCCATTTCCATATCGAATAATTTCGCAACGTCACTATTTAGTACTTGTCATAAGGTTGCAACACTGAAACTGTCAAATCTGGAATCTAATTAAAATTCTGACTATAGCTCATTCATACACTTGAAACTTATATGAATTATGCTTGTCCGGCTATCAGCAATGTTATATTTACTGTAGTTACAACAACCAACATGGAATAAATCTGATTCATTTACATTGTACATACAGTAAGTCTAATTAATTAACATTAATATTATAAAATATATCGATAGAAATCACCTACCTTACGTAACGCCACGTCACTAGTAAATTGCCATGTCAATCTGTCGTGGACAGTACATAGCTTACGTCATATTACAATCATACGTCAATCTAAAGTTTCCTTAGTTTAGTTGCATTCAAATCAGATGTCTACTAAATATTAATTACCATAAAAATGTTGTATTTACTAGAAATTAAATTACCGCTACCAATATTATGACTGCAATTAACAATTGCATTTAATACTATCCAAATCTAATTTACTCACGTCAAACAATAAATTCCTTGAAGGCGGTGTGGACTGTCGCATCAGAGTTAACTTTTTTTTTATTATAAGAAGTTGTCCGAATTCCTGAGAAATTGCAAAAATCTGTTGGAGCAAGGTCCGGGAGTACGGTGGATGCCAATGAAAAATTCCATCATGTAAGTTAGTGGTTGTCTGTTGTGCAGTGTGTGGTCTTGCTTTATGGTGAAACAACAGTTTCCTTGAGCGATTGACCAACCTCGGTTGTTTAGCAGTTAGTTCTTTCTTCATGGTTTGTAATTGCTGACAATAGATATCTGCAATAATCGTTTGGTCAGATTTTAAAAACCTATAACACCGGCTCTACTCCACCGAACACTTACAAGTAAATTTTTCTAAGTCAATCGTCTTTTAAGACAGTATTTGGCTTGGTTTCCAGGGTTCCGATTATCATACCGTATCCACTTTTCATCACAAGTAAGGATTAGATTTAAAATCCTTTCATTATTGTGTCGGTTGAGAAAGTGACACAGCAGTCAACGCGTGTTTGCAAGTACGATTCACCTAATTCAATTCATGATTCATCGTTCAAGTTCACGTCTGATTTGCTTCAAGTGTATTAATACAGTTTTGTCACTTACCCCGGATCCTGCAGCTATCTGTGAAGTACTTTGTGATGGATCCGCTTCCAGAATAGTCTTTAATTCTTCATTCACTTTGATCTCCGGTCGTCCATGCTGTTGAAAAATGTTGAAACCAAAAACGTAACGTGCTTTCTTTAGTGAGACCAGCGCTGTATACATCGCTGTTTCTGTAGCACTGGTGCCACTAAAACTCGTACTCGTAAATATACCGATATTTCATTTTTTACATTGTGCGATAAAAAGTGACGACACAGAATAATGAATGACTTTAAAACTTATTTTGTTTGAATTTTTGAATTCTTAACCAAAGTATGTAAGGTATATGCAAGGGCCTAATATTTTTTATGTAGCTTAGTCTATATACTATACCGCCCCGGCTACGCACGGGTGCAATGCAATGAAAAAATGGTTATGGTGGGTTTTCCCTAAGAGATAGACATATACCATCGTGGACTTTTTTGTGGACTTTTGTAAGGTACAATACTGTAGTACATCATTTTGACCAATCTCGTAGGGTTTGGCCAGCGTTTGCAATATAAGCGCAAAAAAGTGAGTTGATTTACGACATCACATTAGAAATCTCAAAAATTGACTGTGTTCCACTACTACATTGTGCATATTTTATACATATAAACCTTCCTCTTGAATATACCTATTTATTAAAGATCAAACCGCATCAAAATCCGTTGCGTAGTTTTAAAGATTTAAGCATACATAGCTACATATGTACGAGTACATACACCGGGAAGCGACTTTGTTCACAAATTAATTCATCGATTGGATAAATAATTATTTATTTGATATTATTTTTGCGTAATCATTACCTATGTTTTTTTAATTTAATCTATTTATTTAACTGCAAAATCTTTATTTAATTCAGTGTTCCGTTTTGTCTCTGTAGTATTTCAGTAATTGTTAATAATTTAATTCATCAAGTAGCTAAACCACACAATGAAATTTACATACTCCTTAAAAAGATATTAAGTGCTGATGTTAATACGTCACCTATAGATATGTGCCATTTGATAAGATATAACAATTATTTTAATTCATTTGCAATCTAAGTCGCACAAATATATCATACGTATACATTAAACACCAGATTTAGTCGTAGAAAAGAAATGACAGCGCTATGTGTACTAGCATTTTAGTGCTGTTTAAAAAATCCTCATTTATATAAATAAGTTAAAAAACTACAAAAATGACAGAGAGAGACCACAACAAGAAACAAATGATGGAGGAGATAATAAACAGAAGAAATCTTGGCGATAAACAATTTCATTCGGAAACTTCCTTGCAACATTTGGAAATGGACGAGGGTATCGACGAGCTACCTCTCAAAGACCCTGGAGTAAGTAGCCATTAATTCACACCATACGCTATACCAAACCACAAAATCTTTATTTAACGTAGAACTTCCTTATGTCATGTATTGCCGAAAGAAGTTAAGCACACTATGCTTATTTGAATGATACTGGCCAATTACATGTACACATCGTTTAGCCTATTATTCTTATTTTTTTCTTTCTCTTGTCCTGTTTCCAATTTTATTTGGGGTCGGCGCAATATGTCTTCCTCTTCTACTCTGTTTTATAACCCGCTATTTGACACTCACTCTTTTCTTCAACATATAATCATCCACATAGCCGAACCATCTTTTCTTCGATCTTCACATAACCTGAATTAGCCACATTTTTTTAAAGATTACTCTTCCGATGGATTTTTTCCTAAATTGGCGAGACTAATCGAATTTATAGTCGAGAAGATTTGCGAGTAATGATTTATTATAGTATGACTTGTAGTATACAGTGTAGATTCCTTTTATTGCTTTGTTCGCATGCACGTACAAGATTTTGTGCTCTTTTATAAGTAAATGTGTTTGGAATATAATAAATGTCTGTAAAGTTCAATTTTGAATAAATATTATTTTGTTTTATGACATTACAAAAGGTTCAAAACAGCAAGAATATTTGAGCGTCGTCTTGTTTGTTGAATTTAAAAGAGAACAAGGCAGCTTGATTTTAACCAAAACTCAAAAACATTTATAATTAGCCATGGAAAAAAATATCGGTGAGAACCGGCGAATTAAATTCATAGAAGTTGAACAAGAACTAACCATAAACTTTGCATAACACTTCAAACCATAATTCATGGACAATAGGCTTGTTGCCTAAATTTCAGTAGTTAGATACTAATATACCTTGATGCCTATTCTATACAAAATAATTATTATTTTTGAAAAAAAATGCTTATTTATAAGAATAATTTTGCATTTAATTAAATATTTGACATTAGTCATCAAAAACGCTCATGACTGTCATGGCGTCTTGAATGACGTCACGCCGTGCAAAACACAGCTGTTTTAGTATCGAAATATTCGGTATTGTGAAGTTATTTTTAATAACAATGGATTCATCGTATTACAAGTACTGCATAGTGCCCCAGTGTACAAGCACAAGTATAAAAACACCAAAAAAATTATTTATATACGTGCAAACAATCAGTAGATACGTAAAAAGTGGCTGACACTCGCGAGAAGGAATGATGCCCATTCTTTTTCGCACTTCCACAAGAACTTGGGAATGACATTTTGACTTTGACGTTTCGCACGGCGTGACGTAACACTTTTTAATTGGTGTTTGCTGTCACGTGACTTATGGCTTATTTTGTGCAATTTTATTTTATAAAAATATAAATAATCAAAAGTTATTATTTTATAAAACTTTGTTTTTTCATAATTAAATGATCATCTTAATAGTTATGCAACTAATGCATCAGATTTGTTCATAGTGGATACAAGCCTATTGTATCTCTATAAGCCTTATTCGATGTGATATCAATATACGCTGGAAAAACATAACAATTTACAGACAGAACGCCATGTCAATTTGTGTAAAAAAAACTGTGTATAAAAATCTCACCTGTAACGAACTATAACAGCTAAGGTCCTGAAACAAGTAACAGTTAACTGTATAGTGCTTTGAAAATGAGCCTAATCCAAGAAATAGTTACTTACCAAGTAGTATTCTAAAGAGTTGTCTCTGTCTGTGATAGAGGATCAAAGGATATTCAACTAAGAATGTCTTCTTACAGTTTGTGTGACAAAGTCAGTCATATAACTACTCTGTGTAAAAAGTATCGGGAATATGTCAATAAAAAGACCCACGTAAAAGAGGTCGTTCTAGCACTTTACTGATTTAGCGCGCAAAATTTGAGCGGGATCTGTCATTTAATTTATTGTAAACTACACTTTTTGTTGGTCATAGTTTTGAGTCCCCGGCGATTTTTGGAAAATATTGTTGAACAAAGAGTGTGCCTTAAATTTTATGTTTCCAATGATATTTCATGTGGTGAATCACTAAAAATGTTGCGAAATACCTACGGTGAATCGTGTATATCGAAAACAAGGGCTTATGAATGGTATAAGGCTTTTAAAGAAGACCGAGAAGTAGTAGTAGACTTGCCTCGTTCTGGTAGACCTTCAACCGCTACGACCAAAGAAAACATCGACAGAATCAAGAAACTAGCTCGAAAATCGACGTATGAGTCTGAAAGAGTTGGCTAGTGAGGTGAACATATATTTTAAGTCCGTCCACAATATTCTCATTGATATTTTAGGCATGAAACGCATCGCCGCTCGACTAGTTCCAAAACAGCTCAATTTTGTTCAAAAAGCGCAGTGAAAGCATGTCCCTGAAGACATGGTTTCCCGAGCTTCTACGGATCCCACCTTTATGAAACGTATAATAACTGGCGACGAAACATGAGTTTATGAGTATGACATGCAAACAAGCCAACAGTCTTCAGAATGGTGTCTCGAAAACGAGCCGAAACCCAAAAACCCGCGGCAAAGTCGCTCCAAAATCAAGATGATGCTGACAGTTTTTTTTTACTACCGTGGTGTGGTTCACTCTGAATTCCTTCCAGAGGGAGAAACAGTGAATAAAGAATATTATTTAGGCGTCATGAAGCGTTTGCGTGAGAGTATCCGCCGAAAACGTCCAGATTTGTGGCGACACAACTCATGGATGCTGCACCATGATAATGCACCATCACACACAGCCATTATAATAAAAGAGTTTTAAGCGAAAATTTCAACAACAATTCTCGACCAAGCACCGTATTCACCTGATATGGCTCCGTCTGACTTTTTTTTTTTTGTTTCCCAAGTTAAAATGACCACTTCGAGGAAAACGTTTTGTGTCGATAGAAGCCATAAAAGAAAATTCGCTGAATGAGCAAAAGGCCATACCGCAAATAGCCTATGAAAAATGTATGGAAGACTGGGTGAAGCGGTAGAGATGTTGTATTGCAAGCGATGGGGCCAACTTTGAAGGCGATAAAATAAATTTAGATGAATAATTTGTATTTTTTTGTTTTATTGACAAATTCCCGATACTTAGTACAAAGAATGTATGTATAACGCCAAAACACATACCATATATAATGAGTAAATAATAATAGAATGGCAATATAAAAGCTAGGAGTCTGTAGGTAACAGCTGTGTAGGGAAAGGAGACTTTCCCAAGTGGGCAGCTCGTTCGATTGGAACTAACATGGTTACTAGCTCCATTATTCCATATCTCCCTTTATATATATATATATATATATATATATATGTATGTATCTTATGTAAAAAAGCAATATGTATTAATAATCATAATTGTCAATTTAAATATTGTAATTTTCAATCACTTACTCTTGAGTCTCATAATTTGTTTATTTACATTTGTAAAACTACACACAAAGCTACAATATCTAAGATAACTTTTATATTTTTAACCGAATTTTGTACTTTATTGATTAACACTTTCCTTCTATTATTACTGATTAAGATAATTCCTTTCAACTTTCAAATGTATCAAATTACTTACTTTAATGTCTATTGACATATCTATAAAATATTTAAAAAAGTTTATTAGTTTGGTATAAATCGAATAAATCGAAAAAATATTTATGGAAAAGTTCTTAAAAATCTTCATTCTAAACGGTAATTTCATAGACTACTAAGACTTGATAATTTTCATATCTATACTGAATATCTGAAGTACATGGCATGAAGAAACTGTTTCCGTATAAATTCTACAGACCTACTAACAATAGAGGAAAATGATCTTTCTTATTATCTAATAGTATTGGTAACGCTTTATATTTGTAATGTATATCGTAAAATAATATTAATATCGTGATTGTTGATGGGACGATCGTTACTACCTTCACATTTTATGGAAGATTTGTGTTTGTGTTGACCTTTCAAATAAATAGGCACACTTCATGTTAGCCTTTACCTATGTTTATAAATCAGACGGAATGGCGTCAAATACCTACTAATTTAAGATAAAGTTGGTGCCAATATAAAAATACTCGGATGCAAATAAAAATTTTTACGTAGTGCTATTTTCATCCAAAAATATTTATATCGCAACTTTGTAAATTAAAAAGTATTTGTGTCCTTATTATTATTTCTATGCTCGTAGTCAGATTAAATGATCATTTTTTCAATCAACCTCATAAACATTTTGATTAATGTAAAACTACTATACCAATTTAAATGAGCAATAGAGTAATTTGGTTATCGTTACTTCTCAGGTGCTAAATAAATCCCTAAATGGATCTAACGAGTACACAGAACGGCGCAGGACCGTGTCACAGCCAGGTCCCGTGGCGGGAAACTTTGTGACGGCCACAGCAGCGCGAGCGGCGCGGAGGCGGCCGCAGCGTAGTGTGGCATACCTCGATAACAATGTAAGGCCTAACTTCTTGCTTACTATAAATTAGCTTATGCAGATACTAAGAAATAGTAAATAATCTTATTATCCAAATATCCAAATTTTGTAAATGTGCTTACATGTGTTGAACAGCACTAAACAATAGGCGTTAAAACTCGAAATATACGAGTATGTATCGGCAAAAATTAAATATATAAACGTTTGTTACACGTGGAAAGTGCTCTTCTTTCTGATAAGGTAAGGGGTAATGCACCGGAGGCCTATTGTTCACATACCGTTGTTGAATATTCCTAATCAAAATCTATATTAAGCAATTAAACAGAAAAGTGAATATATGTAGGTATACGAGTAATGTATTTTTACCGAGAATTTGAAATATAATCTTATCAAAGAGCGGTGGTCATTAAAAACGTATATTGTTTACATTTTTCTTGACAACGTTGAGCAACAATGGGACATTGAGAAAGTATGTCGCTGTGTGAATCAGCCTGATTGATTTGTGGTAATTGTTCGATAACACCGATATTGGGGGAAGTAAACAAAATTCATTTTAAAACTACAGATTTTATATTTTCTTAACCTTCATTCAATCTAGTTTGCAAGTACACTGTATGTAATAGAAGTTAAAGAAGGTAACATAATATTTTAGTCCAACAAAGAATAAAGACCAATTTCATCAACTTTATCTTGCTGCCGTACCTACTTAATTCACCAATAATGCTGGCCCTCTTTTTATTCCATTATAAAAGTAAAAGATGACACGTCTTTTACAACGCATTAAAATTCATTTAAATCTGTAAATGCGGCAGTTAGCTTGGGATAAACCTAAGTGGTGTTTTGTTTATTCTCCTTTTATTCGAAAAGATTATCTGATTGCCATTCAAATATTCAAATGTTTTAGGACAAGTTAAGTAACATTAGACGTCGTACACATAGTAATATAAAAGTACATCCTCAGAAAATGGGAAATCGACTCTTGCTGGTCAAAATGTTTAAAAAGAGCAATATTTTCTAAATACTAAAAGTAAATATCGTCAGTGTCAACAGTTATTGAAAGCGAGCATTGTTTATTCAGCGCGTAAAATGTAAAAAATAAAGATGTGATGATTTTCTTATTAAATAACGAAGTTACAATTTCCATTACTGGATTCACTTTTGAAAAAAATGGTAACGATTGAATTGAATATTGTTAATCTTTCTCAAATCCCATTATCATTAATCCAGGACCGACTATTTACTTAAAATATTCGTCACGCACTATGATACGCTGTGAAAAACACGTTCAAACCTTAGATTAAATCAAAAAGGGGTTCAAACATATGCGTTCAGGCCAGTCCACCAATGCACGACACTAGCCGGGAACGCGAGTAATTGAAGAACACAAACTTACAGTTTTTATAAGTATATCACTATCTCAACAATATAAAACATGCGACATTGATCACATGTTAGAGGATTAACAATTAACGTTTAAGTATTCCGATATGTAACGTTGTGCTGAAGTTTACTTTTTTACTAACTAACTTGTGATCAATGAATATAAATAGAATTAACTGAGCTTATCTCTGCATTCAAGCTAAATCAGTAACTATGGCATTTAATCAAAACACTAGTAGATCGATGTCAGTATTCCGCTAGTAAAATAATAATAATTCTGAACAAAAACGAGTGTTACTTACCCGTGTTAATGTTCAAAGTAAAAATGACAAATTTAAATTTGATAAGTTTATCTATAATAATGTTATGTTTTTTTTTATATTTTGATATAATATGATTTAACAAAATAAGTTTATACACATAATTAATTATCTATTGATATCATGGGGAATTTCTTGCGACGATCATAAATATATGATGAATATTTTTTTATTTAGATAAGATAACTATTTACTGCCAACGGCATTATATTTTTATTACTATTTAAGTCGTACATTTATTATATATTGATGTAAAAGCTATAAGATGAAGTATATAAGTTATAACGCTATATGTCTACTAAGCACCATCTAATGTCACAACATGACGTTTAAATAGACCAGTATCAACAGTAGTATCAACAAAACAAAATATTTTTTTTTAGTAATTATTTATATTGAATATGATACAATAAAAAGGATCATTAGCGCTCTTGTCCGTTCCCACCGAACTCATTAGTTGATCGTCTTCACATATGCATTTGAATTTCTTCGTTGGTGTATGAAAGTTACTTCATGATGTTTTTTCGTCGAAGAGCTGTCAGATAAATGTGCATACCAAAATCTAAAAAGGAATTTCCACGGGCTTCCTGATTCTAATCGGGCCACAGACAATTGCCGAGACCACAGCACCATCGACGTCGGCACACAAGATATTTGATATATATTACAACTATAGATAATAGCGTGTAAATATGAAATAACTAGTAGCCGAGAGTAATTTCATAAATGATATTATTATTTAATAATTTAAATAATACTTTTCCTTGCTTTTTCTAAGACTTCAGTAGTTATTCTGCTATTCTCGACATAAACGAATCTAACAAAATAAGTGACTATTTAAATCGCTTCAACCGTTTTCGACTTATAAATAACTAAAGTGACTAACAAGAGTTTTCTTTATGTATATAGTTAACTAACGACTCACTACGGCTTTTTACGGGTAGGGCACAGATATTTTCCCTCAGTAAAAATTATAATATTAAAGCCTCACATACGCTTATTTATAATTAAAGATAATGATCATAGCTCATATACGTCCCCACCGTGGGGCACGAGCCTACCCCAACTAAGTTAGCACGATAACGGCCTTGGTCACGTTGGCACTAAATGCAATATGATTGGCTACAGCACGATAACGGCCTTGGTCACGTTGGCACTAAATGCAATATGATTGGCTACATACAACTTTCAATTTATTCACAGGTGTATGCAGGCTCTTACGATGTTTTCCTTCACTGTAGGTGCGTTAGATGTATGACAATTACAATTTATATTACTTACCAACTTTATTAAATACACCTGTGGTCTGATTATGCTATTCCATTGCTATTACCAACTCTGTTGCCATTCCATAATAATTGAATCAGATAGTGCACATACATTACTGCTTTATTAAGATTCAATAAGTATTATTATTATCGTAATATAGTATCAATGTAACACTATCTGTCAATTTCTTATTCAAATTGATCAAAATTTGATTATTTAAACAAAATTTGGCTGTCGCTTGGCTGGTTTGACTTAGAGTAACAATTGTCGTTAGATTTAAAGTCAAGAATTTTAATATAGTAAGTTGTATTTAACTGTTCGTTAATCAAGCCAAATGAACGTTGCTTCTAGCAATGTATATATATATTTTTTTTGTTTTATTCATAATCAATCTGTAATATAATTGTGTAATATAATTTTAAGTATATAAAAATATTTCAGAATTAATAAAGTATTTGTAGTTTATGAATTGTAAAATATTTTTTCAATAACTAACAAGGAAATGTTTTTTTATAATATTACGCCGTAGTTTAATGGCCGCATATAAGTACACTGTGTACATATGTCCGACAATGATAAGCAAATTACTACCTACTTAATCTATTTATAGCTATCTATTAAAATATGTGGGTATCATAGAGTGAACTGTAGGTACTGAACTGAAATAGCGTGATTGTGTATTTACCTAAATTACCATGTGCTATCAGCACCCGGCGGAAATATTTGTCTAGTAGATACTCATATTTATATGGCACAAACCAAGATTGGAAAAGTATATTTTAAAACATCGAACTAAGAACCAATAGTAAGATGGTTTGAAAAAAAAAGATGTCGACACCACCAACCATTGACGTCTTTTTTATCAGTTGTCAAATTAGAAAGTGGCGGTAGATTTTGTAGAGAAATACAAGATTGTGACGTCACTGATAGATATTATGAATCCACTGAATATGTTGGTTTCAGAGTTGCCAGATATGGCAAATGAACAAAAATGTTCAATAAAACAAAATAAATTTTCGGTAATACAAGTAATTTAAGTTTGGTTAAAACATCCTTATTTGATAACGGAAATTATTCAGTATCACTGGATATTTTGACTGAATAAATTTCAAGCTACACTCGGTTTTACATTACGTGAATCCTGAAACGTACGCGGTATTTTTTTCTAAAATGTGAATCATTCACAGACGTTAAGGATATCAATTTTTGTAAACAACCAAATAAAAATATAATATTCTTTATATAATTTATTATTTAATAGTATTTGTTACTATCTGTGTAATTTATTTATTTATATGAATCTATCTTCTGTTTCGTGTAAATGGTAGAAGTTGAATATTTCACTTTATTTATGCCATTTAAAATAAATGGACAAAACCGATTACTGTTTATTCAATTTCGTAAGTACTTTTACAGCATCGGAAGTAAAATACTGGAAATCATGAAATGTATTCGCAACCAACAATAGTTGATTGTTCATAAATCATTATCATTACTTATGTAAGAAATAAGTTTTACAATACAATATGCAGTTATATATACTGCTTGCGAGAGTTTAGTACACTTTATAATCGTTAAATTATAAATCAATCAAGCGTAATCTTTCAATGCCGTATACGTAGCTAAATAATTAAGATTAATATACGTAGCGCACTGATAATGTAATTGAACTTCATTATTTTGCTATATTTAATTACCATGAACATAAAAATAAATAATCATAGTTTAGAATGATATACAGGTTAGAATCGCGAAATGTGTGCACTCAATTTATTCTATACTATACAATATATTCAGAAACTGATTTCGGGTACTAAATGTACTATACAAGCAATCAAGTGACATTAGTAATTAGAAAAAAATAATAAGTGGGCATATAAAAAATCGTATTCCACATACATTTCCTATCAAGTCAAAATAAGTATTGAAGATTTTAATAAAACATAAGTTGTAGTCAGAATGTATATGTAAATATCACACTTATATAATACAAATAGAGAACTGCATAGATCAAATACAGATAAACAAACTCTGTAGACGTTATTGAACTTATCTTTTCTTCCTATTATAATATAATATTTAAAACTGCTGGTAAATAATAATCGAGTGTTTTAATATCGAGGCTAGATTACGATCTTCAGCTCTAATTAAGTCCGGAAAGAGTTCCGATTAAGATTGGGTGGATCTAGCTATATGACTCGGTGCTGATACTTCCTGAAAGGACTATTGTTAATTATGTAGCATGTGTTGATAAAGAGCTTAACCGCCTTCTGAAGAATGGTTACTTTCATAATAAAGTTTAAAAAAACATGAGCTGACTTTCAATAAATTTTCAGATGAATGATTTTGACAATTAATAAAATCTCTATTATGTTTATATATATGTCTGATAAACAGATGAGTACATAATCACATATTTATATGAATTGCAATCTTCAACTTATCTTTCAAAAATAATTAAAATGTGTTCAACAAATTGTTATTAATTTATTAATTAACCAAATGGGTTAACTGTAAATACCTTGAAGTTTTGTACATCTTACCGGATCGGAAATAGGCAGGTCACAATCCATTCTACAGTTTAATCTCATTGTATAAACAAAATCAAAAACCAACCAGAAATATAACAATATTACCAGTTCGTAATCTTTCCATTTCTTTCGTTGTAATTATTGTTTTAGTTCAAATATTTTCATCGTCGTAGTATAGGAAACACCTACTTTATAGATTATCGTATATAACTAAAGCGAATTACCCGCGTTAATTGACTATGTTTGTTAAATACAAAACTTTAGTTCACTTTTAAAATTAATACTAGCTGCCTGTTTTCAAAGTAAATTTATTTTAAGCCTCGTAGTTTAAACGGTGAATTCGAATATATGGACGCAATGGGTTGTAATGATTTGAATGTAAGCATAACGTGGATACTCCTTTAATTCTTATTTATTCAAGTATGTATAACGTATATATGTAACTTTTATCAAAAGGAGACTATATAGAGGAGTCATGTTGCTTGGGTGCATCCATGTTACTTGTTTCTGCCGTAATGTAGCTTGTATTGTTGTGGTTGCAGATTAAAGAGTTAGTTAAGGCAGTAACATTATATAGCACCTCAACTTTACATCTTATGTCACAATTTGGCAACGTATAATGTGCTTCTTGAAAGATTTGGTGCACACCTACGCACAGTATTGAACGGCAGTAACCTCTCGCTGCCAGTTCATATGCAAGATGCTAGCTGGCGAGATGGTGAGGGAGGTTGTGGCTTCATTCTGTGATATGATGTAATGTCGCAGAAGGAGATAACGAAGCGAGAGAGAGAGCGAAAAACTAGTGACCACCGTAGGTGTAGCCTGCACGCTAGTACTTTCCCGACGCATATGTACAACCCCTTCTAACTGAGGACTAATATTATATCCACGATAATCCCCCCTGGCGTTAAGACCCGGCCAGTAGCTGGTCGGATCATCCTCAGGTGATTCGATGTGCTTCAGTGGAGATGTACATGATAATTATAAAAACAAAAATTACAAGTTACAATTTCATTATATTCTAATTTCACTAAATTGTCACTTGTTAAATTTCATTTCAAAACAATAAAATTTGGAAAATAAATGCTAACGGAGTTGCGGAAATGCAATTAAATCTTGATTATGTATAGGTGTCATCGATCGATTTATGAAATAATTCTTATAATTCCTATATTACTATACGCGTTCATAATTCATGCAATTATTGTTTTTTCCCCATTCGTTTATTTATTACATGTCTTGTTCTCTTAATCTGTTGTAAAAAACTATTGTGAATGCGAGTATGTTAATTAAAAAGGAGCGATTTTAATTAAAAAGAGCTAAAAAAATTAATTAAAAGTGCAGGTCCATAGTAGCGAGTACGCGTGTTTTGTTTGTGAGGCGGGTCACTCTCGAGCAGCGAACTGTAAACCTTTCGCGTCCATCGAGCCGCGAGCGGCCCGCCCGCGCCGCGCCCTCGTCTGTAAATACCCGCTGCGGACACATCGTGCCGCACCAACGCCTCACCTAATGAAAATTCAATCTTTATTTATTATTTTTCCCATCCTGACATCCGGCTCGACACTTCAATGGAACATATATTATCGCCAGACCAACAGTCCGACGCGAGCTCGGAGTCGGCGATAAACAATGGTGTTAATAATCCTTTTATAATCGCGTCATGTAATTTGATAAGCCCAAGATTTTCCACAGAATTTCACCATATCAGATAAGTTCATTCACTCTAATGTATACATCGAACATTTTACTGAACAAATTGTATTGTCTGTGCTTAATGCGTTGTGCATAATGCGTTAATGTCCTTAATTACGTAGTAATGTTATTGAATAATCTTTTCAATATTATGCATATCTTTGCACTTTTTGTTAACATGTTTCACTGTAAATTTCTTTTTCCGAAAACAAGTAAATTAAATATCATTATGAACATATATAGGTTGATATTGCAACATAAAATTGTTTAAATCAATTCCTAGATGCAAAAGAATCCTCTGCTCTTTACCTACAATAAATCTTTGCAGTCCATTATAACATCGACCAAAACTTTTTTTTACTTTGTCTTTATAATATTTGAATATAATAAATTAAATTTAGAAAAAATTGGCTTTGGGTAGGATTTGAAGCTGCTTCTTCAACAAAACAAATAAACTCTTTAGGTAACGAGTTCTTATCTATTTCGAAAAACAATCATTCGTAATGAAGTTTAATTCATTGTTATAATTACTAATCAATATCAAATCTAGAAAACTTCGTCCAAGTATATATTGTGCAACAATTTGAAATAATTTGCTATTATTTAAATGAAAAGGAAAAATAAAAAAATACGATCACATTCTTAGTTTATTTTTAGAAAATTAAGCATTATAATGCGCAAAACTTAATTAAATTTCATCAAATTTATCAATTTATATATCTACAATTAATCTATACACATAAGAAAATGCATATAGATAACAATATCTTTTTTTTTATTCTAGGGACACATTGTTTATATTAGAAATCTAATCTTAATTCGATTTTTGTTTATCAACAAACATAGCTTATAAAACTTTATTTGAAATACAGTAGAAATATTTCGAACATAATTTTTCCTGGTCGGGGAATTTCCCAAATCTCGTTGCGCAGGAACGCGGAGTACCCTAATGGGATTATAGTGAAATACAGGATGGTGTCGATCGGGAGAAACAAGCAACTAATGAAGTTATTAATCCAATTTTGAATGGCTTTCGATATTCCCATCGAATTTTTTTTATTTCGTTCAGAATTACAATATATGAGAGTATGCAGTCATGGTTGGTTTTGTTGCAGGATCAGTTGCCGAGAGTTATTTTAGTAAGAGAAGATTCAACCGCCAGTACTCCCGTCGGTATGTAGTCAATTTGTTACTGAAATGACACCCTATTCACATTAATTAATTATTCCTATCTTATAAACAATTTAGTCAAGTCATTTTATAAATATATAATAATAATAACATAATATAAAAATAATGAAACCAGTGTTCAATTTAGTTAAAAATTTAATTAAAATACTAAGTGTATTAATAACAAAAATTTTAATTTCCAGGTGATCGTGCAAGTCCGATTTCGTATGTCAACGGAACGGTACGGAATGGAGACGTGAAATCTCTCAGTGAGTTATTTAGTTCAGTACCTTAATATATGCAGGGGTCGAGTGATCGGCTACTGCGCCACGGGTCGCAGGTTTGATTCCCGCACGGGATAAATATTTTGAATGACCTACAGAAATTTTTGGAGTTTGTGCATGTGAGATACTATGTTTGTAACTACACTCACAATACAGGATAACAACCCTAGTGTGAGGGGGCGACGTTTTCTTAAAAATTAATAATTCAGATTTGGTCAACTTTTCCTTTTAATTCAATGAATAAGATGTTTTCCATTTAATACCAAATAATATTACTATTAGCTCGATTCTGTCAGTAAAGATTTTCGCGGATATGTTTGTGAATATCATATTAATCTGACATCTTCTATACAGCCCAATGTACAATGTTAATTTGTCGGTGAATTTGTCTCAAAAACCCAAGTGTCCTTAGGTTTCTGTCGCAAAAATGAAATGATTAATATCTTATAAACTGCTAACGGACTTAATACAAATATTTGAGAAAGGCATTAGGCTCAAAATGTAATCAATTAAACCGAAAATGTTAGGACTTAGGTTTTTTAATGTAGTATATTAATTTCTATTTCCTTATTCAATTTTGTTTTTGAATAAAACAAATATTATACAAATTTATTATTTCCAGTTGGATCTTTTTGATATTATATATTTGTAATACGGTTTGTAGGTTATACGAGTATGTAGGCGGATTGGTGCCATATTGGTTGTTCCCATGATCGGACACATTTAATATGTAGAATCTGTAATTAGTGTAGGAATACCAATGTGAAGTCTATAGCGGACAAGTAAATATAGGTCACAGACCTGTTAAATAATCACTGGGAGAATATTCAACAGAGTGACGTCAACAACAAAAAGACTGTTTCAAATTAAAAAATAATATAAAATTACCGATATTGCATGCACATTGAATGAATCTCATAATCTTCTTGTTATATTTTAGAGCAATAAGTAATTAAATAAGAAAATTGTTTTTATAACACGTGTAAATGCAGTGATCGGTAATTATAAAAATAATCGAATCAATGCGATGCATCTATGGATATGCTTGCGATAAACGAGATAAATGTGCTCGTAATAGAAACATATATGTAGGTGATTCGTCGAAAGAATCCAGTCAGTTTGCTTTTGTGAGGGCGCAATGACTAAAATTCATGCGTCACGGATCTATATACGGAGTACACATTGCGTATACGGTATTATTATTTTGGTTTTCATTTAAACATATTTAATTGTTCTAATAATAGTTTGAAGTTTTATATATGTACTTCAGGTATTAGAAAAATAATGTGAGACGTAATTAACTGATTTAGTGATTTGTATCAATGTAATTATGCTGTATTTATGCTATCATATAATATGAAATCGCAAAAAAATAAATATATAGAGAATGTTTATTGTTGTAAGTGATTTGTTGTTAGTGGAAATATATACCGTGGGAGAGCCATGCTTCGGCACGAATTGGGTCGGCTCGACCGGAGTGATACCACGGCCTCACAGAAAACCGGCGTGAAATAGCGCTTGCGCTGTTTCGCCGAGTGAGTGAGGATACCGGATAAAAAAAAAGTTACAGTATTTGGTAATATTAACATATAGAAAACGATGAATATTCATTTAATAATATACATATTTATCGTAAAATATATAATAATAAAAAATCTGTTTATCGTTCGTATTAACTAATCTCATAACTATAACAATCCCATTACTTCAAAATCTTTTGATTTGTATTAAATATGTGTTTTTCATACCTATTACACACATAAAACCTCAAATTATTTATTTTAGATGGTTACCGTATTTTCACGTCTGTGAACGATCCCCGGGGAATGGGTACGATTAACAAACGGTCCGTGGCCATGGATGCGCAATCGCTACGCTCTTTAGAGACGCAGGCGCCGCCGCCGACAAGTCCAGAGGATAACAAAAAACTCACCAAGTAAGTGATAATTCCACTCCCGGCTTGTTAATCTATGTATTCATTTTGGAAGTTGTATTTTGAATAAGTTATAAGCCCAACCAACACAAAAAATTATCGTAAATACCATGGTAACGGTATTTACGATTGCAAATACCGTTCCCTGCACTATGCAAAGCCCCACAAAGTATTTATTCAATAACTTTTTTGTGTTGAAAATGACATAGATCTGACATTGACACTGAACTTTGTTTTTATATACCTTTAATTATAAAAGTGTAATTATTATTAAGCAGAAAGATTTATGTAAGAAAATGATTATTAAGGCATTTTTGGGGATTCTTTGACTCAAAAACATATTTTGGATGTATGTATAATTATTTAATTTATAGTAATTTTCTTCTTATTTGTTAATTAATCAATTAATAATAACACAAAGGTGTAAAGTGTTCCAATTCCAAACTACATCTGGCGAGAACCAATTCACTTCTCACACCGACTTCCCCCACCAATCTGCGCTGGACCAGCATGGTGGGAAACGACCCAATACATCCCCAGTTATACTTTGGGGACGCTTATGTCCAGCAGTGGGCAGTGGAGGGTCTGTGCGCTAAATAATAATGATGATGAGATATCAAATAATATTATCTATTATTTACAAGAGCATGGTGCAATTATTATAGATAAAATTTAAAAAGAAAACAAAGCAAATAATTTTTTATATAAAAATAAATACAAAAAAAATACAAAGTTTTCGTGATAGTATTCATCTCTATTGCTAAAGTGCCGCATCGAAAGAACCTGAAACATGTAATATCCAGACTTCGGCCTAAAATTTGCTGTCAGCGAATATGAGTGATCATTATTCCAGATCTTTATTAAATCACTGGATCCTTATTTAATTATTCTGGGGACAGTGCAGATCTTATTTTCAATGCTAACTCTTAGTAAATTCTTTGACTCTCAGAACACAGACAGAACTCAATCGATGGAAACTAGTCTACATAATTTTTACTTCTCTTTGTGATTGCTTCGTAACTGAAATCGAGAACTCACACAGAGAATAGAGAATCCATAATTATGTTATCCATTCTCCTAAGGTAATGTACAGTTCCGCTCAAAAGTATTTGGCCACCTGGTAAAATATATTTTGTATAAGTGTAATTAAATGAAACTACATCATAAATGTTTTAACTGTTTATTTGCATTTTTTTGACATAACAATATAATACATACATTTTTTTTTAAATTTTGGACTCATTACAATGAACCCTAATAAATGTTTTAATGTATTGTTTATAACTTATACAAAATGCCGATGGCCAAATACTTTTCAGCGGTAGTGTATCAAGTGTATGTTATTAAATGATTAGAAGTTCTCTAATAATCAAGTGACATAAAATACTAGAAAGTCATTACATATATGTATAATTTGCAATTTTTAAATACAAGGAAGCCACCGTAGAGTTATTAAATAAATGGAAAAGACTATATTAAAATAAAACCGACTTCTTTAGAGAAGTACGACCAATATTTCCTTATTCCCCCCAATGAGATATAATCCCGAAAGCCCATTTACCACATCTAGATACATTGTAGTTTACAAATCATATTTTTTATAAGTTTCAAAGTATCACCATATTGTGAGGTTTCGGGTTCAAATCCCGTAGAGACAAATGTGTTTATAATAAATACTGCCATTTCTGCCTTAGTTATGTTTGTTTTTGTTATGTATGTATGATTATTTTTTTCCCTATTCGTTAGTCTAGACTTCACACTAACCCTACCTATATATACAATATATATATAATATATATATATATATAATGTATATATATATATATTATATATATTACAATCATATTAAGTAGTAGGATATGTATCAAGTAATGATTAAATCATTGTTGCAGGAAATATCTCACTCTAGTCATAAGTTGTATTTACGCCACGATATTAGTAACGGCAGGAATAATTGTATATATATCCAGCCCTATTATTGGATCAGATATAGCAACGGTAAGTGAGAATATTGATATATTATTTTTAAACCAAATGTATTAGCTGCTATTCAAAATTCTACTTCGATGATTTTCACACCAATCAAACAGCAGTAGACATCTCTTAATAGAGATGATGACGATTATTATGAAACATCTCCATACCGATCGGTTCTGCATGTCACGCGTTCCTGCAATCTTCACCGAGTCGTCGCGTGTCGCATGCGCGTCGCCTCGGTGTATCTTGTAAAAGGTTACTAACGCTCCATTTCACGGCGTATATGTCACTCGAGAAACTGTCAGTCCTATGAGCAATATGTCATATGTAAAATGAAGATGAAGAAAATGCTGCCAATATATACTCAAAGGCGCTCCCCTAAGTACATCAAAAGACATAGTTCTATTAATAATAACATTTTGGGATTTTGAACTCTTTGAGACAATAGCTCAAATTGCTTCTACATAACAACTATAATTTTTGAGTTTATCTATAAGTGTCTGATGACTAACACAGTCAATAGTCTTAGGCAAATCACGAAATATACTGATTGCCTTTGTGTATAAATTGGCAGCATTTAATTTCTTCATCATTTTACCTGAGACCTTTTAGGCCGTTTCCCGTTGGTGCGGATTGGATTTTCTAATTAATGATCTAACATACTTCACAAACAACTTGTGAAATACAGTATTACTAGCAGATGAGTATAAGTAAAATTAATTAAAAAATGTATAACGAATTTATTCAATGTATTAATAGTACAAAGATGTTGGGCATTATAATCGCCTCTCATTTACAATGGGACACCAACCATATTGAGTCCAAATTGGCAACGTTATAGATAGGCTTCGATATGCAGTACATAAGATACCTAAACGGTACAAAAGGTGATTATAACTAATGTTGAAACGCCAATATTGGTATATTTCATTATTTCCATAGTGACACGTCGTGTGAACTATTCCGGCGATCTGTTGCAAATTATGAAATTATTTCGTATTCCAAAAAAGATCGAATCACTGTCTATAATTTACGACAGAATCTCTCTTATCTTGATATATGAAAATCAATATATTAATAGTATTTTGTTAAATAAAACTAAAATACAAAAAGATTAAATACGGAAAATACAAACTAATTTCCATTGTTTAGGTTTCTAAAATCAAGCAATTCGTTCATATGAAAATATATAACTTTTTACAGAAATGTGTTACAAATATTTGTTATAAAAATAATGATGTCCTAAATGCTATTTTGCTTGAGTTAGTTTCTTGATAACACATATGACTAAATATAAAACAGCACAGAAATATTTTCATATAAAATACTAATAAGCTAATAAAATCGTAGGACAATATACTCTGCTGTGAGACTCTAGTAGCTGAAAACGATCACCGTAAATCAATATAGTGGAATATGGAAAACAGGAATTTCTGTATCGCCCATTTTGTTCATATTACAATATTATTATAAGTATTGTAACAATACCAGACATTAGGTAAACCTACAAATCCAGTGTCATTTAGATATTCAATGACAATGACCATTAAATTTATATCTAATAAAAGTTATCAAGCCTAAGTAGACAAAACACGATAATATTAAGCTCCTGTCATATAAGTATTAATCATGTTATTAATTATTTTTGAAAATACTTTTATCTTGCATGAGTATTATATATGTTATACCTTATTACTGTTACGTGCATTATTTAATTGATATAAGTATTTTAAAAACTCGCATACTATGCTACAAAACCAAACTCCGAAGAACAAAACTATTTGTAGTCGATAAAATTTTACAATATAAAGATAACTTCTTGAAATATATAGTTTCTTTGACTACTGAAAAACTATGAGGGACATTGCGTATTTTTCGGACGTGACACGTTCTCTGCTGGATAATCAGCGCATGAGCTTTTCTTATTAAGAGGATTTGCGCATCGCATCTCTCCTTTACAATATTCTATGAGTTGGTTCTATTAGTCAAACAACTACTTCTTCAAATCGGATCCAAAGGCAGACATGTCTGTATATATAATCATTTTTAAATTAAAAAATATTAAATTATTAACTTATTCTATATAATCGTTAATTAAATACATTATTAGGTTTTAACAGATTATAATTCAGATATTATTTACTTCGTACTCATATATATATTATCATGTTTTAATTTATTATAATCTGTCATGTGTATAATAAAATAAAGTAAGTTGTATTATATACGTCATGGCCCAGTTCAGGTTAGTACAGACCCTACTCTATAGATTAGTCGTCTGTGTTGATACAATATAGGTCGGTCAACTTGGATAAGAAATAAAAACCGTTTATGGAAAATCTGTGCCCACGTCTTCGTCCGCGTGGAATCGTAATTTTAGGTAGCATTTTTAATGATTGAGAGTGTTATAAACATAAGAGAAGACAAATATAATCAGAAAGTTTTAAACTGCTAAGCTATCGGGAGTTACACGTGTTATTGTGATTCAACTATAAAAGATAGACATATGCTGTTGTGAGATATTTTTGATATAACTTTAAGGAGAACATTTCCGTCATACATGATTTCTGTGTAGCTTTGACCATTAACGTTGCACACAGCTTAAAAAAATGGAGTAACTTCTCCCGTTTTTCCAACATTTCCCTTCGCTGCTCTGCTTCTATTGATTGTAGCGTGTTGAAAAGTATACTATAACCAGCTTAGGAGTATGAAAAATGATTGTACTAAGTTTTGTTAAATTCAATCTAGTAGTTTTTGTTTCTATAAGGGTTATACAGACAGACAGACAGACAAAAATTTTACTGATTGCATTTTTGGCATCAGTATCGATCTCTAATCACCCCCTGATAGTTATTTTGGAAATATATTTCATGTACAGAATTGACCTCTACAGATTTATTATAAGTATAGATTAATGGCGGTGGCTTTAGGTATCGAATTCATTCATGGTTAATATATATAAAGCTAACATTTAATGTTAACTAAAAAGCTGTATCTTAAATAAAAGTTATGATGATACAGTATTAGAAAAAAACACAAGTTTTGGCTAGGGTCTTACGGCTACTATTGTTTTAGTGTTACATACGCTATTTACGCCTCTTATTTTTATTTTTCAGTATTTCTCCATTGTGCTGTGTAGTATTGGAATGTTGTACCACATATATATCTTGCTAGACATCGGTAGATTTAAAAGGATTAGTCTAAAGAATCATAGAATAAAATCGGAGTACGATGACAAAATAACGGAATTCTACGGAAAACAGGAGGTAATATGATCATCATCATCATATCTAATTATATATTAGACACACTATAATTTTGAACAGGATATTTTTGTATATATACTTGTTGTCCCCCTGCGTCCTTGGCTACACACTCGTTACTCTCGATGTCTAGAGTAATTCCATAATCTCATTCTATCTAATCGGCAGTTGCATCGACTAATTCGTATATTTGGAGCGATAATGTACACATGTGGCTATAGCGAGGTACACAGAGTAACGCGAACTGCACATGTTGAACTTGAAAACACTTTATATCGTTCGTAAAGCTTCACGTACAATTTATACTGATACTCACATTTATTTCTTAATAATAATGATGCAGTAAACGTGAATAAAATTGTTACAATTTAATATGTCACAGCTGTAGATGATTCACTGAACTATCCATATTTATACCAAGAAAAACCCCTATTAATATAATCCATCATCTTAAGTTAAAACGATCTACTATTTTCTTTATGTACTGCACCAAATTTTTGTAGTAATATTTTTTCTGTTGTGTTATCCAAAGATAGTTCATTCTTTGTTTGTATAATCAACTAGTATAGTACTACTAGTAGTAACAAAATTATTATCATGTATTAATTATTTAAGGATGAATACAATTTGGGTTTGCCTATGAACGGCGATCGAATGCTGGAAAATAAGCTACCTGTACCACAGCCTATCTTGATACCTCTGAAGCATGATTACTGCTTCAGCTATGGAAGACACTCTGGAAGTTTCTATCTGAAATTAGGAGCTGCAGGTAAGTAATGTGTGCTTCAATTGGTTATACTAATTGGGAATAAATATAACCAAATAGTAATGTCTGTGGCAACAAGTATACTGGTAACTACTTGTAAAATATTTATTTTATAATTATAAAAAGGTAATGTTATATGTCTGAAAATATTTTGACACATAAAATTCGATCCACCTATAAAATAGACCAACGATTTGGTAGAAACACCTGGGATGCTGGCAGTGCAGATCCGATTGGCGTCTTTTCATTGAAATATTCAATTTTACCGTGGGAGAGCTATGCTTCGGCACGAATTGGGCCGGCTCGACCGGAGTGATACCACAGCCTCACAGAAAACTGGCGTGAAATAGCGCTTGCGCTATGTTTCGCCGAGTGAGTGAGGGTACCGGAGGCCCAAACCCCCTTATTCCTCATATTCCTTTTTAAAAGGCCGGCAACGCATCTGTGACTCCTCTGGTGTTGCGGGTGTCCATGGGCAACGGTTATCGCTTACCATCAGGTGATCCGTTTGCTCGTTTGCTGCCCTCTCCTATAAAAAATAACAATAATAATTGTAACAATTTGTATATAACTTTTACAGGTTTCGCGCTGGGCCACCTGATCCACTCGGTGCTGCTGATCGCAATGCAGATTGCGCTGATGTTCGATGAGACGATTGAGAACAATGACTGTATGATTATGTCTCAAGTGGTGCTGGACGTTTTGTTCCCTTGCTACTCCTTCCTGCAACTGTATTTCATATTCAAGTACTCTAACGTCATTATACTCAAACACCAGGTAGGTTGCTTTTGATTTAGTATTGATCTTGCGTTATTTATTGTGGATAGCTGTACAATTTATAGAAGCAAAAAGTGTTTTGACTAATTATAGTGAATTAATGGACTCAGCTTTTGAAATAGTTCCATATATTATTAACCTATGTTAGAATAACTATACTGTTGGGAGTACAGTTACACAATTGTAATATTTGCTCGTATTAATTACTATAAAATTCTGTTAAAATTAACAAGTGTAGTCAATGGACTTTTATGAGCCATTTACGAGCAATCTATTGACTTTCACGTGATCACAGAATATATAATAATAAAAAGAAATACTATAGAATAATGAACCTTATTTATTAGCATAATGTAGCATTTATATTTTTGAAAACTTATATTCAATTTATCATTTTACAGGGTCTATCATACTTTGGGTTAATGCATATAATCGGTAGCAGTCTGTGCTTCTGGCTGTCCGCAATCTCTCGTGAAACCGTTCTCGCATTAACTCTCTACGCCGACACCAAATATGGCAATAACAGTTCACACCATGATGATGATGACGATGATGGTATTGATTAAATTTATTTTAACAGGCGGAATAGTCATAAAAAATTAATGACAGAATTAATAATAAAAAAGAAGAAAAATGATAAATTTTATTATTGTTTATGTTCTTAGTTTTTCTTTTACCAAGCTATATTATTTACTATGATTCTGTTCCTCTTATTGCACAAACCACTATTTAATTAGTTCCTCCCAAACTATTTAAGCAACTCCTTTTTAGCTTTTTCAACTATCATGCAAGCAATTTTCATACTGTGTGCATGATTTGTTATATTATCGCATCAATATTAAAAATATACTTTAACATATAGTCACATGAAATAATAGTAATAAGTTACAAGTTAAACTATTATTGTGAGTGATTTAAATAATTATTTTATTTTCAGATGATGAACATTCCTTTCGAATTTTCAATATTAGTGGCCTTTACGACGAGAAATGTGCGGGTTCCAACTCTCTTACAAATATATCAAAAAACTTCTCCCCTTACTTATTTCCATTTAGCGTGGAATTTAATATTCTTATAGGTAAATATTATTAATATATAATTTATGGTACATGAAAAGATATATACTATTTCTGTATAAATAATAATTCCGCTTTTTTTTACTGTTCGATCGAACTGAATTTCTGCAATTTTCTTTTAATTTTAGCGTTATTAAATTCTAACTTATGATACAATGGTGTTAATTTTTAGTGGCTGTTTATTACATCATGTGGAGTCAAGTAGGTCAATGCAAAAATGAAGACAACAACATATTTGAAACAAACTCAAACTCGGATGAAAATTACACGCTTTGCAAGTAAGACTTATTTTACATGTTTATATTTTTTACGTAAAGCATTTTTATTTTCATTTTAAATTATCATCGGTTATTATCATGTATCTGTTTAATTTATTAAGTTTTTTATCACTTGGGCCCTTAGAAATAGAGTATACAATTTGTTTGATGATATAATTAATTATGAGTGTTGAGAAAATTCCTTGAAAACTGAGCAGTAAATTAATTACGTGAAAACTATTCGAAGGAGATGTGTTATTTTACTGCTTAGTTATCTTTTAAGTATTTTAAGTAGAACCAATTCAAATATTTATTTGTAGAATCCCAACGGCAAATGAAGAAAACGACTTCACAAGCAACATCGTGATTTATGCGGACTGCCACGCATCCAACCGTGGTCTGTTCCTGGGACTGATCCTGATAGTTATCGTGGCCGGCATGCTTATAATTGGATACGTCTTCAGCAGCGTTGGCGAGTTAGTAGACTCTTAATCTTCACAATTTTATTAAGAAATGAATATCACTAGAAAAATTGTGATCTAGGCATATTGCGACGCATCTAATAATTGTTTGTCTCTAGTACTGATCTTGACAATTGTCTTGATCGTGTACCTATTAATAATCTGTAACAAAATCAAAAACAATCGAAATTATCAAAACATCTTTTTTACTTCGCTTTTATTTGTTATATCTTCAATTATATATTTTTTCTTTTGTAGAGAATACCTGGAAATGGGCTATCTGTTGAACGATTACACGATGCTCTCCCTGCATTTCGCACTATTGTTAGCCGTGGTTATAGCTTCCAACCAGGTACGGAAGCTGGACATCAACGAGCACCCTATATCCCTTCTGGATGACGTGCTTCTATTCATTTGCATCCCGGCTTTCGTTTTGGAAACGATACTGTCTCTAGTCGCCACTATTAACATAATGAATCCCGTCAAGATCACTAATTACATTATAATGGTGAGTTGATCCGAATAATTTTACTAATAAACGAGCTATAAAAGTATAAATGAGATACAAATGGAATCAAATTATGCATAGCATAAATCATCAAACATCATATTTCTAGTATTTATCAATAATTGAGTAGATAAAAAGTGGTTTTAGCAACCTATACTTATTATATTTATATAATAAATGAGCTATAAAAGTATAAATGACATACAAATGGAATCAAATTATGCATAGGATAAATCATCAAACATCATATTTCTAGTATTTATCAACAATTGAGTAGATAAAATGTGATTTTAGCAACCTATACTTATTACCTTTGAAGATACAGCGACTGTTCGCCGTCTTGCCTTTATACCAGTGAGACTAATCATGATTTCATAATTTGGTAGTCGCCTAATTTGAATGAGCATATAAACAAACTTGCCAATAACTTGCTAACAGTTAATTGTACGTTTATATGTATAACCCCTATATTGATAAATTTTATATTTATTGAGAGAAAGACGAAAGAGAATATTTTAAAAAATCTTCCTTTTATTGCAGCTATGGAAAAAGATTGCTTAATATTATAGTTTTAATATAAGTATTTAAAAAAATCTATATTGACATGGGCACTTATGAGAATAAAATTATTTAAATTAGGCAATTAAAAAATAAATACACCCATATTCGATTACAGTCATCTAGACATTTGTTAAAGTATTAGTAATTAATTAGTAATGTGACATGTTTATGTTGACCTTGTTTACTAATATACTACATTTACTATGATATGTTACGATAATTCCTCACAAGACGGTAGGAAGGAAATATGTAACTACATAAAAACTTTAATATTCTTTCTCAGACAATCCAAGTACTCATCCAAACACCTCTAATTATGGACAGCCTACGTCGCTGCAGCAACAGCAAGAAGCTGCGAAGAACCAAGCCTGGAAGGGAAGTTCTTATGTTTCTTATAATAGCCAATGTGGGAATGTGGCTTTTCTACACCTTCTCCTACAAATCGCCCGAATCCCTCGATGAAAGATATACCTTCTATGGAAAAACTCTGTGGTCTATTCTAGGACATCTTAGTCTCCCATTGATAATGTTCTATAGGTTCCATTCTAGTGTATGCTTTGCAGATATATGGGATTCGGCGTACAAGCCAGGCTCGGAACATTAATTTCATAACATAAGAAATATTAAGAAAAATTTAAGGTAATTCTGTGAATTACAAGTGTACATGTATTATAAGTACAGTGAATTATTTGTATTTTTATCATAATCTAAATATCATTGTAAATATCATTTTAATTAAAATCATGCACGAATATATAATTAATAAAACTAATTATTTAAGGCATAAAAAAGACTTCTAAGATATAAATTTTACTATGTGACTTTTATTTGTTTCATTTCATTAAAATTTTAATTGTTGGTGTCAAAGCTGCTATCTTGAAGCAATTGATTGAAAATCAAAAATATATTTTTGAAATAGGTTTCTTGCAATCACTTATGGAAATCAAAGATGCTATGATCCAATATCACAGGCGGGGCCCTTGTACTGGAATAAACCAGCAAAAAATCCACTAAGAGCAATTTTTTTGCCTTAATTTTACAGAGGCATCAATTAAAAGCTAACGTCAGATGAGACAAATTTAAAAAGTTTTCAATAACTATAGTTTCATTATGTTATATACGCAAAAAATCTTAACTATTAAGTTATTACAATTAAACCCAAAATATTGTTATCATTTAAGTAATCCTAAACAGATCTAGGAACAGATCCTCTAGTCTTTTTTAACCTATATGTCGTACTTTGTTCCTAAGATTATCGCTAGTTTAGCTATCTCCGTGTTTATATTGTTTTGTATCTATTGCCAACAGTAAACATTTCACGAAACACGTAATACATAATCCAAAAATGACTTAGAAACATTTTTTATAATCAAAAAATGATGCACTATGTGCGGATACGCACCAATTTATTGGTATGAGACTATGTCCGAGCTGTATGCTAGCTGAACTCGATTTTTCTTTATTATACCTAAATATTTTACGGCACTGCAGGATCATAATATAGCTAAACATTAAAATATTCAATATACTAGTTGTATTATCGTCAGAAATTCCGCAGGTCGAAAGTATCAGATATATATTCCATAAGGCATCTAAGTGCCTACATGTGTACCGACCACAAAGCACGTATCAATACAGAGCGATGCCTTGGCTGATCAAGTCAGAGAGGTTAATTAATGTTGCTGCCCCCTAATGCAATTATCGAATATTAGGTTAAGTACTAGGAGAGAGCGCAACCGCACTTAACTTGGCCAACGCCAGCTACAAACTAGTTACAGAATTCATAGTAGTCTCTCCATAAATGCCTAGGCCAATAGTTGCCTAGTAAACATAATTATAGTGAAATTCGATTGTGAAAACGTATGTTATATAGAACGCTTTAAAGTTTTATCACATCATATAAAAAAGTTTTAAAAATCTACATTTTTATATATTCTACATTTTTATTTATTACATTTTTATATTACTCAACTCATATATTAATCAAAATAAGCTTGTAGTCGTCCCCACAGAACACAAGAAAGAGGTTTTGTTCTGTGGTCGTCCCTATATTATGCTGGCTAAATATAAGTTATAGATTTTTGCAACTGATATCTACGCAACTGGTTTGTAAAACTTTTAATTTTTTCATGGCGCAATATAATACATGATAATAATAATGAAATATATCTGTTCTTTCTCCGGCCTTATCCTATTATAAGTAAGGTTAAAACAACTTGTGTTCTTCTTTAACTCCTCTGTTTCGCGTCATATCCGTGTTTACACCTTTCATGCGCAAATCGTTCTTCGCGCAATCCATCGATACTTGGTCTTCTTCTTGCCTTATATTGATTGAAATTCATCAAGTAAACTCACCTTCATTGTGACGAGTTTCATCCCTTCTCATATCATGTTTATAACAATGCATATAAAATCTTTTTTTACTTTTACCTCGATTGAAACTGTAAATTACTTATATAATGGCATATATAATGAGCCAATAGGACGAGACCAAAAATATATACACACAAAAAAACAAAATGCATACTATAGCATGAAAAAGAAGTAAAGATCAGCGGGGCTTATAACTAGTTTATGGTAACGAAACTTCGTCTCATGGAACCAAGTTATTATTAAGAAGATATAAATCAAACACTACAATATTACGACAAATTGACGTATTTCATTACCAGATACCATTGATTGTCAGACTATTAGACGAAAGCAGACCTTGGGCTACATAAAAATTAGACATATAACGATGTATGTACTTGACTATGTAAAATTAAAAAAATGTTGCGATACTCTGGTGCAGTAATAATAACCCTAGTGAAAGGTCCTTTGCATCAAGCCTCTGTACGATACGCTACGGTAATATAGAAATTCACTAGATTATTCATAAAATGTTATCTCTTTTATTGAAACTATTCTCCGCTTTATCACAAAGGATAAAAGGCATACCTATACGTTCTTAATATTACAGTAACGTTTCACTCATCTAACAAACCAAAAAATTTGATTCACAAGTAAATCAGTAGGGCAGAGGTACGTCGCGCGCGGATATGCGGTCGGTTGGTCAATGCCACAGTGGTCTAATTGTTTCCGATCTTCCCTCAATAGCCGCTGCGTTGTATCGACGAAATGTGAACACATGAACGGTACTTTTTCAAGGCTCGATAACCTTTTCGCCTTTATCAGATATTGCTATCGATCGTACATATCAACTTATTCGATTCCATCACTTTAATATTTCATTCTTTCTAAAAGTATTCGTGCAAATTGTAGTTGTTTGTTGCCATATGTCACAGATGAGGCGTTAAAGTGTCGTTTCCACACTGTTTCAATTTACTGTAACGCCATATATATAAAATAGTAGCTGACCCATACAAGAAGGAAAGTTTATTCCTGCCTTTGTGAATTGCTGGAATAAGACGAAGCTTTGACTCCGACTACAGAAATAATTATTTATAAATATATAAGTACCAATAGTTTTGTTGGTTGTCTTTTAAGGCTCTCTCTAAAATTAACTTTTTAAAATAATTTAAAAAAATTGTTAGTGACATAAAGGCACACAGTTGTATCAAAATCCTGACTTCAATCGTCATATGAAGTCATACTATCGCATTTTTATACTATTTACTCCCGGATCAGGCAGCTGAAGGTTCACTATCAGCTTTTTGTCCCAGTTCCACGTTATTTTTCGTGCCGATTCAACACAAAAACACAGTTCATCGATATTTTTTCTCATTTTTTACCTATCGTTTTTCATTATCACAGACTGATGCTGTCCTAACATTTCTATAGATATGATAACTAATGTTATCTCAGTCAAATATGTAATAATAATTTAGCAGATGCAGCAGATAATAATAATATTATGTCATCATAATAATTATTCTACTAAAACAAAAATACACAACTATATACATATTTAAAAGTGTATCTGTATATACTAAGGCAATACGTAATACAATTTTGATCAGTATTCATATTTTGATATAGACTATACAACGAATTGCAACACACTTCATTTCAATAATAACTAAATCTTATTAAAAGTAATTCAATTGGGTGTTGATTTTTGTTAATTTGTATAATTAAAGTAAATAGTAATTACAAATTTTAGAAAATAGCGAAGGTAATTCGTAATTTCGTACTTAAAATCATATTTCTATTTAACAATATTTACACCAATTTTGAATATTATCAGTAGTCAATAGATTTTATCTCTACAATAATACATTTAAACAAGTCGTAAATACTGTTCCAGTTGTAGCATTTCTAGCTACGGTATAAGCGGTAAAAAATCAATCAAGTTCAAATGCAATATAAAGACTTTATAAACAAATTAATTAACCACTGTAAAATTCTACTTGTACACAAAACAAGTAAAACTAAATATATTGTCAGAAAACTATTTTAATTATGATTTCCATTATATGAAACAACATTAAAAACAAGTTATCACTTTAAATGTCCCGAGTTATAACAACATATATGGCAGGCAAATGTAACAGTAGCAACCACTTAAATTAATTAAAAACTTGTTAATTTTAAAATGGTATTAATGAAATAAATATTTAAAAATATATATACATAACGTATTTTCGTATGGTATGGTTAAATTAATAATATTTGCATTCTACCTATTTTCAAGTGTGTTATGTTTTGCGCTATGTTTATTATTGCGAAATTCAAACAATACAAACCCCAGGCAGGTTGTTTCTATATTGGTTGACTAAAACATAGAACATCTCGAACTCGGTGACATTTAGGCCAGGTAAATCAATACGTCCCGTTTCTGTTATTTACAAGAAGAGTAGTTAATATGTGTGTCTGTATTGTATTTATGTATGCGTCATTGTGTGAATAGTATTTACGATCTGCGTCTAAGCGATTATGTTTCTCAGTATTTGATAAAAACTAATTAGGTTTTTGTAGAACTGAATGGCTTTAAATAATTAAAATAATAATAAAAAATATTACATTTGAATTTGGAATTTGAAATTCTTATATGAATGTTGATATAATTTTCTTAATGGATCGGATCGCATCAATCGGATGTGAAACATTTTTGTGCTGTTAAATATAGAGGGTGATAAGAGAACCGAATCGAATATGACGCTGTACGTACAGTACGTATATAGTAGATCCAAACGAGGACAGTTTTAAAAAAGGCACGGACTACGAGTCCGTGGAGTAGACATATATAAAAAAAAAGAGAACCGAATCGTCGTGATTACATTCTACAAAGCAGGAATGGAGCCAAATACAATTTGTGAAACTCTCGATCCGCTTGGTTTAACTAGAATATTTAGATACCGAGCTATTGTTAGGTACAAAGAAATCAGAAAATTTATGACATACAATCTGGCCATCCATGTAGTGCCTCAAACACTGATAAACAAGAAGATAGCATCTAGAACCATGTTGCATAATTTAAAAGGTGGCTTATGTCTTGCAACCTATAAAAGCCTATATATATAGGCTTTTATAACACATATAAGCACAAAATGCCAATTAATTTACTTAAAAGTAACAACGAAATGATTATATAAGAGTTTCGTTTCTTGAAACGAAATACCGCCTAAAAGCCCCGACAAATTTCGAACTTTTATGTCAATGAACGTAAATATAAGCTAAAGTACCTTTAATTATGAACAATATTTTATGGATATTGCAATAAACATTCGCCACAGCACTGTACAGTTTTAAAACACTCGGGGTCAGGTGGTCGTCCTCCATTATCGTGTCAATTTAAAATTAATACCCCTTTGTTTTTTACTACACTTTACTGTACGCATTAATTGCATCATGAAAGCCTTTTCCGAACATACTAATTGGTTTACACTGGACCTTGTAATAAACAGTATTTAATACGAATTTGCATTTAAGAGCAATGACGCATACTTCGATGGGGACACTGGCGTTTCATGAAATTGAAACGTTAAAATGTGTATGTGTAGTCAGTAGCAAAAATAATATTTGTTATTATTTTTGCTACTGACTCACAAACACCAATCACACAACACCGCAAATCTTTGACAGTATATTTGATAATATTGAAACCTTTTATTTCTTTATAGATACTGTTTGAAGATTTTTTTTAAATTAGAGGTCGCTGGCATTCCCGTTGTTAGCTAAACAATATCCAGGCTGTGCGCAGTCATAAAACATCAGTTACATTATGTTTGTTTCCATTGATTGGATCACAATAGCGTAACACAAGAGTATACCAGGCCGTCACGCATGGCAGGCTGCTCGGGCGCACCGCACCGGAAGGGCGCGACGCGCGGAAACGTCCCCACGGCCCGTGACCTAGCTGCGCACACGCGCCTTGATGCCCGCATATCGCACACGCAGTTTGATCAATAATTGAAATGTGAACTGGCTAAATATAAATGAAAAACATATTAAAAGAAATCTGTGATATTTGTCACTGACCATGAAGATCACTGCATTCTTTAAAATCTGTGTATTGATCCATCGACCACGTTTATTTTTGCAATGAACTTACCTGTCAATAGATATACTAAATCGGAACCAATATAAATGCTTGATCAAGTAACAATAAGCAATAAACAAGAACATTAACACGTTGACCGCAAGGGTCCTAAATCAGGAGGATTAAGTTTGTATCGGCGCGAGTGCTCTTGTTCAAGTGACGTCGAGAGGCAATCAGCGGCCTTTCAGCTTGTCAAAGGTAAGTGCTTTCTATCTCCTAATCAGGAAGTTGATTGTGATTTCCAAATATTTGCACGGCGTTAGAGCAAAATACAACACAATAAATTTATTATTAGGTTCTATTTTACATGTACTATTTAATGTACAAATTTATTTAGAAATTACAAATATTCAATTACTCTCTGGTTTCTTGGAGTAATTGTGTGTTGTTTTTCCTATTTTGTGGCAATTCATATAAATAATATATCTCGTGAAACGGGTGATTAAACCATTTTCTATGCTCTTATCTACTCTTATATGCCGTTGCAATATAAACAAAGATACAAATCGGATGAATAAAAGTAAAGTAAATATAATCGAGCATTAGATTCATGTAAGAATTTAAGAACCTACAACTAAACAACATTCTTGCTGTTCTTTGCCAAATAACCACTGGAACATCAAAATGATGATCAATTATAATATTTTACTAACAACTCAGCTATGCGATATACGAATGTATAAGTACCTGCTAGTAAATATAGTTGAAATGAAAGAAGGAACATTATTTTCCTATGCAAATCTATTAAAAATACACAACTCCATTTATAACAAACAATTAATATAGTATTTCAGCATTATCATTGCAATAAACAAAGAAGTTTTAAATTTTGATTAAAATAACAAACGGCGTAGTCCAATGGGATTAGGCGTGATTATACCATGATTTTCCGTAAATTTATCCTCATCTCAACGTGTAATAAGCAAAAACGTTTATCTTCCCTAACGTTCATTGTCAGGGGCCGAATTTCGTGATATTTCTCAACAAATTCAATATAGCAACCGGTTGCCTGAAAGCATACTACTTGGGGGTTGTGACCACCCTATCGGAAAATATAGGTGACCGGCCGTCTCTTTGCGTTAGGCATTTGTGTTACCACTATGCAATAAAAATACAAAAACTATAGTGGAAGTGATCAAGAAGGTTATCTAGGTACCTCTTATGAGGGTGTATGGATGTATAGGTGTATAGATGTTTGTAATCTCTTTAATATAAATAAATAAATAAGTAAGTATAAATAACAAAACAACCACCAAGTGGTTCAGTTTCATTACACTTAGGAACCCAAGCTTTTGCCATTTGCTGAAATATCAAAAGCGTATGTTATTGCAAATGGTTAATTATTTGTGTAAATATTACATAAACAGATATTTAATGCTGGCAAATGCCACCAATGTCTTGATTTCTCAAAATTATCACTCAATCAATTGTGTAACAATCAATCCGTAGGTAGAATCGAGACTTTTCCTTTTCGTATTCCTTACCAATCCTCTCACAGAAAATAACCCCACTTGTAAATTTGTACGATGTTTGGTTCAAACTGTTCAAATTAGAGAATGTGTAAACTAACTTATGAATAGAGTAACGTGGTGACTATCTTTGCTAATTCACTTTACAAGCTTCGTACGCGTGATATTAGACCTTGTGCTAAAATAAGCGTTACTGTTCCTTTATTTAGAGTTGCCTTAATTAAAATAGTTTTTATCTGTTATTCTAAATACTGATTTATCTAAAAATATTTGTTGTGTAATTATATTACTCATTGAAAGTACGTTTTAAAATATGCAGATAATTTATTAAACAAAGTACGTTTTAAAATATGCAGATAATTTAAATTGACTGCTTCAAAAAGATAAATTATACTCATATTTATGATCAGTTTCTTCTGTACAATTCAAAAACAATTCTACTGTACAAACATTTGAATTTAATTTGAGATCTGTTGACCGTCTGATCAAAATTTTTTACTTGAACGTGCAGATAAAATTGAATATATTTTGATATAATTCAAATGTCAAAATGACTTCTATACGTTATTATCGCTAGTTACATATAAACCAAACTTAATAAACAGAAACTTAATGGTATTTCAATGTATGACTTTGGTCAGCAATATTTTTATATAGGTGAGGACAAATTGAATTGATTTACATACTTCATCATCGCAGCTCATTTAAGTCCACACAGAAGGACACGAGCCTACCCTAACTATGATAAGACGTTTAAGGTTTTTAGCCATGTTTTCCCAATGCGGATTAGTTGACCAAATACTAAAGTTTAATATTTTTCGCAAGTGTATGTAGGTTGCCTTGTGATGTTTTTGAATTATCCGTAGACCAGTACCGGAACAGCATCACCGACTTACTTACTTAAATATTTTAAATAAATAAAGAATTCATGGTAAATAAGAGTTGGTGGCGCTGTGACCTCAGCATCAGCCTTCTAATTCTGAAGACCTGTGGTTATAATCTGCATATCATCTGATTTTCGTTATTAGAATTTCATATTAGCTAAATTTATCTGGCGGTCCTGAGACGAATCCGGCAGCCAGAACCGTAAAGAAAAACACTGGGCAAGTGAGTTTGATTAAGGCTTTATAACTGTAACTTAGATAAGGTAGGCTCGTGCTCCTCCAGTGACGACAACGTATAAGAATTCTAAGGGTCAAGAAACTTCAAATAATTTAAGAAAAATTTGCATTAAAATGATTTCATAACACCTCAACTGGTCTTCATCGTTTTAAGTTATTGTGAATTTACTTCAACAACATTAACGTTGGTTACGCGTTTATCATTAATAATTTACTCAACATTCTAGCCTTTTCTGAATAAATATTCGCTCGAATAGCATTCCTACGTGTTCATAATTATTGTGATCACTGTGGTATGCATAATTACCTATACACACGGTGGAAATAATGCTTAAAAGGCACAATGATACTTCCAAGACGCGTCACACAACCCTTGCCCTTTCTGAAGGGAATTTCAGCCCTTATAGCTGCTAACGTGTATATGCACGTGTAAACATGTCTAATATAAGCATTTGTTCTAGGCCAACATAAACATCTATCTATAATATAAAGATATTGGCACAAATAATGAGTTAAATACTAAAAATTTTATTCACTTACTTGCTTTATTGTACTTAATTATTTTATTCACTCATGTACTTCGGCACGTCAGGCATTCTCAACAACAACGCAACAAACAAAAATTTTCGACAATCTCTTTTGTTTGTTTGAGACGTCTATACTAGCGACTATTATTACAAAAATGTTAAGTTAAACTCCGCCCAAATGAGATGAAATTTCACTTCAGAATATGCTTCGGACTTTGTTGTTTTACTTTTGCCCAATACATGGTATATATTTGCATACCCTTGTTAACGTAGGACTAAACATAATGTAGTTTAACTGGTCAATACATTAATTAAATATGTAACAGTATCTATACAATATTATTTTATTAAATTATTATTTAAAATATGCAGTTTAAACTTTGAAATCAACAAACTGGTGGATGCAAGCGAAAACAGAGCAACTTCGTAACATTTTAAAATATATAACCATATAAGCCTTCACAGAAACGTTCCCTAAGTTTCCCTTAATTAGGTAACTTGGGTAAAAATATTTCAATAAATATAACGGACTAGTCCAGCTTGTTGTGAGTAGTTAAGCTATAGTTGCCCCGTCAATTTGACTACCGGACCAGCTCTGATCAAAGACGCGTCGCCGTTCGCCCGGAAAATTGCCCGGGCCCAATGAATATTATTAAACTCTTCAATAGTTCCATGTAGTTTATTCTCGTTAAGAAAACATTGCGCTTCTCCGATGTCGAAGTGAATAAATATTAGAGAAACACTTTGTGATTTTTCTAACACTGATTCTAGATGCGCTCTTTTAAATCTTCAATGGAATTCGCAAATAGGTTTATTTTCTGTAACTGACACCTTCACAAACTTGATCACAACCATCTCGAGCTTTCAATTAGATGTAAAGTTTTTTTTTTCTTCTAATTAATATAAAAGTTTATGTAGAGTAAAATTATCTAATATTATTTTCTTCAAATGTCATCATTTGAAAAATTAATATTTTCAGAATCATCTTAAAATATTTTAACTAATTATTTTATATTAAAAATGTAGATGAACTATTTGTATTGACAAAAAGAAAAGTTATGTATATCTTTACTGTTTGAATATATTTTAATCGTATTATACCATAACTAGCGACCCGCCCCGGCTTCGCACGGGTGCAGTGAAAAAATGGTTATGGTGGGTTATCCCTAAGAGATAGACATATACCATCGCGGACTTTTTTGTGGATTTTTGTAAGTTGTACAATACTGTAGTACATTATTTTGGTCTATCTCGTAGGGTTCAGCCAGCGTTTGCAATATAAGCGCAAAAAACGTGCTTATTTACGACATCATATTAGAAACCTTTAAATTTATCAGTGTTTCTCTACTATATTATGCATTTATTATACATACAAACCTTCCTTAAGAATCACTCTATCTATTAAAAAAAACCGCGTCAAAATCCGTTGCGTAGTTTTAAAGATCTAAGCATACATACGGACATACGAGCGAAAGCGACTTTGTTTTATACTATGTACTAGCGACCCGCCCCGGCTTCGCACGGGTGCAGTGAAAAAATGGTTATGGTGGGTTATCCCTAAGAGATAGACATATACCATCGCGGACTTTTTTGTGGATTTTTGTAAGTTGTACAATACTGTGGTACATTATTTTGGTCTATCTCGTAGGGTTCAGCCAGCGTTTGCAATATAAGCGCAAAAAAACCTGCTTATTTACGACATCACATTAGAAACCTTTAAATTAATCAGTGTTTCTCTACTATATTATGCATTTATTATACATACAAACCTTCCTTAAGAATCACTCTATCTATTAAAAAAAACCGCGTCAAAATCCGTTGCGTAGTTTTAAAGATCTAAGCATACATACGGACATACAGCGAAAGCGACTTTGTTTTATACTATGTATTGATTGATAAGGAACTTTGTAACAAATAGACAATTGTGTGAAATAATGTAAAATATGACTAAACTACGTAGTCAAATTTTGACCTTTATTGTGTTCTGAAATATCAGGACGTTCTTACGAGAATAACTTCCAGCTGCAGTGACAAATTTGATTAAATAATTATTATTATTTGTGATTTTATCACCACTATGCTATAAAGCTCTGTTGAAAGTCCTTGATAAACAGTTTATCAAAATAGATAAGTTTTTCATCAAAGTAGGTATTCGTTTAGAAAACTTATACGTGAATTATGTGTACGTGTTTACTAAAATGCTTTGAGAAAAATGTACTTGCTTTATTCCATCATAAAGGTGTACCTTTAATCCGATTAGGATCCCATCACAATACGAGTGCTACCTATTCAAGAAAAGATTAAACAATATAATGCAATTCTAAAACCTTTACGGTATTGGTATTGTTATCTGGAAATACAACTAGCACAACTCCTTTTTTTTTTTTTTTTTTTTTTTTTTTTTTTTTTTTTCCTCAGGAGAGGAGGCTGAGAATCCTCATGGATACCAACGCAACAGGCAAGCAGGGATGCGTTGATTATGTCGGACTCCTGGTGAATCGAGGCGGCTCGATCCAACAGACCTACCGACTAAACTCAGCCTAGCCTTGCCCTAGTGGCCTTATGGCTTGAATGGAATGGTTGGCGTACCCTCAGGAGAGGGCACGTCAGCGCTGTCCTCCGAAGAGGACATATGCGCGAAGGAAGGCTCGGTACGCCAAAGTGGGTCCGGCCTTGAACTGATGGGGCCTACTCGTACATATGCAGCAAGCTGCGAAGTATGGACTAACTAAGGGATGGCGGCGCAGATGCCGCCTCTCGCAAGGCTTGAAGAGCCAGCGTCAATGAGTCGGGAGGGTCAGAAATGACGTGCCTGGGTCGACGATATTCGGTATTACGCGGATTGACTGGGAGCACAACTCCACCAAGGTTCTCTATATGTATTAAAAAATATTTTATAATGTCAAATATCAACGATCATTCTTTCAAAAACAAATAATTTCTTAAAAACTACTTTTATAAACGGTTGAAATTTCATATATAAATATATTTTGATAAGTATAAAGCTAAAGGAGACAGTTTTTTCTATAACTAATTACGATTACTTAATAACAACTTTTTCAAAGGATTTTGACATGCAGTTCTTAGAATGAGTAGTCAGCTAAGACCAGGTTTTTGAGAACTACCGCAAAGAGTCAAAGAGATTAAAGAATCATCTGATATATGGTTCTTTGTATTATGCACCTGTGAGATTTATGGTTTGATTTATGATTATGGTAAAATTAGTTGCATTTTTGTATTTACAATAGTTGAGTGTTAGATAAGTATTAATACATATTTGAAATTACAATATGTGCATGGTAGGTTCGCATTCCGAATCTCTAGATTAGAAGACCACTTAACTTGCTTGCAGTACCACCGCTCTCCGAGTCATTTAAAGCAAAAGTGTTTGGAAAGATGTTAAAATAAAACTGATATAATAAATTAATTGTTTGAATAAAGTTTTACTGTATGTAGATTAAATATAAAATAACATATATTTATAAAATTATCGGAATACATGTTTATAGAGGTGTCCCTTATTCGATTAAAATTTTCTCGTGAATGATGGTTTATTCACAAACGTCGGCTAATAGGCCCCAGCGGGCGCTCACACGCTGTAACATGAAAGAGACACATGGATAATTTGCTTTTAATCATCGGAAGCGGTATGCGCTTAATCTGCGAGTGGTGTCACGGCTCGTCGACCATATTTAGAGATATGTGACGACTCAACGGATGCCCAGTGAACCGCGACGGGACGCGAGGTATTAAGTGGTACACAGGTGATCTGTCGAGTGAAAGAATCCCACCCACCCTCGGCCAGCCACCCTATGTGCTTTGACACTACCCTGAAACTATAAATTTTGCATGGCTCTATTTCAAGTTTTAATACATTGAAAGCTTTTTTGTAGTTTTTATTTTTGTGACATAGAAATGCAATTGAGAAATGTTTAATGCGACTCATATCTTAAACATGTATGGATAATATTATTTAAAAAGAAAATATTGTCGTTTGTAGACTGAACACTTAAGTAGATATATAAATTTAAAACTTCCAGACTAGATGTGCGGCTACTACTAAACAATATATAAAGTTGTCCATCTTTAAGTCTTTGCACCAGTATGAAGGTTGATAATTATGAAGGACGATGATTATAAGGTACTAAAAGAAATTAAAACAAACTAGAAAAGAATATATAACAATGTTAAAACATTTTTTTCATTAATGATATTTTTTGTTCTTTTAAATTATATTATTACTTTGTATTTGATATCTTTCACAATTTATAAGATATATATTTTTGTGATTTTTTAATATGGGATATTCAGAATGAAATAATTTGTATTGTTATTTACTTTTTGTAAATGTTATACACGACAATACCTAATATATTTTATAACTTTAAGATAAACTGCTACAGGTCACGTGATCATAATACTAATACAAGAAATATCCCTGTAGTCAAATACTTTTCTCAGCTTCCATCAGCAGCTCAGCCATTCTATTTTTGATCCCCAAACTACTTTGGAGGTGGTCTATCAACGTCTCCCACTATCAAACATAAAAGATTTATTACGATCTAGGCGAAATTCGACAGAAAAAAAATTGACAAGTTAAAATTAAACAAATATAATTTTTTAAAAATACAATAAAGACTAAGATTCTTTGTTTTTGAGTTGATCTTTTTTTTTCCCCTGAAGAAAATGCATTAAATTGCATACCCCGGCTGTGGCGAGCCGGCGGTTATGTGGGGCTCTCCTCCCCAGAAGGGGGAGGCCTACCCACTAAAAACCTCAGGGATGGCCTCCTCAGGCATGTAGGGAGCCCCCGGGAACGCCAAGCGACATCCGGGAACCGATTTCTTAATAATCGAGAAAATGATTTGATATATTTCATTCAGAGATTTTCTACATTATAATCTTTTGTTAGTAGACAAGATAAATATATATATTTTTAACAAAATTCAAATCAAAATAATCTTTATTCAACAAAGGCCATTACATGCAATTATTGATATAATCAAATATAAGTACAAACTTAATAGGACACAAATAGCTTAAGAGGTGCGTGGTCATATACGCATATACGTGCAAGAAAAAAGAAAGAAACTTATTTTACACTTGTTCGGAAATTGGAGGAGATTCCTCGAAAGTATAGGCAAGTTTACAGGAAAGTATAGTTTGTTACAAAACAATTTTGCCGTTTAAATCATACAAAATAGCCTTCTCCATTCCCCGTGTCATATCAAACGTGGTGTCGCACTGAATCGAATATGCAAGTGAGCGCTCATTCATTTGTGTCGCGCTTCTGATGTTATTCATGCCGTATCAAACATTTAGAGAGCATTGCGGTGATCCGGGACGTCATGGAACGGTCATCAAACAAATACTTGTATGCACAAATGTATGATCGCGCTTTGTTATTAGTTCACTCTATCTTTTAATGTGGTATTGTCTATATACATTTTTATGTTCTTTTGCCATTTAACTTACGTATAAAATCTTAGCATGTCAATGGAGTTATGGTCTCAGTATTTTCCTTCCACTCATATATAAATCTGTTATTTATTTATCAAATTTCGTTAATACAGTTATCCAACCTCGAACAGGAAAAAAACCAACTGAGAAGAAATTCAAAGGTGTATGTGGCATCAATCAACCCGTCCTATGCTTGTTGAAACATAATCGTAAATAATAGAGTTAATTAAATAAAACCATTGCTAAAACACTAACTATATTTTTTTGCATTTACAATGGCAATACACTAGCGGTTTTAATTTGATAGTAACAACGTTGTCAGTCGCAATATTTATAGACATCGTAGCAGATACAAGCTGCAAATTAATTAGCCGAAGCGTAGGCACAAAGGCTATGTGTGCTCCGGAACTGGGCTCCATTGGCTCTATAAATCAATATCCGGTGGGCGCACCTACTAGCAGCCATACGCTGTGGAAACTCTTCAGAACTAGAATCTTGACACAACAACATCAACTTCAAGCCGACGTAAAAATTTTGTTGAAAAAGTATATAAAAATAAACATAAACTTTAATTTATTACCCTTAATCGACGAACCAACTTACTGCCCACCTGACAGACCCTGGTAGTGTAGGAGACACTACCAGGGTCTGTCAGGTGGGCATAAACACTGCCGATAAACCTGAACCACCTACTTTTTTGTTCCCTATGTGCACACCAAAGATATAGAGCAGGTCAAGAGCTGTTTGTTTGTCTGTTATAATATTTTACCTAATATGAAATTATTTATATTCAAATAGAAGATCTTCTTTTTCTTTAACATATGGAATATGTATATTAATATATATTAATCTTTTTTTTTACTGTGAGGTGTAAAAAGGCTGTTACTCAAAGCTAGATTTGAGCTTTTAACACCATTTTATCGGAGGGAGACTTTACACTGGGATTGTCTGCTTGGACTCACTCAAGGAGACAATCCAAGTCGGAGGTCCGTCTTACCTATTTTGCCTTAAAATAGCAGTATTTTTATTACATATTACTTATGTATGTCACATCTTGGCAATGTACATATGTACTATTTTATGGAGGGTTACAGATGATTCACTGCAAAAGTCATAAAAACCACATATACTATAACTAACTTTGGAGCACTGTGTAGAACTAAGCGTCAGGTGAGCAGTCCACTTGTTTAAAAATATAGCCCAATAAAAAAAACACCATGATAAAGCAGACAACTAATATCTCTAATAAAAATCGACTTCTATCGTAAAAATAAAAAATAATTGAGAATCATACATGATGACAATATTCTAGATGGGCGCAATTAAAATGTGTACGTTTCTTGGAATAAAATGTATTGTAATAATTTGCTATAATAAATTAAAAATGCAACTAAGAACTTGTTTCATATTTTATTTTAAGTCTAAAAATACACAGATTATTTCATTAAATAGTTGTTAATTTGAAATTAGATTATTATTTTATAATATAACAACATCATAAATGAATGAATTATACTACTACATATATGCAGCTTTAACGTCTACTATTCATTTTGTAACACCATCATCTTAACTTTTTTTATGAACTTCACAAATTATAAGTTTCAGTCGTATTGACGAGGCTATATTTATGTAGAAAATATTATGTGAGCGTTCCATTGTAATAATATAGAGATCACTAACAGTGTTTCATTAAAAGTTCTTGTCGAACAGAAGTTTCATTGCTTGATAGAGTTCGTAACATGTCGGTATATTCTTGTAACGTGGAGTCCGTAATGATCCATTTATAATAACTCGGGTAGTAGACGTACGGATGCAGGGTTGAATAATAGCTTAGAAAGTTTGTGATTCTATAAATTTTATACTGTTGACAAACCAACCTAATTTCTGTAGAACATAAAATTTTTAGTGGTATTGACATTCACTCATAATCCCACTATTTAGTTTTTTTACACTCATTGATAATATGGACGACTATGTAACGAGTTTAGACAGCATAGATGAAGCAGCGCGTCTCGCTAGAGATGTTGTGGAGGTGCAAAAGCGAGCTCATTTATAATGCTGCTTTTCACACTAATATATAAATAGTAAATTGCACAACAAATAAGAAATATCTAGGGACAATAAGTTTTCTATAGTTGTATCACTATCAATACATAAATAATACCAGAGACACATGAATAAGATAATGCGTTCTTAGAATATACTTCGTACTTAGGTTTCTATTTATGAACATAGCGCCCTATGTTTTTGATTGAAGAAAACTTGGTTTGATTTAAAAAATGAACACATAATATAAGGAATTTTTTTACCTTGGTTCTTTTTTTTGAGGGTTTCGATATTGTTTCGTTTCGAAAATACCGTAGGTGACTATTTACATTCATTTGGCAGTGTGAGGCAAAATGAAGGATAATTCTTTCTTAGTTTTAGATAAGATATGTCTGCAATGTTTTCGCAAGTGAACACTAAAATAAAATTAATAACATACGTCGCAGTTTTTCTCACGATGCTAGAGTGAGTATTATTTGAAAAGAATATGCACTGAATATATACTAACGTTGTTATTGTGTTCTTTTACAGCTTATGGGTTTCTACCCATAAGCTAAAGCATAATGTGTAATTGCAAAACCAAATATTTAATACTCAAAAATTTTCATACAATCTTTTATTTTAGAGTTGCATAATTCGTACCAATAAGAACAGACCATTTCGTCATCCGTCACACTGTCTGTCAAAACCCTTCTGTAAAGGACGAGCGTGAATGATGAAAATAAGTGGACAGGAGCTCAGGGTAAAGAAATATAATATAGAAATTAGTAAACCAATAAGTAACATAAATAAAAATAAAAGGCAAAGAACAGACGACAATTTAGGACTCGACACAATAATAATCTCTTGTTGCCCTGGCAACGTCAAAATACCATAGACCATTATTATGAGTCAGTACGTAACAGATAATAAGAAATAAACAAAAATCACCGACACAGATCAAAATATCAGTATGATACTTTTATTATTGTAATATTTTAGGAGATCACAAGAACAACACGAATGAAAATAGCACGGACACAAATTATAATAGATTATTATATTTAAATGAATGTTATCCAAGTACACAATAGATGTTTTGAAACGATAAGTTATTTTACGAACCAGTGCCATATATATCTATAACCACGATTAAATTATTTTATTGTCTAAATTATAATAATGTCAAATTGTAATATGAAACTAACTGTGCGATTCAGTTGAGAGTAAGATTTACAATCTTGACTATCAATTTTATATTGTTTATTCAATTTTGTATGTGACATACGTTCCACTTTCTTAAGAATAAAACTTATAACTAGATTATAGTTTTTAAGAATAAAACATATAAGTGAGGAATGATTTCATTATGATATTTAACATACACAATAATATGACTGCAGCTTATATTAAACTAAATGTATTTTAATCGCTTGTTTGTAGATAGGAGTAGGCCTCTTGACTATATCGTTATTATACAATTATAATTAAAATATTTAAGAAATTATAAAATATTTTATATTAATGGATAAGTAAAACCCACAATATGCAGTGAAACACAAATGTAACGAAACTGCAACACTAGTTATTTTTCAGATTTATTCCAGTTTTATTTAAGGTAATTTATATAGGACTCTAAGAATTAACATAAAGTATGAAGCTAATTTGTATAATATCATACAAATGTTGCAATTTCTTTTAAGAAAAATGTTTAGGATATTTCAAATATTATGAGATAGTTTTGGAGGATACAATAAAGAATGAGCCTTTTTATTTTATTGATATGTGTAATAACAATATCTTCATGACTTTAACTCAATATCTTAACAAGAAACAGGCATCTCTCATAGATATATCTTTTTTTTTTTTTGTAAAATTATCACAATAAGGTTACTCACTATGTGAAAATTGCTCGACACTTATTTCAATCAATTTCAAACCCAAGACTTTCTGACTGAGCTTATTACCTAAGGGTCAGTTGTTATATCCTTTTATTAGTCTCTTTATTACTTTTTGTCAAAAATCTTGTTAGTGATTAACATCTGTAAAATTAAATAAATTTCAAGCATAATTAGATTTATTTTTAAATTATACCTACACATAAAACATAAAATTTATTATCTTTCGTAGAAACTATTTTTTAATTTCACGTCTAGTGTAAATAAAATGATATCGAGGCACGGGCGTGAGGGCATACGTCGGTGTAATGAAGATTTGAGGATAATCGAAAGAGCGTGCGCTCGGCGGAGCAGACGATTTATTTGCAGTGCGACCGTCCGGATAATAATGCCTTTAACGGCACTTCCGATCGCCTCGGACGAGCCCCGACCCTCCTCTCAACTCGCCTCAAATCACTTGTGTTTCTTTATTTTCCCTCCAAACAACAGCTTTCTCTAACAGCAAGGTTTTCAAATCAATTTAAGCAGTCGTTGTTGTATAAAATGACAAAAATTACACAAATAAAAAGCTGATATATTAATGCATTTTAAAAATGCAATCAATAAATAATTACTGCGATATTTGACATTGATACAGAACAGGCAATGAATGAAGTCACTCTGTTAGGTCAATTTTACAACTAGTATTAAAGTATACTAGAATTAATTAGTGCCTCTAGTCGGCGCCAGGTGATGGCTGACGGATAGACATTCTCCGGCTTCGTTTTTCTACAACGCCCCAAACTTACTTCTCAAGATAAAGCTGTATTAAACCTCAAAATGTTCGAATAATCACATAAATAGATGAAAAATATTTGTTACACTTACACCAATTAGCCTAGCCCAAACTAAGCTCTGGAAGGCTTGTGCTATAGGATCTAGGGTAACGGATAGACATACATATATTATATTATAGAGATGGCGACACCTTGAAACCGGTGTACTATCCACTCGACTATGGAGGCCGTCAAGATCAGAAAAATAAATATTATTATAACCTATTTTTTTTTGTAATAGAACAAACACAAAAACTACTGACGGAGTTACGAAAAAGGAGTTAAGTTACATAATGAGTTTGGTGTTCGTGACATAAAATATGTTCAGAATCAATAGCTCTACCGTTTGTAATGTTAATTTTCATAGGTATTTGAAGTTTTGTAATCGATCAGGTTCTTATTTAGTTTGCCACGCTAGAGACGCTATACTAGTTTCCCAGATAAACATTTTGTCAATAGTCAGTCAGTCAGCCAATTGACAAAAAACGAATGCAAAATTACAAACTCATAGCAGCCACACAAATCTTGAATTAAATAATTGACAGCTAAATAATAGATTGCTAAAACATTTTAGTAATTTTGCTACGCTTTACAACACGATCTTCTTCTAGGAGAATATAAGCTAATGTTAACTACATAAGAATCATCATTCACTATCTTATGCCTCGTCTTGTAATGGAAGCAAGCAGTAAACAATATTATGTTCAAAATCATCATAATATGCTATTTGCTACAATTGATTTACTGAATTACAAGACTGTTTGATACAACCAAATGAACTTAGACCTTTGCAAATTAATATTGAAAGCGCAAAGTTTAGTTATTAGAGACAATGGACCATGCGGCGTTTCCTCCTAGTTGATAGACGTCGACTTGTCAATTGATTTAGCGTCAATTAGATAGTTAGTATGCAATAGATGAGGTACCAGCGAATGCTTCTGCAACACGTATTATGATGTATTTCTACAGTGAACAAAAGATGGTGTTTTGTCTCTTCGGCGTACATTCTTGATACGTAATATATTTTATAATTTGTCCATACTTTTTACATCTTTCTTATATTCATTTATATACCATCAAAACCATGTTTTTTTTTGTAATGATACTGAAGTTCAAAGTGTGTAAAATATATCGGTGTAATATGTTCTGTAATATGTAATATGTGTTATAGCTAGAGATCGGATAATCGGATGCATATTTACTTAAAGTTAGTTTAAGACAAAGTATGGAAACGGCTTTTTATTGTTTTGTTAAATGAACATCCCGGGATTGCGGAATTGGATAGCCGGATGTTTATTTATTTACCTAATTTAGTTTTTGACAAAGTATGGAACTGTCTTTTTTTTTATTTCCATAAATAAAAATCCCGGAGTTCCGGTACTGTAGAACATTTTGGTAATGCAAAACTAGTCGGTAATATGAGATACTAGACCATACTTACGCCCGGGCACCATTTCTGTTTTTTTATTCAATTATTTAATTGATTATTGTTTTAGTCAAACTAGCTCACCACTTTCGTATAACACTCTTCATGTAATAAATCGTACATTCATAAATCGCATGGGGAACTGAAACTAAACTTCATGTAAATACGTATGCATATTTGTATAAATGAACCCGGAGTCTCGGTCTTTTGAAAATAAATACCACGTGCTAATTTAGTAATTTTCAAACAATATCACCACGTTAAATTTGCAGTCCCGTATTTTCCCGGGATTTTTATTTAACAAAATGTATTTTAAAAAGCCGCTTCCATAATTTGTGAGCCAAAAATTAACTTTAGGTAAATATGCATCCGATTATCCGATCTCTAGTTATAGCTTAAATCATAATTCAAGCTGTCAGAAACTACGTAATAATATCAATAGAAATCTATCAACTTTCTTCTTCTTTGGCTTCTTCTCTTGTCCAGTTTCCGCTTTTTTCATTTGGGGTCGGTGCAACATATCTTTTTATTCCACTCTCCGCTATCACTAGCCATTTCGACACTCACTCCCTTCTTCAACATATTCATTATTCAGTCTTTTCTTCAGCCTTCCTCTCCTTATATGCCATTAAACAGTATAAGAATATCACGGACCAAAAAAAAATCTAGTCTCATTCACAAGGTAAACAAATAACGGTAACTAGCGAACTACGCACTATACTATAGGAAAAATAATAATACTAACTGGAACGCATATAAATATGACGATGATTCATAAGCGAATAAGTGTTCAACTCTCAATGACTACTTCCTTAAAAATCCTTTTTCTCGAATATCCATATTTATAAACATCCACTTCAATATTTTTCATTATGGACGAAATGTAGCATTGCATCCTTGGTCGACAAATTAAGGTTGGCAAGTTACCTTCAGTTACGTGATTTCTGTAAGTTTTGTAACAATTGTAAAACTTTTACATACAAACAACATTTTATTTTAAAACATTTTTAACATAGAATTAAGTCCCAGTACAGTGCACTACCATACTTCCTTCCTTTCCTTTTATGGTTATGTATATGTTGTGTTCCAACCGAAACACAGCATATACAAACACAACATAAGAACTGTTGCTCTAGCAGAAATAGTTCAAACAGTAGAGATATTTATCCAAGCAGACGTACCAGCTAGGTATAGGTATCTCCCTATCCTGTAGAATAGCAAAATTTCTTTGGCGATTAAATACCGCCATTTATTTATTAATAATAATATTTTTGTACTAGCACTTTCGTGAAAACATACCCCAAACTGGGTACCATTTAAATAATATTTATTCAACTACATCTCAAATTCCAGTGCAATATTAGTTCATGTTAATTCATCTTTAACAATTACATAAGTACCAATTTAAAAGTGGACATAAAATTAAGCCTAAACATTATTATCATTTAGATAATCATTAACTTTATACTAAACTTTATCATAAGAGTATATTATACATATGCTTTAAAATTATGTAATTGACGAATCAGTAAGTCTGTGGAACTTTGTTATAAAAAGCAACATTTCCCCACACGTCCCCAACGTCAATGTTGGAACTGCAATGTTATATTTATTTCTTGAAATGTATTTTATTAATTTAGAAATTAGTATCAAATGTATTATAATTCATATAAACATTAATTAAATTATCATAAATTATCATTATACAAATAAGCCTTTGAGAGAGTATCTGTGTCATTAATGATAATTGACTCGAATCCCTTTTTTTTTTGTAGTACAAAAATTCTTTCAATATTCACAGAGAATCCCCACAACAGTAGTCCATAAGACAAGACACTAATGATAACTACAATATATCATTAATGTACCCAATAATATAATCTATTATCGATATCGGTATATAAACAGAAAATTCGGAAACATGAACTATTATTTTGTATATTACAGTTAGATTCTATAAACTAGAACATGAATTTTGATTATGACTCTGATGTCGTAATGTTGAAAATGACTATTGAATTCCTGTAGATTGATATTTGAAAACCATGACTTACATAAAACTTATAAATTTTTTCGTCAATTACATACATACATATATGTCACGCCTTGTTCCCAACGGGGTAGGCAAAGACCACCTCTCTCCACTTGCTACGATCCTGGCACACTTTTCTCTTGCTTCCTCCACTTTCATGAGCGTCTTCATGCATGCTCGTCGGTTGCGAGTACTCTTGACAATTATCATTTTGTCAATTAAATTTATTTTATTTACTTAGATAATTAGGAATATGATTTTGGTTAATTGTATAAATAAAAAACACTTTTTGCTGACAGTAACCTGAAATACAACGTGCGGTATACGTATTATTTTGCTTTTTACTAGCCGAAGAGCGGACGCGAGTTATTATTATGTGTTATCGATTTCCTCTTGAAATAATCTCTCACAACAAATTTTTCTAAGAATTCGACGAGTAATATTATATGTATTATACAGTTATTTTTGTAAAAAAAGGTATTAAAACATTCATAAGACGGTGGTTAACAGCAGCTTGTTTCATAAGCAAGAATCGTTGTTTCAACAAGAGTCAGCTGGGTCAAAAAACTTGATTCGCCCAAGCTTGGTTCCAGTCTTCATCAGAACTAAACTGGTAATCATCTAATTCTAGATCTTAATTTTAATTTGGGTTATAGCAGTTTTGACTTGCTCTAAACGCCATGATAATTTTGGAGTTCCAGTAACAAACAGGAGTGGTAGATTGATCCTCTTGTGGTTAGCTTAATACTGAATTTTCTCAGTACTACTAAAGGATTCTATTCTAGACTCGGCAGTGGTTGATTCGTTGGGTGGTTTCTCGGAGTCTAACTTCGGAGACTGGATGAAGTCGTCGGTCAATTGTTGTATATGGACGATCTCAAATTGATTAAACCGAAGCACCAAGATATAAAGAGGTACTAGAAATCACACAGAATTTTGGCAACACGCAACTTTCTGATACAATGACACTCAGATCTGTATTCATAGCCACCACATACAAGTAGTATCTTGATATGTATACTATAAATACGCACTAGCGCTAATTCTTGGACATGGTCGTGGGTTGCTCTATTGGGACTACTCAATCATCATGGACAGACAATTTGTTTGCAGTAAGCCGGATATTGTGATGGTCAACCGATCTCAACACCGAGCAGTGCTCGTTGGCATTACCATTTCTTATGAATGGAATCTTGTGAAAATTGAGAAGAAAAATGTCAGCAAGGACGAAAAATGAAATGTATTATATTGTGCAAGTGTATACCACGCTTCCGTCAACTTTCCAGAGAAATAAGTCTGAACCTTTTAAATCTATGCTCGTAATATAATAAAGAATGCCCGAAACCAAACCTATAACGTATCATAGTAAAATACTTTTTTGTACATGCTTCATATACACAGAAAAAATTCGAGCAAATTACAAAGCCATACTCAAGCACACTACGCATCAACAACACCAAAAGATAATTAAGCTCTGCAAGTATCGGAAACAAGTTTTAACTCTGGAAATAAAACAGACAAAGTTATTATTCCTAGCTATCATATGATCACAATCATTACGAATTGTAAATTTCTCATCGATAATAACACCAAAAAGTCTTTAGCGATGGAATTCTTTTCCAGAGTGGTATTATCGCTTCGGTAATCACAGTAGATTTTGTGCTGTTTGATGTTGCAAGTTATGCTTACCGAAGAGGATAATATTAATATTATATGCACAACTTTTCACTCTGAAATATACTTTAAGGTTATTAACTTACAATAAACAAGCACAGAAGAGACGTTCGATAAGATTATTTATAAATCCCATTAAATAGTATTAGCCATAGCATTCTTTAAATTCTCCGTATAGATTTGAGAAGTATGGATCTATGTCTGTGTTTGCCATAAATAAATAAAAAAATATTTTTTTATATTTTAGCAATATAACATATTTCACAAAATAAATCTATTATCTTTTTAAACTAAATGTCTGTAATACGCCTTGCTATATAATTCATATACCTATATAGTTTAACTTTAATGCTTAAAAATACCAAACATATCTTTCTATTTTATTTAACATACTTCTTCGTACTTTAAAACATTCGTAAACTAAAGAAATGATATATACAAATGTCGCTATTTCCTTTTATTTTCTAATAACAAATATAAGATTTTTTTTTCTATATTTCCACCTATTTCAAAGATCGGCGACACATTTGTAATACGTTCTATGTTACTTTCATAAGCTTCTGTGACTGCTTACCATGAAGCAGGCCATAATAAGTCTTTGTGCGACCGTCGTGGCTTCATTAAAACCTAAGAAATGCATTTTATCTAATATAAGTTAGGTAACTTGGTGAAATATTTCTAAAATGAACTGATATATAACAGAGATAGAGAGATATATAATTTTGTAAAGGAGAAAGTTGAAACTTGTTTGCAGATCTGCCGTACTTTTTAGACATGTTGAACTCGTGAATATTGATATGCAACAAATACATGAAAGTCAAGTGTTATATCAATTCACACAATTAATAATTTATCTGTCCGCCAAATATAATGAGAAATGACAACAACGCTGCTTAAAATACATAAATGTAAATAAAACTGAATTTATAACTTATTTTAAAGTTCTTCCTCGATTTGTAACACAATTTATCTGGTCCCACCAATTTTCAAATTTTTAAGTAAATTAAAATTCCCTTATGTATAAAAATAATTACATTGTACTAGTACAAAACAAGAAAGGATTTAGAATGACGAAAATTTTCTTGTTCGTGACAGTACAAAATACCGCTAATTTTCGTCATCATTCATCATTAAAAGGATGTTCAAATCTATACTAAATTAGTCATCCATGCTCGTTTAATTTTTGGATACAAGCCGTAGATTATTTTGATTATAACGTTCCTCTTCACATTACGAATTTCTGTTCATATTCATTCACAATAAATATATGCGATTCATTTATGGTACGGCCATTGTATGGCATTAGGAATCTTTACATTGTGTTATATATTTATTTATTATAGATTTTAATAGTATGCTTTGTTTTTAGTAAATTTTTAGTTATGTCGTTATTTATTATACACTATCCAATATAATATTGATATATGTACTTTTATTCTGCCTTTTAAAGGTTGCTTAGTAGAAGTTGCTTGCTAGCAAGAAGGCCGCCACTTGTCCATATTTGCTTCTATTCTACTTAATTAGTTTTTGTATACAATAAATTGTATTGATGAATATTATATGATAAGTTTTAAAGTGACTCAATATTTTCTATTTTAATGAAAACTATTCATGCTAGGAATCTATGTACATACGTTTTATAACAGAAAGAATATAGCGCATAACAAAATATCAACTTTATTGCAAATATTTCACAAAAATCTCTTTTTTAATACTTAAACAAGCACAAGATTTTTTTTTGCCATTTTCATAATCAATATTATAAATTAATCCTCAAAGAAACTAAACTAAAACTATAACAAATTTGTAAATAGTTAAATAGATAGAATTTTTCATGTAAATTAATAAAATTTAAAGCCTAAATATTATATTAAAATAAAGTAAACTGATTCTGATTCTGACCTATTTCTATTTAATATTTATCCCCCAGATAATTTGTTTTCACTGCGAAATCGCTGTTGAAGTGAAAAGTTATTTGTGCTACACAAGAGAAAAGTTATTTGCATATCGTTTGTTTTAAATAGCTCTCCTCGCTTAGAATTTTACTCTAGAATTATTGGTCAATCACACTTCTAATTCATTTATAGAACCCTTCTCTTGATTCAAATCCCCCACTTGCAGCAAATAATGATTTTACTTTCTTCTTGCAGAACTATTTAAAGTTTTACCCGAACAATAGGTGAAACCAACATGTGAAGTTGCATGTAACTTTTACAATAATTAAATATAAAAAATATTTTTCATAAATATTGTCTTGGCTATGGCTGCGAAAACTAAGCTTAAACATTAATATACGTTAACTATCAATTATTTTGTGTTTAGTGGTATTTTATTTCATATAAACTATTTTTTATATATTTTAAATTAAGGTCCATATAATAAAATAAGGTCCGTTTTTTATATATTTCAAAGTAAGGACTGTCATTTATTCTACCAAATGATCTTCTGTTTAGAAAAATCTAGAACATAGGAAATTTAGGAAAAGACCATAACCTTAAGGAAGAAGGAAGTAGATAAGCACGTTACTGGACTTATTTAGGGGAATATTATTTACGATAACAGATTTAATAAACTGCCTACGCAGTCGGGTACTATTACCTTAATATCATACGAGTATATATATATATTACATTTTAAGTCCTATGACTTAAAATATAATATAATACTAAAATATATACATGTATTCATTCAAAAGATTATTAAGAACTGAAACAATCAGCAATTGTTTCAAATTGTATGTACTGCCACTAAAACAAACAGTACTGAAATAATAATCAAATATAACTCAATGCTATAATTTCATATATAGAATTTATTAGATTCCTAATCAAACTTTATCTTTATTTCCTAATCAAATACTGTATATATTTAACATTTATTTCAAAACCTATGTCAGTATGGCCGACCGTTAAACTTCACCTTTATGAGTCACACAAGACTCACTTCTGAACTCATTATGCTAAGCGCTCGAACATTGGAAGTAAAAACTTTAATAATACTGCTCGCAAAGTCACCTAATAACATAGTTATATCTCGTCGGCCGTGTCAATAAACATGACAAAATAGGCCCATAATAAATATGGAATAGGGTTTCCAATCAAGTCTACTTCGCGCCCCCCTGTCCGCGCCTGTCGCAGGAAACCTCGTAGACTTAAGCACATACAGACAATCAGTAATAATATTTTTCCTATAAGATCATAACGTTTATAACTTTAAGGACAAAATAAACTCCCAGAGACTTACTTAAAGAAATTAATAATTAGCAAATCAGTAGATTTGTGAAAATATAATTAATCTTTATGAGATATATATAATACTAGTTTGTAAATTTATAAATTAATCTCAGACAATAAAAATACACAGGCCGTTCCAAATTAAAAATTCGTTTATAGGGAATTGCACAAATCATTAAAGCAAAGTTTTTGTGTTCCTGGTTTGGCTTTTCATAATTTTAAAGCACTTGTTAAGAATATTGTTAAGAAAAAAGTGTTACACAAAATTAATGACCACTTAAGTAATAAAAATGAGTAGAATATTTTATAACTTGATATTTAATACTTAGTAAAACGGTAGTAGTTTTCTTGTACGTAATGCACATACAAGATTAAGTATCTCTTAGTGTTGTCATATTTTTAGATTTCTTGTGGCACCAATAAGTGGCTGTGAAGATCAGTGTTGAATGAAGATTATATTGATTACTCGTATGGTTACTTTTAGTATCACAAATAAGTGCTAATTGAATAAAATTCTTTTACCTTATTTATACAATTGTTGTTGTTGTTGACATTTTTACAACAGAGACTAGGTATTAGATATGTAAAATACTTTATAGTATTATTTAAAGAACGTATTTTGAGGAAAAATTCAATAAGACTTATGAATGTCGTGTCGCAATTGTTTCGAGACACATAAAATACCAGAGCTTAGTAGTTAGTAGTTTTGTATGGTTGCAAGAAACTACGTCAGTAATGACATTTAAATTAAACAGAACGCGTCACTTAAATAGCCTCACCCCATATTTCAGCTCTTTATATTCATACAATATAATAAAACGTACTTATTTGTCATATTTTGATTATTCGTCTATCGTGTATCACAAAACACGTACGAACTTGTACGAGTGTGTCACATGAATAGCCTCAGTTGACTTCCAACTATACTCGCATTTGTTTGGTTTTAATTTTCGATGCTAATTCATTGTACCTAAAGTGTTCATTTCATTTCATATAGTTTTTGGAATATTATCATTATGTGCCGTGGTCGAAAATTAACGGATATCGAAAAAGAAAAAAATATTTTTTATTTGGATAAACAATTGTCTTGTCGCGATATTGCACACAAAATTGGTCATATTGCTGAAGTGATTAATAATTACGTGAAATATAACGAAAATTATGGAAAAAATTATAAAGAGTTACGTGTCGCATCTAATTCTTCGAAGACAGTGCGGCAAATAGCAAACTACTATGTCTATAATCTACAGTGCGACGCATAATAAACTCTTCATCATACATCAAACGGAGAAAAATGAAGATGAAACCCCGTTTGTGCGAGAGACATAGAAACACCCGATTATCGTTTGCTACAAAACATATGCCCTGGACTGATTAGTGGTATAATGTTATTTTTGCCGACGAAAAGAAAATTTATTTAGATGGTGCAGATGGGTATTCATACTATTTTCATGATTTGAGGAATGAAGAGAAAATTTTATGACGTCGTCATTCAGGACGTGGTTCCGTAATGGTCTGGGGTGCGATTTCTTATCACGGTATCATCAGTATCTCTATTATTAAAGGAAAACAAACTTCTAAACTGTACATAAACCTTCTTGAAGAAAAAGTAAAAGAGATTCTTATTGTTGTTAAAAAGAGAAAGTGATTTTTTCAACAAGACAATGCCCCGTCGCATACTACACATGAAACAAAAAATTGGTATAATCAAAATAAAGTTCAAGTTTTAGATTGGTCATCGAACTCTCCAGACTTGAATATCATCGTAAATATTTGGGGCTATCTATCTCGCCAGTTATTTGCCTATGGACGCCATTTTATTAGCAACGCAAATTTTATACAAGAAATTCATAGAACTTGGAATAATTTGGACCAAAATTACATTCACTCGTTATATGATTCTATTCCCAATCGAATTTTTGGCGTTATTAAATGTAATGGAAAATATATAAATTATTGAATTAAATTAAATTTCTTTTTCTGAGTTTTATTTTAGTGAGGATATTCAAGTGACACACAATTTGTTACTTCAGAGTGCAAAATTAATTATTAATATTGTCTAGATTATGCAGTAAACTTCTAACAATAAACTAGTATAATTTATTTCTCAATTAATGCAGCAATTGCTCTGAACTAATGAACTGGATATACAACAAATTTTGGGAGTGAGGCTATTAAAGTGACACGGATTGTATACATGACGGTCTGCGAATTAAATTAATTTTTAAAGTATACTGAAATCAATTTAAAAAAGAGCTTTTATCATGCAATCCAAGCAACTTCTTTTACTACATTTCGTAGCGCGTAGCAATTCTCGTAGCGTTCGTAGTACTAGCAAGCGGGCGGCCTCTGCATACCGCCCGCATAATATACACCACTAGGTGACGCCTTGAGGACAAATTTTTAAATTGCCTTGTAGCCCTACAGGGATACGCGTTCCCACAAAACTCCGGATAAACAATAATCACCTAGATATTTTTGATTGGAACTAATGACAATCGGTCTATTCATATTTTGACCAAGACTAACATATTATATTTAATTTATATGGTAGTATTTATTTTATTCTTGTTTAAAAATAAATAATCATTAATTTGCAAATTGCGATGTAATCATCGTAGCATACCAGTTTTGATAACCTATCTCATTTCTCCTTATCTTTCTTTGTCTTTTTTCATCTCTTATACATTGACACATTATAATGTATCAAGATATTATAAATGGTAAGATTGCACAATTACTACTTATAGGTAATATCTTAAGCAAATGAAAACTATACTATTAAAGACATACAAAATGGACTTCACTCTGGGTGAATTGCATAGAAATGCTATCTAAATTGCTTAATAAGGCACATAACTACACATACAATTATAGCTCGAGTCAGACAGTTCGCTAATAAACTTTGTTGGTAATGGAAACAATGCTACCGAGCCCAAGATAAAGCAACTACATCAAGATATATACAGCCTACTTCGGAACTTGTATAAGCTTTGCTGCTGTATAATATTCTCCGAAGTTAGTCATTCCAAGTAAGTTCCTTACGGCTAGATTTTCAAACGCTATTTAGATAAAATATAAATAATCTTCAGTTTTAATGTTAGTATTCTTATAGAACTGCTTAATAATGTATGGATATGAAAAAAAATAAAACTATCTCTATAAACTACACTGAATAATACTTAATTAATATTAGTATCAAAATTAGTAAGTGTAAGTTGTTATTTATTACGAATTCCCAAAAATTAATACAAAAGTCAAAATAATGCATTTCAAAAGAATTTATAAAATATTAAAAATTATTTATGTAATAGTATTTCAAGGTTACATTATCCTGTTTATAATTTGTAATAGTAATAACACATAATAATAACATTAATTGAGTTTCACGTAAAAGAAAACAATCAATCAGCCATGAAAATCTAAGCGTAATTGCCACAAATATGTATTTGAATACATATTTACATAATTCAGAGGGAATGATTCTGCACTAGTTCTGTATTACACAAAATGAACGTATCCCAAGATCCCACTTACAAATTGAATAGTGCGGGTGCCTTATTCTGAACTCCTGCTTTTAATTAATCGAATTGCGAGTATTTTAGTTAGACAAATTATAAACAATTATTTTTTGAATACTTCTATCGTTATTTTTAGGAATTACAGTCACTAACTACTATGACAGAGAATTTAGAGTTTGAGTTTCATATTTATATGTTTTGTAAATGGTTAAGTATTTATTTCTAGATTCGAGTATATTAGTCTGAACTGGTACCCATCCTTAGTTACAAAGCCTTTTTTATGTGTTTATTGTTCGATGTATTTTATTTACGCAATTAAAAACCAGGAGGTCATGTATGTATAACATAAAATTAAAATTAAGTTTGAACTAAAATTAACTTTGTGCCTAAGTTTAATATATTTTATAAACAATACTATATAAAGAGTTGATAGAATTTTATTTTATTCAGAAAATTATAATAACATATATTAATTTTAAAATATTTTGCTATCACACTCAGAGAGTTCGGTTGCTTAGAATACATTATCAAACCCCATACTCGTATCGCCTCAAACTATTACTATGGAATAAATAGAGATGAACTAACGATTTTAACGGTTTGAGTGCTGAGCAATTTTTATAAAAATCTATTGGAAAATGCTATGCATATTTTAATTACTCTAAAGGAAAAAATTATGGTGTAAATAAACACTCACTCTCATTTAGACAAATGTTAATCAATTTTAATAAATCTTTTTGGGTTATACAGAAAAAAGTGCGTCGCACTTTTCGATGCAAATCGCCGCAACTAAAATCGCTGCTAAGCACTCTAACGGTTAACTGTAGCAGTTAAATTTTAAATATGTAATATTTATATTTAAATACCTCAAAATATATAAAAATTAAATGCTAAACGACATTAAACAATAACACGGTCGAGTACATCGCCGTTGAGAATACGGAGTGCGGTCCATTGGGACTCGAGCCGAATGGAGCGCGCATACTAATTCGTGGCGTTGGAGGAACATTCAAATACCAGCCACCGCCGAGCCCGGCTTACGGGGGATATGTGAGACGCCCCAAGATTTAGTTTACAACTTAGATTATGGCGCTCGTGGTCAAGAATTAAACAAGTAATCTAATGGACCACACGTTACGTGATACGATATTGAAGGGTTTCCATTATGCGAATTTACTGTTCACGTTTTAGGGATTAATCGTTCATCAATCTGATGCACGGCAGGTCGCGTCGTTTAAGATTTAATTGTTTGTTTGGATACGCGGCTTGATTGGATACAGGATACCAACTTTGCATAAGATATCGTGCGTACTACACATTTGATATATTATATGACCGATATATATAGTGCAATATTGTCTTGTTAATAAGAATGCTTGTTTTGTTCTAGACTTATTTCTATCAGTTTTATATATTGCTATTAGATTAATTATGCTAACAATAATTAATTACAACAAAGGCAACACACTTTTACTCCTAAGCAATTAGTAAAAAAGCTGTCCCAAGAATAAATTTACAGATTAATTCAGTCCCAGTCCAAGCAGTAAACAAATAATTAGAATTGTAAATTCTGTAACTTATAATTTGGCAAACTCATCACTGATTTTTTTCTTCTGTCAAGTTATTTATATTATGAAATTTAATGGCTTTTGCAAATTAATTTAATTTCAAATACATACTTTTAGTGCAATACGTTGTCTAAAAGTAGTAAAAGTATAAAATGTTAAGCAAATAATTTTAATTGGTTTTTATATTATTTGTTGTAATATCTTTAAAAGTAATGTACTTAGTTTTGATAATCAAGCAGACTGATAGAATATATAACTACAGTCAACTAGGTGGTTGGCTGTAGTTGCAGGTGCAACCTCTAGAAGAACCATAGATTACGTTACCAACTTATGACATAAGATATAAAGTCATAAACTCCAGTGATTGTACTGCTGTATTTATTTATTTATTTTACACGTCATACTTATACAGTTAAAGGCGTGTAGCGAGAAGAAAACTGAAGAAAAGTTGGATGGACTGTGTGAATGACGGTATGTTAAAGAAGGGAGTGTGTCGAAATAGCGAATGATAAAGGAGAGTGAAGGAGGAAGATATATTACGACAATCCCAAATCAAATTGGAAATAGGGCAACAGAAAGAAGAACATTTAAAGTAATAATAACGAAAAAATTGCAAACGGAACTCGTGAAATTTATCTGTCGCTGTTGAGCTGTTTTAATTATTGATATATGGGAAAAATAATGATATATTAATAGATATTATTATTATATAGAGGAACTATATATTAATTAAAAAATCAGTTTTATCAAATATATATTGTGCATTTGTGGACATGTTCTTTATACTATATGTCATTACTCTTCAAAACAGAATATGTGTATAATATTAGCAGTTTTGTGTCTGAAATTGGTAAAAGATAAAAACCACTTAAGCAAATAATACCATATTAAGGATAATTATTTTCAACCATTATCTAAACGGTAATTATTTTCTGACATTGATAAAAACTTCACACCAAAAACGCTTTCATACCATATCCAATAACATGATACGATAACGTTTAAATTTAGAACGTTTCCAAGTAGGTCATGTAACCACAGCCAAACTACAGATCACAAAGAAGATTTAAAAGCTTCTACCTGTTGCGCTGCTGGTTCGCGCGTCATCGTACATCCCGTTCCCGGAAGCTTACAGCTTATTCTTTTTGTCTGCATTTACGTTTCAGATTAAAAGATCCAATCGCCACCCCCACTATCGGCCGTTTTCGCGAGCATACGGGAAGGCTCGGCTGCTAGCCCCCTCTCGATTGGCTGTACCTGTAGGGGGTGAGTGATGACGCGTTCAAGGGAAGTTTTCGCGCTGGAAAATCAGTTGTGGCTCCGCAGCCATCCAGGGCGGCCGCGCGCCGCCTGCCCGGGTCGCGACCGGACACTTCGCCGCGCCAGGTAAGGTTCTCATTCAATTAAAAAGCAATCTTTGAAGCTAAGACGATATTCGTAGCGGAGCGAGCAGCTATAAACTTTTCACGGCCGCGGTATATAAAAATATACTTTATTAAAGCAACACTTACGTATAAATCTTTTGATTATTTTTATAATTCTTTTCTTGACTCTTAAAAGTTATATTTTATTATACATAACTACTTTCAAAGTTAATCGTTAAGAACCTTTACTTCAAATGTTATATTTAATATAAAAACAAACAAGTTTTATAAACTTCATCAATGTGTTTAAAAAATTGATTGTTTACACATTAATCCAAGGAACTTCAATATACTCGTACGTCGTAAGCTATTCGAAAAAAAATATATCACATTTATTTTTATGAAAACAAAATGAGAAAATGCGAACAAAAAAGTAAAAATGGAAACAATATTTCGTCTCAATCTAGTACTTCAAAAAATAAACCAAACATCCCTTATATTAATTATCTTTTTGTGATCCTGTTTCACCTTACATTTCTTTTCTTTAAAAAAAATCATTAGACTAGTTGGCTGTTTTAAATTACAGTTTAACAATAATCTAAAAGGAAATATCAATAATAACTCCATGCAAGTTTGCTTATTAATCATATTTTACAGTTTTTCAATTATTTCACTCACGCGTCAGTGAGTAATAATTATTCCCGCAGAGAAAATATGTTGATATTTTTCCAAGTCAACCTTCTCCAGATAGAATATTAATCTTCAAAGGGTTGCAAATTGTCGATTCATTTATAAAAGCGATTGCTTTTACCTGTATAACTTTCATAATCAATCTCGTATCCATATTTATTTTGTATCACCAAATTACATTTATTTTCTTCCACAAAATAAGTGAGATTCGTTAAATTACATATCTCAATGTTTATCCAATAAAACCAAATTATGTTTGAATCATTGCGTTGGAGAATAATGAAGTAATATTATTTTGTAAATTAAAATTTTATTATATATCTCTTTTCTGTATGAAATATATTTTTAATAAAATCTTATTTGATGAAATTAAACTAAATATACTTCTAACAAATGCCCTACTAATTATGTACTATCTGGTATATCTATTTTGGTATTATTAAGCTTTCTAACATTTTGTCATCATGTCCAGAAATCTGAAACTATTTTTATTTATTTATTACATATTTTATTAAAATATATATTATATCTCCTTATACTTTGATCATATTTCTTAGTTTAAATATTGGACAATTATGAAAACAAAATTCCAAATTATTCAAACATTTGTTTTTCTTTTTGAATAGTCAACGGCTTAACATTTATAATAAATAAAATTATACACACAAACAGCGCGGGAGTATGTGCTTATTTAACTAATGTTCCTAAAACTAAATGTTTAACAACACAACACCGAACAAATTATTTTTTTTAGTTCCTACTTAGTTACATCAAGGCTCAGTTTCATGGTACCAATATGAAAATCCCAATCCCTCATCCCTGATGCCTTATTACACTTAATCTTAGCATAAATATTATTACAAGGATATTTTTTTGGATATATGTAGTACATATTACTTTAATGTGTGTTACATAATATATTTATATAAAATATGGCAAACATATAAAATTTATTCGAAATGATCTCTGTTGGTTACAATACAGCCCCTTAAACGTTGAGGAAACAATTACCAAAAAAGGTGGAATTATAATATAGAAGCAATCTATCCTTAGATTTATTATGATCGGGATTAGCTGACGGTCAATCTTCAGCTCTGATGATTTTCGAAACGATTTTCCAAGCTTATATTTGCATATACATGATTTTGTATTTGTATATATAATGTAGTTCAGGAGCTACACTCCATTCTCAATAATACAATCTTGATAAAAGTGTGCCAATGTCTTAATACCATTATCATAAAAATAAGGTTCAGTCACTCCTTAATAACGAACAACCTAGCAAAAAATCTATAACATTGGATGATGTCCATGTTGTACTCTGTCGACTAACCGGGGAACTTATTTTGAGCTTTAAATATAAACAAGGTCATTTTGCATGTGTAACATGCGTTGATGTTAATAGGATGTAAACATGATGTTAATAAGATGCAAAAATCAACGCAATGACTTAAACGTCGTTGATTTCAATGACGCTAAGTCATTGTTTTGATGTTAGCAGATTTTTTTAACCATTAGTTAGTTAACGAACATTTCATAACTTATACGCTGAAAATTCTGAATTATCTTTTAAAATACGTGACACGGCTCTAGGTGCTATCTTCATTTCGCAAGATACAATCTTTCATTTTCTGACAGTTCTTCGAAATCTTTATATCACTGTTTTGATCGCTTTTTTCCTACGAACACTGCGTGGTCGGTAAGTGCCCAAGACTGTATTTTGTGCCATACCTACTTCGTGTAATATAATTCGCTTCTCTTTATCACCCCACTCAATGTTAATATCACAAAAATATTTGTCAACCTATCGACGTGAAAATGAGAAAACATAATAAACATTCATACAAAAGTCTAAACCAGGGTCATCTGCTTAGGTAACCCTGTCTTATTTATTTCTGCCGCAAGATAGATGAGGGTAAGATATGCAGTTAAAATGGGTACTGTGACTTTACATCTTATGTTAGATGTTGGTAATGTACATTTTAGTATAGTACATATCGTACTATAGGCGGCAGAAACCACTTACCATCAAGTAGCCAGTCGGCTTGCTTGTCAATATGAAGCCTTATAAAATACGACAGATTCTATAGTCTTTTTTTTTTTAAATAGGTTTGCGTTTGTCACAATCTCACCTGATGGAAAGTGACGATGAGGACTAGGATGGAACACGCTTACCTAGCAAATGCCTATTCACTCGTGACTTGAAGACCGTAAGATTATATTGTTCCGAGAACACAGACGTCGGCAAAGAGCAAACAGTCAAACGTAATACTTTGTTTATTAATAATTTTAACAATATTTATGGTGACATATTCCAGTCTTATCTAATCGATTCTAACATTTTTATTGAAAAAGTAGTGTTGAAAAGATATAGACTGATCAATTCCAAATAATGCATCAGACTTATTGAGTCATTTTTATTTTTCGATTATATTTATATTTATTTTTAAGTTTCTGCAATAATAAAATATATAATTATAATAATTCTTCACTCTCTCACTTGTTCCCTTCATCTATCGTTTGCAGAATATTTAACAGAAACGCGAACAAACATACGATACCGCTAGATCTAAGCCTAGCGGTATCTAGTATACATAATATCACCGAAAACTCAACATTTTTTGAACCTCACTACTTAGTAATTAGGTAACTTACTGATTTTATTAAATGACACATTTAATTAAGTAGCGTATAGATTAACCAGTTTGATGTAATGTGTAGGTTAAACATATCCGAGATGGAAGCTTAGATACTGCTTGTTTTTTCCTATTTATGTGCAATATCTAATAATAATAAGAAGATTAGATAGAAGCTATTTTGTTCTTTTGTGATCCTGTGATTAGTATTAGTATGCGATGTCATATACTTAGCCTAGAAAGACGTGACTAGACTGGAAGGTAAGTTATTAAACATTTTGTTCTTTGCTGTAGCAACTCTTGATCTTTAGCAATAGGTATACTCGTAACTTGATTTATCTACATATTTATTTTTATTGATTTTAATGTTGTAAAATACAAATTATATGCACCTTCTCCTACAATAAATAAATTTCTAACAACTAACTTTCTACTACTAACTCAATTTGATAAGAGATTTGTTGTGAATACGACCATTTTATGAAAATACGACCATTTTCTGTAAATAAAGATCACAATTTTGCATTTGTTACTAAACATACTTTTTTTGCTTCCAACATTAATTAATGCTGTCATTCAAATTTATGCGTTAAAAGTACTTAAAGACTGGACTTTATTAAAGAAAATATTGATTTCGTGATAGCCAAATATACGAATATAACATCCTATCAGAGTTTTTACGATAAAAACAAACAATAGTTAAGAATACTACAGTTGTAAGAATATCTTTTAATGTAAATAATTAAATAAATTTATACTCTTAAAATTTTTGAATTTATCTAAATAAATTTATATTTTTAAATTCGTCGTAATATAATATGTTTATACATAATATGTATAAATGTGTATTATTTAAACTTGTGAAATAGAAATTCTTGAAGCGAAAATTGAATAGTACTAAAGTTTTGAAACTATAATCCTTCCTTTATGTCACACAATGTAGACTATAATATACGGGGAGAATATCTGGACAATGGTTGTCGACGGCATTCAAACCAAACAATTTCAAACCTTGCATGTCCTATATATATATTGGTGAAGATTATGCCAGTATGAGGCTTCAAGATGCAAATGCTTCTCATTTATAAGAGTTGCAAAGATTCTAAACCAAGCTGTCTATTGTAACTTAAAAATAATAATTTGTGAAATTGAACTGAACAAAATAATTTATTATTTTGAAGAAAATTCTCATCAAAAATATTTCATGTACGCTTCCAAGAATTTCTATTTATTAATTATATGCCATCCTGAAATCTTATGTAAACCGCTCTTAAAAATATCATGAAAATGTGATCTTTACAAAGAATCTAAGTAACAAAAGCCATTTCCTGTTTGTGTTATACCTATATTTCTTACACAATTACGGAAGTAGGAAATAATCTCTGTGGGAAACATTGTATGAAAATGCCCATTATTTTGCGGTGTCAGATCACATCAACAGCCTTACTAAATGCAAAAATTATATTAAAATCAATATAAAATTATAAAAAAACGTGTTTGTTATTGTATGTTTTTTTATACTACAACGGTAGCAAAAAGGCTTACGGCCTGCCTGATGGTAAGCAGTCACCGTCGCCTATGGACGCTTGCAACACTAGGGGCATCACAAACGCTTTGCCGACCTTTTTAAAAACCTATTTACTATGGTAGAATGTGACCGTGGGCATCATGTCGACCAATTCTTTGGAACACAACCTGTTATATAAGCGATAGAACACACACAAAGAGGCACAGTCTCTCCTCAGACTTACGGGCTCCATACCGCTTGTGAGTATGGGATCGTCATCGATACGCTCAGCGCGTCTTTGGACCAAATCAAAAGGATCAAGTTAGTATCGAGGTGCCCCCGCCCACAGGTGACAGCAGTACTCCATATGGGGCCTGACTTGCCATTTGTACGAGTATAATAGCACTCGTTGCCTCGGAAAGAAGTACCGCTTAGCTGTGTTAAGCACACCTAGTTTTTTATAAGCCAACTTGACCTTGTCATCTAAGTGACTTCGGAATTGGACGTCACTGGAGATGTTGACACCGAGGATCCCATACACTTCGAGATGTTCAAGGTTGTGTTCTGGAATTGTGGGGCTACAGTGAATGGGGCTTTTATAGCGGTGAACGCACAAACTTGTGTCTTAGAGGGGTTAAATCGGACTAAATTGTCCGGAATGTATGACAGTGTCTTGCTTAGACAGCAAGACACTGTACTTTGATTTTGATCAAATCAAGGCGCATATTCACTCAATCAGAGGTTTAGCCGATCTGTGTCAGTACAATGAAGACTGATACCAAGCCCTTCTGAAAACATAGCATAACAAATATACGGAATGCAACATTGAATAGATAGCCTATCACCCGAAATGATACTAATCATACATCGTCTGCCAGTAAAATATGAAGGTAACAACTCGAAAAGTCATATATTATTTTTATGGATGAATTATTATCAGAACAGAGCCAAATGGTATCATTTGTTAATTTCTGATTTAAAAAGGTTACAGGATATTATAACACAGATGATTATTCACAAATATAATGATAATGATAACTTAATAATTATAATTAGCAATGTCAAATTTAAATAAACTGCAGTTAAAAAATGTTTTCTCATAATTTAATAATTTAGAAATACACAAAATAACATTGTTTACGTTTTCTCCCTATAAGAAATTATCTCAGAAAAACACCATGAGATATAGGTTACATTTAGTGTTGCCCAAATGCAAGAACAAGACGAGACTTAGCCAGTCTTGGTCTTGGTCTTGCGCCAATACACCTGGTCTTGGTCTTGGTCTTGGTCTTGCGCTCCCAGTCTTGGTCTTGGTCTTGGTCTTGCAGCAAGAGTCTTGCAAGTCTTGCAATTACCTATTAGTCTATTACTATTTATTAAATTACTTTAAATCTTAGAAAAACATATTAGAATTGGAACATTGTGAGCTTGAATTAACATAGCCATAGTAAAGATCAAGCAGATTAATAAATAACTGAAGATTTGATAAGAAATTCGAAAAATCAACTGACCTATATGTCGTTTTCCATGGAAGTAACTGTTTCTTAATAAACATTTATGATTTATAAGCTTACATTTGCTAAAACATGTAAAAAAACAAATTAATTACAATAACTGGACTGTATTTTAAAGAACAATACTTATCTGTCTAGAAAGAGATTGAACCATCAACTTATAAGAAATTTAATCAAAAAAGTGTTTTACGATTTATCATTTATTTGAATAAAAAATAAAATACAACACAAATCAACAGCTTTATCATTAGGTTATGAAACTTATATAATTTTTTTTGACCAAGATTAATACAAAGTAACCATCTGGCTGACTCATCACTTAACCTATTTCTATGTTTTCTAATTACTAATGATGCTTTAGAAAATAACCTCTCAGCAGGTACTGAAGTTGCAGGTATTGAGAGAAAATCACGGGCCATTTTCGATAAAATCCGATACTCTGTCTCATGCGTCCTCCACCAATCTAAAATGTCTTCCGAGCTGGCAGTTCTTGATTTTCTCAGGTACTCCTCCAACTCGTCTATCACTAAGCCTTGAAGACAAGATCCAGATGACGTCGAGGGACATTCATAGAGTTTATCAAAGTCTATTACGTCTTCATCTCATCACATACTTTATTTTCTTTTTCTGGTAATTCCAGAGATTTGTTCAGTGAGTGTAGACTTTTATATTCTTCATAAGGTTCATTGAACTTGCGCAGCCTCTGTTTTTAAGTTGCTTCCCCCACATTGTCAGGTCAAAAGTCTGAGCCTTATGCCTTGGGTCTAAAATTTTTATTCGCTATGTTTATGGTATTAGTCGTAATGCGCATAGGTCCAGTTTTTCATATTCTTGATACAATTTTTTGCGTCTCATAGAATTCCTAAGCGTACCTACCTATACACCGAACTGTTACACCTAACTACTCAGTGAAATAGCGCTAAGTCCTAGCTGCAAGACGCAAGAGTCTTGCAGGCTATGTCTTGTTCTTGCTCAAGTCTTGCACGGTCAGTCTTGGTCTTGGTCTTGCTAAAAAATACGCGGTCTTGTTCTTGGTCTTGGTCTTGCAAAAAACGCAAGAACAAGACAAGACTGCAAGACCAAGACTGAATTTGGGCAACACTAGTTACATTATCTTTTTGAATTTGTTAGTAATTAACTTCAAAAATTACATTGTATTGACATTAATTATATTGATAAAACCCCAATCCCGTTTATAAATAAAATGACTTATCAATAATAACTACTGCATTGATAATATCTTTGGTAATTATGAAGTTATAGTATCATTAATGACATTAGTTCCGGCCATAGTAAAAAATTGGCGTCTTTTGAGGAGCGTCCTTCTTAAAAATTACTAGACCTCAAACCAATATAGATAAATTCAAAAGCATTGTCTCTTATCAACATGTTACTTTACCGAGTCATAACGCAGATGTCTATTCTTTTTATAATAACCTATTTACCATAGTTAAAGATAAATATAATAAGTTATTTCAGTAAAATACTTTGTAATAAAAAGTGGAAATTAGACATTTAGTGATTGCCCTATGCCCTGCGCCGGGCATATACAAAAGTCACAAAAGCTGTTTGAATATACATTAAAAGTCAAGTCAAGTCAACTTGGATCTATTTTCAATTTATGAAGAAATCATCTCTGGTCTAATAGAAAATAGTAATATCAATACGTTTAGACATTTGGAAATAAAAAAGAGCTAATCAATTTTAGATCTGTTTCGATTTTATTCACAAAATAAAAAACTAAGCAAAATATTTAATATTTCGAATCAGATTATGGATACATCCAATAAACTCTTAGACATGAAACAATTTGATTTTACGAAGGTCAATTCACTACTGATATTGTAATTTAACTGTTTACACATATGTTTCCTGCTTGGGACAGTAAACAGGGTGAAATCTCTATATTCTATGACGTCGCCTTAATTTTTGACTGTCGTCAGACACTTACACTCAAACATTGCGTTATCTCTGTAAACGCAATTTCTGCAATCGAGTCTTATTTGTCTTACAGGATTCCTAAAGTTGTCATTATCGGAACTCAATATGTTGGTGCATCCATAATTATAGCCGTACCTCAGGTAATGATATTTGGGCCACAGCTTTCCTAGTTAAAATTAATATACTCCCATATTTCATCAACAGCTTGTTTGATAGAAACAGTACTACTTGCAGATAATTAATTAATAATAAAACTTAATTAATATTAAGGTTGCCAGAGAGTACAAAGATTCCGACAATTTGAATGTTATATTGAATAATTTACTGCTTAACTAAAATGCAACGAAATGTCTTGAATTTATTGCCCTATTTAAAAAGTGAATTACGAACTGTATAACTGTAATAACTACCTCGACCTCCATAGTCGAGTGGATAGTACACCGGTTTCAAGGTGTCGCCACTCTGAGGTCCCGGGTTCGAGTCCCGGTGGGGGCGCAGATGTTTGTGTGATGAATGCGAGCATTTGTACCTTAGTAATGGTTGTTGATATATATTTCAATAAAAATTATTTATATATGTATAATATATGTATGTCTATCCGTTACCCTAGATCCCATAGCACAAGCCTTACAGAGCTTAGTTTGGGCTAGGCTAATTGGTGTAAGTGTAACAAATATTTATTATTATTATTAATAATTGATTGTACACAATTTTTGATGTTATCCTCAAAAATTGTGTACATTCAATAAATCGAATCAAATTTAGTAACTCGACTCTTCTTTACATTAGGTTATGATATACAGGGCCCTAGGCATACGAAACTAAATACTAATCTTGAAAGTCTTTGAAATTGATCCCTTTATTGTCAAGCAAGCGACCTAAATTTAAATATAACTAAACTAAATCAAAATATTTATTTTTTTCGTGTAAAAACTTTAATGGAATTTGGCAATTACCCAATACAGTCAGAATAAAATGCATGAATATTTAAAGCTATAAAATTTATGTGGTATCTTTTATTTTGTTGTAAGTTAGGTGTTACTACGACTATTAAATTAGGTTTGGGAAAATCCAATATAAACAGCTGAATTGATTCTGATGTATTTTGGTTTTTACTGCGGGAAGATATATATTTCCTATAAGAGATACCGATATAACACGGGCGACTACATGGACGAAAAGCTAGTACAAAATAAAAATATGAGGCTCTATTAATTCCTCAAAGCAATAGGTTCCTAGTTACAAAATGACAAGAATTAATATGAAATAGAGTAAACTGCGAGTCAACACAGCGTGAAGGGGTTATATCCTATCCCCACAAAGGAATAAGGTCATTTCCGTAAATAATCATGTTGATCACTCTTTGTCCGCGTTTGATTATGAGTCAACAAATAACTTGATTCAGCCGGCTTTGCCGAGCACACTGGAAAAGCATACTTGACAACAAAGAGGAAATTGCATCTTTTCACGCATCACCAGTCATCTAGTAATAAAGCACTCGCAGCGTGTAACGTGTAGACTAGGCACTGAAAGAATATAGGCTGTTTCCGTGAAGGTTCATTATATATGATTTTTTTTTTTGGACGGACCTATGCTGAAGCCTCAGATGGCTATGTTCAGCTTTGCAATGATGTGTATTTGTGGAAGGCGCACGAACTGAAGGTTCGACACCTAGCCAACTAACAACACCGGCAACCGTTCCGGTGTCGTTATGGTCGAAGCAAAGGGAGTCGGCGCAGCTTGAGCGCGCCGTCTAATGGCTCGAACGCTCAAGATCGCCGTGTAGTGGGGGGTGAGAATCTACCCGGTACATGACGGTACCGGGTATATGTTTGACGTATGCGTGACCCGGGTCTTCGCGCTCGCCGACGAGCGCGGTGAGTGAGAGAGAGTGGGTGTGTGACGTGAGGGACGACGCGGTTGGTGGCCGGCGGGATTGATTTGCGCGTGTGATGGGGTCGGGCGGGTCGGACAAGATGTTTTTGGGGCGGCGGGCTTTAGCCGAGACGCTATCGGTCGGGGCATTATATATGAAGCTTACTTGTTCTATTTTTATAGAGTTTGAGCTTAATCCTACGCCTACGCAAATAATTGATTTGATTATAATCATAGTTACCTCACTAATAATATAGTTACTAAAAATGTCCATTAACATATACTTCTTTTTTGTCTCTGAAGAGGAGAGGTTGAGACTCCTCATAAATACCACCACAACTAAGTGCCACGGTGATTATGTCGAACTCCAGACCGATCGAGGTACCGCAACTGGAATGAACTACCGTCCAAACTCGGCCTGACCCGTTGGTCCTAATGATCCCATGACTTGACGTTATAAGAAAGACCGCATCCTCAAGAGAAGGTACGGTAAGCATTGCCGTATAAAGAGAGCATATGCGCTAGCAATGGCGCGGCACACCCAAATAGCTTCGGTCTATATTGATGGGTATACACATACAGTGTTATTTCCCTATATTTATATATACTGTATTGTACAGTAAGCACCATGTCAACCTTACGCTTACATTTCAAAATGTGACGTTATTGCGTGCAGCATAAGACGGATTCTATAGTCAAACTGATATTAAGATGTTCTACATCAAGATATATTGATTACATATATGCATATACTTACACCTCTTTTCTATATACCGCGGTAGACAGAGATCACAGTTTTCTACTTTCTACGATCCATACTTCTCTAGCTTTCTCAACTTTAAATAATATTTTTATTCTAATACACCTGATCAGCCCTTCCTTCAGGATATTTCTTATTTGGTTCTAATATGGACTATTTTTTATCCCCCTGGTCGCTAAGCCCTCAGGTCACCCCCTGTTATATTGATACATTACTTTTTAGTCTACAAAACGGTAAAAAACAAAATATTAAAGTATTTTTACAATTGGTTCAGATTTCTTCCAGTTAACTCACGGTATTGCAAATAATCCCACTTAAGTGTATTCAAAACTAAGTAAAAAATATTTAATTAAAATAATATACACACACATATTTAGTTGGTAAGGAAATGCAATATGATGTAAATATAAACAAAATAATGTATAAATATACATATTTAAATAAATTACTTGACTGAACATTACAAACATCGGACTGATGAATATAATTTCAATACCCCATTTCAAATTTTACTTCTATTATCGACAAAGCTTAAGGTTTTATATATACTATGGAATTTGTTATATTAATTTTATTATTTAGTATTTGAAAAGAAATCAATCAAACGTCATTGTTTCCCAAAATCGAACATTTAGGTCAGAGGTACTCCAATATAGATTTTAACAATACAGCCTTTTTTACGAGATGCGACAGGCTTGTGTGGGACTCACCCGGAGGGAAGCAGGGCATCCACACTGAATCATCTCGTACATGTCCATTGTCCTCAATTAGGACGATCTATGAACTGGAGGCATAAAATTAATATTTAAATTCAGATGCAGGCTTTGTAGAGCTAAAAATTGCATAGATAGAACCAAGACTAATTGTAGAATCAAGTATATTTGCGGAAACAACTAACTATGTTAAAACCGAATATGTAATTATTAGGTAATTAATAAGTAATAATTTTATAACCTTAAAAACGAGCACTATGTCGTTGGCCAGATGTTTTCTTCTGTCACAAATGGTAGAGATCTGTAGTCCGGTATACAACTATACTCTTATAGAATCACAGCCATCTTTTTCTCTGTATAAATTCATTCCATTTTAACATTAAAAAAAAATATGTGACATCCGATTGACACGAAAATGAGAAAATTTTATTAACATTCGTACAAGAATTACACATTTCAAATTAAAATATTTTGTTGATTTTTAATAGTAAAATTGCACTTGATCATATTGTATATATATTTATATATACATATGTACATGTGTATGTATGTATTATGGGTAAGTATATTTATGATTATGTGTGATGTTTCAAATTAATTAATCATATCTATTTTAATAATGTATGTATTGTATGTAGTATAAATATGACTTTTCTATTATTTATATTTTAAAAACAATTATATATAAATACTGTGTCCCCGCAAATTTTTCTTTAAAAAATTCACATAACCATCTAGGATTGGCTGGAAGAAATTTATTTTCAGAGATAAGTCCGCCTTTGCACCAATTAAATTTGTACCTCCTAATATTTTTATTGTAATGGTGTCTAATTGTGTTCAATAAAGAGATTATATATATATATATATATATATATAATATATATATATATATATATATAATATATATATATATATATATATTATATATATATATATATATATATATATCTATAGCCAGACCAAGTACACACATCTTTAGTCTAATACTAGTAGACCGGGTTTGATTAAATAAAGTTTTAGAATAGTTTGAAATATAACTAAGAATAAACTTAAATATATGTTAATGTTTGTGTACAATATTAATAATAATCATTTAAATATTAATGTAATTTGGTAGTTACTTAATAAATCTAATCAACGTATTACCCACCCAGTTACTGATAGTCAATTATACAAACTTTTATAGACCCCGTCTAATACGCCATGTTTGATCTGTATTGCGACATTTTCTATTTACTTTTAATGAGTTTTGACGTTTTCACAACTTCTGCTGATTCGAAACCAATCAAACTTCTTCTTGTTAGCCGATAAGTGGATAAAATTTCAACATAATATACATCAAATTAAAAGTAAACATTTTGTTGCGGCCTTCATAAATTTTATTAATAAATATGGCAGGTTTACCCCAAATATATTTTTTAAAATAACAATATGCTACAACCGAAAAAATTAATGATTATCTTTTTCATCTTTAAATAATCACGTAGCTTTTATTTATGTATGTACATTTTTTCTGTATGAATAAGGTGTACTAACCTCCTATATATTTGTAAGAACTGTAACAGTAGGATAGACTGAAAATTACCATAATGAAACAGTAAAACGTATAGTGAATAGCAATAGTCATTGGTCGATCTGCATCGAGAAAGTCTATTGTCACGTCGGGCACCGCTGGCATCGAATGTAACACGGGCTGTCATCATGCGTGCGTTCGAAGCACGCTATTCGATAACTTTGCCATTCCTACCGCTCTCGTCTGTCGAATGACACTCGCTCGCTCTATTAACGGCTCGAAATGGCGTAATTCTATTCAGGTCGCATTGAAAGGCAGTGTCCATTGCAACTACGACTACAAAGATAGACGTGACTTTATGTCTCGGTTGTGTGTTAGAGATGACACTTTCGCTACGTAAATTATTAAAAAAAGTACAAATTATCTATGTACAAACATAGATAATTTGTTATACTACTGATCTTATATTACAACAAAATCTTACGAAAATAGGTTACTAATTATAGCGACAAGTCATTTAACCCTTGTAGGGTTTAGAGTTTACCCTAATAATGTTGAGGTGGGTAAGCCACGTCAACCACGCAGGCTTGTTGATTGGCTTCAATTTGACTTCAACATTAAATACATTTTTGAGTTTCTTCGCAGGCAAAGAAAAGACGAAAACGTCTAATTGAAGTCACGATGATATTCTGGAAGAATATATAAATTTTAAATATAGTATAGTTTATTATGTACATATATTTAATATATTATATTAAATAAATATGAATATATAAAAATATATTAATTATAACAACTACACAGACACTATCCTAGTTGTTAAGTTACTATTCATGACTACTATTAATGGAGCAATTTTATCAACTAATCAAAATTTACAATACGACCAAATGAACAGAAAACAAATCCACGTATTAAAAAGTCGTAACCCAAAAGGACCGAGGGAAATGCCGCCACTGACAACTCTCGCGGCGGCGCGGCGAGACGGTGTGGCGGAACATATGTAACGCGAACGGACAGCCATGATACAGCATACGATTACATATTGATCGCTAAATAAACACACTCGACGAGATTCTTGTTTATATTCATTACATATATCTCTAGAGTCGCATAGATATCATAGATGGATATCAAATTGATGTATCAAGACTAAAACAGCTACAAAACTCCATTGCACTTAAATCATTATTCTATTAAATGTCACCCAAATGTTTATTTTAACTACTTACTCACGTCACTTTTTCTACGTTGATCTGTCTGAATTAACTTAACTTACATTAAATTAATATTACAGTATTGAATTGTTTTAAAAATAAGGTACTAGTACGCGAATTTACAAATTACAATCAACACCATGCAATATTTAAATTAGATTCCATTTTCAAAATCATAAAAATTATAGAAAACATAAATTTTATTCACTATAAAATTAAAAGATAAAACAACCTAAGACGAACTCTAGACTGGAGTTTTTACTCGAAATTTAAAAATATTAGTTATAACCGAACAATTTAACCATGATCCCAATATAAGGTGGGTGTCTCTAGACGCCTCGTTACATTTATAAAGTCCGCAGACGAAATAACTATTATGAGCGTTCAGGGGCGGCCAGGCGGCTTACCGCCGCCCGCTTAACTTTGTAAGTCTGCCACAATTACTCCTGACGCCTTAATAAGACGGCCTGTAGAAGCGTTCTGGAAATTTTTAAGATTTGAACACATAGCCCCTCGGTAATAGAGTTCTACAGCACGTATGCTTGAGGCACTTTAATCACATCTGCACTCAGTCAAACAACTCAGTTCAATCAAAAATACGGACAGTTGCTTCTCTTGCTTTAAATGAAATATCTTTCGGAAATAAAATATAGAACTATACATATTTTGATATTACGTATAAGTAACATCGTCAATAAAAGCATTATTTGATTTTGAATAATATTAGGTATACATTTAGTGACTATAACGTGATTGGTGACTCCTTATATTACAAGTAGGTAACCTATACTGTTGTTTGTTCTAGTGGGTCTTAATAATTTGCTGCAATTCTCACACAAACCACATACATATGTGTACTATAAAGAGCTTTAACCACTTATCCGATGGACATTGTGCTTGTTAGACAATACACAGCTTTAAAAATATTATTGAAATATATCAAGATGCAACTTTAACATTTCAATATAAGAACTTTATTGGAACACCGGATATAATTCAGACCAATCTTCAGATTTGTGGTCAGACTGTCTGCGTTTTAATGAACCGATCTATTCATTTGTACACTTTACTTAGGGTTGCCAGGTTAAGTACTAGCCTAATGCGAAAAGTTACAGGGCTAAAGTTTTAACCTAAGAAACCAAAAGTACTCTTTTACTATATGGCACACAGCTGTTGGTTTGTCTCATTTAACTTTTTTTAAGAACTTATATTTTTGATGATATTTGACTACGTATCACAAAGTAGCAAATATGTTTAATAGAGATTAGCAAGACTTGTTTCAGACCATGATATATGAACACGAGAAAACACTAGTTCTTTATTTGTTCAATTTGGTCACTGATTATTCAGCTACTGATTATTTAAGGAAAGTTGAAAAATAATAGGATCAGGTTAAAAATTGGGATAGTTTTTACCCACATCCTCCCAAAACCGATAATAATTTTCTGCTCATAATGGGACGCTTGGTAACCCTAGCTCCACCGGCATGACGCTACGAATATTGACACCACATTTTGGTTTTGACGATGTCTCAATTTGATTTCCAAGACATTTCGTATTCTATTAATCAAAAATATAACAAGCTCGAAATTTGGAGATTGGATTTGTAATTCAACAATGTACTAGGTATATTATTAGGATTCCCCGGAGACATTATACGTATTCGATGCAGACTAACATATAAAATCATAATTATTTTTAAATGATATATGGCAATCAATTTGCACGTTAAAGGAATTGGTCTTTGATTCACAAGTCAACGTCGGAGCACTTTATTAACTTTTGTTTTATAATTTAAAAACTACTGTTTAAATACTATATACAAACGCATTTCGTGATATTGTAACTAATAAAGCATAGCAATTAAACCGAAGCATTTATCAATTAACTCACCATTGCAGAAACTTTGGAAGTCGCAGAAGTTTTGAAGCTTTGTGGAGACAATCCTAGGTTTTTCTATCGCATTGTTGCCAGAGACAAATTCTAGCTTCATTATGTAATAATAAGCCCTTAGAGCAAATGCACCCTTAGAGTCAATGCAGTGATGGGTAAAAAGGGTGCAGTCTCTCTAGAGACATTCGTGTCTTGATTCATCATGACAACGCATCGGTTCACTGGATGTGCCAAGATATGCTATTGTGGTTAAAGTTATTTGAAGTGGAAGTTGGTTGTAAAAGTGTCATTTCCAAAAGATCAGGTGGATGATTCTTTCTGATTCTTTACCTTTCAGCACAGATCTAACACATAGCGACTTATTTTTTGTTTCTATATTTATCTAAATTATTTTTCAGGGAAGGATGAAAGTAATTTTTGGAGAGTGTTAAAAAATGATTTCGCGAAATAATGAGGGTTTTTAAATTGCAAGAAATACATAATAATATTATATTATTTCATATTTTTATACCTTTTTACATCTCTACCAAAAATATTTGGAACTTCTCTCATTCATAAATATTTCCTCAAAAGGTTACTCTAGTTTTTTGCAGTCTGTGCGTTAATACGGCGCGATTATTTTTATTTCTTGTATTTAATTTTATGATTTGATAATTTCTCTCAAAAGTATTAATGCTTTTATATATCAATTATATATTCACAGCACTTCCATTTATCAAATGTATTAATATAAGAGTATTTATTAACAATAAAAAAACATCAGTTATTATATTTCTGCCTCTTATGGTAATATAATACGTATTAACTATTCAGACAAAAAAAGCTAAATCTTTCAGCTGCAAAGTACATGTGCAGTCTTCATAGCCCCAGGATACGCAATTTTATTGCTCGAGAAACCAAATAACCGGTTTTATGTGGCAGTTTTATACCGCCCCTTATAATAACGGCACAGTTTATTCACCAACGATAAATGAAGTAAGTTGAGATGCGTAAAAGTATCTACTTAGCTATTGGGACTATATAGTCCCAATAGCTAAGTAGATACTTTTTGTAGTAATATAGTTTAGTAAATATAGTCTATAGAAAAATATAGTTTAGTAAATATTGCTTATTTCACCATATGATGAAATAAGCAATATTTACTAAACTATATTTTTCTATTTTGCGTCGGAGCACCGTGGTCTCAGCATTGGTTTTCTAATAGTAAGGTACGGAGTTCTATCTTGCAATGTATCACATTTATCATTATATAGGTGAAGTACGTTATAATGAGATAGCCTGCATACACCTGTTAAGAATCTAAAAGTATACAACAAATAATATTCTAGCTTAAAACGAATAAATTTTCGCTTAATGAATAGGAAATCAAATATACGAGTGCAACATTTTTCTTACTTACTACTTATAAAGGACGCCTAATACTTATTCAGTAATAGACGTCGTCTGATTGAAATGATAATGAATGTAAAAAGTCCATAGCCCCTGTACATATAAATAATAAGGATCGTAATTTTCTTAATATTACGTTAGACAGCTTCAGCGAGATCCATATATCACACACCGAGCCTACCCTTCTTGCTGCTGCACACACATCCATTTCGATTGTAATTTTTTCTGTGTAATATTCTGTACTAGCTTTCTGCCCGCGGCTTCGCCCGCGTGGATTTCGGGATTGGGCCTATAGAGGGTTAAGGGTCATAGCTTTTGCCCACGGCTACATATGCGCGGATTATTATTATTATTTATAATATTAGTATAGATTACACTGTTAGTAGCCCGCCCGTGTTAATTTAGATCCCACGGGAACAGATAAAAGGTGTCCTATGTCCTTTCTCGTTCCGCAGACTATGTGTATGCAAATATTAAATATTATTAAATAATTATATTGTTATTTCTTGCCCGTGGCTCCGCCCGTCGTTGCTCCGTCCGCGTTAATTTCGATCCCACGGGAACAGTAGCTACTTTCTTCCGGGATAAAATGTGATATCCTTCCCCGTACCACAGACTATGTGTATGCAAATTTTCGTGATGATCGGTGCAGTAGTTTAAGCGTGAAGAGGTAACAAACAAACAAACAAACAAACAAATAAACAAACAAACAAACAAACACACTTTCGCATTTATAATATTAGTTGGGATATCTATTCTGTGTAATATGTACTTCATTAATATGTATATGTGTGTTGTAATAAACTCATGATCTATCTATCTATATTAAGGAATTATCGGTGACATTACAATAAAATCTCATACGAGATTTAGGATCTTTGTTTCATAAATTTAAGGTAAAAATTAAAAAACGTGATATATATATTTGACGTCACGTTGACCTACAAATAGCTATTTGGGTATTTTTATTATTTGGGTAAGTAAAGCGTTATTATACTAACTAATTTACTACAGACGAGCCTCTCAGATGGACGTATCATTATTTAATTGGTAGACGTAATATATGAAAATAAGCCACGGATCAATTTTATGCTGCTAGCTACCAGATTCCTGCAATCTTCATCAAATCGTCAGTTCACTTTGTGGGAAGTCTATATAAGGACGTATAAATAAAACTTGTTTAATCATCTAATTTACATGATGTCAATATTTGTAAAACGAAAGTGTAAATTCCATACTATACTACGATTCTCAAGTAGTAGACACACAGGTTAAACGATTCGGATTAGATATTTATTTTTATAAACATAGGTATATTGATATTTATATATTCTTACACCTTACGGCAGAAATATTAACCATCATACTAGCACCTGCCCACCGAAACGTGAACCGGGAACCAACGAGATAACACCGACGTACAAAATCCTCGGCCTTAGAGGACATTCAATTTATTCGTAAATGTATGCATTTTACATTAATACCGAGTTAAAGTAAATCAAATATAATAGGGCCTAAATACAAAGTCCTTGTAAAACAAGTGAATAAGAATTGAAACATTAACATGGACATGAAATCTTCTCCGACGTTTCTGTTATGTCTTGGTTACGACTTCAACTTTGTTAAACGCTCATCCCAGCAATTTTATGAGCACTCTAGTTTCAACATTCAGATAGACACTTTTGTTAAAGGGATCATGTGCTTTCTTTAGCACCTCTATTATAAAACTTGAGTAATTAGTATATGTAAATTTTGTTTTCGAATTATTTTCATGACGCTATTATGTTATTTTTATTTTATTTATAACTGATTATCTTGTGGGCTTACTGCGATTCTTGATACCTTCCCCAGATTGAACATAAGTTCCTGTTAGTAGTCAGATCTGGTCTAAATATCTCGCGGTAGCCTTTTTACCGTCCCAATGTGAACATTCATAATTTCATCTACAATGCAAATTTCATAATCCAGTTAACAAACTCCTAAAATGTTTAAAACTATGACAAAAAGTTTCGTCGAGCATCGGATTGAAATGCCAAATGTCTGTTTGACAAAATAGTCGATTTTTCGGCTTATAAAACATTAAATAACGCAAACTTGGCACATTTCTGTAGAGTGCGTAAACTTTTAGCAAATTTAATGTGCTGAATTATTCCAGTGGAACGGTCAGCTAATCCGGGCTATGAGCTGTACAAATACAAAGACTATGTAAATAACCACGTAGTTTGTAAAGCCACGCATGGATTGCAAGGAGTGGGACGAAATGAGGCGTGGTGGGGAGCGTGCGACGCAACTGCCGGAAATAATGTCAAAGCCTTCATTGTTTCCGAACGGTGTGGCGAGCGCTCGCCAACGAAATGAACATTCTTTCCGTGCATTGTGCACTGATTTTAATTGAACGGAACTAATGGACCGCATACAATAAGCTGTCCTTTTAACTGAAAACAATACTAGTCTGTTTTGCGCCAGTACCATGTGCGTGGGCTTGGATTACCTACGTTCGAACAGATACCATTTTCTATTTCCCCGTTCATTTCCATTTCAATACAACACTAAATGTTCCTTGAGATGTTCTAATACTGTTTTGACCGTTATAATCGTGTGGATGCTAAGAAGGGGAAACGCTATTGATTTATAAAGACAAATTGTAAAAACATATTATTTTTTCTTCCGCAGTTTGATCTTGCATTGGCCAGTTATGTGTTAAAATGTGTTACAACATAAAATAAGAGGTGTTGGTGTTTTTGAATGTTTAAACGCTTAATCTCGAAAATGCAACGCAACGTCACAAATCCTCAAGAATATAAAACACATGTAGAATAACAAATTTCGGAAATGACAAACTCGATAAAATACATTTTTTCTAAACTGTCTATCTGTCTGTAGATGTATGTACTAAACGTTGTTAAAAGAAATTTTATTTTTTACAAAATCACCTAATGCAATCTTTATTTCGTATTTCCTGCACACATGCACTGTTTTTGCTCAATAATGAAATCTGATTTATTTCCTGCAATCCACCCAAACTGATTAGCGAAATAATATAAATACTTGTCTCCAATTAGGTAAAATATTAATTAGATGTTCATTATAATGCATTTATACTTATTTTAATAATATATCTTAGAATACGTTTTTATTCCAGTTGTTATTATTTCCATTGAATCATTCAATATTAATTTACTTTATGATAATACAGTTTTTCGCAATATTTATCAATGTAGCTTTATACATACAATCATATTTTCTATTTTCATTTAACCAAGGAAGCCAACATTTTAAAACTTTCACAAGTCAATAAAAATTATACTACATAAACTAATAACAAAAATGTTAAAATATAAAAAATCTGTTTTCGGATAGTTTCAGCAAATAAAGTTCAAATTCTGTCAAAAAATATTGGTTATATTTCGATATTTTTTTAATATAAACAAACAAATTGTGAGATTCAAGAGTAGTGAAGAATTGCTCTATATTCTTAAAATTATGTGTTTAAATAAATATTTTCTAATGCTCTAAAATTAAAAATGCTATTGAGCTTTATGTGCAGTTAACACTTAACGCTTTACATTTGCACTACGAAATCCTCCACTATTACAAGCGCCATAAAAGCTGTCTTAAGGTCTACATATAAAGCATGACGTTTTGATGTGTGTGCAAACATAAAACAATAATTTCATACACAATGACCATTGGGCCATATTAATACAAAATATTTACCGCAAACTAATTATTTATATGCAATAATTGCTAATATATAATTATTCAATTTACACCATTCTTTTTACGGTTTACTTTTCAAATTGCAATAAACCAGATTGTTAATTACACTTCCTAATAATATACACACTATTCTCACCCAATATAACTGATTCTGTTATATAAAAAACCTATATATATTATATCTTAAAGCTCTCAAATCAATAGAACCGAGCATGGTTATTCAAAATGCGGTAACCAAAATCCATTTGTGAGTGTCTTTGATGAAGGTATGTCTGCAGTGTAAAGCATTATCTATTTACTGTGGAGTCGACCCAATTTAGCCTCCAACTCCGCTATTACCCGGACCCTTCGACAGCACAATAAAAATGATTTATAGAGCCAAGAGATCGCCCGCTCAAGAATATAATGCGACTTTATTTATTGCGAGCGAAACTGATAATAAAGCATCTGGGTGGCACAATTTTTAAACAACTATTTATTTTTGAGATTAACGACTACTATATTTATGTGTAAAATGATCATTTGTCTACTCCAGAGGTTCCTAAACTGTTTAGTTCCGTAGACCTAATGCTATGTTTTTCGGTTATGGGTAGATCCCCTACTTATCTGATTGCGTACTTGCCTATACCCTACAACTTACAAAATTTTAAAAGCATTTTTAATATTTTGTTTTTACTTCATAAGTAATTTTATAAATATTTTTGTGTTTATATTAGAAGATAGTATAATGTAAGGAAATAGGTACTATCAGTGTATGCTGAGATCAATTATCGTGGACCCCCGTTTTCATTTCATGGACCCCCAAATTTATGTTTCGCTGACGTAGACCCCTTTCAGGCTGTCACAGACCCCTAGGGGTCGACATAGACCACTTTGGGAATCACTGGTCTAGGTCTCTTAGATTATATTTTTCTAAAAATATAATCTAAGAGACTAGTCTAGCATATCTAAGTAGCCTTTATACGTAGGTACGACGTTTTTTAGATAATCTATATATATAAAAATCAATTGCTGTTCGTTAGTCTCGCTAAAACTCGAGAACGGCTGGGCCGATTGAGCTGATTTTGGTTTTAAAATGTTTGTCGTAGTCCAGGGTAGGTCTAAACGGTGAGCAAATAAGGAAAAATTGCGAGTAAGATAGAGTAAGACGACAATTTCATTTTCCCATATAAAAGTTGATCACTTACTTTCTGTCAAACATTTGACGGTATTTGTACTCTCAGTTCCACTCGAATTGAAGAACGCATTAAAACAAGACTTTTGAATCGACAACATAATATCAACTTTGCTTATAACATCGAGTATTTAAATTTCAAAATATAAAAATAATTAATGTGTTGACATATTTGATGGGTGCCAACCTATTGTCTATGGTAAAATGTCACTTGAAATGTAAACGCCTCTTTGCTGTGCACCTATACTATAATTCTTTAATATTCCTAAAAATCTAAAAGCAACAAATTTCAATAAAATTAAAAAAGTATTGTGTCGTGTGTTTGTGACTTACTAAATATGCCTCCAATAATAAGGCGGTACGAAGTTCACCGGGTCAGCTATCTTATATATAAAAATGAATAAAAAAGAAAAAAGTGACGTTAGTTCTGTCAAACAAATTTAATGTCATCATATGTCATTTCAAGTAGGAACAAAAAACTGCCACTTTACAAATCTTTTTGACAGGACGAAGTCTGTCGGGTCCGCTAGTAATGTATAAAATTAATTTGTGTTTAAATATTCGTCACACTTTTAACGAAAAATGTACAATTTTCCAAGTAGCTCAATATAATTTAATTAGATCCACTAATTAGAAAATTACACGTGCTACATTGCTCAGGAAATTATTTAGAAAGACTGTTAAAACGTTTCAAAAGAATGTGACGAAGTTGGCGTGACTCGTGGCCGCTGCTATATTATTAGCCACATATTTGCGGTCGGTCGGCATAGGCCCACGTACTGAACAAACTAATCTGAAAATTACACACGCCCTCCCCATCTCACCCCTCCCCCCTCAACAAAACTTGTGAAGCGATAAACTGGACAAAACATTGACAAACTACAGTTGTAAGCATTTGTGTAGTCAAACCGGCGCACACTCTTTGATGTGTGTTAAATGATCCTTTAAACCCTCTTACTTTTTTTTTACAAAGTAAGCAAAATTTTAATAATTCTTGAAACACAATTTATAATTAAATAATATTTACAAACTATACCGTTATTGCTGTTTCAAATACCTTTCCAACTTTCCTTACCTTTCAGATTATGAAGCTAAAGTTATCTTGTAAAATCATAAGAGGAAAATGAAACTGTAATTCCACTCCTTCGTTTCGGTAATAAGCTTCAAATTGCAGACTAGACATTGTAATTTAATTTAGTACATAAATAATGAGTGTATAATACTAAAATCTTCAATAAAGATGACAGTTATGATAAACTTCACCTAATAGTTTAACATCTTAAAATATTTATGAGCTTTTTCCTGAAGCAGAAAATCCTTCAGTGAGGTCGAGATATTAATTTGTGGCAAGCAATAAAGGGGCAGCGGTGTCTCTAGTACGCGGCAACGGTGCGCGTGGCTTTGACTTTCTTAAGCATCACCATATAAATTTCCTTCATAAGCCCAACTTCAATCACACCGCAAAAGAAACCTTCCGAGCTCTATCTAAGGCTCTTCTCATCACCTTCATTACACGAGTTGTGCACTTTCGTAAACGACGATAAACAAGGAAATAAATTACATTGATATGATTTTCCTTTCGTCAGCTCAGCGCACACAAAAAGAGAACTTAACCCTTCCCCTACAGAGCACTAAATCAACTCACTGATACTCCGGCAAATACAATTTTTGGCAATTGATTTTACTTAGAAGATTAACGCCGCGGCTTTAACCGTCGTCTCATCCGCCGTGTCGTAAAATGTTTGCGAGCCTTGTTCAATTAAATTTGGCGACATTATAACGATCTCTGAAAGCTCATTTAAAACGAGCACGGCGGATAGAGCCTTGATTTGGTAGTTACCCGTGTTTAATAGCATATTTCTAGCGGTACCGGTGTCCTATTTCATAATTTATTACTGAAACCAAATGATATAGACTTAATATACCTCAACGATCAATCTAAATAATAAAACAAAAATATAACCAACCGAAATCCTTGAAGACATTATTTCTCGGGCAAATCGAAGTGCATACAAAGCGCCAATACCTTGAAATAACAACTCCTTGAAATAGCAACACGCCATTAGAAGAGCCGTCTTTATCCTCAACAAAAGGGCTGTATTGACTTAGAGGACTTAAAGCCCGGTAACTTAATGCAACACACGGACCGTTCAGTTGTATTATTATTTCTCTACAAATATAATGGTAATGCACACCTGGTGAATGGCTTCATCGTATGCCATTTTGTATAGAACGAAACATGGCACGTCGAACAATCGTTGTAATTTGCGGAGAGACGAACCGACGTGCAGGCTATTTCTAATCGATTGCAATTGTGATCGGCTTGCCGGCACAATCTAACAGTAGCTCCATAAAAGTTGCACACCACCGATACCCGTAGGCTCCTGCGATACGAATTTCTCTCGCCGGCTGTAATAGCCCATCGCTGAGCTTATTACCCGACGCCATCTATTGAGAGCGGCTTTACAGGGAAATCCCGAATAGCTTGTAGTCGACGCAAAGTTAATAATACCTGAAGCGAACATTCTGCCTTTGTGTTTAATATTGCTATCGGCCAGTTCTTTGTTCGTAACGTCGATTTTCCGTGTCCACATTTTTCCGATATGTAGATTTTGTCACCACTCTTTAATTCTTAACAATGAACGTTCACCAAATATTTTTAAGCGATACTTTATAATTAAATTAGATTTTTCGGACAACTTCAAAGTTGTTAACAACCAATTCAATTGTTAAAATTCTTTACAACATTTCACGGGACTTTGTTTCGTTTAATTAAAAATGTTAATTGAACAACAGATATTAAGTCGTGAGTTCATAGCGGGCTTATTTTCTCATCGAACTGTGACTTGGCGCAGTGAGCGAAGACTAAATAGCTACTAATTAAAGTGTTTCCAAGTTCGGCACTTGTTGGTTGAGGCGGTCAGGAAACGCCGTCTCGGGACAAACTTTTATCCCGAGCGGGGAGCTACTTACAAACTAAGGAAATGGTCGCTCGACTCGACGGCCACTTAACTTGACGTATGGTCTAATAGTCTGAACAGCTTCCTGAGGGTTGAATTAAAAGCAAATTATAGCCTCAGGGCTTAATTTACCCCTGACGTAAAGATGATTCCGAGTAAAATACGTTTATCCGCAAATAGTGTACATTTCTAGCCGGATACAATTACAGGCGGCAAACCTCACTACTCGTTATGTGCAAATATATACTGTTAGTCGTAAAGAAAAGCTCTCTCATTATTGAAGTCTGGCAACAATAGACTTGTGGAGTGCCTTATAATAGCCGGCCAACTGCAGACGATCTATATACTGAATATAAACCTGTATTCTTGATATTATTCTTTACTCTGCAGACATATCGTATTGAACCATTGATATTTACCTTACTTTTGGGTATAACATTTTATTTACATGGTTGCTCGACACATACAGTAAAATATTTTCTTCGACCTTTTATTTGCATCAAATTACAGTTGAAATGTGCTTACGTGCATATTGTTATCATACAGATTAGAATATAATTTTACAAAATATTTACACGTGCAATAAAAAAGATGTTGGACGAAGTAGAAACAAACGTTCACCTTTACAAACCCTACTTACTTAAATACTGGTTATTATGTATTTAAGCTAGTCAATCAAAGCTGCCATATTATTTATTAAAACTAATATAGATTTAATACCGTAAGTAAAACAAAGTGATTATCATATTACTGTGTTAAGAAAGTTGGAGTCAATCGATAAGCATCCTTATTTTTCCTTAGATTGGTTTCTCGGTGACTTTCCTGTATGAAATATAGAGTGTCATCTTCTCATATCCAGTTACTCGTTTGTACAGATCGCTTTTCCGGCTGCTTACTGGAAATCATTATTGTAATCAGATACTTTATTACGCACTCGAATTTGATTTGTCTTTCTTATTCAAATGATTTTACAGAATCACCCACTGACGTACAATTTTCTAATACACAATAGCTGTATATAAAAGCTAATAACTAACCGCTGTACGTTCGACTGCTAAGTACATACTAGTAGTTTGTGCTAGAGACTATAGAATCAGACACATGGGCTGTGTCCGGTCAGGCGTTGGTGTTGCTGCGCTCTCGTTAAGAGGCCTATTACAATTCTTCATTCTGCGAGATTAGGTATTTCGAAGCGTCCCGACAACTCATTGAAGATCACACGTCCAAAATACTCGTACTGTGTTGACGCGACGACTAAGCGATTTTGATACTTTTCCCAAAATTGTTATATTTATATTTTTATGGAATATTTCGTTATTGCTAGATATATCGTATATGAAGAAACACATTATATGAAGATGATATTATAAATAGGACAGATGATATTGTTAAAAATAATGTTTATTAAATATTACCTAGTATGTTATTAAGCAAAAGACGGTTTTAGTTTTAAATTAAAAATAGGTCAGATTAGAAAAAAACTAGTTACCCATTATATAGGAGTATAAATCATCATAAAACAGAATCACCTATTTGCCGAATTTCCATCAAATCGATCCAATGGTTTTGGTGTGAAATAGCTTTAGAAATAATAGATAAAAGTAATATATAGAATAGAATAACTTTAGAAAAAATATGAAATTTAAAAAAAAACAAGTTTAAAAGTAGCAAAAAATAATTTTAGTTACGTGATCAAAACTGATAATCGCGCTATACACTGACGAACAACGGCACGATTACTGGATTCGATCGATGTTGGCGCGAAGAAATTCGACATAGGTCCGACTCTGAGGAGCGCTCAATCTCTAATGAATTCGGACGGCCTGTACATCGCATTTTGTAGTAATTTTGCAGTATGATTTATCGTTTTTATTAAAATAAGATAATAAATTCATGGTTACAAAATATAACATATTTATTCCTCATAAAGTGACATTTATTCTGGTATAATTTTTATTAATAAATACTATCGTAGATAGAAGATATTCACTTAAAGCGATTTTGGTAGTTTTTTTCATTTAGAATAAGATTTTTTTCTATATTAAATCAATAAAATATCAAAATTCCGAGGCCGCTACGATGACTATACAAGAGATAAAATCATCATTTTTTAATTTATGTAGAACAGTAGTTCAATCCAGGAGCTCAAAAAAGTGCCTTCCCGCATTTTATGAAAATCTTTCTCTACAATTTTGGGTTTTGTTAAAAAGTTAAGCAAAATTTACAAAAAGCGAGGCCGCTACGAACTATGTCAATAGCTATTCTGCATTATTCATTAAGTCAAAATTGTTAATGTATCTTTATTTCTGAGATCGAGAATGCCAAAATTGTTCATTTTACGCAAAAATCGCGTTCGAGATGTAATATGGCTCTTAATGGCCATCTATACAGAAGGTCCAGAGTTGATTCTATGAATATCTGTTACTATATCATATGTCTTTTTTTCTGTTTTTTCTACAATAATCAAAGTCGTAGTAAGGTAACCTTAATAAACCTGCGGAAAAATTCATAAGTATATGTGAAGTCAATCAATCCAAACTGGGCCAACGTGATTAACGTTCCGTAAACATAGTTTTCGATTTCTCGATTTCGAGATACCTTGCTGATCGGGCTAGTTGGTGTTTGGTTTTGTTTAAGTTATATTACAACATCCAAATGGACAACATACATTTACAGAAAGGAAGTGAAACAAGGAAGTATGGTGTCTGTTCACAACAAGCCTGTAGCAAGAGTGAGTTCATAGACCACACGCTACCAGGGAAGCAGCCAGCGGGCACGCCCCCGTAATATTCTGGTTCGCCCAGAGCTCCACAATTGAACGCTAAGGTTTATTTAATACCCTACTAAATATATAATTAGGCTGATGGAAGACGGTTGGCAGAGCCTTCAGCTGCTCCAGGCAGCATCGGTGCCGCCGGCGGCATCTGCGCCGTTAAATCCTCCATGATCCCTTAGTTCGGCAGCCTTCAGCATCGCCAAGATTACTCCCATTCATGATAAGGCTGGCGCCACTTTGGTTTCCCGCGCCTCTTCTAGCGCTTTTGGGCCCCTTTTATGGGGCTACGCTGCATCGCTTCCTCTCCTGAGCGGCGATCGCTCTCACGATTAGCCTATACAGTTCTTAGAAGTTAAGCGCAGGCTGAGTTTAGTCGGTAGGTCACGTGGCCGGGCCGCTCCGGTCGCGTGGAGTCCGACATAACTTCCGTGACACTGGCCGTTGCGGGGGTATCCTGGGCGTGTTTCATGCTCCTTGTGAGGATTCTCAGCCTTCCTCTCCTGAGGAAAAAAGAGACGATTGGAAAATAACAACAATATTAATGATTACATATAATTATCAAATATAATACTATTATATTATAAGTTTATATTTTTCAGTTTAATATAGCGCTGATTGATCAATGTTTATAGTTCACGTCAATGATGCTCTTACACTGAAACACCTGAATAAAGCATTTACCAAGGCGTGCGTCGAAAAGAACGCAAAAGCTGGATATTTACTTTGTTATTTCCCCTTTATTCTATTTCTATTTGTTCTCCATTGTTTGCATATTTAAATATGTGTCAGAGATTTCCCTTCGCCTGTAAAGAGGATGATAAAAGCCTGCAATGTCAACACAGTACACAAAGTAATCTCACAGTCTTATTCTTTTTTCCGCGCTCGTTTTCCTCGCGGAACAATTCGGCTATAGCAAAAGTTTGGAGTTTCCAAAATTGAATTGACTTATCTCGTACAAGTTTTAAATTATGCATTTATGGTGCGACCAGCCTCGTGACTTTTTAGTCGAAACGACAATAAGCTGTCAGCATATTATTTTTATGCTGTGTTACACATTAAGTCATGTTTTTATATTAACACTGTTTTGAAAAAAATTGAGATGTTATATATTTACAGGAAATTTATTTTAATTTAAAAACAATTTACCTGCTTAAGTATAATATTAGACATTTATTTAACTTTAAACTTAGCTTATAATTTAATTAAAAATAATTTAAATTAAGGTAAAGGTAGATTATGATAATTGTTTTCAATTACGAGTAAGAATGAATTTTTGATAATTAGATAGAGACTCGAATGTTGTGAATGCTGTTTTAATTTGTTTATATTTTCATGATCTATGTCCTCACTATTTTACAATATTTTTATTAAGATTCAAAATAAAGATCAAAATTTCAACCTAAAATCAACACTTTAATAAAATGTTTGTATCTCCATTCCATAAAGGTAAAAACTAAAACAGGACACATTTTTGTGTGCTTAATAGACACATTTCATACAGTGATGCTAATATAGTAGGATTATTATCAATAGCATTTTGATACTTTGATCTAAAGGAACACTAATAAACAAGAATTAAACGATATAAAAATATAAATCTAATTCATGCATATTTAAGTTCATTAGCAGAGGAAATGAGAAAATTTCGTCCGCATATTGAATTACCATCAAATTTGTCGCGTCGCAATTAATCACCAAATGCAAATGCTTAAAAATAACTCGACAATATCCAATTTAAGTTTAATTTCGAGGCACAAACTCGGTTTGGCGCCGGGGAGCTGCGGGCCGGGTGAGCCATGAGACGAACGGAATTGCAACCAACATTTTTATCCCTTTGTATCGTACTTGGGTTATTTAAGAGGATCCTATTAGTCTTTGTAATGTTGAAAATCGTTCTGATTGTCCGCTACTGAAACGCTCGATGCGGTCCATTCGCTTAGTTTAAAGGTAAATTTTCATTTTCAAAGTACTTTTCTTAACAAAACAATATGATTATTCAATTTATTCATAAATAAATACGTAATATGTTATAATAAAGATATATGTTAGATATAAGTAAAACTGATAAGTCATAATATTGTAAAGATGAAGAAAACCTAAATCCTAATATCTTATTACTTGCATTAAGGTAAGTATTATTCTTTATTATGAGAAAAATGAAGTCGAAAGACAACACAAAGAAAATGGCAAAAGACGATCAAAAGTAAATACTGATGAAAATTTTAATCCTGGGTAGAGAATGGCTTCTCAGATCATGTCCCATCTTACGCCACTGAGTTCAAAAGATAAATTCATTTCAATTTTATGTTCTTGTGAACAGTCATACGGTATCATTCCGTGAGCTGCAAAATTAATAAAAAATTTTCCAGGTAGGCAGGTTTATAGTATGTAATTAGTATTACCTAATATAAATCTAATCTGCGTTAAATTATTTTACAATGGTAGGACTTCGCTCGCGTGGCTGGTCACTCACTTACATATTTAATCATTTAAATATGAAATAAGAATCCAATATTTAGAGTAGGAAACAATAAAACGCTGAAGAGTTTATTTAATATGTAATGAATTTTCCGGAATTCCGGATTGAAAATTCCGGAATAAGCTTTTGATTATTTCAATGAATACAGGGTATCCTCGGTGCCAACATTTCCAGCGATGTCCAATTCCAAAGTCAGGTGACTCACGCCTCAACTCGACCTTATCATCTGGTCAAATTAGTGTTCAAAAAATTTGATATGTTTATCAGAGCCAAGTAATACATCTCTCACGTATCACTTGACAGAGACTACTACTATACAAGCCCTCATATAGAGCAACGCTGTCATCTGTGGGTGGAAGCACCTCGATACCAGCTTGGACCTTTTGACTCTGTTCAAAGACAAGCTGCGAAAATCGTTTACAATTCCAAACTCACAAGTAATATTTATCAATTAAGTCCAAAGAGATTCACAATGGGTCACGTTCTGAAAAATTGTTTGACATAATGCCACATTATATCATCGCGCTATTTGCCAACGTCAGGATGTTCATCCTCACACGCTGGAACCTAAATCGTTACGCACAGTGCAGTTTCAGAGGCATTTCCTCCCATGCACGCTCCGATTGTGAAATGATCTCCATGCTGAGGCGATCCCCAGGAGTACAGTATAAGGTTCTTGTAGAAGGCAGTAAATAGGTTTTAAAGGAGTCGATATTGCGCTAGTGATACGTTTGGTGTAGCAGGAGTCTATAACCTACAGTGACTATTTACCATTAGGCAGTCTGTATGTCCTCCCGCCACCTACGTGTTATAAAAAAATTTTGCCGATGATATGTAAATTATCAAAAAATTATACACAATATTCCATAGTTTTTACGAAAATACCGAAAAAACATAGACAATGTAAAATGGTATGGGATAAATCTAGCTGACAGTATGAAACTATTATATGAAATGTACTTAGCATTTAGTTGTTCTTCTGTTCCCTTACAATTATTTTTTTATTAACAATCTTTAGACGTATGGTTCAACTTTTTATTTCTTTAAGGAATATGAACTTATCATAAATGACACTCATATTTATTAGGTACCTAATTAGCATTTTTCAGAAATACCAATAACTTGCTATAATGTACTTTCATCATAAATCTCTAATATAGAGTTAGCAATACTAAATAAGAAGCTGGATTTTGTGATGCGTAATAAACCGTCGCATCTATATGTTACACGTGACTAGTGCGACGCGCTGCAGCGTTTCACATTTAAATATGAATATGTCTACATCGCTCGCGTGCTAATAATGTGCGATTTTTCCGCGCACCTGCTCGCCCGCTAACGATGTTCCCGGCTTCAGGAATCCGGTGCATGGTTCAAGATAGTTAATTAACATCATATTACACGCGTCTCGCACACTGGATAAACTGCACGTTGGATGTATATGGAAAGCTTTGCCATTGAAGTGTACACGACAGTGCATGAAATAGTCTGCCTCAATCTAACTTTTTGTGCATAAATGTGACTTACTATCTTTTGTTTGAAGCGTCGGTTGCGTTGTGGTCTCGTCACTGGTCTACGAATCGGATGATTCGGGGGGCCCGATGCCGATTTTGCCATGTGTTTTTCGTTTTTTGAATTTCATTTGTACATTTATCTGACGCTCCTACGGTTCAGTAAAACATTGTGACAACCTACGAAGAAGTTCAAAAATGTATGCAGTCCGTGCCACCAATCCGTGCTAGGCCAGCGTGGTTGACTAAGACCTAATCGCCCTGACATAGATAAAGTAGGCTCGTGCCCCTTGGTGGCGCGTATGTGGGCTATGATGGTAATTATCTTTTGTAAAGGCTTTTGAGCATAAATGTTGATAAAAATAACAATATTTAGGTCGACACTAAAGTTTTTTGTGGTAATTTCGTAATTAAATACCAACATTTATATTTACAAAATAATAGTAACCTTAAAATTTAGTCTAATAATGTAATCAATTATAAAAAGAACATTAAACACGTATATAGGACCCAGCAGTCTAGTAATCGCATATCACCCTACGGGTCACGAATTTGATTCCTGTATGGCACAGATATAATTTATTCCGGTTTGGACATATGTGATTCTATGTTTGCACCTGCACCCAAAAATTATATTATAATTTAAATTTCATTAAATTGAAAAACATTTACATAGCATTTTTCAACGAAATCTGTATTTGATAAAACAAAATAAAACAATGAGTTTAGATAACAAAGATTCAAATATTCATAGTATAAAAAAATAAGTAAAGTTTGGCAATTACGAATGAAAAATACATTTATCAAGATGATAGATATCTGATAAGTGTTCACCACAACCACAGTCACAGATTACAATTTCATCAAAGTTTTAATGACTTTTTAAAAAAATTGACAAAATTCAATCGGGAAATTTGATATAAAAATTTTAAACATCAAGTAGCCTAGCCCAAAGTATGCTCTGAAAGCTTGTGTTATGGGATCTAGGGTAGCGGATAGACATACATATACAAACATATTTGATATAAATATATATATTAACAGCCATGACTAAGGTACAAATGCTCGCATTCATCACACAAGCATTTGCCCCCACCGGGCCGGGCGTTCGAACCCGAGATCTTAGAGATGGCAACACCTTGAAACCGGTGTATTAACTATGGCTGTTTGACATGTTATTGAAAACAACATTTTATTGGATACACATGTTAGTCAATATATTATAACAATATCAAAAATGTATATATGTTCATTTTATTCAATTATCAAGGTGATTAAAAGTCTTTTTAAAATATTCAAGAAGTGTTTCAATCACTCGCTCTCTCTTTTAAGCAGGAAATATATAAACAATTATGTTTCCTTACCAATTCTCTGAAACGGTTCCATTAGTGAGATATCAAATAAAAAATGGCAATGTAATATTCAGCTATGATAAAATCGCTAATGTTTGATAACTGTTTACTACCGATGAAATGCTGAAGGTTGATAATAATCATAATCTGCGTATTCAAACTCTGAACACTATGTTCACACTGCCCTTATACATAAATAAATACTCTGTCACCAAAAGTGAAAAATGAAAATAAATCAAATACACCTACCTCGCTACATCAATAAAGTAATTCCAGCCAAAGGAAGCAAGAAGATAACCTACTTACTGATCCGGCGTATTCTATTTGCCTGTAATAATCGCGATGACAATCTTATATTACATAAAAGATTTGCCCTCTTTCGATCGAAATGCGATTTTCTCCCTTCCAAGTTATTGCCGGGTCGTCTCGAATTTTTTCGCTATTCAAAAAAGAGCGACACTACTATGCGAAATTTTTGAATGTATTCAAATGAATATGAAATTTTCGCGCCACAAAGAATGCATAATACCTCAGGCATAGAGAGGGGGACGATTGGGGTGTCTTTGCAAGTGAGCCGAGTGCTCAGGCGGTCAAAAGACGGAAAGGCTATCATAGCCGTGGGCTATCAGATAATAGGTAACTGTCATTAAATTATTTGTTCAAATAACCCTCTTCCCGAACACTGAAACGTCAATGTTTATATTGCTATCTACACCTTTCTTTTTTTTTTTAAATATATTTTTAAAAATATTAGTGCTTTAGCATTAGCCTACTTCTCTCGAACCAAATAAATATCTAGAAATAAATTCTAGGCTTGGGAACTCTCGTTGTAAAGCTATTTATGTGTGCCACACTTTATAACATGTTTTAACTCAAGTTTTGATTTTGCGATCGTCAGAATTTGTTAAGATTATATTTTACATCGAATAAAAAGAAATACATCGGTATAATTAATAAAATTATTGTACGAGCGAAGAATTTCTTTTTAAATAACTATTGAATGTAAAATAATCTTTTTAACTTTATAGAAAATTGCCAATAAAATTCAGGTCAAAATAATATAACAAATTTGGTGTGAAAATGATAAAGCTATCTTCAACATTAAACGAACGCTAACCAATTATTAAAATATACACCAATCAACGCATTCTGAACACAACCCCATAACTCGAACTAACATAAATGACATTTTAATCTACCGGCTGCCAAATCCCAACCGTATCAAAACATACGTGACATCAATTACTAGTCTCAAAGTCTATTGTGTATAATTGAATTAGGCCCTTCGTCAAACAGCCGCTCATCGAATTGTGATAATATGGGTACACACTGAACAATCCGCTAAGACTAATCAAACAAAACTGGGCCGCTGAGTTCGGGCTATTATGACAGTATCGTTTCGTATGTAATGTATTTATACAAGCGTGGTGTGACAAGGCAGCGAGATAACGCTAAACAGAGAATTCGGCGTCTCGTTCGTAGTATTAGGCTCGGGAATAAGTTTGTTCATTACAAGTGGGAACAATGGCCATAGGCTCGACGGCAGCGGAGGAAACGTGCGCCGACGCCGGTACAATAGCGCGCCCGTCTTATCACGCCGGAACGCGTCGGCCGCCGCGCGCTGCCGCCGCCGCCGCCGCCCGCCTCGCCCTGCTACACCTCACCCACTTGACGTATGAGAACTGAATAAATGGGAAAACTTTTAGCGGCTCCCGTTATGGGAGAGCGAACAATTGGTCATCTGCTAAGCGTGGAAGATGTTGCTTAAATGCGTTAATCGAGCCCTACAGTTTGACAGGAGGTACGTATAGTTAGATTAATTGTTACTGACCCCAATTTAGGGTAGTTGCAGTAATAATTAATGACTCATCATGTTATAAATGCTTTCTGATGATTTTTTATATAATATATGTTCGTGGTTGATTATAGTAAATATATATTTAATATCAAAAAATACAATATAAGAATAGTTATTATTCATACCTATCTCTCATGTTTTGTAAGCTTTAATATATTTTCTGATTAATTTATGAAATTTAGTCCTTGTTTTTTGATGTATTTTTGTGCACTATATAATGAAAATTAATATCATTAGATATTATCTAAGTGAATTACGAATAAAATTTAAAATCTTATAATGTTGTATTATAAGTATTTCGATCAATTCGCAATATCAAATTCAATTCAATGGAACTAGCAATTAATATTATGAATTATCTAATGGTAGTTGATGAAATGTCTGATGGCAATAACGCATGGAAAATTTAATTTAACGCATGGAAAATTAAAATTTAATTTTTTCGCTACCAATAAAATACGTGTTTTTGTTTTCGAAGAACACTGCCATAGCGTTTGTTTGCAAAACGAGGCCATTCAGTAATAACCTAATTGCTCCCATTTCTTAATTAAGTAAACAAACATTTTTGTAAAACATTTTTTGAAAATCGTACTTAGTATGTGTGTATGTATTCTAAATACTTGTATTATGAGTATATGAACACTCCGATATGGATTATTTAAAAAGAGATAGTTTAACTGTTATTAAAAAAATATAAAGAAAATGAAGAAGAATAAATGTTAGAATATATTTTATCTATATATTTCAATTTTTGCGTACATTAATCGAGGGAATTTGGTAAATTTAAAATTGAATGTATTTATTAACTTGAAAATTAATTCTGTTTTTCCTAGAATTATAAAATTTATCAGATATAATTTTCAAAAATAATTTCTTGTATCCTAACAATTATGTAATTTTTTAGTTTGTCTATTGAAATATTTGTGAAAAATTGTACTGTTTATTTTATAGTGGTTAAATATATTAAAAAATGTTACTATAACAGCAGAGCAAATCACAATTATGTACTACATACAAATCATTTTATTGGTAAATATATAGTGGTAATAATAAAGTGCTCCACTTCGTGTTATAGATAAGAAGCACGCGCCATGGTGATTCCTGTGCAACATTCTTTGGATCAAGCTATGAATATGAAGAATCCGCACATAATTCGGGTTTCGGGACAATGTAACCGTGTCAGTTTGGTTCGTTGTCGACGAAACCTGCAAAGTGTGCGGTGTAGTGCGTCTGAAGCTTCGCGACTATTCTACCAGACTCGTAGCTGCAACGAAGATATTAATTGCACGAAGAATTTACGTTATTTGTATTTTATGGCATATACTTATAATTAGTTTAAAAATCATAATCTATTTAATTTTAAATAAATACGTATTTTTATTTAAATCATTCAAGCGGGTTACACACGTTTATTTACACATTGAACGTTTTATAATATTTTCTTCCATGGGAAATGTGGAATCAACGATTTTCGAAAACTAATTATTGGTCGGTACTGTTAATTCACAAGAATAAGAATAGCGACAAAATATTCGCATACTATTTCACCAGATATGTAACAACGTCTGATATTTCAATGAGCTCACACGATGTTTTTTACAATATACATAAATATATGTATATTGTAAAAGTTTAATAATTTTCTTAAAAAAATGTTGCTTTTCGAGGTACAGATACATGCAGTACATTTTAAATAAACAAACAAAGCAATTGAGTAACAGGTTTTTTATTAATCTGTGTGTGAAGACAAGAGCTATAAGCTAAGCAATAAAGAAGTAGCAGTGAAGTTGTTAGTATTACTTTTACTAATATTTTTATAATTATATCATTAAATTATCTTTAATCATAGCAATAACTACAATTATTACATCTAACATTATTCCTAATCTAATATTATACTCTATTATTCCCCTTCCACGTCTCATGTATTCTTTTATATTTATTAAATTGTATAATCAAACGTGAAAATCTTCTAAAATGGTATAAAATCTATACTTACTAATATTATGAAGCTGAAACGATGAACGAAAGACAACTGACGAAGCAAATTTATAAGGCGAATATGATGGGTCAGTTGGTCGGAGACGACCTAAACGAATACTTGACCAAATAGGTGATATATTGAAAGAAGGTCATGTCAAGAGTACCCGTAACCGACGAGCATAAATGTATTAATGGATGTCGACGAAGCTAGGGAAGTATGTTTGGATCGTAGCAGGAGAAAAACTGTGAATATCTACCTACACCCATGGGAAAGAGGCGAGAGTATATGTTATATTATGTTATGTTTAAAAAGTTTGTTTAGTTGAACGCATTAATCTATTAGTTGAAATTGAAAACTAATGTTTGGGTTTGTTAATGATTGACTTTTTATCGAGCAAGGAAGTTATATGTACTATCGGGGTCTCTCGCGCCTTACCACTTTTTAGAAATATTCGTGTGCAAGCGGCTCGCACCGGGCACGACTACGCGATCCGTAGCTATCCCTGATTGGCTACGTATTTTACTACGATTTACTACGACCATTCATTATACCAAAAGAGATTTCAAACAAACGATTTTGAAATCTCTTTTGTAATACCCTTTCCATAGAGATATTTTTTTTAATATCGCTCGCTTATCGCTATCTCGCTTGCATGTTTCCGCGCGAGCACAATTGTTGAATGAACGGAAGGCGTGACTTGTAGCCATAGCATCGTGCAGTGTGCAAGCGACTAACGCTCTAGGACTGGTAAGGCGCCAGTGTCCCCGATAGTACATAACATCACACCAGTCGTATTAGGTCCTTCCTACCTATTGATATTGCCGTTACACACTAATCTTCTCTAAAAATGGAAAATACAGCTTGGCAAAGAAGAGTAGAAAAGGAACTAATTTGACCACAGACTAGGTTTGTTCTGTTTTCTTTGTTTTGTGAATCTTGTTTTTTTAACATGTATTGTGCATTAGTGTTTTCGTTTTTACTAAATTGTTACTACTCGTAGTGAGAACGTTTATTTCAACTAATTACCTAGTCTATTGGCTCACAAACGCCCCCATTTTTATCTACATTTTTTTGCCAAGCTGTATATTAAATGAATTTAGATTAGTGTATACTCTGTTAATTCTATAGATTAATGTACAATTTGTTTTCATAACTTTAAAGAAACACGTTGCGAATGCGTTTTTCTTGTAGGTTCTATTTATGTGTTTTTTTGTGAAAACGTAACGATGGTGTGAAAAATGGTTTTTATGAGTATTTTAATTATTATTATAATTAAAATATTAATATTTCTTACACTCACACCAATTAGCTTACCCCAAAGTAAGCTCTGTAAAGCTTGTGTCATGGGATTTAGAGTAACGGATAGACATACATCTATACATATAATAAGACAGTAAAAATATTTTGTCTGTACATTTAGTATTTTTGACTGAAATGGATAGAGGGGCACTTAAATAGATTATTAGAAAGCAAAATAGAAAGAAAAAAAATTTTTTTGGAATTTTTTGTCTGTCTGTCTGTCTGTATGTTTGTTCACGTTTATCTCCGAAAGTACTGAACCGATTTGCTTGAAACTTTCACTATTTGCTTTGTTTTAACTCAGAATAATATCTAAACTTTGTTTCATCAAAATCGGTTCATTAAAAAAAAAGTTATCGTCATTTTAATGAACTCAAGGCATGATAATATTGCGAATTATAATGTTTGTTACTCTTTCACGTAAAAACTACTGAATGGATTTGAATGAAACTTTACCACAATACAGCTTATACATCAGAATAACACATAGGCTACAATTTTTGAGGTTTCTAATGTGAGGTCGTAAAAAAAACACATTTTTTGCGCTTACATTGCAAACGCTGACTGAATCCTACAAGATAGATCAAAACAACTTACTTATTACTAGACTAGACGGGACGAACCTGAAGTCCACGCGAACGAAGTCGCGGGCAAAAGCTAGTATATTATAAATATATAATTATCTTTCATAGAAATGTTTATTAACAACCATGATCATCCCATCTGCCCCCACCGGGACCTCAGAACCTTGAAACGAGTGTACTAACCATTCGGCTACGGAGGTCATCACACCATTAAAGTGAAAGGAAGAAATTTAACGATTGGACTACGCCGGGTATAAGAGCCGCAAAGAGTTGTATGATTTGTATGGATTAAAAGCGACATCAACTGATGTCGTGTTCATAAATTACGTTAGATAATATTCTAAAACATGGAAAAATATATGTACAATTGCAAAAGTTATGTATATAGCTAGCAAAAATTGTTTATCTACGAATAAAATTAAAACACTTAGAATATCAATAAAGTAAATGCAAGAGTAGTGCATATTATTAATCTGATAGTAGCGTAGTTAATGCTTTCTTCGCCAATATTTCTTTTCCTGCATACCTATGCCGTCTTAACTCATGCCCCAGCGTGATTGTCACTATCGTAGTGTGGAATGTGGAGTGAAGCAGTATAACTCTCTGTTTTAGTTGCATTGATGCTAATATTATATAAAAGCTACTAAATTGATTAGTAATAAAAAATATTATCTTTGGGTCATATCGATCCACATAATAAAATCAGTAACAAAGGAACTCGCTCCACAACATGCATTCATCCCAACTGATATTATAAATGCGAAAGTAACTCTGTCTGTCTGTTACGCTTTCCCGCTTAAACCTCGCAACCGATTTCGATGAAAATTGTTACAGACAATCTTTAGACCCTGAGACAGAACATAGGCTTTTTATTTCGAAAAAAAGGGAAGAAGGGGTTGAAATAGAGGTTGAAAGTTTGTATGGGATTTTATATATAAACACTTGATAAGAAATCATTAAACATTTGTTCTAGCATATTTGAAATTCCGACCAGCTAGGGGGTGAAATAAGGGTTGAAAGTTAGTATACCAAGATTGACAAAAACTAATTTCACGCGGGCGAAGCCGCGGGCGGAAGCTTGTTTTTAATAAATGTATTGATGAAGGTGGCTTCCCAGATCTAATGAAAAATAGCAAATAGTTATATAAAGGCTTAAATAATTCTAAAGATAAAAATAACCCTTCACTTTAGGTAAATGCTTAGTGCAGGTAAAAATGGAATATGTCTATTTCCTATTTTATCTTCACCAAGCAAAATTTTTATACAAATTAATTCGAAGCAACTTTATCAGATTACTTCACACATCTAATATACTTTTACATAATTTGTTTTTACTAAGGGCCGTTGCAGTACTGATTCAAACACATTTTTACTTTTTTTTACAGTAAACAGAATGTAATCGTATATTCTGTAATCTCTTCAAGGCTTTCAACTGCGTTAGTCATGAGGTACCTGTACATTAACTCAAGCAATATGGCCTCTTTACGAAAACGATTTCTGTTATTGAATCTTAATTATCTAACAGGATTCAACAGTTGTCGTTAACAGAACTCAGTATGATAGGCCACTTCTTTTTTTGTTTTTTTTTTGTTCCCCTGAGGAAAATGCATTAAATTGCATACCCCGGCTGTGGCAAGCCGGCGGTTATGTGGGGCTCTCCTCCCCAGAAGGGGGAGGCCTATCCACTAAAAACCTCAGGAATGGGCTCCCTTAGGCATGTAGGGAGCCCCCGGAAACACTAAGCTACTTCCGGGAACATGATAGGCCACCTATAATTATGGAGTACGTCCGGGATCGATATTTATTTATTTATAAAGGGAAAACGAACAGTTACAATTTGTAAAGTATAGTTTAATTTGCTTTTCTGTGCCTGACAATACTACAACCCACAACATTATCCACGGATTAACTAAAAAAAACACAAAAACGCACACACATGTCCACCCAAATTATTTTATCCAATTACAAAATACTATTAATTACATAAATATAATTAATTAGGTTTTATTGTGTAAATTATCATATAATATGTTTAACAATTTATTTTAAAGTTATTTTTTGACATATTAAAAGCATCTATAGATCCGAACACAATAACATTTAAAGATGCTATTTAGAGAACAACGAAGTCCAGTGTTTGTACGACAAACACTGGTAGCAAATAAATTTTCAACACGGACCTTACCCTTAGAAGCGGATCACGGATCTGTGTAATAAACTTTACTAGTTAGGTCCATGCAGTCAAATTTAATATCAATAATTGCGTACAAAATATTCATCTCCAGGTATCTACGTCTGTTCTCCAGAGTCTACATTTTATATTTTTAAAGGAACTGCGAATAGGATAAATTTTACTTACAACAACTGAGTAAGAGTTTTCTTTGAAAGCATAATTTACGCGATATGCCGACTTTTTGGACGGGAGTTATTACACTAAGCAAATCACATATTATTGTGCAGCAGTAACTAATTTTTATCACCATAACGCAATATAATTTTATTTATGTGATATTTTGTAGAGAGGAAAATAATTAATAGTTTTCTGAATTCAGCTTAAATATTGGTGAAAACATTCAAAATCAAAATGAAAATAATCTTTGTTCGACACATAGTTGTACAGGCATTTATGAACATCAAAACAGATTAAGAAAAACCTTGTACGTGCAAACAAATAAGGAAAATATTTTCGACTGTACACCTGTTTGTAAATTGGGAAGCCTCTCCCAGGTAGAGTACAACAGGTCGAAACTTTGCAGATCTATTTTTATCTTCTCTCTAAATTTTTTTAACAATATTATTACAATACATAAATTTGGACAATACATATTACATATATGTATGTACACTTATGTAAATGTGTATATACACATTACATGTTATAATGACGATGGGGAGTGGTGAAGCCAATTGGCTTGATTTGATTACCCCCCGAAAATAAAAAAAGAGGAGAATGTACGTTTAAAAATTATAAATCAGAAGGTAAACGAGGAATGTGAAAATCGCAGGAAAAGTGAGGAGATTCGTATAGAAATCAATCAACTATCGTGTGATGATAATTTTCACTTGATTTCACTAAAACTTTCAATTTCTCACATGTAAATATGAAAAAACGAAGAACGATAAATTTTTATATAGTACGGCAACTAATTGTAAATAAAAAATGTTATGGGAATCAGTCATGTATTTTTGTCCGTGTTATATCAGATATTCCAAAAGGAAGACTATATTTTCTGCCGTAAAAAATATATTATCCCTATATTGTTTTTTTAATTTATTAATCGCATAAAATCATCAATTCAAAAATACAGCACAAATAACATATCGTTCAAAAAATAATTCTTTTATTTAAATTTACTGTTGTTAGATGTAACATTTTGCTTAGAACCCATTTCCGGAGGTAGCTTATATATAAGTCGAAGAAACAGGAAAGCAGTCGTTCGTTCGCCGTAGGTACTGTTCATGCCGACCATCGTACGTAACGTTAGTTCATTCAGTGTACATACGGGGTGTTGACGTTTTATCTCGTCTTCGTATTTTCCATTAAAAATTTTATTTGAGTAGCAAATATTTCAATTGGATTACTATCGGCTTAATTTTACAATGATAAAAGTCCATAATCATTGTCGTTAAGTTGCTACTTAATGTTAGGGAATACTAACTTACGAAGAATTTGACCTTGAATATCAAAAATATTTTTCAAATATGTACTATAGGTACGACCGCAACTACTTAGTCCGTATTGGATATATGATTCTGCTAGGGAACTATACACATTATCTTAATCTTAAATGGTATACGATCTCTTAAAATAATTAATTTGGCTATATATTTTCGAAGCTTATCACATATATATTCTACTAGCTGTGCCAGCGACTTCGTCCGCGTGGAATAGTTATTTTGAGCATCATATTTATCTTTGCAAACAACCAGCTCAGCTGTTACCCGATCTTGACAACGCGACATATCCAAATTTGATCACCATAAAAACGATTCTAGTGAGTTAACATTATACTGTCGCAGACATTTTTTTAGGTCATTTTAAGAGGAATAATTCTTTCCTACATATTTTTTTGGTATCTAGAACCGTTATGGCAGCGCACGCAACGGAAGCCCTCAAAGATGAATAATTTTCCCCGTTTTTTCCACATTTTCCATTATTTCTTCGCTCCTATTAGTCGCAGCGTGATGTTATGTAGCCTAAAGCCTTCCTCGATTAATGGACTATTCATTAAAAAAATATTTTTTTCAATTCGAACCAGGAGTTCCAGAGATTAACGCGTTCAAACGAACAAACAAACAAACTCTTCAGCTTTATAATATTAGTACAGATTAGTATAGATATGTGGGCTCCAGTTCATCCTGCTATCAATAAAATTAATCCATGATATTTATGATGATCAAAGTTTTGTATCAGTTGCTATATGCGGAATGTTTAAGGTACGGTGATTTAATATGTAGTAGTTTAGTCTTATCTGCGATCAACTGTAAGCCCCCGTCGTAACATCATTTTAAGGGCAAATTAAAATCGGCTTGCAAACGTTCGCTGGCTTGTTGTGGGTCTTTATCACAAGCTATTAAACATTTATCATCAGCAAACTGATAACAAGTGCAAGACTTCAGACAGTTCGGCATAGAAATCTGTTAGAGAAATCTGTATTATAACCGTTTTATAGTTACTATACGTGTCTTTGACTTTAACTGTAAACTTACGCTTATGTAGATAGTTTTTACTCCACGTACGCCAGATTGTTCAAGTTTGTTAATCAACTCTTTATTATTTAACGTGTCGAATGCCCGGGAAGAATCGATAAACAATCCCAGTGCGTGCTTCCGGTCATTTAGGTAATTATTGACTTCATCAGTAAATTTTGATAATCTTATTGTTTTGAAATTCTTACCCACTTGAAACCCGTACGTTATAAATTCAAGTTTCTTGTAAAAACTATGTATTTCCTGGCTGAGGTATTTTTCGACAGTTTTGTTAATAGTTTTGATAATAATGTTATGGGACGATAATTTATGAAATTATTCTAGTCACCTTTTTTGTAAATAGCTCTAGCACATCCTACTTTCAATTCATCAGGATATTCACCACGTGATACTACACTTGCGTTAATAAGATTAGCAATTGCAACTGAAACCTCTTTAGCTACCATTTTTATTTCGTACATTTTAATGCTATCAATACCTTGGGATTTATTTTAATTTAATTTGTTTATAATTTTATGTACACTAGCACGCGTAGCTTTTGTAAATAACATACTTTTATATATTTCATTATAAGTTCAACAATCAAGAAGCTTTATACTGCAGTAAGGAACGATGTCCTTCACCGTCCTTTCAGTCTAATTGCAAATTTATTTGTAATATTTTTTATAGTAAATTCTTACGCCTCAAAAAGTTTCATAATTACGAAATCGATAGCTGATGTACCTCTTCCCAATATTTCATTCAATATCTTATAAACCTTACCTGGTAATTTTGAAATTTTTATTATTAATATTGACATAATAATAACTCCACCACCTCGTCTTCCATTCCGTAGTCGCATGTACATATTATACCCGGATATATTGTACAGTGATATTATATTATTTAAAATACCTACCTCTGTTACTACAATGATATCGATGGGGAATGAGCAACAACTAATCAGTAGTAATAGATTTGTTTAGTGAGGGCTGCCCTGATATAGATGCAATGTTCGACTTCTTCTTACGAAGCATGAGGCAGCATATCTCCTACGTTCAAACATTTTTCTTTACCCACTGCTAATGGATTGATGTATTGTTCTGCAATCAGAATCCGTCCAAGCTTAGCTTTAAATCCCGACAATTTTAAAAGGTTTGTACATCGTGTTGATTCAGTTCTAATCTAACTTTGATGCTAAAGTCTGGATGAAATGTTAGACATTTTTAGAGATAATATCAGGTATTCCAGCGATCTCGACTGAAGTGGACAGTGACTTCTGCTCAGAAACTCTCAGTCCCTGCTCCAGTACTGCAAGTCTTAACTCAAGATTTTTGTTCTTGTTTGTTAGTTTTTCAAGTTAAGTTAGGCAATCTCTTGGTTCCTCATAGATTGCTCCATTGTAGTAATTTGGTTACTCAGAAACTCCAGTGAGGTTTCCAGTTGCGATAACTCTTTTCTAAAGGTCTTTTTTAATTCCAGCTAATGTCCAGTACGAGTTTCTTTATATCTAACCGTTGCAGAGTAGTGAAAGCTCCATCATCAGAATCATTGTTACAATCGGCATCGTCTCGAATCACGAAAAATGACCTGTGCCATAGATGAGGGTGTAAACTAAATTTTTTAAGGTAAATTAATGACAAACTGAATTAATCAGATAATCCCACATTGCACCAATGGATCGTCACCAACCATGGTGCCTCGTTATTTAGATTACATGGTGCACCGTGAACAGATGAGGTTCGGAACGCCTTACACCTCTTAAGTTATAAAGAGTAATCAAGTTTATTAAAATTAACAACGGTTAAGTTTGTATAAGAATTTTAATTTTTTACTTGAAATCTCCGAATTCCACAGAGTTGAGGCGATATTGCAAATATTGCTGAAATTTATTATGAAGATAGAGTTAGAACGGCTATGTCGACATTTAACAGAATAGTTGAAAATTTATTAAAGTATTAAAAAAATCTAATATATTTGAAATATGTCATCTAATGTGGAAATTACACTGAAAATCCTTTGATGTATAATGGTAACAAAGTACAATGAAGAAACTTCCCCAAATCAAAATGTATAAAAATTATGTGCAATGCTTCAAGAGATCTTAAATACATAGTTTGTCGCTAATGTCGATAGATTGCAATATGCAAGAAAACAAACAGAAGATGTGGTAAACTATTTTGCTCAACTAAATCTAGAATGGTCCCTCTTCAATAAGGATCGATATTGTATAACGACTAATCGTGGTTAAGTAACCACGATTAGTCGTTATACTAAGTAGTATGGATTACATTATAGTATATTCGCTATATCTAATATAACTTCAAAGATATAAAAATTAAGCTTATCTGGTCTATGTTCTCTTTTATGGTATATCTACTATTTAATCTGGTCATTAGGACCCCATTATCAAAATGTGCCCAGGGCCTCTTATCGGTGTAAGACGGCACTGATAAGCGTATGTATCTACAGATACTAAGATCTAAGGTATTTGTGTATCTGTGGTCATAACTTACATGTCCCTTTCACTTTAAACTAGAATAGCCAACATAGTGTAGGGTAGTGTTGCACCCTTGAATTACTTAGTTTTCATAGGGCTTCGTACAATAAAGATATCCGTCATTTCACCAGGTTGTTTATTAATAAAGAATTCACGTTATAATAGCGAATCGGTCAAAATTGCCAATTAATATCTGTGATATATCATCTCGTCTATAGTAGAGATAGAGTCCCTTATTAGTACATGTTTGACCTGGTATTTTATATAAATAGATGTATAAATATGGAAAAATGCGAAAAAAAAATTAGACTCAAGTGAGGATCGAATGTTCAAGAAAATCGTAACTAAAATATCCTTCTCAATCGCCACAAAAACCACAATGTACAATTCAAATTTATGCCATCGAAGAAAGTTTACGGTATTCAGTAACTTCTACAAACAAAATTTTGTGTACACTATGTAGTACTAGTACATGAATTTATTTCTTCACAGGTATACAGATATTTGATACAGTTTTCATAGTAAAATATACACAATCATCAATCAGGAAATACGAGCAGATGTGCTGGAAAGAGTACAAAACGAAATATTAAGTTTCCGTTAAACTGTCAATGGAATCAATTTAAAAATGAAATCACGTCGCGAGTATTTTAGTTTATTTTTGAATATGCTGCTACTTTTTTTTAATTTGACAGGTGAACGAACACGCCTTGCCCCGTCCATTGTGCCGAGACAGTATCGAAATTGAACGAACGCCAGTCCATTTGGCGGTGAATATGAGAGACAATAACCGCCTAGCCATTTCAATCTCTCTCTCGAAAATCAAAATCATTTTTCCACGATTTCACTACATACGATCCCAGCCCATGCCGACTCCCGTCCGAGAATCAACGTTGATATGTAACGTGATAAGTTAATTATACATCCTATATTGAACATTTTATTTCGGTTTAGATATTTATTATTAAGGAATAGTTAATAATGGATGTAACAGTATATTATAGTAGAATATAGATGGGGCTATGACTGTGGGGGACGGGACCATCTGTTTCCACAACACGGAGAAAAGACACCTTCTCCTAACCGAGAATGTTACTTGTAAATAGATAATGTATAAGGAAATAAAAAAAAAATACTAACAGAAAAAAATTTATTTCATCTAACTAAAAAAAATAAAAAATAAAAAAACATTTTATTTTCATGACTTTCCCGATGCATGAACATTTCCAAAGTTGTAATGGGTTATCTACATTACATAGATATGATATCTTTATTATATTATATGACTCAAGTTTTAGTAGACTTAAGAATCCTAAAGATGTTGTTATTATCATAAACTAGTACCATACGTCGGTAGCAACCGGTGAAAGAATACTAAAAGCATAAAATAACATACTTATTTTAAAATCGGAATATATGACATTCATTCGACGTATGAAGCATTTTTTATTGCGCACCGTACCTAACAATTGACAATGACTATTAGCCAGGCGTTTTTGAGACTCTCCTCGTAAGGCATACACACTAAAACCTGACGATGTCACTTTTGGGGAAATTTCTCTGTTTTACAATACAATACAATCGTTTATTGCCAAACCATAATGTTGTACATAGGATGTTACACAAAATTAGACCAATGTTATGGACCCTGTCGGGTACGCAATATATAATTTAGGAGAGAGGAAGTATAACAATTAATATTTTATTCATTAAATAATATAATATTACAAAATTCAAATAATTATGTTTAATTGCTAATATATGTATTATCATTAAAATATTCATTAGTATTATAATAACATTTATTAATAAGAAATTGTTTTAATTTATTTATAAATATTGTGTCACTAGTTTCATTTTTTAATGTATTAGGTAACTTATTGTATATTTTTATGGAAGAGCTGAAGGTGCCTAGGGATTTTATTTTTAATCGGGAAGTTGGCAGTACTAATTTATTTTTATGTCGTAATGAGTATCTACATGGTATATCTTCTCGCTTTGTGTAAAATTCTTTATGTTTTCGAACAAACTTACACATCTCTAAAATATATAAACTTGGTAAGGTTAGAATTTTATATTTAAGGAAATACGGTCTGCAACTATCTGTTTGTTCTATATTTGCAATTATTCGTATCAACTTTTTCTGCAGAATAAAAAGCGAGTTTGCGTCCGTGCTGTTACCCCACAGAATGACACCGTAGCTCAACCATGCGTGCGCATACGCATAATATATAGTGATTGCCGTGTCTATGTTTGTAGTCTTCTTTATTTCCCGTAGAGCATATGAGAAACTGGAAATTTTATTTTTTACTCTCTGGACATGCGTTTTCCAATTTAAGTGGGTATCTATTCTATGTCTATACCAAGCAATCTAAATTCTTTTACAGTTTCTAGGGTTGTACCATTGTAACTAAAATGTAAGTTTAATGCAGGTTTTTGGTAAGGGTGAAAAGTTATTAGTTTTGTTTTAGGAAAATTGATTTTGAGATTATGATCAGTTAACCAGCTCGATGTTTTAGATAAGAGCAATTCGAGTGTTTTGTTTAGATCATTATTATTTTGGCATGAAGTTAGTATGGAAACATCATCAGCAAATAATACGCAAGTATCCTCTATAGTTTTTGGCAGGTCATTGATGTAAATCAAGAACAACAGACATCCAACAACGCTGCCTTGAGGTATTGATGCATTTACCACTTTACAGTCAGAGCGTACATGTGATGTGATAGTGAGCGTACAGATAGCCTTCTCGAAAATTTTCGAGGCAGTCGGAAGTAGAGCTATTGGGCGATAATTATTTTGTTCGTATTTATCATTTTTTTTGTAAACAGGTTTGATTATTGTTCTCTTTAGCTGTGATGGAAAAATGCCTTCATCAAACGACTGGTTTATTAATATAGTAAACGGTACAGTCAATTAGTCTGCACACTCTCTAATTAGATGAGGTCGAAGTTCATCTATCCCGCAGCTTCTTTTATTCTTTAAGCGTTTTATAACTTTATTCACCTCATGACAATCAACAGGGCTAAGATACATAGTGTTTTCAGTCGGTTTGAGTACAGGGCGTCCGCGAACGGCGCCGTTTGCACCGCTGTCTCCCGGTTCACCAATCGAGGCGAAAAAGCTATTAACCGAATTAGCTACCTGTTTTTAGCCTCTAGGTCTGCCTTACTGTGATCTATTCTATGATGTTATATGTTATGAAATATGTTAACCTAAATATATGAACCATAATGAATATATGTTAACCTCTCTGTATCACTTATGTAAAGCTTCTAATATAATTATGATAATTACATATAATAATGTCTGCACTTTACCTTATATTCACATTCATCGTGCCCGACTGTGTCAACCTTTCTACAATTAAATATTTCTTTGTATTTCTTTTTAAATAATTCTTCTTTTGTTCTGTTTTTAACGTTCAATAGCAAAACATATATTTGCCATGAAATACGTTTTATTTTATAATATAAACAGGAAAAGTTGTAAATATTTACAAGCCTGTTATAATTACAAATTTCACAGAAGCTTTACAATCTTGTTGTAGCATAAATCACAATATTTTCGTTGTATAATTTCCACTTTTGGCATTCCATGTATACGTGCGTTTGTAATTTACATTTCTCTATACTATCCACTGCATATTTTTAATTATTTTAACATGTTTGTATTAAATAAACATAAAGAGAATCATATCATATTTACTACCGCCGACCCGATTTCCTGTATCGTGCGTCACGGAGGGGACTTGCTTTCCTTCCCCACCATCTTAATGGTTGGCGGCTGTCCTCCACAGTGCGGTTTTCGCGTACGTTTCTCCCGCGAACGACAAAGTTATGGAACCAACTTTCGGCCGCGGTATTTCCGAACAGTTACGACATGGGAAGCTTCAAAAAAGAGCGTATACATTCATGAAAGGCCGGCAACGCGCTGATGATACCTCTGGTGTTGTTTGTGCTATGGGCGGTGGTGATCACTTACCATCAGGTGACCCGTTGGCTCGTTTGCTTGCTATAATATAAAAAAATATATATATATTTGATAATTCATTTACAACGTTAACAGCCACGTTATTACGAAAAGTTTTCCCGAGGAATTGTTCGAATTGATTCCTACCGCCAGTTTCCGCCACCGTTCCACACGACAAAACGTTCACACTCAACACGTCAAGGGTTTGCAGTCGAAAACAGTATGTTTTTCCCGAAACTACTTGGCTCACACTACTAAGCTATGGAATAAATAAACCTTTTAAAACAAACCTTTTAAAAGAATATATTACTATTTCAAAAGCCGGCAACGCACTTATAATTCTTCTGGTGTAGCGAGTATCTATGGGTGGCAGTAATCGCTTACTGTCAAGTGATCAATTTACTTGTTTATCTCCATATAATATAAAAGTAATAGCACTGAAAGGAAGGCTCTCCAGGAAAGCAGACTAGGACTGCCTGCTATTGTTGCTGCTTTTGCCTCAACTTGCTGTGTTATTATACATACTACCTACCTATAGCTGCTGCTGCTTATCTGCAATTGCCTGCTGCTACTATTGCATGCCTGTGACTTTCTGCTGCCTACCTATTCCTATACTTGCTGCCTACACACTGATCGCTTACCGGCCTACCGGCCTACCTTTGTAAATAAATAAGTTTAGTTTTAGGTATTTTAAGTTTACAGATACAGATTATACTTTTGTCTGTCTGGTCTTATACCTGCTAATACTTTTACAATTAAATTTAAATTTGAATTTAGAATCTGTCATTCTTGTATGAATGTTCATTACGTTATCACATTTTCCCGCCAATTGATTGTCAAATATTTTTGTAATATAAATATTGAGCGGGACGATAAGAAACGATAAAAAGACTGCATTACACAATGTACTCGTAACTATGAAGCCAAATACAAGTTTTGAAACATTCCGCTTGGTATTGGAGGAATGTTTGGGTACCAGACTTTTGTTAGATGCAATGAAACCTTCTCTGTTTGTGACAAATTTGGCCATCCACGCATTGTTCATAGAAAAAAGGTGATCAAAACAGGATGAAAGAATACGAAAATTTGTTGAAGTTGGAAAGTTGAAGATCGAACATAAAACCATGTAGTGTATTTTAAAAGATAACTTAAGACAAATAGGGTGACAAATCAAAACATATCAACTTAAGCGGCATGCAGATGTAATAATAGAACTTGTATTTGCCGATAAGAATTTTTTTACAAATGAGGAATATTATACTAAGAACCATATTTATATTCAAGACATAGAATAGAAGCTTCTCGATTAACAGAGTACAACGTGAACATTATCGGACTTCAGTATGGTTTGGTGGGGTGTAGCTTTTAAAAAAGAGCCTTAATTGTATAAAAATGGTATCAAAATATATCAAGATACAATTGAATAAAAGATGGTTAAGCTCCTCAACAACAACATGGTCCAAAACCAAAAATGTTCCTTTCATCAAGACTAGATCATAAAGCTCGATCTACCCAAGCTTGGTTAGAAACTATCGTTCCAAACTTTATAGACCTGAAGACTAGCCACCATCTAGTCCCCATCCTAACCCTCTCGATTATGATTTATGAACAGTTTCAAAAAGTAAAAGTAAAGTGTTATTTGGACCCCTAAAACAATCCAGAATATTGGTTTGAAGACTTTACTCTTAGAAAGAGTGCGTGCTTCTATTGATAATTTGCTTCAATATTTAGAGTATGTTGTGTTTAATTACTGTTAGCAATAAAATTGTATTACTGTTGTTTCTATATCAATAAATAACTGTAATATGTTTTGTCTTCCATTTTCGAATTGATAGTAAGAACATTTAGCCTATGACTCAATCATTACTCAATACAGATATTACCAGATTATCAGGCCAGAAGTAATTAACCGTACAGTGGCAGACATCTGAGATAGCGTATCAATTACTCCTTGTATTGAGATACGGCTAATGTGACAGTGCCATCAGCAGCTAGCTTGTTGCTTGTAATAATAGCCCGTGACAATTCAGATCAGTATGAATGGCATCATTAGCTTCGCTACAGAGCGATCACCATTTGCATGAACCCTTTGACAGGTGCTAGTTCATGGGAATAGGTAATATGGCAGATTGGATGCGTCGACGTCGCGTCGGTCCGTATTATTTATTGTTAAATGTGTTTTGAGAGCAACAACAATTTTCTGAACAAATGATAAAAAATTATAGAATAATCTTCATTGTTGTCCATACTAGATAAAATTGAGATACTACTTGTATATTTTTTAATTCATACATTCAAGGAATTCCTCCTCATTCAAGCAATTCCTCAATAAATTGTTTTAAAGTTATTTCTCTGATAGAATGCGCTAGAATATCTTTGTGCCGTATCGTGATAATATGATACACATAATGTTTTTATGAAAATCCAGACTACATTAGGTCCTTGTTAATTGTTCTTTAAGTCTGACAGGCTTATAGGTAAATTTTTAAGTAGGTAGTGAGGAATAACGAAAATAACCCAAAAAAGTGTTGATCCCGATTTTGATGAAAACTAAACCTGCTAACAGTGGATTTCTGTAAAATCTATTTCATAACCAATATCCATAGTTTTGACAAAAATACAACCTGTATTATTACGCCATTGAATAGTATAGCTAAAACTCAACATATTTCGAAATATATGATACACGGCAAACTAAAGAAAAATTTTAGATTTTAATAAACTGCTTTATACATATATTATACATATAGCGGCGAAGTCTTATAGGCTTATACCCGGATCTTATACCTTTACATTATTTTCTGTGAGGGTAGGTAAAAAACGAAGTCTACCACTCTTTAATTTTGAATGCAATACAATCCCTGCGCTGTCAAATTCAGATTTATGTTGAAAACAATTGCCATCATTTTGAAAAATTAAATGGTTAAAAATTTGCTGTTCTCTAAAGTTTGCCGTATGTTTCCAGTTTTGAGAATGTGTTCCGTATAAGCAACGATATCGAATGTGGTAATAATACAGAATGTGTTATTTTTTCAAAATTAACTATATCTGTTTCTGGCTAAGAATATTTAATTATCAAAAATCTAATAATGTAGTTTTGGTTTTCATCAAAACCGGGCCTCAAACTACTTTGAGTAGTACTTTTCCTTATTCCTCATAGTTTCGAATTTGTCATATACACCCACTTTAAAAATTCACCTGTATATAGTACACTCACAGACATATTTAACCGCCCACCGTTATTTCTCTTCACCCTATTTGTTTACGTTAACTATGGCTTATGCACTCTTTTATTTTTTGTCAAATGGGTACTTCAGCAATAAAATAAACACGTATACCCTCATTTTGTTGCATAAGATTGTGTCACCGAATCATTTTTCGAATTTAGTCGTTGTTAGACATTATTAGCGTTGCGTCACAGAATAATCAATCCTTGTTTCTTTTTGCCGTAGTGGATCAATATTATTCAATTTGACTTTAAAGTGATTGTCCATCGTTTTTAAATCTAAAAAATGCCGCTGGATGCGGCTGGTGCAGCCAGGGCAGTGGCTTTGGCCGATGCTGGGTACAGTCAACGTCGCATCGCTCGTACACTCGGTGTACCTCGAACCACGGTACGGGATGCTATCAGACGATTTCAGGAGACTGGTTCGTACACCCGGAGACCAGGTCAAGGTCGACATCGCTGCACTTCAGCTCTAGATGACTGGTTCGTTGTCAGTAATGTCCTAAGAAATCGGTTTTGCACCGCTACTGAAGCTCGTACGTGGCTTTTTGAGGTGAGAAATGTGAGTGTTAGTGAACGTACAATAAGACGAAGACTGACAGAAAGAAATCTGAGAGCTTCTCGCCCAGCTCGAGTGCCAGAACTGCTCTCTCAGCACCGTAGAGCTAGACTTGGTTTTGCGAGAGAACATGCTGACTGGACTATGGAGGAATGGAAGGACATACTGTTTTCAGATGAGAGTAGAATAGCCTTAAGAGGTCCAGATGGGCGTCAGCGTGTCTACAGGCGCCAGAATGAAAGCTCCATGCGCTATAACCGAAACAGTGGGTTACCAAGGAGGGTTCATAATGGTTTGGAGAGGTATCTCTTACGAGGCTCATACCGATCTTGTTGTGCTTGACAGAGGCAGTGTGAATGCTCAAAGGTACTATCGGGGACACTGGCGCCTTACCAGTCCTAGAGCGTTAGTCGCTTGCACACTGCACGATGCTAAAGCACAAGCCACGCCTTCCGTTCATTCAACAATTGTGCTCGCGCGGAAACATGCAAGCGAGATAGCGATAAGCGAGCGATATTAAAAAAATATATCTCTGGAAAGAGATTTCAAAATCGTTTGTTTGAAATCTCTTTTGGTATAATGAATGGTCGTAGTAAATCGTAGTAAAATACGTAACCAATCAGGGATAGCTACGGATCACGTGGTCGTGCCCGGTGCGAGCCGCTTTGCACACGAATATTTCTAAAAAGTGGTAAGGCGCGAGAGACCCCGATAGTACGTGGAGGAAGTTCTTCAAGAACATGTCGTACCTTTCGTGCCATTTATTGGACACAACTTCAGACTAATGACAATGACAATGCACATTGCCATACAGCAAGATCAGTCACTGATTATCTTAATGAGGTCGGGATTCAAGTTCTACCTTGGCCTGCACGCAGTCCCGACCTCAATCCAATTGTACACATTTGGGACAATCTAAAAAGACGCATACGAGCAAGAGTACCAGCACCTACGACCATGAGGGAGCTCAAGACGGCTGCGGTAGAGGAGTGGCACAATATTCCCCAATCGGACATCCAGGACATTATGGATGGATTACCAAACCGGCTCCAAGAAGTCATTAGAGCCCGCGGCGGCAACACCCATTATTAAAATTTTATTTAAAAAATTTAAAATATGTTTTTTTTTTTCAAAATTTAAAATTACCAATTTTGACAAAATTTCGTTCAAAATCGTTTTCTTTTGTGTACTCGTGAATAAACAATGTGATTTAAGTCTTCTTGTCTTTAAGAATTGTGTATGGCACAGACAAAGTTTAAAACTGTTATAAATTTACTATCCAATAACTGTAGTATACAGATGGTAAGCGAGTAATATTCTTTTGATGATAACGCTTACACACAGTCATAAATTGATTCTAAAATTTGTTAAATATTTTGAAGCACTTATTATCGTAGGTTCCTCTTACCTATGTATGATATAAATTAATTTGTAGAAATCACAACAAAAGGTGCCGGCCGGCTTTTGTTTATTTTACAAGTAGCAAACACCAGCTCTTCCTATTGTTTAGATTAATAAGCTCTTACATTCAAGTATCAGCAGTTTTATTTTCTTTTTATTATTTGCATTGTTTAGATCAACAAACTCTTACATTCAAGTAGCGACAGCTTATTGTCTTTTTATTATTTGTATTGTTTAACTTACTTGCGTCGTAATATAATAATATGATTAGTCTTATGTTATAACAATAAGTTTTAAAATTTTCAAAAACCACTACAAAAGATGTCGACACCCTATTTTTTTTTTCAAAGAAGTAAACGCCGGCGCTTTCTTTAATTTAGAACAATGAGATCGTGATTGTTGACATAGCCAAAGTTAACTCTTAAAATTTACACAGAACTTTTTTTAATGATGATCAACCTAGATGTAACTTAATATTTTTTTACTCAAACCACTAAACTACAAAAATGGATCAGATTTTTGGAAAAGAGTGAAAAAGACAGGCTTCTAAAAGTCCTGTCTTAGATTTGGGTGGTGGGAGTTCAATGTCAGTCATTTATCAATTACTGCGTAATAACCTGTAAACGCATCTTATCTCCTAAGAGTGAACAGAGGCGTCCTAAAAGTAGGTCTATTTACAGCCCTATACCCAACTGCAGCTCTGTATGACGAAGCAGAGGTGCTACAGAAGTTTTGAACTTAAAAATAGCAAAGGGGTCAATCTAATAAAAAGTTTGAGAGCCTAATGGTAGCTCCAATAAGTGAACACGCGTAGCGTGTTCTTGGCACTGCAAAAACCTTTATTTTCAAAAAAAAATCAGACTTGGTTTTTACGGTTGCCGCTTCATTCAACCATAGCAGATCCTTCAAAAACTATGCAGTAATAATTTGAGCAGAATATCTGGCCTCGTTAAAAACATATTACCAAAACATCAAAAACCCGCCTGGCGTGTTCTTGGCATACAGACTTCAATAAACTTAAACACGCCAAGCGTGTCCTCGGCATTGAATGTGTTAAGCCTCTTTATAAAGTCCATTGTTTTCCATTTATCTATCAATTCAGGCCATTAACATAGTACGGTTGGGCCTTTGGTGCCATGTGATGAGAAATCATAAAACATATATTAATATTTCATAAAGACTTTTGTCTTGAGGCACTGTGGTAAATGTGCCATGAAAATAACCATTAAACGCTTATTTTAATTAATTTTAATTAGTTTTGTACTCCAACAACTTTACAATTATTGAAATAACTGTAAATACCTGTGAATTGACAGTTATTTACAGTTATTTCAATAATATTTCGCATTGACTTTAGGTATCACAAAATAAATTACTATTATAATATTGTACTGATTTATTTAGAATGTGATGTCAAATGATAAAGAAATACTAAAAATATGTATGACTTTAACGTCTTCCTTCATATTTTACAAATATATGAAATATACTTCAGTTAATTTCTCTGAATAAAACAGTTACAGATCAAAGCTATCCATTAGATTTATTTATAAATCGCCAATTCAAAATTAGCAAGATAGCACAAAGTTTCAAAAGAATTCCAACATACTATTAAACTATAACTTAAAAACTATTCTCAAGCTAAACGACTAGATAAGGAGAAAATTATTAGTGGGAGCCACGAAGAATACAAATGTGACAAAAGTTCAAATGAACTTATTTCCACTATTTTATACACTTAGTTGGAAAATATTGACTCAATTCTTTGTAAGATCATATGCTTCTGGGATTATGAAATAGCATATAAAACAGTATATAATATAGGCTTATAAAATATAATTACTGCAGGATGTTTTCTGTATCTAATAACATAAAATGTAGTAGGAACTACGATAAGTATGAAAACCTAAACTATTTTATGGATCTAATTCCTTAATTTGATCTCATTTGTTTAATTACAGATAAAAAGTGATTTGCTTAATGCATTTGCAAAATTATAAATATAAGTCCCTAATATTATTAGCGCTCTTCCCTCGATATGGGAAGTAAGTAAACACGTAGCATTTATTGTGAAAATTTCAGCATGAACATTGAAAGCCGGACAGCATCATAGAAACTATAAATATATTATTATATTTCATTAATTAAAAGTCTATCGTGAAGCCTTCGCGATTGAGTTTTTACTACTGTCACAGATCTGTCTATTGATCTACAATGTTTATGAGTTATTGAAGTCTGAAGAAGTCAGACTCGGACATGAACTATTTCGAAGTAAACGTCCAATCTACCTACCAGCGGCAAAGCGTTTAGACCGTGGAAAAAATTTAGCACTTAACTTTTGAAATTGAATAAAAATGCAATTTCATACTGATTGCCTGTGTAAAATGTTCGCATTCAACGCAGGCACGTTTTTCTCTGGCACAGATCCCATCATGAATAGGTAGGAACGAGTGAGTGCATGCTGTACATACGGCCGCTAGGATAGGCTGAATGCAGAGCATGCCGCCGTCCAATTTCGCGCGCTAAATTGTTCATAACGGAAGTTCATATCCGGACGTCGGGCCGCCCTGCGCTTCAGGCAAGATTAGGCGGTAATTACCATTTCCTGTCGCAGAGGACGTAGACAACGTTCGGGAAGAAACTATTCCACCTCAGAATCGTTCTATAGAGGAAGCAAAACCATTGTCACTCTACCGCTATTTGTATTGAATTTTCAATTTGTAGCTATTAATCGTATCGATATTAAATAATTTATTACAATAAAATATATCTATGTATAAGAAATATCTACACTTGCATTACAATCTTATGAAACATATACTCGTAAGAATCACAAAAATATAATGTTTAAAATATCGTAATCAAAGTGGCTTATGCGATTATAAGTTATATCTTTTCTTGTAAGTTAATTATCCTAAATAAATTATCGCCGCCAAGCGTGAAAATTGGCAAAGCACAGGAAATCTAGACAAACTCATGTTGTAATGAACTTTTCTTTCACCCAACCAAAGGAGATTTTCAGAAATGGTTGATGTAATTTTGAATCAAATTTGAAGTTTGTACGGAGCTCCACTAAATCCATTAATTGCCAGTTTTTGGTAAGCGCTCAATGTACATAATTTGTACTTAAAATATATTTTGTGATTAAAACACTTTTTTTAATGTGATATATTGATAAATAAGCAGACTACTCACTTGATGGTAAAATCGCCTATAGTGCATGCAGTTAAGGATCTACATGTACATAGATCCTGTGCGATTCGCAGCAAATCTGCAACCTCTATAAAACCACAGTGTACGTTATCAACATATGACATAAGCTGTAAAGTCACAGTACCTTGCAATTTCGCTACCTACTTTTCTTTACTCTTTACACCGGAACACCGCTATTTTGCGACAGAAAGAGGTAAGACGAAGGTACCTAAGCAAACTACCCTGATATAGAATCTCCGTCCGAATAAAATACTAATTACCATAAAACACAGGTAAAATATACCCTATATGTTATTTTTATAGTATTTTAAAATTTTGAAGGCAGGTCTGATTTTATTCAGTGTATTTTGACTTTCAATTCTGTTTGATTATAGTCTAGAACTTTATCCGGGAATACTAAATCCCACTTGAAAACCAAACATAAACAAGGGCAAAACTAGTCTTATACTGTATGTCTTATACATTAGCATGCATAACAAAACATATACAACTTTGGTTAGAATGATACCTTGCGTCAAATAACATAAGTCTTACCCCTTTTTAAGATGAAGGGTTCCCAGTACTGAAAAGTAAACATGTTGTGGTATAGACACAAAGAAAATACTCGCATTGCCATGAATTGAGTGCCTATTATGGAGTCGGAAAAATTGATTATGCAGGAATTGAGTGAAGCGCTCTCAAGGTAGCTGCCGTGCGCGCGCGCCTCCGCTGCCGATATGATTGAATAAGGCAGCACGGGCCTTCCTAATGAAACATATTGAAAGTGTATCGAATCACTTAGCCGCGCCCGTGCTCCTGCACTCGCTTTTGGGGCATGTCAACAAGCCGTAGGTGAACCCTATAAATAACATTAAGGCCGAGTCTCGTTTTAAGAGAGACAATAAATTGAATTAACTCCGCCAACTTTGATCGTCAAAGGAGAGTGAAAAAATTCAACTTCATTTTCCGGGACATAATTTCAGGCGGCATCAGCGTCTTCCTTTGTGTCGCATTAGAAAATATTTACGCAAAGCTCTGCCTCAGATACCCGCAAAAAGGGAGAATCGTAATTAATTCATTAATGTCGTTATAATTATGACATTTATGGCATTAAGCGTGCATTACTTTCAATCTTCTCTCGGTTTCGGTCATACTTAAACGGGTAGGTCACTTAAGCGTTATTATTTAGAATAATTTACTGCTAGTGGTAAATTTCAATCCTCTTTATTTTTTGTAGGTTGATATAATCAACAAAGAACACAAATTAAGATATTGTTGTGTATATTTGAACAATTTAAAACTTGTAATGGAATTAACGTACACATGTTCAAAATGACCATTTTGAGTATTCTAACGTTTAATTTAAAATTATTATCTATTGCTTTTATTTTATTCCTACCTCAAGATTTAATTTCGAGTAATAATATATTAGTATACTAGCTACGCACCCAGGCATTCTCAATTCAGGCGAAGTAGTCATGCGGCTACAATGTGTTTTCCTCTATTATGTTATGAATATGTTAGACATTCAAATCTTTCTCATGAATCACTAGCTTTCGACGAAAACCGAACCGAACAAAAACTTTTGAAATTCATTGTGTATTTTAAAAGATATACCTACAGACAGTAGAAGTAACTTTATTTTATACTATTTAAAAGATAAAAATCTCATGGCATTTTTTTTTGATCGCTTCAGAACAGCTGGAACAATTTTTATGTACTTTAGTATGTCGCCAGCTTATTGGGCACTCTACCATGCGACCGCAGCGATTTGGGGTCCATTTTTTATTTAATTTAGTATTTATTAGATTTTATTTATTTTTAAGTTTTTAATTTAAGTATTTTTAAGGTTTAGTTTAAGATAAAAATCTCATGGCATTTTTTTTTGATCGCTTCAGAACAGCTGGAACAATTTTTATGTACTTTAGTATGTCGCCAGCTTATTGGGCACTCTACCATGCGACCGCAGCGATTTGGGGTCCATTTTTTATTTAATTTAGTATTTATTAGATTTTATTTATTTTTAAGTTTTTAATTTAAGTATTTTTAAGGTTTAGTTTAATAATAGCTTTGTAATATTACAAATTAAATCTCTATAGACAAGAGAATATGTTGTATGTTTTATACCGCTAAATGAATGGGATGTCCTCCAGGAAAAAAAAAATTGTGACTAATTGATATTACGTTAAGTGAACCATAACCAAAACTATACGAGTTGTTTCATTCGAAGAGATACACCATGTTGTTCTTTATTCCTCGAGAAAGAGGAGATATTGAGAATCGGTTATATACCTCCACATATATACCTCCTCAATATACCACGGACAAATGCCGCGGAGATTATGTTGGACTCCATTTTAGCCGGGGCGGCGTGACTAATATTACCTACCAACTAAGCTCAGCCTAAAAACCTTGGTCCTGGTGACCTTATAGCTGGAAATGACAATGACCGCTTCTCAGGACAAGGTGCGGTGCATACCATGTAGTCAGTGTGATTATACAGTGTAATATATGCATATAGTACTAAAATGCAAATAGAATGCAGCGAAAAAGTATATTTTATATGGCAGAACATTTGCCGAGTCACCTAATAAATTATAATGTTTGACGAGTGAATACTGCGATACATCCTTGTCGCAGTTGTTTACATGAACGATCAGGTGTCAGCTTCTAACTGTAATGCCCAAAAGCTTTGAAACGTTACGTTTCAATCAGGCTCCAGCGCCCGCCCAACACACATCGGGCAAACAGTGCAGTGGACAGCAAAGCTTTGACCGACCAACGCGCCACTGAAAAACGTGCACCTTTGTGGAATTTGATGTACAGGTGCTGTGTATGGAAGTACATTCTGCTCGGAGACCTTAAACTTTAAACATTGTTAATAAACATACAAAGATGTTTATTTCTTGGTTATGTATTAACTGTTTCAATTATTGTAGCTATATCATTTTCTAATTCAATTGACTAGAAATTAATATGTTACCTTACAAATATAATCAAGAGCTTAATCTGAAACATATGATGACAAAAAGCAAATATAAATATGGAAAACCGCAAACAAAATTTTTGTGCAACTCGAACCCAGGTCATGAAAACTTTATTACCTTTTATGATATATATATACAGGGTGTCTCATTCAAATCGGTCAGTATGGGAAAGTCTGAAACTATAAGACATACGAAGATCTGTTCTGAGGAACCATGTCATCGATTTTAATAACAAGAAAAACTGCATTCATACATTTTAAAAATCATCTGTACTCCGTTCGGGAATCGAACCCGATTGTTTTGAAAAAAATACCTACACTATTTCTATTTAGATATCGATTGTGTAGGTTTTAAGCAGTAAATGTCTCTATGAAAAATTATGTCTAAAATGAATAAAATGCATTGTTTTCACATACTTTATTTTATTTTAGTAGGTGCTCGAAGTGACCGCCGCCTTTTTCAATACAATATTCAACACGTTTAGGTAACGATCTTATGATTGCATTTTGTATCTTCATGTGGTGAATTTGCGTTAAAATTGTCTCTATGGCAACTTTTAGGTCTTCAACGGTATCATAACTTGTTTTGTACACTTCATCCTTAACGTATCCCCACAAGAAATAGTCCAGAGGCGTTAAATCGGGCGACATTGCGGGCCATTTGGTAGGGCAAAAATGGCAATGTCTCTTGGCAACAATGCATTTTATTCATTTTAGACATAATTTTTCATAGAGACATTTACTGCTTAAGACCTACACAATCGATATCTAAATAGAAATAGTGTAGGTATTTTTTTCAAAACAATCGGGTTCGATTCCCGAACGGAGTACAGATGATTTTTAAAAATGTATGAATGCAGTTTTTCTTGTTATTAAAATCGATGACATGGTTCCTCAGAACAGATCTTCGTATGTCTTAGTTTCAGACTTTCCCATACTGACCGATTTGAATGAGACACCCGGTATATATATATTATATATATATATATATATATATATATATTATATTATATATATATATATATATATATATATATATATATATTATATATATAGAAGAACAAATGGTCCAACGATACTTCTCCTCTATTGCAATGTCGACAAATTGATGAATTAGTCATAGCTTTTCTGTGTAGATGAAAGTTAATACGGCAATGTCCAATACGTAGACGATTCATAATAGTGTAAAATTTGCGGCCCATGTAAGTAAATTTTGCAAACCAAGGCCCTTGACTTGCCGTTACACCTAATGATGCATACCATAATCCCTTTCCTTCAGTATTTTGAATATATTGCCAATGTAGCTCCCATTCTTTTTGTATATATATAAAGTATAAGTAAAGATATATGTATATATATAAAGGTAAGGTAATAAATAATATAAAAAAAGGTAATAGATTTTTTTTCTGATCAATATCCTACATTGATGAAGTGAGTCGTGTTATTATTACAGATTACAGAGACAGACACCTTGGACCTACCGAATTATTTTTAGCTTTTAGTACATTGTTTACATGATTAATAAATCGGGATAAGATATTTACATTTTTGGGAATTATATTTAAATAGTTTACATAATACAGCAAAATTTTCTATTCTCCAAATTGTTTTCATTTATATATATTATAAAGAAACAAAATGTCAGCCTGGTGGTAACTGGTTACAGTCCCATATAATAAATACACGTAAACTATATTGGTTTGCGAAAATTATTAAGCTGAGAACACAAAACCACTGTACAAAGCAATATAATATGACAATTATGCGTAATATCATTAATAAAAGTAAAGACTGAACACTGAACTAAATTAATGTGCAGAATGCAAAGTCTGTCATTCCCGTACAATATACCAGTACAAGTTAGCGAGCCCGCCTGGAAATTCAATAATAATGCAGTTTTCCACATATATGCTCCAACCTGGGATCTAATCTAATAACTGGAATACAGGACGCAACATGGAAGCTCGCGTCAAATGAGGAAAGCGGTTATTGGAAGTGACATCCTGTTACCTACATGTAAGCCTGCAAATGGATCAATAGATTTTAGGTCACTTCTAATTTTTTTTTATATTTTAAGACTGAAGAGAAGATTTAATTAGAAGGTTTTGAGAGTAGTAGTAGAGTACTTTTTTATGTTACCACAATTTTCTGAACTCACTGAATTGACACTAGTACTATTAATAGAAGAAACATTTATACAATTCCACTAGTTTCTATCTACAATTAATATAGGATTACCAGATGGGCTGGTTCTGTCTGAACTGCTAAGAAATTTTAAGTAGTCTCCAGATTCAAGTAAAAATTATCATGGCGATAGATCGATCAAAGTAGAGTGATCAACAATATTTGAACTACTGTAATTTTATAACTTTTGTAAACATACGTAGCAACAACAACCTACCTATCCAACAACTGCAAATGTATATATTCTCTCTAAATGTATAACATACAAAACAGTACCATATTATAATTGAAAAAAAATCGATACAAGACATGATTTACGTGCAAATATCGTGATGTTCAAATTGATGAGCTAATTGCAATATACACCAAAGATCAAGTGTATTGATACCTGATTTTGTCAAAAATTCAGTGAAGATGTGACAATGGCGGCGTAAACAAAGAGTGCCAATTTATGTTTGTATACATGGAACCGATGCCTTGAAACGTTACTGGAGATTCTTTATTTATTTACTTCAAAATAAAACGGTATGTATTTTATTATTTAATTAAATAAAAAAATATAGTTTTAGCCTTAATATAAATTTTATACATTATTTTTTTAAATTGAGATATTTTGACATTGGAGTTTAATTTTATGGCATATATTTTAAAAAAATATATGGAATTGTACATATTAATAAACTAAATAGACAGAACAAGTTTGGGCAATATCTCTGTAATATGACTACATTTAAATTATAAGTTTAAATAATTTTAAGTTCATTACAAAGTGACATCTTCTTCATATTATCTCCTAGATTTTGCCATAAGATGTTTTTATTATTTATTTCATAAAAGTCTGCTATTTACAAACATCATCGATTTGATGAACTAACTTGATTTTTTGAAAAATATTTCAAGCGAGGTTCCTTTTTTCCCTTTAGACATAAACTTATTATCATTTTATATAATGTTCAAATTTCAATTGCTTTTTAAGAACACAAATGCAAAAATAGAAATTCATGTTAAAAAATTCTAAAACATTGTTGCTTAATTATGCCATCATTGAAACATATAAAAAGCCTGTAAAAAATAAAAGATCCACCTTAGGAATGACTGTACGAATGTATCTAAGCAGTTATTAAATTGTTTGTGACGTAACAGATGCAAATTGAACCATATCACGACGGCAAGCGCTAACGAGAACCGAGTGCCGTTGGGATTTTGTTTAGTGCGAAAAGTAATTAACATTCGCTATAAATGTTACTAATAACCGCACTGTGCAATAGATTATAATTTTTTATATCAGAATATATAAAACTTCACTATACAAGTGACTAAAACGTAACCCATTATATTTCAATTCAATTTATTTTTGTCGAACATCTATCTATTTTTTCAAAGATTTCCCGTAGGTTGATGATTTTTTAAAAATGAGATAATATTTCGCAAAATATTCAGAAAAATACATTGGAAATTTTGAAAATCAAGGTTGGCCAGACAACAGATTTTACATACTGTAGCCTTGAGGCAGCTCTCATGCTGAAATAAGCGACAATTTTTGCTAAACAAATGTACAGATTGACTCTTTGTGTTCTCTTAATTTAGATTTGATTTGACACCTTTACATAATAAGAGGCATATGCCTACCAAGGTCTATATTGAAGATAAATTTTATTTTGTTTTTACGTTTTATCTTGCTAAATCGATAACGATTTTATAATATTACTCATTCGTACCTTATAATAAATGTCGTTTATGAAATGATCGCGTGACTGCCTTTTGACAGCGAGACTAAAGACGACAGCAATTAGTCTGAGCCGTTAAGCTATCCGTATATATTTTACATAAAATTAATGATACACTGGACCAGAAAAAATCAACCCAGTGCTGAGTGAATCAGATGTAAAATTAGCATGTGCAAATCGTTATTTGCAAATAATAAAGATAGATATAGGTAGGAATTGAAAAAAAATCATTTTTCTTATCATAATTCAAGTAGGTACTTTTTGCCCCAGCTGTATCTCTAGCTATATATATTAGTATTTTGCTTAATCAATAAAATATCATAAAGTATTATACACGTATATAATAAAAATACACCGAACCAACATGACTCAAAAAGTATCACAAACTAAAGTCTGTTATAAATATGAGTTTAACATTTTGTATTGAGAAATTTTAATAAAATTTAAAAGAAACTGCAAAAATAGTTGAAGTGCTTTTATGTCAACCAATCGTGTAATAACACGTGAGAATCAAAAAAACTATAATTGAATTCACTTAAGATATTAGTACTAAAATACCTTAACATGACATCTATTGCCATCGGTAGAGTTGCATTTTATTTACATATTTATTTATACATTTTAAAATACTATCAAGTTATTTTGTTTTAAATATATATCATACATGACTCATAAAACACATATTCTCCCTAAAATATATACGAAAGTGTCTTAAATACCCCGTTCACTTTCACCACTTTCAATTCACCAATTTTTGTCCCAATGTAATGGGGATATAATTGAGGTAAATTTTGTTAGTCTACTCTTATAACATTCACGTAAAGAAAAAAGTCATTGCTAATCCGTCATCAAACAAACAAACACAACGTACATTTTTAACGTAATCATCAATTAAATCATAAAAACAACGTCTGTTTTTAATTACATTTTTTTATATATTACAGGGATGGCAAATACCAGTATAAGGCCTACCTGTATCTAGGGAGTTAGAGCATGCAGTTTATTGGCTCGATATAAAACATCCATATCCGTATAGTACATATTAGGTACATACATACAATCCATATAGGTACATAAACTACGACAACAATTAAAAAAGGTACATATACAATTTTCATTTGTAACAAACGGTCACAGCTTCCAGCTCAGTGTCTTCAATAGCTTGCATATTAATTGTTTTAAATTAGACCTAGGTAAAGTCACCGAGTCGACCAAATGTTGACAGACACTTAGTTATCTACTTATGCTTAGTTATACTTAGTTATCTACTTTGACGACCTCCATAGTCGAGTGGATAGTACACTGGTTTCAAGGTGTCGCCATCTCTGAGGTCCCGGGTTCGAATCCCGGTGGGGGCAGATCATGGTTGTTCAATAAAAATTATTTATATATGTATAATATATGTATGTCTATCCGTTACCCTAGATCCCATAGCACAAGCCTTATAGAGCTTAGTTTGGGCTAGGCTAATTGGTGTAAGTGTAACAAATATTTATATTTATTTTATATTAACATGTGATATATCGCATAAGTAGATAACTATAACCCGTTCATTGTATTTATAAATACAATGGACGGGCGGCACGTAAATAGCCGTTAATTGTTCTGTAACCAAGGGTAAGCAACTTATTTAAGCAAACATAGCAAGTCGATGATCTCTGCAGGATCGTAGATATATTTATTGTTTCTATGCAATCTAAAGGCGGGTCATAGGTACTTAGTAAAATCTTAACAGACATTAGATTAAGTGTGAATATAAAATATCACATAAATCTTAAGACTATTCCGTGACATTGGAGTCACTATCGTCATATATGCATTTCTGTTGTTCGAGAATGAAGTGAATAAACTAGTATTTTTAGAGGGTTGCATGTACATATTCCGATAGTCTTTTACCTGGCGGATTATTATTATTAGTTCCTAAACCGCGCAGTACTATTTCCATTTTCGTGACATCATCTTATTTTACCTGAATCGTATTTTTCAACGTAATCCTCTTCTAAGAAGTCAAATTTTTTACACTAGTCTAATATATCTAAGAAGTATTTTGGAATTAATAGAAACAAATTTTTGAAATATTGTTAATTTATAGTATGTAAGTAAGTATATAATATGTAATGTTTAATCATTATTAATCAATAACTACACGATTCACTCTAGATATTTATAATCACTTGGAATCACAAAGAGGGGTTCGTTAAAGTTATCCAAGAATGTCATGATAAATTCTCATATTATATTAAATAAATTATATCAAATTCTTCATTCAATTCTAAACTGAATCGTTATTAAAAGTAGAACCAAATTTTAATCGCACAGATAGTTGTGCAGTTTAATAATACTGCTTTAGATTCTAAACTAAATCGCCATTTCAGAAATCATTAAAGCTTAAAAAATTGTACTGTTTTAAATAATATCTGTGATATCAAAGAGATGAAATATGAATAGTACAGGACCCCTTGTTGTGTTGGTACCATAACTTGATTTTTTTTCTCATATATATAGCGTTATCCTACCTAGCGTCTGTATACTACTCTATATAAGATATGATTATAAAGCTATCTCGAGTGTTTTCTTACATTTTCTAAACTATTTTAAATTTAGTAAAATCAGAAGATTAAAACTACCAAGAGTGTCGTATAAAACAAACATTTAAAGAGCAGTTGTCCCGGCTCCACGTTTTCGTAAATCACAGAAAGTTTGGAGTGCAGCGAATCGCACGGCATCAGGTGCGATACATCCACGCAAATATTTTATGAAAATACAACGACTGCTGCGGCTAAGGACGTTCCGAATATCGACACTAAAATTCTTTTAAATTATGTTAAGACTGATATATAACTCGATGTATAAAATACTTACTTTTGTTGAATCATGTGAGAAAACGGCATACGTCAAAATCAAAAAGTACAGTTAAATATACGAAAATAATACAAGTTTATATTGAGGATAACTTTGATGCAAATTAAACTACCATGCACGATTTATGTCAAAAACTATAATAAAAAATAAAAGACATCGACATTAAAGTGGGCACAGCACTACGTCGCCGCCGCGGCCACATCTACAGCCAAACGGTAAACACTTTGCTGTAATCTCGAGATGAGAAAACTTTCAGTTCTCTTAATTCAGAAACTTATTCAACAACCTAACAACCTTAGAGCGGGCCGCCGCCGGACGCAAGACAAACAAACTTGCCTACTCTTTAATCTCACTTCGTAGATACTACATTAAAATGAATTTGACAAAAACCATTGGGGAAAAATTGAGAAAAATGATTACATCGCCTTATTGAAAAATGATTACCTACCTAACTGACATAAATCACAAATAAAAATAATATAAAATCAATAGTGAACTGCAAACTTTGTGGAAGAGCAACTTATTAATACTTGTCAAACTTTAGTTTCGATAGTTTTGAACACACCATAACCACACGATGCTTTCATAAAAACAATATTTTCTCAGAGTCTGAGTCAGAGTCTATAGAGTCGTACATACTCTAAAATGTAAAAAAAATGTAACAAAATATTTTCAATGTAAATTAATGGTTTCAATGTGCAAATATAAATTGCAAAGCAAAATAAAACAAATTAAACTGAGTTGTAGGTGACTCAACTTTCGGATTAAGCCTCAAGCGACAAAGCCGTAATGGCTGTGGATTTAAAGAACAAATAGCCGCAGTAAAGAGTCATATACAAAGAAAATACACTCATTCGCCGACAAACTCGTGCGCATGCGTGCCTGTATATCTCCGTAACAGCCGAGTGCTATGGGGAGCGAAAAATGTGAAAATAAAAAGGAAAACATTTACTGGAAGCAATTTGGATGTACCGTGTCAATTGAATTACCTACGCGGAACGCCGGAGTGTCGTATCGGAGATTAGGGCAATAAAAAAATCTTTCAAGAAAAGTCTAACGAACTCTGTGAAATAATATGGTTTAAAATCGGACTATTTGAAAAAAAAGTTTGCCGCGACACGATATCTTTTTCACTTATCTTTTTCTTGAAATTATCTTATTTTAATAAATTTAATATTAAGTACTGTCTGCCACTTTCTGAAATTATCCAAGATAACATTTTGTCTAGTTTTTAGTGAGATATCAATTAAACAGAAATGTTAATTCGAGAGCTAGAAATAAATGAAGTGGATTCGAGTAATGAAAAGGTGAGTGTAATAGAACAATATTTATCTTTTTTAAATGAAGAACACTAGACGAATCGATTTCAATTTGAATTGTTTATGTGTTATACGAAAATTAAAATTCATTATTCAAAGAGCTCTACCCTCCAATTACAATAAACGTCAAAACAAATTTAAAATAAACAGATCACCAAGAGTTATTTATCCTTGTATGTATGCAATACAAGGATACATATTTTTTGAAAATTAGCAGCATTGCATGCAAATTAGCATTCGAAATAAGAATTGTCTAACTTAATGTAACTTAACTAAAGTTTCTAGCCTAAATATGCTATTATAATTTTAAATAGCTATTATAAAAAAAATCTAGAAAAATTTTGCCAATAAGCTACAAATAGCTAATCCTATCTATTTTCGAGATTATTTATTATTTCAATTTAAATGTAAATATTATTATATGATAACATACAAGACTTAAAAACTGATTATAGGGTAAAAATGAAAAGCAAAAAAGTCTATAGGACTTAAATAAAAACAACAATTTGAATGTAAAGTTGACAATTGTATAGGAGAACACCTACTACGAACAAGCACAGAATCAATGTCTTTTTCGTACAAGGCTTTTTCTCTAATATTTAAATTTTAACATTAATACGTGTCTATTAAGGTCTATATTGAATGAAAATTATTTGGATTTTAAATAATTTCGATTTTATATTAGGCATTATGCTTTCCACTTTTTACATTAGGACTCAATACAAACTGACGTAATGTGAATGTTTCTTCCATAAAATTGTGCCTGTTCTTTCAGAGAGTATAGTCATGACTATACAATAGTATATATACAAGCCTGGTCTATATAGACAAGATTGCGGGAACCTCTTGTTTTTATCCCAATGAAAAACTCTCCCTTTAAAAATAACTTTATAAAATGGCTAAATTAAATAATTATCAAATATACTGTTTTTGAAGACAAATTCTAGCAATACTAGTCAATTAAGTACATTTTTAATGATAATGATGAAATCTGAGAGCTTGACTCATTTTTTCCCTACTAAAGAGCCATGAACTCTATCTGTTTAGATTTTTGATTAGGTGAAGTAGAAAATTCTCAAAACTAATGAAAACATTAATAACGAAAACGTGAAATATCGCGAAAAATACATAAAGTTAAATCGGATACTTAGATTATGATGATAAATTAGATTTTACGTCACGAGAAATTAGTTTTTTAACGTCAATCTTCTGGCCATCTGTATTATAGTTAAATAATATCAACCAGCACTAGACCAACGTTGCTAATTAAGCGGCCTAAGCCCTTTAAGTTAAAGTAGTTGAAGCCCTTCGTAGAAGTAACAGCTGATGAGTACTACATATAAGTATACACCAAAGGTAAATATAGACTGATCTACCAAACAATATGTACAATTAACAAATCGTTTACATAAATTGCAATGTGCAGAAGATGATAAGTCATCGAACAAGCGATCAACTTTTAATGACGACTCGATAAATCGGTTCGTGTTATTTCCTTCCGACTCACTCGTTCAGATTTTCTAATAGAACGAATGGGATCGTCATGAATTCTTAGAAACCAATGCATTTTAAAATTGGTAAATAAATACGTATATGCTTAAGACGTCGAGCAATTTTACTTTTAAATGTATATATGTTTTTATTACTCTTTAATGGAGTTCTCTTTGTTTATATTCAATATTGAACATTTTGTATTGTTCTTATATTGTATTTCATTGATAACCTGTTAATTAACGAAGTATTCAGTAACGGATTATCAGTAAAAACCTATTCTTCACAAGAGTTGGACCCAATGGACATATGCCGCAATCTTCTGGAACACAAACCAGTAGATTACCCTCGCAACAACATAAATCATGCTATTCTGTTCCGTTTCAGTATGTTAAATTTTTAATAACTAATTTTCTAACAGTCTATTAAAAGAAATAAAGTTTTTGCAATAATAAAATATAGTTGGCATTTTTTCCTAAGACGAGACAAAACTTATTGATTTATCACGAATTAATTCTTTTCATAATCTTATTTTAGGGTTGATTGTAGGCATCGTTAAGCTATGACATGTAGATAAATAAACTACTATGTTAACAATGAAATGCTAGCTTATTAGTTGACACTATTATCACCTACATGACATTACTTTTTAAATAATGATTACAGATTATGGAAACACACTCAAAATAAAACATGTATTACAAGTTTTATTTTAATTCTTTATTTTATGGCCATACAACTCATAGTTATGTCGGACAAGATACAGCACCAAGTGCTTAAAAGAATGGAAGATAAGCATAACCAAACGAACAAAAAACTGAAAGATTAGGGTATTATCTCATTATTTTGTCAACAACTACAACTGCTTCATTTTGTTGCTACCTTTCAAATACATGTTGCACGTGAAGAAAACGAAATAAAAAATAGCACAAAATCAGAAATTTCATCATATTATTTCCAATTAGCAAGTTTTACTGTACATTACACACTGTAGAACATTTATGTTAATTACCTTACGTTAAAAAAAACTGCAACTGCTGTATTGTGAAAACATCTGAAAGTCAACCTTCACAACTTACTGTTGATTTTCGGTCATACATTAAAAAACTACTTTGCGAATTCAAAGATTTTTATTAAGGTATAAATAACTAGTTTATGCCTTTTTTGAGATTGATTAAAATACTTGACTTTTATTACATGTCATGTCTATCAAATGATGAACTAGCCATACGCCATTTTCTACCAGTCAATAACCTAATAAAATGTTAAATCTTTTTCGACGTAAAATATAATTTTTGCTTCGTAAAGTCTTGAACTTTTGAACAGTTTATTATTAAGATTGAATAAATAAATTCTAAAGAGTATAGAGCAGTTCATCTAATGTAATAATCATATATTAATAAAATGTTCACTCGTATCTTCAATGTTAATGTGTATTATTTACATTGACAATTTACAGCACATCTCCTTGACATTATAGATTGAAAGAGCGGGCCGTCGTCGCCTGTCCATTCAGCTTCGGACTTCGATGGTGAACTAAGTCGCGAATCATCTGAGGCCATGGAATATTTAGTGAAATAGAATGAGACGTTAATTACAATGTACGGTATTGTTTAGATGAGCCCGAGCAAGCGAAAGACGTTTGCTGAGACAGAGGTGATACCCAGCGTTACGGTGACGGACATGGACACTGTTCAGGAGGAGAACGACAACGACAGGTTTGTTTTTATTTTAATTTGCAATAATAAAGACATGTAGAGCTCTCAGACATGTATGCTACATAAAGTCTATAGAAAAACGTAATTAGCTTGCACATTACATTACTACATATGCTCAACGACAACGCCGCAAACCTCTAATCTTAAAACATGTCAATATTAGTGTAAAGGTACAACAATACAGTTACTATCTGATGTTATCCCACTATACGAAGAATTTATATATGGTTCCATTTTCACATAGGTGCATGAAACAATATCGCTTTACGAAGATTAAATAATCATATTTTTTTTTAAATATTGAATAAGTTTTGTTACGCGTTGGCTAATTTACATAAGGTCTGTAGATTGGGTGCGCTTACACATCACTAGTGACTGAGGGCGTCAGTGCCAGTCCGTGTGCTTGTATTGTATACCTGTCAATCATCGAATGTTACTAAATTATAATTTAATGATTGTCATTTTTACTGAGGTAATAAAGATATATGCTTTTAATTTATAAGAAATAATTATTTAAAATTTATATTTTCTCTGTAATACACAGTTAAAATGCATCCGCATATATAAAAACTTTATCAAACAAGGTAGAATGCAACAACTTCGTCACTCGAAGACATCACAGGAAATAGTCGAAATCATTTCAGACGGCCGACAGGCGTCATAAACAAAACGTCTACGGCGCCTAACTGTTTAATTAAAGTTTCTGTTGAATTCTTTTCCTTTGTTCGCGTAATACAGTTTATCTCACCGTAAAATCACTGCAACTTTATATTCAAATGCAAACTAAGTCTTAGTAAAAATAATTTTATATATTTACTTTTTTTATAAAGATAAATTTATGTTGAAGGTGATTTTTTGGACCCTGTTATGGGCATGAAACACTGAATAATAACATAACTTAAGTATCTATTTATTTGACAATTCAAGTAAAAACGAGCTCATATTATATTTATTTATTTTTATCATTAAGTAATATAATTTTATCTTTCATAACTTTCATTTACTATGCAATATATGTAAATGAATAAGAATGCGTAAAACATGTTATTGTGAAATAGCCCGAAAAAAATACACAGGAAGCTCAGAATCACATAAAACATGATATAATTTTTTGATACTCTAGTTTGTGTTTGCCTCGAATCTTCTCCGGAATTTCTAGACACATCATGTTGCTGCATAGACTAAAATCCTTAGAATTTTCAGTAATGCATTTTCATACAATTCAAGTTTATTATTATTCTCTAAAATTTATAATACCAACACTAGCTTTATCTCGTGCCTTCGCTTGCGTCGGAGTACTTTAAAATTTGCTTGAAGATATGCATGCGAGGAATGTCAGTGCGGTGATGACGTATATATAGAAGTGGAAGTGGAAAACATGTTGCGCCTATACCAAGCAAAACTTGTAAATGCCCATAAATTTTAAGTAAATTATATTCAAAGACGGCTTTCAGCAAAGTTTCTAGTAAGGTTAAATATCAAAAACGATAACATTTTTATAATCAACTCCTCAAAATATCATAAATGACATCCAGACTGATATTTAGACATCTCGATCCATACCTGCCGTATCCTGTGCCTCATCAGAAGACCACTAAAACAATACCTAGGTTGAATTTTAGAATCTATGACTCTTTTACTGTATTGAATACTGAAAAAAACATCTCTAGGAATAAAATCAGAACTCGAACATTATTAATATTAAACTCTTTTAACGCCTATTAAGATGTGGACACCTCAAGGATTAATATTGAGTCCTCTTTTACAATTAATTTCACAATCAATAATTTGGTTTTAAATTCTAAGAAATCAAAAATATATCAATTCACACCTAATATGTAGTAGGTTGATAACAATTTAAATTTGATTGATATTAATGACTTAAGGAACGCACATATTGAACCTTAGCAAATAAACAATTCAACGCCATACGCAGTAAAAAAAAAATTAACTTTTTGCTAATGTTGACGACAACATTGATTTTCTTCAGCGACTTGTATGAGTGTGGGGTATAGGGATTAGCAAAAAATATTGGGTGTATTTTTTCTTACAGAAAAAGCTGTTTGTGTCATATATAAATTACAGGATCACTCTAAGAATTGTGCAAAGAAAAGTATATTTCATCTTTAGCTGGTCAATTTATTTATAATATTTACTTCTTATACATACGAGTAGAAACTAACACTCTTTCAATAAAAAAACAGTTATTACAGTAACATTATTTGTATTTATTCACATAATGTAATAATAATACAATAATAATGTTACTGTTCTAATGCAAAAGTTCATTGAAATCCATTTTTACTAAGCTTCACACTGTTATGGAGTTACCTTTGTAAAAATGTATAGATTATGTTAAAAATCATCAGTATTTTTAATAGGATAATATACGCGATTATTACTTAATGTCCTTATTCCATATAGAGCGATTATTTAACACCACATGGACACTTAGCGATAGTATTTTGTAATATAATAATAATATATTTATTTCATGTTGATATATGATATGCATGTAAACCTACATATAAATGTATAATATGTATGTTTGTTTTAAATTTATTGCAAATGATGAAAGAAGGATATAAAATATAAACCTTTAGAATATCTTGCCTCTTTTCTCAAGAATGCTTTTCCAATTTCCAAAAGTGTACCAGCCATTGTTTTTTACGTGTGCACATAAATGTTTTGTATTCTCTTGTACACAAATTTGTTTTATCGTTGAAAAGAATTTGCTAATGGCACTGATGATTAAATATTATTTTTATGTTTTTTTATTTTTGTTTATTTGTATAAGTAATTGATCCTGTGACGACTAGTGACTTTAGACGAATTTTATCATGGTATTGAAAATATTAATACACTATTTACTCTTATGTATTTAGTTATTACAACACTTAATAAAATTAATTAATTAATTAATCATAATATAACACAAAGTAGCATTAATTACATCAATTAAGACTAGAAAACTGCTAAACCTATGTGTGTATCTTTGTCAATAGTTGCCGAATAACTATTCAAACATAAAACAAACCAGGGAAAATAAATTATACGAAACATTAGATTATCATAAATAATATTAGTTTGCAATTCCGCCATCTTCCACATTTGACAACACACGTCATTGATTGTTAGAATATACATTTTTTTTTCTACCAGCTACTTTCTAAGAAACATATTGTAAGATTTATAATATTAAATATAATTTAATTGTATTAAAAGAATAGCATTTTAATCGAAAATAAATCAATAAAACCCTAATGATAATTGCACAGGCTTAATGCTCCACAACTTAATTATATAGCTGTCCCATGAAACCTGTACCTGAGTCTATGGTCACTAAAACTCTTAGATTAGACTCCCAAGTATATTACGCAATATTGGTACTTTGAGATATTAAGAAACATCAAATAAAATTAAATATTTCATCTTGAATAGTAATATTTTGTAAACAATATTTTCCAAAACGGTTTTTCGTTAGTATCAACATCATAATTTCATAATATTATTAATGATTATAATATTATAAAGTACGGAATATATACTTTGTACAAAGTACATTGTTTAGCATTGTATCGCGTCAGCGTTTTGAGCGCGAGTCGTTAGCGCTCGGCATTTTATGTAATTAATTCAGTTCTAAACCGACTCTGTTTGTGTGCACACTATACAAAGATTAAATCAAGTAAATCAATATCAAGTGTTTATATCAAGATCCTTATATGAAGATTCTTTATGTACGAACACTGTACATAAAAGTGGTCCTTCGAGCCGGATCTAGGTTTCCTTCTAGAAGAAATCTGTGTGTGAATTTGTGTATTTTTTGAGTGATAGCGAATCGGTTCAGCGGTCTCCCAGAAGCGGGTCTCGCCGTCTGAATTGAGACAAGGACGCACATATCATTCAAAGGTATACAGAAGAACCCTCAGATCTAGCATCACAAGGCTATCAACGAATATCAGTTTATCAAGAATATCAAGAATATCAAATCGGTACGTACCTAAGCAAGAAAATCAAGATCAAGGTTACAACTCATTTTATAATTTTATTTATCAAGAATATAAAGTCGGTACGTACCTAAGCAAGAAAATCAAGATCAAGGTTACAACTCATTTTATAATTTTATTTATCAAGAATATAAAGTCGGTACGTACCTAAGCAAGAAAATCAAGATCAAGGTTAGAACTCGTTATATAATTTTATTTATCAAGAATATCAAGTCGGCACGTACCTAAGCAAGAAAATCAAAATCAAGCTTAGAACTCAATTTTATAATTTTATTTACTAACTAAAGCAAGCTATCAAGACTCCACCATGGAAACTATTTTGGAAACTCAAAAGCAGTTGGTGGAAGGCATAAAACAAGCAGCAAGAAATTTTAAAAAAGATGGTCCAGAACGCAAGACTTCGGAAAATATAAGAAGACGGATCGAAACTTTAGATCTTTACTGGGCTGAATTTCAAGAAAATCACGGCCAGCTCTGTAAGTTTCTAGACCCCAATCATGAATATTTTACCGGGAACTACTTTGAAGACACCAAGAATTTTTATCATGAAACAAGAGAGCTATTTTTGAAAGCAACTATCATCAGGCCAGCTACACCATTAGGTGTGTCAAAATCAAGAGAAACATATGACACGCCCCTGGTGGATACACCCTCGGCTGCGGCTGCATCATCACAGCCGCGGTACATTTCCAGCGGAAATAACAGCAAGCTGGATGAACTCATGAAAAAACAAGCAAGCAATTTTAAAGCATTTTCACGAACGGTATCCCAAATACAAGTAGAAAACATCAAGGAAAAATGGGAATTCGAAGACATACTGAAAACATTACAATCACGTTGGCAAGCTATAGACAAGCTGCACTGGGAGATAGACAGTGAGCTGGAAGGTTCTGATGAAAGCTATGAGAAAACTTTTTGCGAACAAGAGGAAAGCTATTTTTTCATTAAGAGAGCCATCAATAGTAAATTATGGTCAGTCTCACACAGGGAGAAATCCACTCCACAGCTAGATATCCCTGTATTTACGGGACATTACCAACAGTGGGTTTCCTTCAAAGATTTATTTTGTGAGGCGGTACATAATAACCCCTCCCTATCAGGAGCGCAAAGGATGCAATTTTTAAAAGGAAAACTGAGAGGCGAAGCTGAACGCCTAATACAACATCTTCAGATTTCCTCTGAAAATTATCAAGCTAGTTGGGATATTTTAAACCAACGCTATAACAACAAGAAACTGATTTTTACGTCGTACATGAACACTTTTATGAATATTCCTCCAATGCAACATTCATCATCAAGTAATGTCAAGCGCATTCATGACGTAACGAAAGAATGTTTGAACGCTATAAAAAACTTAGGCGTTGACATCGAATCTTGGGACCCTATTTTGATTCATATTTTGTCACAAAAACTTGATACCGAAACTCACAAGGAGTACATGAATTCACTCAAAGATCCAAGAGAGTTGCCGAAAATAAAAGATTTCCTTGAATTTTTGGAAAATCTATTTACTACTCTCGAATCCTCTCGCCGAAAACAAGAAGGTGTACAGCAAAAATCGCATCCCGGAAATTCTTCAAGTTCTGGAAAACATGAAAATACTCAAAATTATAAAAATTATTACCACTCAACCATCAAATCAGTTTCGCAAACACCCAAGTTACGAAACAATACGCTGAATTGTCCAGTGTGTGGCAATCACGGACATAGAATTTACTTTTGCAGCAAATTCCTTGAAATGTCGCTTGACCAAAGGAAACAAGTTACCGCCAAGTACAATTTGTGCAAAAATTGCCTTTATAACCATCGCGGTAAGGCGTGTACTTCGGATAAAAGATGCCGCCAATGCAATGAAAATCATAATTCATTATTGCACGATACGGTTACAAAGTCTGGAAATATGAGTACAAACGCGCCGCCTAAAAGTACAATAAGCAACACGTCATCGGAACCAAGTCCGAGGCAAAACAATTCATATGTAACACGACAATATAATGATCCCGAAATCCTGCTAGCTACCGCTCTGATCAAGGTTCAAGGAGCTGATGGAACTTTACATACCATGCGTTGTCTTATAGATCAAGGTTCCCAAATTTCGATTATCACAGAGAAAGCGGCACAATTGTTGAAACTTAAAAGACAAAAATGCAGCGGAGTGATTACAGGAGTCGGCACAAAGAACACCGCCTGTAAGGGAAAAATACAAATTAACTGTTGGTCTTTGACTGAGAATTATACCTTTCAAACAGAAATTTTCATCATGAATAAATTAACCAAGAATCTACCAAACTTCACTTTTGAAAAACCCGCATGGGAATATCTTACAAATATGCAATTAGCAGATCCCGAGTTTTACATCAGTCGTCCGATTGATATCTTATTCGGAGCTGACATTTATGCTAACATTATATTAGAAGGTATATGTCGACCAGATAACATAAGACCAGCCGCACAACAGACGCGACTGGGTTGGATCCTGTGTGGGAAGACGCACACTTTACACTGCAATGTTGCACTAAATAACATTGAAGACATACAATTTTTCTGCCAAACGGAAGACTTACCTGATATTCAAACGCACTCGCAAGAAGATATTAAATGTATGGAGATCTATAAGTCGACCACAACAAGAATGGAAGACGGAAAATATCAAGTCAGACTGCCGCTTAGACAAGATATCAAGGAAATAGGACAGTCGAAAACAATAGCTGTTGGACAGTTTATGCAACTCGAAAGAAAATTCGCAAGAAATCAAGAAATCTCGCATGGCTACAAAACATTCATTCAGGAATATCAAGATATGGGTCACATGAAGATATCAGATTGTAATTTGACACCCGAATATTTTCTGCCCCATCACTGCATACTGCGCGATTCGGAAACGACAGCCCTGCGTGTGGTTTTTAATGCATCTCAAAATACGACTAACGGAAAAAGCCTGAATGATTACATGTACACAGGCCCGAATCTACAAAATGACCTTTTTTCTTTAATACTGAGATGGAGACAATATCGAATTGGATTTACTGCTGATATCGAGAAGATGTTCAGGCAAATCTGGGTGCATCCAAAAGATCAGAAATACCAAAAAATACTGTGGCGCGATTCGCCGCACAAATTATTGCAGGAACATCAACTTACAACTGTCACATACGGCACCAAGGCCGCTCCATTCCTTGCAATGATGACGTTGCGACAGTTAGCCGAAGATGAACGTAAATCATATCCGGAGGCTGCGCAAATCATCGAAACAAGTTTTTATACTGATGACGTATTGCACGGTGCGCATACGCCAGATAAAGCGATCAAGCTAAAAACAAGTTTGAAGGAGTTACTCCAGAAGGGAGGCTTCAATTTACGGAAATGGGCATCAAATTATCAAGAGATGATACAAGAAAATGCGAAAAATATTCATCAAGAAGACTATAAATTTAAACAAGAAACTAAAACACTTGGGTTGCGCTGGAATCCAGAGGAAGACAGTTTTATCTTTCATTCAACAATAAATGAAAAAGATTACTCAGATGAAGGAAAAAATACAAAAAGAAAACTCTTATCTGATATATCAAAACTCTTTGATCCCCTCGGGTGGTTGACTCCACTTTCAACTCAGCTCAAATTACTATTTCAAAAGATTTGGGATTGTAACCTTGAATGGGATAGCAAGATTCCAGAAAACATAGAAAAAGAATGGATTAAAATTAAACACGACCTAATTAACATAAATAAAATAAAGGTGCCGCGATGGCTCGGTACAAGTCAAGAGACAGCGATCGAGTTACACGGCTACTGTGACGCATCGCAAAAGGCATACGCCTGTGTCATTTATTGTAAATTGAAGACAATTCAAGAAACAAAGATAAATTTGGTCACGGGTAAATCAAAATTATTATCACGAAACAAGAATTTAACGTTACCAAAAGCAGAATTAAACGGAGCTTACTTACTAGCAAAGGTGATGCTCAAGGTCACACAATGCTTATCAAATTATGAAATGAAAATATATGGTTGGACCGATTCCACTGCTGTCCTCGGATGGCTGCAAGGAGAACCTGATCGCTGGAACGTATTTGTCGCAAACAGAGTACGCAAAATAACTAAGACAATGCCTTCACATAGTTGGAAATACGTGAAATCATCAGAAAATCCAGCTGATTGTGCGAGCCGAGGCTTGAGTACCACACAGTTACTACAACATAACTTGTGGTGGAAGGGACCTTCATGGTTGTCTGAATATCAAGAAAATAAGCAAGAAGAGAAAAAGTTTTATACAACTGACGAAAGAAAAGAAACAAATCAAGTTAGTTATTTGACAGTTCAAGGTCAAAAAGAAGACAGCATTATTTCCAACATGATGACAAAATACAGCTCTCTAAAAAAAATGATACATGTGCTAGCATGGGTACGCCGCTTTATATCAAGGTCAAGAAAGCAAAACAATAAACATAATCATTCATTCTTATCCTTGTCAGAAATTAGAGAAGCCAAAATTATTGTCATCAAGCAAGTACAAGCAGAAGAATTTGCAGAAGAAATTTTTTACCTAAAAAGAGACAAGAATATATTACCTAAGAGCAAACTTTTATGCCTAAATCCATTTCTAGATGAACAGGGTATCTTACGTGTAAAAGGCAGATTGCAAAATGCACATATCAGCTATGATATGAAATACCCGGTAATTTTACCATATCAAGGTCGATTAACCGATTTAATTATTGAAGATGCTCATAAACTCACATTCCATGGGGGGGCTCGACTGACATTAGCCTTCATTCGTCAAAAATACTGGGTTTTGAGTGGCAACAGGGCTACTAAAAGAATAACAAAAGCATGTGTGATATGCAAGAAGCACAATTCGAAAAGATTGGAACAACTGATGGGTGACTTACCTGGACCACGGGTCAACAGATCACGCCCGTTCATGCACACCGGCGTTGACTACACGGGCCACGTGTACATCAAGGCCAACAAGGGCCGCGCCATAAAAACTGTAAAGGCCTACGTGGCTGTTTTTGTGTGCATGGTTACAAAGGCAGTCCACCTAGAGTTAGTGTCGGACTTGACCACATCGGCCTTCATTGCAGCATTGCGACGGATGACAGCAAGAAAGGGAAAGCCGTCACATATGTATAGCGATAACGGGCGGAATTTCGTCGGGGCCAGCAAGATCCTGCAAGAAGAATATAAAGAAATAGAACAAGTATTTAATGAGCAATTGATAGAAGACCTACGAGACATGGAGATCAAGTGGCATTTTAATGCTCCCTCGTGGCCTTCTGCGGGTGGTTTATTTGAAGCAGCTGTCAAAAGCTTCAAGTATCACTTCAAGAGAGTCATAGGTGAACAAAAACTCACCTTTGAAGAATGTTCCACATTATTAAGTCAGATAGAAGCCTGCATGAACACACGACCACTTTGCGCTTTGACCGAGGACCCCAACGACATTGATTTTTTGACACCTGCTCACTTCCTTCCCGGTGGGCCTGCACTAACAATAATAGATACCGAAAGGGATCTGCGCAAACGCTGGTACTTGACACAAAAAATATTTCAAGATCTCTGGAAGCGATGGCGCACAGAATATCTGACACAATTATCTTCAAGATGCAAATGGAAACAGCCTCATAAAAATATCGCTTTGAATGATGTGGTGCTCATACACGACGAAAACTTATCGCCAGGTAAGTGGCTCATGGGCAGAGTCGTTAACCTGCACCCAGGCCACGACGGTCTTGTTAGAGTAGTTACCTTAAAAACTAAAACCGGACTCCTCAAGCGTCCTATCACGAAAATTTCAATATTATCGGAATATCAAGAAGATATAAACGTCCATCATGCAAGTGATAAAAATAAAAACAAAGATAAATCACAACGAACGAAGAAATTCAACACCGCTTCAATTTTAACTGCATGTCTAATTTTTATATTAACTCTGATAACAAGTTCAGAGTGCTTCGTGAACGTAACAAAGTTCAGAGAAAATCAAGGTCTCTTCTTTGATAAATTATCAAATATGCAGTTGATCAAGGACGAATGGAAAATTGTTGTTTACTACAAAATGGAGCCATATTGGCAAGGAAATAAAGCTTTAAATCAATATATAAACACAATACAAGCGGCATGTACACCTATACAAGATAAAAGCCCATGTCAAGCATTAATACTACAGCTACGTCACGGTTTGAGCGAGTTGGAATACTATGATCAGCTGTTGCTGAAACAGCACCTCCACACCGCGGCCGAGAAACTTGAGCGACGTAAGCGACGTGGCCTTATCAATGCCATCGGCTATATCGCGAACGATTTATTCGGAGTTCTGGATCAAAACTTCGCAGAACAGTACAAGAAAGATATCAAGTCATTACAAGATAATCAACAGCATATGTTATCATTATGGAGAAATCAAACATCCATAGTGGAAGCACAGAACAATCTATTAAAACGGACCGAAAACATTATTAATCAACAACACAAGGTTTTAAATCGACACATTACGTCATTAGAAAAGGCAATCAATGAATTGAAAACTACAACTCAAGAAAATTTAATTCTTAATGACTTTGCCATAGGAGCTATTGTTGCAAGTAATATGCTCCACAGTCTAAAAAACTTACAAGGCAATTTACTGGAAACAGTCACCGACGTTTATCATGGCAATATCAACTTACATCTGATTACGCCGCAACAGCTGAGCGATGAACTGAGTATTATTGCAAGTCAATTAACAAAGGATGTGACTTTACCTGTAAATAATGTACATGTAGATTTACGGAAGATATATTCTCTTCTTAAGATGAAAACAAGGATGTTGGAGGAATACCTCATTTTTGAGATAAGGCTACCACTGGTTAGCAGAGACACATATGAAATTTTGAAAATATTCCCGATTCCAAAAGTACAAGGAGAAAGGTCATTACGGCTGGTTCCTGTTTCTGATTATATTTCTATTAATGTGAAGAAAGACACATACATTCGCATGACTGAGAATGACGTCAGAGCCTGCCTGATGCAGTTTGGTAGCTATTTCTGCCATAGTCACAAGATGGAATACCAAATGAATGATCAAAAAAGCCTATGTGAATTAGAAAACTCGGAATGCAAGACCGAGGTTGATTTATGTAAGAACGTATGGGCAGAAAGTTATTCCATTAATTCGTTTATTTATTTTTGTTGCTATCAGTGCAACGTGAGAACAATGTGTGGCGATCAAATGACCGCACTTCAATTGCAAGCGGCCGGAATTATTACTATAGGCCGTGATTGCATTATTAAGTCAGAAAAAATAACTCTTTATCCTCACAAACCACATGCCAGTGAGGTAAGAATAACTCCTGAATTGTACGCACCTAAAATTGCATCGATAAATCACGTTATAAACATTACAATTCCTCATTTTATGGAAAATAATTTAACAAACACGAATCTATTGTTAGAAACATCAAATATAAGCAGCCGAATTGCAAACTTGAAAAACATGGAGGAAGAACTATTAACGCACACAAGTGACGTTAATTCTCATGATATTCATCACTATGCAATGATCTACATTGTAGTTAGCTTCATTATAGTGGCCGTCCTTATCAAGATCCTGCGCCAATCACGGTGCAAATGGGCCGTACCCCATGCGCGCGCGCTGCCTGTGACGGAAGAGATCGCTATGACATCACTACCTACTTCGACAGCGAGGGCCAGTACAACTGCTGAGGTCATCGGTCATTTGCCAAGAAAAGACAGGAGCACATCCCCTGTACCAATAAGATTATCAGCGTTTTAATTATTTAGCTATAAGTGATTTGTTTTTTATATTCATGACATGTACCATTTATAAGTTAGTACCTACTTTGTATCAAGTTTCGCTCATTTTAATTATTTAACTATACGTAAATAATTTGTTTTATATTCATGAGATCTAACATTTCTTAAGTTTGTACTTTATATCAAGTTCCGGTTAGTACAGCCTCCACATCTCGGGCCCCGGAATATGTACAAAGTACATTGTTTAGCATTGTATCGCGTCAGCGTTTTGAGCGCGAGTCGTTAGCGCTCGGCATTTTATGTAATTAATTCAGTTCTAAACCGACTCTGTTTGTGTGCACACTATACAAAGATTAAATCAAGTAAATCAATATCAAGTGTTTATATCAAGATCCTTATATGAAGATTCTTTATGTACGAACACTGTACATACTTAATAAAAAGGCAAAATCGATTATTAAAATACCCCAACTTTATTGCTATCAGCTTCAAGTAAAAAATAGTAGCAAAGTTTATTCCACGTTCTTTGTTAAACCATTGTCTTGTTGTTTGTTGAACACACACAAGAATCAATCCTACCAAGATTCTACCACTGTAACTGTACATTTAATTAATTACTTTTGCATCATAATTAATCCAATATACTTACACATGTGACTTCTTTGCTACTTCACATACAAGTACTACTACTATAACTGACGACTTATGAACAATGTTACTTTACAACTCTCACAAACGAATCTTATCGGCAACTAGTAGTAATAATAAATTACACAACTAATGTATTATTTCCAATTACTGTAATAAATTTGCCTCGTTATTTTTGTTTACAAAAAACACTACTCGCATCCACATTTCATGTTAGAATAAATAGTCGGTAAGCGAGAAGATTTACATACATGAATAAATAAACGAGCTTAGTACTCAAGTAGTCGCAAAAATAGCTCCGAGCGAACGCGTCGATGTACGAATATCGTTATATTCTGATATTCAGATAGTTCGGTGGGATAAAACGGAATCTGCGAAGACATTTCCGGCAAACGCTGCACATTTTGAAGACGTTTCACTAAAGCCGTGTAGTTCAAAAAGTTCAATATTTCTAAGAATGTTATATACAGTACGACTAGTTAAACTACTACGCTTGCTTTATACTTATTTATTTATTCATTTCAAAATCAGTAACTAGACAAATAAACCTTATTGATATTTAATTACGACAAATTAATAGTTTGATTCTGATAAAGTATATCATGAATGAACAAGACATTAAAATAGGTAAATAGACATAGAAGAGTTATAAAATTAAGAGGACTTTAATGAAAACGTTTATTATAAAAATAAGTAATAAGCATGGAAATGTAATATTTCGTATGCTCCTTTAAATTGTCAATACTGTTATTATACATTATTATTTATTTTCAAGTTTGATTTGACGCCTATTGATAATAAAAAACGTGTATTAGTTTACACAAACGCATATTTTGCTCTGAACGAGACCCATGATTTATTTTTGTAATATCGTAGCCGGGAGCACTCTGTAGCGCGGAAGGTATGAAAGTCATACACAAAGAGGGATTTGGGTGCAGTGCCGTGTTCGAAAATATTTATGACGTTTGATAGACTGCTTTGTGTCGATGCAAACACCTTACGTTGCGCGGCAGTCGATCTATCCGGTATAACATACTTTATTTAATTCATAAGTTTGTGCAACGTAATATTGTACCTACTCGAATACAAATAGTATGAACCGAATGTTAATAATAATAAGATTTATTTTCACATTTTACATACATACAGCATAATGTATATAATAAAGCATAAGCTGTATGTATGTGAACGATATTGTAAACAAAAAAACTTTTTTTTTTGTTTACAATATCGTTGTTATAGCTATTTCATTAGTCCGCTAGCTTCCAAGCTATCACCCGTGATTTGGAAGACAGTGGTTCAGACTCTGAGCAACAGAACAAATCAGAGCAGAACAAACACCCACATATGCTAATTTACTCTATTTCTGTGGAACTAAACAATTACCTTATATGTGTATGTATGTGTGTGTGTGTGTGTGTGTGTACGGGCGTGTGTGTGTATACCTTTATGATTAGTTCGATCTTATATTTCACCATGTATACAACTGGTTTATATACATCAAAAGTCTTTAGCGATCAAGACATTTTTGATTTTATTTGGCATTGTATTTGGATTTATACTACGAGTTGCTACAAAATTTTCATCTTTTAACTAATAATCAAGAACCAATAATAAATTGAAAGCATAAAGCTTTCATTGAAAAATATTTTATTATAATTTCTTACAAAAACAAGCTAGATTCTTAGATACGTTTGATTGTGTGTATTTAAGATAAAAATATTAAATATTTTTTTTTAGGAAACATGCAAAATCCAAATCACCTAAGTTTTTATTTTGTTGTGCCTATATAGTGTGCGATATATAGTATCATGAACATAGTCATATTATGAACAACAATGGGCGTTGCAATATTAGAAGTTACAAAAGAATAGGAGAAGACCGTAAATTCGTGCCTTAAAATCAACGGATCAACAGGACCATGATAAAAATACTAATATATTATTATTATTTTCATCATGGTCCTGTTCTTTCATTCATCTTTATGAGATGCACTCCCTGTCTCAGCACTGACATTCTTTGCATGCATCTCTTTCGTCGCATAACGCTTTTATGGTATTTTTAGGTATACTTAAAAACTAACATGAACTGCTGATGGTAACTTGAATCTTTGTATCGGTGGCAGCGACGAATCATCGTACTCCGACGTGGTGCGGCTCCGAGAACGCACGCGGGCCATGTTGGAGACACCTGCGGATCCGCTGCTTCAGTACCCACACTCGCAGCCCAATAGCCGTAAAATGTCAACCGACATCGACGCCAAGCTCGTCGCGAACCTAAACACAAGGTACTTCTCCATTTCTTTATCACCTTAGCGTTATCGCAATCTTGCAATTATTCGCGATCAAACATGTGACGCTGGATATGCTAGCAATTCACTAATTCACAGTTTTATTCCAAAAGCCGGTGAATGCGGCATCACATCTTAGACAAAAACCTCTTAGTGAAAATCTCCCTGAATTCAAAGCAAATGTTTTTGACAGGCATTTTGTGTACGGTTTGACAATATATTCGTTTGCCCTTTTCGTTGAGGTCCAAGCCTTAAGTTAAACTAAGTGATATGCAACGAACGTGCGAGTACCCGCAAACACGCCGGTATTGCTGGGAGAGGTTAGGCATTTGTATTTTGTTTTAACCACATTTCACCTAAAGGAAGCTTTTCATCGCTTAAGTGCCATTTAAGTGGTATTACAAGAGTGTTTAGATAATATTCAGCTATACGGTAGCTATAGCCGTTATAAAATACGCGTCTCGTTTGTGTAAAAGGCGTCCGTCAGCGATAATTGCGGCGTTCCGGCGGCCGTCGCAGGCACTAGCGCTGTGTGCGGCGACACAGCGGCGGTTCCTATCAGAGCTGGCGCCCCAGTCTCGCACATCCACTTCTAGTATTCATGAGCAACTGCCCTCACCGGCTGAGATATCTGGACAGTAAGTTAAATATATGTATTTCATGCTAACCGTACCTTTAATAATTAATGTTATTGAACTTTTAGTAAGACAAAATACTAACTTTACCGAGAAATATTAGTTATTCTCTATTTCTTTGTCAAAATATTTGTGTGAGTCTCTGTTTATAAATGCTTACATGTGTGAAATGTGAAACTCAACAATCGCATTTCATTCAAAATCGTAAATCTGCGTGAATGCTAGGAAAAGAGGAAAACGTAATCCTTTGGCAAAATATCAGTATCAGCCTTAGTTGTCATACGTCGCGTACATAAATCAAGGCTGCCGCCGGCCAGCCGCATCTGCGCCCGACACCGCGTCTTCCTTTCCGACCACACTACTCGCATGCCTTGTTTAAAACAACCATTATCTTAGCTGTATTTGTCATTAGAAATACAAGATATTTTATACGAGCCGCCTTAACTACACCATCATAATCGTTAATATTTTTCTCATTGAAATTATATATTTATTAACAAAATATATTACAGCGTTAATATCCAAAATGTATACATATTTTTTTCATCATAATTAAAATGAAATCCTTTACTTCTTCTTTGTTAACTTAAATCATCATAATCAGACAAATTGGAAATGTTTAATTATTATATAAGTATTTCCACACCATTCCTATATTTTTACAAAATATTTTAATAACTTACAACTTCAACCAAGTCACAAAGTGCAAAGATGTGGTAAGATAAAGCTACACACGTCAATAAGCTCGTCAGACACTTAGCAGTGAACGAAGGAGCTGAGATCCCATTTACAGGTGAATCATATTCACTTGGATAACGCCATGCCGTCCGCATTATGTCGGCGACAATGCGAGTTTCGCGTCAACACTATTCAAAAGCACACCCTTTATTTGTTAATAGACAGGCAGCTCGACAATACCTCTCCGAGTATTCACTACGGCTGCCGATAAATGTAATTAAAATTGTGAAATTGTTTATTTCGCTGTTCATATCTGAAATGTGCAAACGTACCTAGTTAAAATTACGAAGCGCAAACAATATTGGTAAATTTCGTTAAGCCGATTTATATCAGACAATATCACGGTAACCTATGTACCTACTGGAAAAAAAATAGTTTGGAATCATAATGTTGAAGCTCAGGTAACATATATTTTTACTAGTAACGTGTGTCTATAAAAGTAAGTAAGTATCTGAGCCTAGGTAACTTAATTAACATTATGCGTGAGAAAATATTTTCAATTTCGACACTTTTTATTTTAATTTCATAACGAATTTGATAGAAGTATAAGGACGATATAAAGACGATAAAGCTTAAGCTGAACAGCTTAAGACCCGGGTAAAATATAAAATAATGTTAGCCCCAGAAAAATATATGTATATGAAACTGGTAATTAAATATTGAAATTGCTGTTACAATTAAAATCGTACAAATCAGCATTTTTTATAATTTTTGATTAAACTTTTTCAAATTACGAATTTAATAATGGTAATTAAACCATGTTTGGAAACCATATTTCAGTGAGGCCCTGAGCAAAGCGTTATCTGCGCTCTATGCCAAGCTCCTGGTCGTGTTGGGTTTGGCTTTTCCTGCAACAGAAGTTATCGCAAATGGAGTACCAGAGGCTTATTATCAGGTACGTATACAATAATGCTTCAGACTTTACTTTGAGATTACACTTACAAGTATGTGGTTCGTAACAACGGCGGTTTTAGTAATGTACCTTCATAATTTGATGTGTTGCTGGCTGTACATCTCAAAATCAGTTTCCTCATAATTATTGATATTTAAAATATGTCATAACGTATCTTTTTGTATTTTCAGGGATTTTACCTATACCTCTACTTAGTATCGATATTATTTGTCATCTTCCAATACGCAAACATAATGAGACAGAAGGCCGTCAACATGATTATTCAAACATACGGTAAGATATTAGCGGAGTTTAACAATAAAAAGAATACAGTCCACTGCGGGTGATTAGCTACATTTGCCTAACAAAATGCGACATTAAAATCACATCTTGTTTGCATAATTACGAGCACAAAAGAATATTGCCTTCTTTAGTTTCATTCTACTAACGTTTTAAGCCATTCGCATAAATGTGACCAGAAATTTCCTCAGATCTATATATAGGTACATACATACGTATGTAGCTGTAATTAGGGGGAATTAAAACTACCTCTAAGTTCTTGGAAATGTCAGTACGTTGTTTGATTTTTCCTTTTGCTTACGTAGATGATCCGGGGGCGGAGGAAAAAAGTGGTAAAACATCGCCTAATGAAAAAACGAAGCCCAAAGAGACAAATTTATCTCGATATGGAAGCTTCTATCTCAGACTTGGGGCTATCGGTAAAATTTAATTTTCTTCTTTAACTATTTTCGTGCGCCTTATTTTACCAACTGAGAGTTATCTGAAAGGCGAACGGGTATTTACATAGAAGAAGTACAAATATCAGGTATAGTAAGTACATTATTAATATCGATACCCTATGTGTAATGTAAGACATGTTTGGCACAACGGTCGCGCGATCGGTTACTAAGCAACAGGTTGCAGGTTCGATTCCCGCACGGGACAGATATCTTGTATGACCTAGAAAAATTTCTTCCAGTCTAGGTGTATGTGCATGTGATATTCTATGTTTGTGTCTGCACCCATGGCACAGGATCAACAATTCTAGTGTAATAAAAAAATATATATGGCGGTGTTTTTAATATACATATAAACAACTCATTTCTTTAAGTTTTAATTGATAGTTATTTAGAAACACTCATTTTTCCACACACAATATACTTTCATGATACAATTAGTAAACTTACTAACAAAGGTGAAATTAAATTCGCTCTTAAATTTAAAGCCGCCACTTAAATTGGATCAGAAAAATGTTGTCTTTCTCCTTTCCACAGCGTTTGGGATCGGATCAATGGTGCACAGCGGATTAGAGTTCGGTGAATACTTCGAAATGACCTACCACTGCAGGTCTGTCCTGTCAGCGGCGACACCAGCTTTGCGAATGGCACTGACGCTCGCCCAAATGCAGTTCATATTTCTCACGAACAAGGACATACAGACCGGAGCTTACAAATTGATACAGAGATTTGGCTTCATGCATATGATCGCCACAAACTTGTGCGAGTGGTTGTACGTCCTTGTAGCGGAGACAAAGCATGAGATCCATCATTTAGAGAGGTCTATGGTGCTAATGAACGGAACACACGCAAATGTCACAGAAGTAGGCCGCTGTAGAAGAGCGAACATTATGGGAACTTTACTGCAAAACTCGACACCCTTTTTGTTCCCGTGTACTATTGAATACTCACTGATCTGTGCTGTCATACTTTACGAAATGTGGAAACAGGTATATAATACATATTTTGTAAATAATTAGATAAAAAAATATTTCCTAACAATATTTAGATTTAGAATAAAAATATCTACCTAATAATATGGAAATTTATTAAGAATCTTTTTATTATTTTATGTACGATTTTTGTAAAATGAAAGCAAGAATACTTTGTTTGGATTTAGAGGCACTTATTAAATAAGGTGCTTATGTCTATAATAGGATATTAATACTGTCGCATTTCTGAAACAATCATAAATATTTGAGGATCCTATTTCAGGTTAAATGCACTGCGGTGGACTTTGAGAAGAAATTCCATCACGTAAGGGCCAAATCGCGAAACAACTCTGTCACCCCGGAGAAAATACTGCAACAATTTGGTGAGTCATAAAAAATTTATACTTTGTAAGACCTAACTGCAAGACATTTGTACTGTATATGTACATATACTGTATATCATACTACTGTATGCATAGACATATATATATATAAATATTTTATATATACAAACATCTGCCCACTACGGGACTCGAACCCAGATAGATGACGCACCTTGAAACCGACATAGCAATGCAACCAACAATGAGTAAGACCAGATGACCCTGGCTTCTGGTAAAACTGGATGATGACTTCTGATAAAACTATTGTCCCACTAACTGGGGCCCATAGCCTTTACTGGTCCAGTGTAAATTCGCCTATACTAATATTAAATGAACTGGTTTCAGCTGGCATGCTTGGAGTCAATACGCACCACGACAGCCGAGCGGCGCTACACCACTTTTCTGTGGACTGCTCCCACGCCCACCGAGGCCTCTTTGGTGGGATCCTCATCATTGTGCTCACCATCATATCCCTTATCATGTTTTTCGTGCTGGCCAACAACTCTGCTACAGTCAATGTGAGTTACAATTTAATTATGGTAACTTTGTTGTATCGTCGCACATGTTGTTACATATACATAATACATAAGGTAGCAATCCTAACTAATATCAATTTTCACAAAACACTTACTATATGTTACGGAGAGTAATTACGTGTAATAGTGTGATGCATTTTCTACAGCCATGATGTATAAGAAATTTGATAAAGTAATATTGAACTATTATAGTTAATTTCATACTGTTTTCATTTTAGTAAATAATATTTTTGTACTACCTATAGAAATAAATAGCTATTATGGTAGCTTCTGTGTACGCTAGCTATTCAATAAGCTTTATTTGAATTTGTCATTTTCCACTCATGTGGTATAATATAATATACGATTTTTGTAACATCTTAACCTTTTACAGGACGCGATTTTCGAAGTGAACATTTTCGAATTAATCCTATATTCGATAACAATCCTTGCTTGTGCTGTGGCCTTGAAAGAGATGAGATTATTGCCTTATAAAAGAAAGTCACAAGGTAAAATTTGTTTCAGGTTTATTTTTAATGTTAGTCAATATATAAACACGTATAATAATGGTCGGGATTCTTGATAAATATAATACGTATACTAATTCTAATTCAAGTCGTGCCCATTTTCACATTTTTTCTATTTATCGGTAGTATTAGTTGTAGTATATTCAGAAAGATGAATGACATATAATTGAATAAATTTTGAATACCTTCTAATTAGTCAATACAAATTTGATCATTATTTTTATATTATAAATATCTGTAAAAAATATCTTACAAATTCATGCATAGCTTATGCATTAACTATAAACAAACTATCCAATTATTACTAATCCAAAAAAAAAGCAAAGCTTTAGGTTGCACTCGGTTAAACATAAAGTCATATGTGCCAAAAGTTCAAGTAAAAAATTCGATATTATATACATATCACCAATGAAACTCGATTCCTGATCTTTGTGTCAAACACTGCGGTGTGTGTTGTATTTCTCTATGAAAAAAATATAATTATTTCCTGTGATAAAAATTATACTATAACATCACTATACTATATATGGCATCATATTATATTGCATAAAATGTTTAATTAAAATCGTTTAAATCGAGTTACTTTCACATTTATATACGGAAATCCAACTCACGTTATATTTATCACTAACGCCGACTTTTACTGTGGGATGTAACAATAAAATTTCTATAAATCTCCAACTTCTGTATACATATATATTTGTACTAAATCAACAACACCTTATCGCTTAGCGGTACCAATAACCAAACAATTGAATAATAATTGCAATTTATCAAATATACTGGATCTCAGCAAGTTGTATATTTTATATTCTATTGTAACAAGCCGGCCTTATAACTCAAGACCTATCCTATTTAAATGAAGAACTAGTTATTGCATTTATCTCCATTAAAAATACTAGAATATTTTTTTAAATATAATAATAATCAGGGAAAAGAAATTATGAAGAAAACTACGGATTTAAAATGTATTTTTAAATGCACGCGTCTATTTATTGAAAGTTAGACGATACGAAGTTCATGGGATCAACTAGTTTTTAACATTAATAGCAATTATTATATTCTATTATTAAATTCATTTCAAATCTAGAAAAACAATTTGAGATGTTTGTTATTTATACAGCTGTGCTAGTACTAGATACGTCGCTGCTCATTCTCGCGCAGACGGGCATGTTCGTGTACTGCATGTTCAGCCTCATCGGCAGCCACCATACACTGCACAAGCCCAACAGTGGAGGGCTCACGGGGTTTTTCGCCGAGTTCCTCTCTTTGAATCAGGTAAAAAGGAAGAAATAGACATATCATATGTTCTATTTCATCATCATTTTTACAGAGAGTCCCAATGCCGCACCTGTCTACTCTCATTGTCCCTATCGAAACGAGAAGACTTCGATCTTTGATCGAAAACTACGATCTTCAAAACATCGTTGTTCCACTTCAACACAGGAGCTCGCTGCTTCCCAATACTTTTGTAACGGTGAGTGCACCGCGCCATACAGAGAATGCGGGGCACACCCAAAAATTGAGGTGGAGCCTCAGTAGGATCAACACATCCTACACCACTACCTCGATCTTAACCGGGTAACATCGACGAAGCCCATAGAATACGATACCATAGTCTTTAATACGGCTACTTTTATAACCAGAATACCATCCTAGTTAGTAGACGGATAGCTATCCGCCTTAAATACCGAGTCCAGCCTTAAGATGTTGCTCCTTCATGACCGTGCCGTGACGAATATGTATGCTAGCAGAATAAAAGTTTCGCATACACCTTGTTTCACTACCTGTCTGGCAGACAGATAGTGAAACAAGTGAATAGGTACAACAGCTACCCGCGCAGATGACTTTCACTACCTGTCTGGCAGACAGAAAATAGGTACAACAGCTACCCGCACAGATGACTTTCACTACCTGTCTAGCAGACAGAGAAAATAGAAACAACAGCTACCCGCACAGATGACTTTCACTACCTGTCTGGCAGACAGAAAATAGGTACAACTGCTAGCCGCGCAGATGACTTTCACTACCTGTCTAGCAGACAGAGAAAATAGAAACAACAGCTACCCGCGCAGATGACTTTCACTACCTGTCTGGCAGACAGAAAATAGGTACAACTGCTACCCGCGCAGATGACTTTCACTACCTGTCTAGCAGACAGAGAAAATAGAAACAACAGCTACCCGCGCAGATGACTTTCACTACCTGTCTGGCAGACAGAAAATAGGTACAACTGCTACCCGCGCAGATGACTTTCACTACCTGTCTAGCAGACAGAGAAAATAGAAACAACAGCTACCCGCACAGATGACTTTCACTACCTGTCTGGCAGACAGAAAATAGGTACAACAGCTACCCGCGCAGATGACTTTACTTTTCGTTAATTCTTTAGTTATTATAAACTTTTTTTATTCAGACAATATTACAATCCCTATTCATAATCGACGCATGGTGGCGCCGCTGCAGCACCATCGAACACCGGCAACAGAAGCCGGGCCGGCAAATAGTTACTTTTCTACTAGTAGCCAACATGGCCATGTGGGCAATAAATACACTAGAAAAAGTAAGTACTTAATGTATACACTTCATATTTTTTTTTTTATCACAAACTAATCTTCAAGAAATAAATAATGTTATACATTACACATTGTGTAGACAATTACCTATTAAATGGTACCTGACTTATGGTACTTGACAATTATATGAGCTGAGTTATATGGCTATTCACAATCAGTATATACGTACTGATAGTGAACAACAAGAAAGCATAACAATAATACAGTATTCTAATCTGGAATGATCCTATGATATTCCATTCTTCGAGCATCTGCTCTAACGTCTCCCCTTTGACCAGTCGATAAAGCAAAACAGAGGCTTACGGCCCCTTGAAGCAACTCACCAACAGCACGTCACAAGCTGCCCTGAAAACGACTGACTGCACTGGTGGAACATTTATCTTTCACATACGCCACCAGTGGGCTAGAGGTCATCACTTCCCTACGCAGTAATTATTAAAAATACCGTACTCGTACATTGTTAAGCTACCCAACGATCTACATTTATATGAAGTATCTATTTTATTTATGTTGTACCTTTTATGCATCATGGCAAATTCTTGTTTATATTATGTGAGAGTGACTACAAAATAGTGCCAAACCGGCATAAACAGTCCAATACAAATATGTGTTGTTTTTATATATAAAATGTTTTGTCTAGCCTTATATTTGCCTTTACAAGATCAACATAACAGAGATTCAAAAGTAAAACAGAGTGTTATGAAGACTTTTTTTTTTACTTTTTTTTTTACTTTAATATTTAGACAAAGGACCGAACTATATGTGTATTTTTTTGTATTGTATTTTTTTATTTACTCATTTATATTGCGTTAAAAATAAAATTCAACATACACAACAATATACATTAGTACATTTAATGACATAAAATACACAAATATACATCTCAAATGTCTTACAGGTTGTTTCTACGATTTCGCTAAAATATGAACAATAATAGCCTTATTATAAACAAATTTATATTACAGAACCGTGCTGAGTTTAGACCTGCCCACCTCGACTTCTACGGACCATGGGCTTGGACGATTATAACACATGTGTCTATGCCCTTAGCCATATTCTACAGATTCCACTCAACCATATGCCTTTTTGAAATATGGAAAAATAGCTACAAGAACAAACCTATTTATCTCAATATATAGGATAATCCTATAATTACTATTATAATATTATTCATAGTTAATTATAATGAAATATGTTTGAATAAATTATTGATATTGATAATTAAAACATGTTTTAACTAAAATTATTTTAAATATATTATGTATTTATTAGCGACAACCTGAATTAATTTGTGATAATTTAGTTCCTAATAAAATTATAAAGAACTAACTTAATTTAATTGCAAGTAATCAATTATACCAGTGGTAAGTAAAAACAAATTCAAAGGTAAAGTTCAAACAAACTTCGTTTCGACAAACGAAATGAAAGAGCGTGGGGAATGCAGTAAGTCTTGAGTAATAATATCCTTACATTAAAATAAGAAGAATTCTTGAGGTATGAAAAAAAATTTTTTTTTACTTATTAACCTATTACTTCTATAGTATCGGACATCATCTAAATATTAAACCTTTTGGAATTAACACTGCTAAAATTGTTTTTTTCCAGTAGTGTCCACCAGAACTATAATCTCATCTATTCATGCCTCTAGTCTTCTCTATACATTTAGCATTGTGTAAACCAATTAATTTAAATAATTAATTACACTTTACGAAATCTTACTCTAAAATCTTCTCTTAACAATAAATAATAATATCTTATAGTTAAGTTTATACGATAATTTACACATTATCAGAAACAAGAAAGAACTGTTTGTCTGTAGACCATGTTAGTAGACGAAAATATTCTTAGTGCATTTTTAATAAAATCATGTCTACAGACCATATTTTTTAAATTTGCAACAGTACTAATTTAATTTAAGGTTTTTGCTACAAATGTGAGAGTTTATTTAAGATAAAAATGTTAGTGCTAATAAATCATTGTTAAATAGTGTAATGTAAAATAAATTGAATAATTTAAAAAGATGAGAAGTGAAAAATGTTGTAGTTATTATCTATTTATTTCGCAATTTTAAAAATAATTGTCAATATTGTTAACGCTCGGGTATCAAACAAGCGCTGAAGAGATACACCATAAATAATTACGTAAAATAATTATCAATTATTCGTACTCAATTTTACAGTGAACTGCTATAATATTGATAGAATATTATATTAGATAATATAGATTGTGGGGAATTGATACCTGTAGTAAAAATAGGCCTGTACCACGGGCGCTCAACCATTGACCCATTTATAGGAGTAGAATAGATATTAGAAAGACAGAGCAGGCTGTTTTAGGGTCGACTCAATAATATTTAGTGGTGTGTGTCCGTCTGAAGCGAACGTATTAGCACTAATCAAGCTAAATTTTCCCCATCAAACTAAATAAATTATTTTTCGATCCTAAGTAGTGAAAATCCTATCAATATACGCTATATATTGAGAGCCTTAAATATTGTTATAATTTATAACAATATTTAATATATATATATATATAATAGGTGAGATACCGCCAATGTTAACAGAATTGATTACATGCCTAGAATTCAGCGAGAACAGTTAATGAGTGTGTCCAGTAGCTGACTAGTGGAGTACCGTGACAGACTTGTTAACATAGAGCCCTTTGTCATGAGCCAATATCCAGTAACAATGTTGTGCTAATTACCATATATTAGCTAGTCAGTCACATAATTATTTGATTAGGTATGTTTCCCAATATATTATTTAGATATCTATTTGCAATCAAGACAAATCTTACAATCTGTTGTTAGAATCGCGATAGGTTTTGTGCCGAGACGTCGCGTAGACAACAACAAATTGTTAAAAATTATTTTAAAAAAGGCCTTTTTATAATATTATATATAAGGATATTTAGGTAAACAGAAGTGTAAGTAAGAGTATTTAGGTACATAGCAAATTAATCTAGATACAAGGAACATTTTCTGAAGTCTGATTTGGCAACACTTGCCTTTAACAGTAGCATAGTATGTACTGGTTTCTTCTTATAATGTGGATTAGCCAAGAGCATTCATTCGTTTATGTGATTTAAAAAAAAGTACTATAAGTTAGATTTCTGCAAATTCAAATACTTATTATTACTTGTGACGTTTTCCACATAATACAAATTTAGAGCATTCTTATAGTTTTCATGATTTGAGCAGAGCAGCAGGGTTTCTTATATTTAGTCCAATTTAATACCCAGTCCAAATTAATAGATGCATTATGAATGCCAAGAATAAAGTAGCGCAAAATGTACTGCAACACAATACTGGTCATATTCATATCCTTAACTATATCGAACCAAACATACAAGCAACATATTATTTAATTAGCTTTCATAATATAGACCACTAATGTCATACCTAAAAATACATAATCGTAATATTACTTTCATAAAAGTCCTCTTAACATGGTTACTTTAATTGGAAGTGTTTTCTAATTGATAGCAAGAGATTTATATCAGATTTTCCCAGAAGAAAAATATATTACTTCGCGAAAAAATTCTTATATCTTTTGCCGTGTCTCAAACCATTTCTACACCAAATTACATCAGAATCTGTTTACTTGTTTATGGAATTTTTTTAACAGGTTATTTCAACATGGTATAAAAAATATTTAATGTCCTTTCCCGTGTCTTAATTTACACATATATCAACTTTCAACTAAATCAATTCAGTAACTCCGATGTTACTCGTCCTATTTAATAAAACAAACAAATAGTTAGAGAGCTACTTCAATAGTTACTTGAAACTATTTATGAATACATAAAACTTCTATGACCGATAAACTCTCTTACATAAATCATAAATCAAATAAACTTAAGATCGCCGCCGCCATACAGGAACATATCGGCGTCAACGGGCCAAAAGAATGAAATTTCGATTATTCTGACAAGTATGGTAGACCACTTAGTGAATTAGGGAAGATTCTGACACAACAACGCTACTTCTTCACCAGCTAGGCTATGTAATTATATTTAAAAATGCTATATACTCGTAGTTGTAAAAATCTAATTAGTTATCGTGTTCCTAGGCCATCTAGGTCAGAAACTTTCAACTTCAAAGTCTGCTAGACTTTCAATTTCAATTTCAGTCTTATAAAACGTTGAAATATAACTCTAGATAAGACGTGATATCGGTCATTGATATTACAATGCTTTATCTTAAGCAAGGTTATGGTCATACTAACCAATGACAAAAATATTATATTGACTTATTCAATGACTGTATCACTTTCATACTGGCGAGTATATAAACACTACATTATAGAATAACTACTATATTATAGGAGACCATTGCAGGGTCGTCTGCTTATGTGCTCTACTATATCTGCTGCAAAGTCAAAATTCTTGAATTGTTGTATTCGGGTGTGATATGACAGTGGACTAGGTATCATGACTTTATTTTTATTAAATTGAATATCCCTATTTGACAAATGCACTGTTGCTCTTGTGAGTCTTGTGAGACTGCAAATCTCACAAGATCCCGCGTGCACTAAAAGGAACTATAGCCACTTACTATCAGGTGATCAGTCAGCTAGTTTGTCAATACAGTATATAAAAAGACTATCAAAATAATTTTTTGAGACTCAAACAGTCCAAACTCTTGTTTACCATTTCAGTCTCTCTACAACATAAAATATTGCGCTACTTTCACAAATAGACATAGTACTTCGTATTTTGTATACATACAGCCTACTTTGACGACGAAATAGACTGTTTTTATAACTCGATGTCTGAAAATATAAAATCCAGGTGTGTTCAAATTCATGGAGAGATCTCATTTCAGAAGTTAATGAATATCAGAGAAAATAAATAAGTGATGAAAATCTGGATTTGATTTCTAATTAATCTGAAATTGAATATAAAGAGTGAGCGACCAATACAAAATAAGTTCCCCGTTGGGAAAGGTGCATGTGCCTCGTTAGCCGGTCGTCTGAAAGTGACACCCAGCGCTAATTACCCGTGAGGACAGAATTTCCTTGAGCTTAGCTAGCTGGTTAAATAAACAGACCAAGATAGATTACACAATCGGATATTCTCTACTTGCCACGTTTTATATATAAAAAATAATAATTTCATTTACGCTACTGTTTTTGTTAATTGTCTAATATCTACTAATATTTCGTCGGACCCTGAAACGCGTTGTGTATGCAATATAAAAAAAAATTTAATCACTTTTAAATAAAATGCAGTCACAAGCACAATAAGTTGTTAATGTATTTTAAACTATATAAGTAATATTATATAAGAATATATTAGACATAATTAAAATAAATCCTATGTTATTATTAATTGGCTGCTTAATATCTGTCTGATAACAATAGGACAACTATATTTATGGTGTTCAGTAAGTATAGTATGAGTTATGAGTTTACATTCGTTGGCAGTCAACGATTTAGGTAGTATTTTTTTGTAACTTTGATAGTACTCCTAGCGGAAACAGACTGGGCTAAAATTGCTAGATATTTACCTAGGCGTAGATATTTCTTAACAATAGGAAGTGATTCTGACCTGTGTCCTCAGTCAACCTGTCGTATATAACATTGATTCGCGTAATTCGCTCTAGTTTCATAAAATTATAATGGTTCATTAGCCCAGTCACGCATAACTACTAATTCTTACGTACATAAGAATATGTACATATAGCATAGTTTACACGTTGTGTGCAAACTTCAGATGTTAGCACCTGCACGCGCATTTCAGTGAATAGGTAATCACGACCGAGTATATCCACTTCATGCTCAAAACAAAGACAACGTTAAAAATCAAAATAAAATTTGTTCAACGTTTATTATTTGTACTCATTTAATACATTATTTAGTGCGTCAATGCAAGGGCAAAGTAAAATATGAAAAATAAGGAGAAACCTAATACCAACGCGGGAAAAGAGTGGCGGGAAAGATCGGAGCTTCTAGTTGTGCCTGAGGATGAAAGGTGAGTCGCAGCAGGCGCTTCATTAAAACCGACTATTAGACGATAAGCGCAAACAAACAACGTAGTCGTTACGTTATAACAAGCGATCAGCACTCGTTGGCTTTTCGTCCGCTTAGGTTGGCTTTCAGCGAAGCATTTACGTCATTAATGAACTACATTTCATTCGACTACGTCAGCGTATGTTACATAAACGACGAAGATTGCTAGTCATAGCGACTTAGTTATTTATTTTAGTTATATTAATTAACTTATCGTTCCACTTTGTAGCCGCTTCGGGGAAAGCTTGGCTGAATTACGAGGACCAATATGCATTTCAATATTAAGCAACAGTACTTTTAAATACTTTGACTCGCCATTTTTTTATTTTTGCATGCTTTTAATTTTTTTTTCAAAGAGAGTATTACTTATAGCAATGTTATAAGGCTAATAAAAATTTTGAAATGTGTATAAAAAACTAGTACAATTACTAAATATTTAAGTATTTATTTTATTTAATTTAAATATATACCAAATTAGATTTTCAAGGTCTCAGTTCTATCAGCCTTAAAACGATGATTGAATACTGAAGTTGAGAACCCTTATGGTTTTGCACCAGGTTTGTAGCGTACCTTCTTTTTAAAAAAAGAGGTTAATATCCACCTTATTATCTGCTGACACTTAAATTACTCGCCTATTTAGCTTTTCTTTCTAGTTGTTTTTTGCTTGCAGAGAGAATCCCCGTCATGTATTACCAAGGCTAAGCGTGGTACCTCCTGTGAGTGAAGGTTCCAGCATACATCACATAGCAACTCCCAAGCGTCGCTCTCTATCCCATGGAGAGTAATTATCAACACACTTTGTATTATTATCGTATCGCCATTGAAATAGATCATGTATCTACATACCTGTTATTAAAACTTACAAAGCATATACGAGAAAGAGGATGCATAACGAGGCTATATCTTGACGCAGCGCCAAGAGGTCAAGCTAATTCGAAGTATCTTAAAAGCCAACGATTCGAATTGGTCTCCGATGAATGCGGTCCAGAGGGAGAAGCAAGCAGCACTATATAAAGTTATAATCTGTAACGTCGATCTATCTAACACACCAAGCTTCTGTCACACTAATTTTGAGCCTTACTCTTATTTATGATATTTATAGAAGCAAGCAGCACTATATAAAGTTATAATCTGTAACGTCGATCTATCTAACACACCAAGCTTCTGTCACACTAATTTTGAGCCTTACTCTTATTTATGATATTTATATGTCTTCATATATCGATTCTAAGAATTCCAATACCAGATGAAGGAGTTAAGGGAGTAGTTAGTCCAAGATCACTCCATATTTTTGTTATTTATTTTAATACAAGCCATGTGCATAGAAATAAGCCCAATAGAATTTGCTTTTGATACATATTATTTATCGACAATACTTTCAATTAATATTTTTTTATTACAAGGCAGTTCATGTTCATAGCCTTTAATATCATTTGGACTCTTCAACAACCTTAAGAAACAGATTGTCTTGCTTCGTATTGTCCTTTTTTAATTCTCACAATAAGTTAGAGCCATATTATATGGCATCTGTTGAATTTTGGCAATTATATGCAAAATGTCGAATACCCATATTAAGTATAGATTAACAGTGGAATAACACTGACATATTTTAATTAACCCAAACCAATTAAATTGTAATTGTTTCAGCTCTGCAACATCGTGGCAAACGCATATTCAACAGCCTAAATGTAATTGTTTCATAGTTAGATAATCAAGTTGATTAATTGTACACGTATTTTGAATTGTTGCAGCGAATCTATGACAGTGGTGCTATCAGCATTTTATGCGAAATTGTTGATAGTTTTAGGTGTTGCTCTTCCGATTACCAGTACTATACAAAATGAGCTGTACACAAACATTACATCAGACGTGAGTGAGCTAATCTTTACTATCAAATCATCAAATCAATGTCAACATAATGTACAAGTAGAACTTAGCAACTTTTGGCTGCAAAAGTGTAGTATATATTATAGGAAGGTAGAAAAATGTACGTATTTTTCAAATTAATTCCATTATCAAATCGTAGAAACTTAATACCTTTTAAAACTAGATTGCTGAGATTTAAATGAATATAAATACTTACTTGATATGATATTATGGGTGTGCATTTATTATGAGGTGGATGACTTTGGCGTATTCTAACGGCGAGAAGTAGGACATAACCAGTTTACCACCTCGATATCCAACTTGTCTTCAGTTCACTTGACGACTGATAAAGTCCTTCAGCAATATCCCTCGACATAGTTGATGATTTTGAAAGAATTTATCATCCATTACGTAAACCGACTTAGTTCTTGGTCGACTTAGCACGTCGGGAGGTATGCTCAAAATTATTTTCTGACCTATTACTGGCCTATTATTTACTAATCAATTCTCCTACAAGAATACACGCATAGAGGGCCATACCAGATGTTAAGAAAACCCCATTTAACGTAAGCCCATAATTCCAGAACACACCCTTGAGAGAGAAGTGGGATCCTTGGTGTCGACATTTCCATTTAGTTACTTAGTTAACAATGCTTTCATAGAGATCCACGCGGTACTTTTTATAGCGATCTGGTGATAACACACAACATGCAATAACGGAAAAGTTTTTTTATTTCTCTCTTTACTGTTGTATTTTATTTTTGATTTATTTCTAGCTTTTACCTTATTATTATTTTAATTTTTGTGTGTTGTGCGGTATGTAATATATAGTATTTTCTTTCATTCATTCTTCTTTCTTACTTCTCCCTGAGGCAAAAACTATTATATAAATGCTATTATATAAATCCCTATATGAAACTGTTATCTATAACCGAGTGGGGAGCTCAACAATACCAGGTCCAATCTTTTGAAACGGACCTTTTTTGGTCGAGCTGAGCGAACCGTTGATGTTCCCAAACACATAAATGGAATTGCTGTATTAAATATGAATAGAATATATACCTAGTAGAACACTATGTGTAATCTACGGTTAGGTTCCCATGAATGATTTCAAATCCAATTGCTCCAGAGTAGCGGGTCTAACTCAGAGTCTTAGCTGCCATCCTCCAATTGTGGACGCTCTTGTCCGCGTCATTATTTAGAACCACACTATCTCGTTCTCGTAGGTAGTCCTACATCAATGTGTGGCGATAGAAAAGCACTTTATAAAATATTTGTGCCTCTCAAATGGGGGGAGCTATTGAATATTTAAAGATTTATATACACTGACTGATATACCGCAACTATAACCTCCCTTGTCCTATCATCCTCTTGATATTATGAGTCTACGGTGCATTTACTGTGGGTCATAAATTAACATTTCAATCGCTCAATTCAATCTTATTATCTATAAATAAAATATTCAATCTTACATCAGACATCGGTGCAATATTCATTTTCTTTTGAATTGAAAGGTTCACTTAACTGTTAATTGTCTTGGTGCAAGTAAATATCGATTTAAACTTATCGTACCATTACCTTATACTATTTTATATATATTTTTTATGGTTTCAAAATTATTATAGATACCTACATAAAATAGTAGTTTGGACATTGTAGGTTTGTTAAGGCAATTAACTAACCTATAGTTTGAATAAATTTGAAATATATGAAACAAGAACAAATATTTCAAATTTATTCAAACTGTAAGTATGTTGATTGCTTTAACTAACCTATATATATAGTTCTCTATATTAGGTATATGTTATATTATATCTTAACTTATTTCAAAGCCAGCGTCATAATCACATCGCCACCGAAAAAAAAATATTTTATAATATTAAAAGACTACACAAAGACTTTATGCATGTCGAATATTTAGTTTGTTGTTTCAAAAGATATTATTACTATACTTATTGTCTAAATAATGTCATATTTCGTTATAACATAAACACCGGCTGTCAACACAATATTTTTTTTTACAGTACGTTAAATAAAAATTTTAAACATTTAAAAAATTCTTCTGTTTTAATATTCCATTAATATCAATCTTAACATTGCCTAATAATATTAAAAGTCAAACCTTAATTTTGTTCCAGGTATTTACCATGTACTTATACGTAGTTAGCATGGCATTTCTTACTTACACTTTCTTTCATCTTCGGATTGCTAAAATGAGGAAAGGTAAGCGACATTTTAAAATATTGTAAATACTTGTAAATAGTAACAAGAGATAAAGTTTCATCATAAAAGGCCACTCGCAGTCTATCATGCTTTCTTATTGACTTAAACGATATCGTAAAAATCGTAAAAAGCAATTGCAAGGAAATTTACTTCCATCTAAACTACCTTGTTAAAATCATACTGAGATTAAGTCACTTTTTAATTTGCCACCAAATCTGAAAATAAATAAAATACATGTTCAATAATATTATTGAAAATGGAACTTTGTCTATGTAGACAAAGTTCCATTTTCAATCAGTTTATTTCATTTTTATTTTATTGTTTACAAGTGACCAGTTACAAAAAGTTATAAAGCATAAGACCTTCAGCTCAACGCTGTCGAACTTGCCTATGGAGAAGGTAAAGCATATATAAGTGCAAGCAGAAGCAAAAACAAGGAAGAATGTTGTATTGTTCGTATATCGTAGCATGATTGCGAAATAGTACTAATCTTGCAAGTAAGCTATACTCGAATGTATTTAACATTAGGCCGCAGATTTGCCTAATTTTCAACCGAGTATACAACAAACTTAAGCTTAATAAAAAATTATGGGAAATATTTTGTGAAGTCACTTTTTATTTGCTTTATAGATTAAAAATATGAGTCACTTTTCAATCAAATACAATGTCATTATGAACATAAAGAGCTCATAAATATTAATATCCGTTCTAATAACTAACATTAATATGTCTTCTCCACTGTGTGAATGGTCTAATTTCAAATCCCAAATATAATATAAAATTTTACTATCCCATCGTACGCATAAGTAACTATTATATATCCAGTAAACTTTTAGGAACACTAAAACGTACGCGTTACGGTAGCTTCTATCTCCACATGGGAGTAGCTGGGTTCAGCGTGGGCTCGATCTTGTATTCGTGCCTGCAATTCGGCGGGTACTTCGACCTGGCGGGCGACTGTCAGTTAGCTATTGTGGCTGTCAAGCCCGCCTTGCGCATACTCTTCATGGTGGCACAGACTGTGTTTATTTTCTCGTACACTGATGTAAGTAAATACAACAACTTTTAGCGAAACGCTTCTTACGGCACCTTTTTTGGATTCATGTTCATCTTACCCGATGGTAAGTTACTACATTCCTGCATCCTTGCAGCAAGATTACTAAAAGAGCATCGGTAGCGCTGTGGTCGCGGTACTGGTCTATGGCCCAATTATAATTTTGGTGACCAGGGTTGATTCTGCTGCATACCAATGTGGACACTTTATATAAAATAAATTATAATTTATTTATTGTATTTATTATTAACGGATGTTATTGATAATGGTAAATATATTATCTTAAGGTGAAAATTCAAAGGTGTATGAGAAATCGAACGAATCGCACTGGACCAGCGTAATTAACTAATGCCTGATCTCTCTAAAATATTTGAGGAAGGCAGGTTAAGATACTTCGGCACTCAGAGGGGAATAGAAGTTGTTATTATGAATATTAGTAACATTATAACGTGTACCACAAAATGCGAAAGAGTTTCATTCCATTGGTTATGTATGTCACATCGCATTAACCTAATAATATGAATACGGCGAATATAGCAAAATATTGTAAATAACAGAGCTTATTTTTCTTTTCCTGATACAAGACTTATGATTATTTGTATAAATAAACAAAGCTCCACAATCTTAGGCTCAAGAAATCCAGACTTCCCCCGCTCTCGTGAATATGCTAACACAATTTTTTAATAAGCAGCCAATTCGGGTCGAAACCGCTATTAACTTGGTATAACTTTCGCCATCGTAAAGTTAATTGGAGTAGGGCCAGTCCCTCTTCTATTAAATTTAAGATTTCATAAATGAGAATTTCTCGTTATCATTATCACATTAGAAAAACCTTATTGAATAATTGCTGGTATTTAAAAAAGATTTTTTCTTAACTCAACGTGACTAACTAAACACGAAAGTTATCAATTCAGCGTGTCATTTAATTTTAATTTAATATAAATTATTAATAGCCTTCACTTTTAAAAATGCCGCTGTTTTTTCGTATTCACATCTAACTTCATAACTTTTAAATTTATGACTTATACTCGTAGAACTATTTATTGATCCAATCAATTTAATCTTACAGTGCAATTTTAATATCAAATCTCGCAAGTTACATAAACTAAAAAATCTTGAACTAAACTCCTATGTTTTTCATTTATGTTATTCATATTATTAAAAGAAATTTTATATTTTAATGGCTGAGACTTACTGAAAATATTTTTTTTGCCTTCAAATCTATGTAGTTTTATGTGTTTCCATATGTTTAAAAGTTTCAAATAGTTTACGTTTGTAATATTACAGGAAAACGAAAGTATAGAAAATAGAACATTTTTAAAAATCTAATAAAAAGTAAGGTAAACCGAATATTTCATGAAGATTTCTCTGTTCGTTGTTTCGCCCGCATGGTATCAAACTTTCTCATATAAGACAGATATTTTCCCATCAGTGATAAATTATCCTGTGTCCTTCCCCGTGTCTCAAGATATCCCAATACCAAATTTAAACAACAATGATACAATAATTTTTAACTGAATTCGTCATAAAATGAAAATCTTTATAATGTTAGTATAAATAAAAATTATTGATTTTATTACTTTTATATCATCATTATTTTATTTTACATTTAAATAGAAATAAGTTTAATAGAATAAAGAATATCTGATTAACATTCTTTGAATTTATTTAAATGATTAGTAATTTAAATTGATAATAAATTTATTTAAATGAAAATTCACCAATTTGGCTTAATACTTACTACAGAGTAATGTTTTTTTCTGTAGGAGACTACAAATTACATCAAACCTTCCCAAAAGATTTATGCCCAACAGTGGAATTATTGTGTCTGGGATAATGATGATAAATAGTAATCAACCTTGACATCATTATCATATCAAGATTGACAGTGCATCTTCAAAATAGCCTGGAAATTATGAAAAAGAGGATTCAAGAAATATTATCAGAACTTTAACTGCTCTTTTAATATGAACCTGTCTATTCTTATTTCAAGCGCAATAAAGCTGCAAGCACAAAGCTTTCATCCAACAAAGCGACGGTAGTTATACTTTTCATTAATTGGATAGTATTACACGGACAAGAAAACGTTTAGTTTTTATTTTTGCTTAGAATTGAAAGAGCGTAGCGTAGCTTTTTGAATAGATAATTTTTAAACATCTGTACTTTAAAGAGGTATAAATGTATACATGTAATCTCAAGTTAGGCCTTAACTAGTAATATATGTGTAAATTAACAAAGTAACAGCTGAACTCTTAAGTTAATTCGCTCATTATTCAGCAAAAGGATATATCACACACCGCGCCGCAGCGTAAATAACCTTCTAACATTAGATATCCATAAGAACTAATTATCAAATATCAGATATGGTACCTCAACAAATTGTAAAACAGTAATAGGCTTGTATTTACATCTCTACGGAGGTGGTTAGTGGTGGAAAGGTTGCCGCCATGTTGTTCCGCCCGACGGAAGCCCGTCTGATTGAATTCCCTCACCCTGAAACTACGGGACCTAATCGTTTGGATGTAACTGAATCAAATTTGCAACGCTAAGGGTCTTGAAAACATTTTCTTTTCAGAAAAGAGGAAATATATTTATGTCGTAGATTTAAAGGACAATAAAATTACTGCGTACAAATAATAACTGGTAGTCTCATTAAATAGTGGGACCATGAACCCATGGTATCAGTAATAGTAAGCCCAAAAGATATCGTCATTGGAACGACAAGTCATAAGTCATGTTAAGATGCTATCACTCTCTAACAGAATCTTGATGATGCTTTCTTGGGATTGATCCCACCATGGAACAATGTCTTTTTGTTATTTGAATTAATTTTTTATATGTACATACACCTTAAGCTCTTAAGGTAAAAGAAAACATCGCAAACCACCCTTCACACCAAGCCGGCGTTAACTAACACCAATTCACCCTAACCTAGATAAGGTAGACTCATACCTCTCGGTAAGACGCTGCGTTGGAAATGATGACTCTCCAATACATGATGCGAAATACCAACGTTACCGGTCCAATAATTCTCACTACCACAAATACTCGCCACTACCACAAGAATACTTATTATACAAAGTTACTTTATTATCCATAATATTGTAATTTAAGGCTAGTTTCCTTGCAAATACGAAAATCCTTTATGTCCTATATTCCTTTAATGAAATGATTCTTACGGTGCTCTAATTATTTAAGGTAATTACAAATTATTTTAAATATTAGCAATTGGCACATTACCAATGCATTGCAATGCAAATATTTTTATAATTATATATCACAAATGATTGTAATTGAGAAATAACAATATGTTGATGGACCTCAAAGCTGTTATGTTGATGGAGCATGCATGAAACACAAATTTCGTGCTTATGTACGGTTGTATATAAAAAAATACAAAAAATAAAGACATATATCACCAAATTTACAATATACCCTATATACGCTAATGAAAAGCTTAGTTTTCGACAATCATGAAATCTGTGTAAGTGGACAATATAATTTGGTTTATTTAATGCAGCCTACATTTTTCGTATTTATCAGTCTACGTCGTAGACATGGATGGTCTACGGCGTAGACTCCGACGTTTGTGTCTAACCTATGCCTACTTATCTATATGTCGCAGCCAACTAGTCAAAATAGCCGTTCAATCAACCAGCTAGCCCTTTAACTGAACTACGTTATTCAATCACACCTATACGTCATTTAGAAGAATTGTTGATTGCAAAGTTCAACATTATAGCTAGGCGACGCTTAGCCAACTGTTTAAATGGCAAATTAACTAAGGTGACCATTAGTTTAGTACTTAATTTGAGAGAATAGGAAGACTTATTGGAATTTATTGGAAGGTTACTCTTGAATTAAGTTTAAGAGGTGACTAAAAGTTTGATGAAAATGTAAAGTTTACGAGCATGCATGAAGACGCTCATGAAAGTGAAGGAAGCAAGAGAAGTGTGCCAGGATCGTGGCAAGTGGAGAGAGGTGGTCTCCGCCTACCCCATTGAGAACAAGGCGTGACATATATGTATGTATGTATGCATGTAAAAGTTTGATGAAATAAGTAAAAATGAAAAACAAATTATTAATCATAATATTGTTTATTGCACCAAGCATAAAATTAGAACTCAAAAATTTACGAAACAAGAATCATTTCATAATCCCATAATTTCTCCTCGAATGTTTGTTTAAATTTTGATTCACTGTTATCGCTCGTAAGTAACCTCATAATTTCTGTGTCTTAAATAACACGTATAACGTGTAAATATATTACTACTTACTTTCCGAAAAATATCTAGAAACAAACACAAACCACGGCTAGTTGACGCCATATTGAAACCAAAACGCAACTAGCGCTACGGTGATGAACGCTGAACTAATTAAATTAGACGGCGGCTTTCGAATCAGCTATAGTGTTGAACGTTTAGAGCGTCTCAAATATTCAATTAAAAAGCTAGCTGTTAGATTGAACGGCTATTTTAATCAGTTGGATGCGACATAAATACATTATTAAATCACACATCACAATCACGTTGGTCCACGGATCTTTTGAAATACATAACAGATTTCAATACAGTTTTCAGTAACCGATAAAGTGGTTTAAGCTTATATTTATTATACATGCATATAATATATATATATATATATATATATATATATATATATATATATATATATATATATATAATATATATATATATATATATATATATATATATATATATTTGATTGTTTGATTGAATGACACGGCTTTGGAATTATTAATATATTTGTCTCTTTGACGTAAAAGGGTCAATATTGTGTTTCGGTTTACTAATAAGTAACAAAAAGTAGTCATTTTCATTTCGTACGTTTTTAATTTATATTTCAATTTATTAGTTAAAATGTTCATTAATATACTAAAAATAACCACTACTTTTTATATTTTAAGGTTGTTATTAAAATTCGAACATTTAACACATTTTTCATGGCAATAACTTAGAAAAACTATCATCACTGCCTACTTCATGCAAAGCGAAGTCATACAACTGACACGAAGTACTTTCCTTTATACCAGTAATTCAGAACATTCGCTGGTAAAACGTTCCCGTATGAGCAAATGCCCGCGTTCAACAGTTAGACGTAATGTGTTTTCATCGTTTCTTGGTGAAACTTGGATGGGTCTGAGTCTTGCGGAATCGCATAATAAGGTTTCCGGGAAAAGATTGCTTTTTAGTAAAAGGCTGCCTTATTCGTATTTTTACTTAAGTTGTAGACAATAATATTCTTAATAGTAATAAAAGGCAAACAGGTCATTCTTATTGTGTTTTGACTTCCCATTTTATTAAAAAATCTAAATGAATGTATAAATATGAAAAATACAAAAATGTCTAGTCAAAACTCGATCCCGCAAATACTAAATTGTAAGCGTGCTTAATTCAAAACCAAGTTTTAAAAAGGCTAAAGATTATTATATTTAGAGAAGATATGTACTATATAAATATATAAAATAGATCATAATACCTTAAAATTTTTGGATTGGCTTGGTAGCCGAATTGATTAAGGCGACGCCTATTAAATAGCCAAATATCTATTTAAATCAATAGAGATAGAGATACACTTTATTATCTATTTCTTTGTTTTCGCTTTTTTATTCTTGTGAGATTTTACTTCAACATATCAAAACATTTAGCACAAGTAATAGAGTCATTTTTAAATTACCAAAAAATCATATACGCTATACATATCCGTCAAATTTGGTATGGAACGTTTCTAATCGGAACATTGGATCTGGTCCAAACATTTGTTAAAATATGTTATTATCCAAGTAGATGCAAATTCTCTACTCGATACGAAACCAAAATATTCATCATAATAACAAAAGCAAGCAATAAGACATTAAATAAAATATATTCCGACTAAAAGACATGGTCTTTCTAAACATCGAAAAAATTAAAATACCAATTAAACAAATAATAATATTTTTCAAATTAATAATGTCATAACTATATATCATAATCACAGCTCATATCCAGCCCCACCGTGTGTCCGTACAAGCATACCTTAACCAATACTAGAGCGATTACGCATTAGTCAAGTAATCCACTAGTTAAAATGTGTAGTTAGAGATTAAATGAAAATTAAATAAATTAGATTCAAATTTTTTGTTGATTCAATTTACTCGATACGATACCCAAATTTTAACCTCAATATAAAAGCGGATAGGAAAGACATACATATTAAGATTTTTTGGCATGTGTATGCAGTATACCTCTCCATGTTTTCCTTTATAGTTCAACATGGCAGTATTGACCTCGGGCGAAACCAACCAGGCGCCCGACGCACCTTAACTAACATTATATATTTTTTTGTTTAATAATGGAAGTTAGCAAATTATCATAATACGAGTTTTTGGATTAAAGTTATTGGATTTAGGATAAACTTGAATCCAAGCAAGGCCTCATAATCAGGTAGTCCGACTTTCAATCCTGCCATGTACTTACCAAAATATTTATTACTAGCTTTTGCCCGCGACTTCGTCCGCGTGAAATAGTGACTTCCGGCAGATTTTTGGTTAACCAACAACATATTTATATTTATATTTGAATAAAGATTAATATTATTATGTTGATACAACTTAAACAAATTATTTCGACCAAATTTGGTACCATAAAAACGGTCATTGTGACTAAACCTTAAAAGATAGACATATGCCGTCGCGGACTTTTTTTTAGATCATGTATAGAGGAATAATTCTTTCATACATATTTTTTGTGTATCTTGAACCGTTTTCGCAGCGCACGCAAAGAAAGCCTTCAAAAATGAATAATTTTCCCCGTTTTTTACACATTTACCGCTCTGTCTTTGCTCCTATTGATCGTAGCGTAATGTTATTTAGCCTATAGCCTTCCTCGATAAATGGACTATCCAACAAAAAAAGAATTATTCAAATCGCACCAGTAGTTTCGGAGATTAGCGCGTTCAAACAAACAAACTCTTCAGCTTTATATATTAGTATAGATAGATTAGCGCGTTCAAACAAACAAACAAACAAACTCTTCAGCTTTATATATTAGTATAGATTACTCGAATTTCTTATATACATATATCTGACTCTCCTACAACGACCGAAAATACCTTCAAAATAACTAATATGACACATAAATTTACAACTGTACTGGGCCAGTGTTTAAACAAGATTTAATCATCCTAACTTACTCCGGTGAAGACGTAATTATCATGATAATAATGATAATGAATACCGCTTTTTTTAAGGTAGATAATACCTAAATATGACATTCTTCTTACACAGATTCTGGACCCAATGAGAGGTGTGGTTTTAGATAGATTCGGTCTCATGCACCTCATAGCGACAAATGTATGTGAGTGGCTGAACGTAGTAATACAGGAAACTAGAGATGACATCGTAACAGTCGCTTACGACAGGCCAGCACTTCTGCGCTACGCTAACATAAGCGGCCCGCTTCAAACCATAATCACTGACGAAATAGACAACGTAACTTTCATAGAAAAACTGCAAGAAATAAACACATCAATAATTCGAAACTGGACGTGCAACGTGTCTGATATGATAGCACCGCTCATTCGAAACGCTAACCCTTACCTGAGACCGTGTGGCGTGGAGTACAGCCTATTGTGTTCCGTTATCATTGTTGTTATATGGAACGACATTTGCACTGTACCTGGATCGGTACGTATCTACATATTCTTATTTTTATTTAATAAGGTATCATAAGTGCGTACGGCTGTAAATACAATTACATTATCCATAAGTCTAGAAATAGTTAATACAATGTTACTCATAACATGGCCAGTTCATTCCTAGTATGTAGGTCTGTACGCGTCTACTCTAAAGTAATACAAGCTAATCTGAAATTAAACTAAAACGTTTATTATTGGTTTAATATCAAGTATAAGACTGAATCATTTTCTTTTAAAGATTTTTTAAGTTGTCAGAATGCAACGCCATCTATCCTGACAAAAAGTTATTAAATTAAGCGAAGAACACTTCACAAAACGTGTCCAACTCGAGCAGTCCGTATTTGTGGATTTTAGGTTCATATGTGAGCTTGCTAACATTTTCTGCTTACTAAATTTTAATGTGCAGGTTACACATCTCATATATTATTAGTCCGTTTTATATAGTAGAACATTAATAATACGTCTATTGAGATATGTATAAAAATGTTATAAAGTTTGGTAGCTCTGTTATTATATAGGTTTTTTCAGGGCCAGTGACATTTTTAAGGGGCATGTGAGTTAAAAGTAAATGGACACTAATTTCTTGTCTAAGACCTCAAAACATAATACTTTTCCATATGACTAACTTGATAATAAAAGCAAAAACTTTCGCATGATATCCCTAGTCAGTTGATAACACAAATGAAATGCTTACACTAGGTATAGAAGCAATAGCGCTCATTAGATTGATGCATAATATTCCTCGTACACTGGTGTAGGCCTGTCAAAAGTTATTGTATGAGAAAAAATAGGTTATTTAGCGCTAATATTTTTCTCTTTCTTTGTTACTTTAGATAAATACACATCACGAAGTATTGTTACGCAGACCCTGAAACAATAGGTATAATTGGAGAAAATACAAATTCTTATAAATCGCCATAACGTATATTATGGGTAATTATTAAGGGTAAAGACATAGTTTAGATAATTTACCAGAATGCAGAATAGAAATAATATTTTTAAAAGTAATAAATAACGATCGTACAATGTACTAAAATGAAACGTATATTGTGACAATAACAAAATATATTCTTTAATGGACACACAGTTTACACATTACACTCGCCTTAATTTTATTTAAACTATTTTTAAAGCTTTTTTTTCCGTCAGTTAGATTTGGAGATTTATATAGTAATAGTGACTACATAATTATGATGCAGAGTTTGTATAATTTAAGTTATTAAATGCATTCCAAAATATCTGAAATTACTCTAATTAGGTAATTTCTATTTTTTGGAGATATACATAATAATGATAATCTGTAATTAACATATCGTTACACATATTTCATAAAGTAAATTTTCATTATGATGCGGTGCCCGACTCTAGGTGTGTAAAATTATTGTAATATGAATTGATAAATGATAATATTTCACATATTAGAATAAAATCAGCAGCAGTCCAAAGAAGTGACTGTATAGCGGCAATAGACTCATATACAATTGAACATACACACTCAACATACAAACTCCTATATACAATTGGCGAAGTGATTCTACCTTGACCAATCCTCTTTGTATATAAAATTTCAGAAACATGCCAAAACACTACCAGTTCTTAATGCTAATACTTCCGGCAACGATCGTCAGTGCTGCGAGCGAAAATCAAACAACCATTTCTCCGTAGACTGCGCAAGTGCACACAAGGGTTTGTTTATGGGCATTGGTGTGCTGGCCGGCACCATTGTCAGCCTAATGCTATTCAACGGACTTTTCCACAAGAAAATTCATGTTGAACTGGCTTTGCTACAGGTATTGTTATTGTTTCTTGGAGGTCCAAAAAGTGTATAGAGCCTCGACAATATCCCACTACACCTTTCTGTGCGTTGCAACTTTCTTGGCTAACTTTGTTTTGCTGGGAGTATTTTATAAAATTAATTAACAACAAGGATTGTCATTATATTTTTTACACTTTGATCTTACATAATAGTACGTGATGATAATATGTATGAAAATTTCCCTTGAACTCCTCAACAGCTGTGGAAGCTAAATCGACGAATGTTAGATATGCTCAGAAGCCCTACACCAGCCAAACAGATCTGAAATATATATGTTTCCATGGAGAATCGGTCCCCGGACCTCTATTCCCGAACCACCAAACCACGGACGCAATTAAATAGTAACCTTTAACATGCCTCATAGCAATGGTAGGAATAAACATGGAAGCTCCTCATTCCCTGGCTGTCTAAAAATTATTATGTTGGACGGGCTTAACGCTCTATAAAATCAGTTTCGTAATTAACTTTTAAATAACATTTCGCTCACTGCTGTATATATCCGATTGTAGAAACATCTTACTGACGCAAAAAATCAAAACATGCCAACTGCTGAACATAGATCTTCCTCCTTCCCCTGAGAAGACCTGGGGGCGTGCCTCGAAATGCGGCGTTCCGCAGGGGTCGGTGTTGGGACCCCTGCTATGGAACCTCGCATACGACGCGGTCCTTCGCACCAGCCTTCCTCACGGCGTGAGTGTCGTCTGCTACGCCGTCGACCCAGTCGTCACGATGACACTCTCGGGCCGGTGCTCAGGCTTGCCGAGCTTGGGGTGGCATGTGTCGTGCGGGCGATCCGCCGGCTGGGTTTAGAAATAGCGCCTCACAAAACCGAGGCGCTATAGTTCCACGGCCTTCCGAGGCGCCGGGAAATACCCAGCTGCCGGATTCGGGTGGGTGACGCGGTGATCCCGGTGGGGCCGTACATCAAGTACCTGGGCCTCACCCTGAACCGCCGCTGGAGCTTCGGGGAGCATTTCGTGCGGTTGGTCCCCCGAGCCAAAAGGGTGGCGGGCGCATTGCATCGCCTGCTGCCCAATCTCGGGATCTCGGGGGACCGAGGGTTCGTGGAGTTCGCCGCCTGTACGAGGGCGTCGTGCGATCCGTGGCCATGTATGGGGCTCCCGTGTGGTCGCAAGACTGCGCAGGGTCCCCCCGCTGCAGAGCTCTGCTACGGAGCCTGCAGCGGATAATGGCCATACGAGGCGGCAACGGTTCTGGGACGCTCCCCCCCATTCGAAATCCTAGCCGCCTAATGTACGCGGCGACGTATGCGTCGCGGCGTGTCGACCGGGGGAGCGACGGGGGAAGCGCCCTGGAACCCACGCACGAAGTGCCTAAGCGGGAGTGGCACCGACGGATTGTGGCGGCGTGCGCAGCTCGAATTACGGATCTATTTCGCGCGCCAGCGGGCCGTCGGTGCCGTACTCCCGCACCTCGACGCTTGGCTCCACGGGAAGGAGGAGGTCACCTACCGATTGACTCAGGTACTCACCGGGCACGGCTGCTTCGGTGAGTATCTGTGTCGAATAGGACGGGAGGGATCGACACATTGCCACCACTGCGCATCCGACCTCGACTCGGCCCAGCACACGCTGGCGGAGTGCCCCGCGTGGGATTCCGAGCGCCGAGTCTTGGTCTCAGAGATCGGGCGAGATCTGTACCCTCCTTCTGTGAAGCAGTGATGCTCCAGAAGGAGGCCGCGGAGCGGGGTCGGGAGATGGCCGACACCGCTCGAAGGAGGCGGCGCCGGGCTCGGTAGCACAGCTGCGACGCCGCCGTGGGTCGCCAGCGGGCGCGAGAAAATCGCGCCAGTGGATGCGGCGACCCGGGAGGGACCACGCCCCTTCCGTGGCCGGGGGGCGTCGTCGGTGGTGGAGATTGGGGGAAGTATTGTAGCCTCCTCCGAGAAGGGCTCCCCTGTATCGGCGGGGGAGCGGAGGCTGGGGGCTCCCGGAAGTAGCTTGGTGTTCCCGGGGGCTCCCTACATGCCTGAGGAAGGCCATCCCTGAGGTTTTTAGTGGGTAGGCCTCCCCCTTCTGGGGAGGAGAGCCCCACACAACCGCCGGCTCGCCACAGCCGGGGTATGCAACTTAATGCATTTTCCTCAGAGGAACAAAAAAAAAAGATCTTCCTCCTTGGAAAGACCGAAGATTTTTACACCAATTGGCACTGGTAGAATCCTGCGCTTTTCTATGATTATCACCAAACCGTCGGTTAACCTACCATTGCTACGATTCCCAGTATATGCCTAACATTCCAGCACCTTCCGTCCCAATGGCCCGCACGCAAAGTTCCCTGCCTACTGCCACTTGAAGTTCCTAATTCATCAGACTAGCATGATTGCTTAAGGCCTAATCGCCCAAGCATAGTTACAGTAGACTCATGCTGTTTTGGTGAGAACGGATAAGATCTGTGATGGTTGGGTTTTAGTTTAATATATCATCACTATCAACACGTTCGAAACAAAGACTTACGCCCTAAGGTAGTGCCGACTTAACGCTACCCAGCCGAGTGGATCTATTTTTGATTTTTATTCTGAGTTAGTTGGATTATTTCTCTACTGAGGTTTTCAAACATTATGCCCAATTCATCTATGATCTCAACCTCTACGATATCATTCGCAAAGCGAAAGTGCGCCATCTTCATTGATATTAATACACCGTATTACAAAGACACCGTACTAGCTTCTAAGCCTTAAATACATCCTCTACCACAGCTGTGAACAATTTCAGCTACATGATATTACCATGTCTCAGACCCTACTGAATCGGTCGTATCGGTCGTAAGTTCTGGCTCTGACTACGGTTGGACATGTTAACGATTTGATATAGTAATTGCAACACAGTCTGGCTTGAAAAACCTTAAAAAAAATTGTAACTAAACTTTATTGTTAAAGGTAAACATTTGGGAGACCATCCTATTCATATTGATGGCCGCAGGGTCGGCAGCATGTCTCCAGCGCATGAGAACGATGCCCCTCAGGCGAGCGGCGACGACGCTACCCCTGGAGCATGCGCTGTTGCTTGTCACTCAATGCGGAGTCTACCTCTACTACCTCTTCCAAATTATCGGTGCTGGATTCTACTTACAACGATTCCCTGAAGCTAGGAGGGCCACCAGGTTCTCTTGTTTTTTATCGTTACTTTCCAGAATCTATATCACTCAATAATGGTTTTAATCCAAGAAGACGATCCTTAAAACTTAAATCTATTTTATCGATTTGTTATAATTTTGTAAGATTTATCTATTTATTGTAGTATGTGTGTACACTCCTAAGTAATATAATGTACTAATACAACTGAAATATTAACACAAGATTGCTCACATAAAATGTGAAGGGTATCTACGTGGATGGAACTACTTTCAGAATAGATAAAATATATATATGTAACAGAGGGCTTATGTGAATAAACCCCAACGTCCGAATAGGACCGCACTCACACGCACTTCACGTCGCTTCTAGAAAATTGTAATACAAAAAACGATGAACGTTAGCGTGAGAGTCAGTGAGCCGCGAGCGATGAGCAGTGCATGTGTGTCGCTATCGTGCCCCGTCTGTCCGCGGCTCTCGCATTTTCGTATGTGTCGGGAATATAATAAAGACAAATTATTCTTTTATGTAAAGTTTAGTTTTATTTGTGACATACCAGTGTTACAGTGGCGCTCCAACTCGTGGCCTGATCTCATATAACGAATCGGGTAACAATTTACGACAACAGTGAATATTTTTTTTTGATACTTGAGATCCTGAACTTTATAAACGATGCCGAGAACGAAGAGAACCATTCGACGACGAAATAGCAGTGGAGAAAATGCGAGCGACGGTAGCGATTCAGAAGGGCATGAACCGGCAGCAGCAACGTACGCTGCAGCCGAAGATCCCTGCCGCAACACCGCCCACGTCAGCCCACCCACAGCTCAGTCAACGGCAGTGAACGGGAACCCCGAGTCCAATCCTAGTCCCCAAGACTTCGATACTTTTAAATTAATGTCAGCAATGATGGAATCATTCGCGAGAGTACAAGCGGAATCGAATAAAAACCTCATAGAGTCACTACGAATGCTCCAGAATGGCAGCACTGGCATACCACCCTCAACACCCTTGACACCTATGCATGCATCCACGTCGAACGCCAGCATGTCAACGAGTGGTAATTTCGCAAAATGCACTGCCAGGTTCGACGGAAAAGCACGAGAAACCGAAGTTGTCGAAGCTTTTATTGACGCAGTCGAAGTGTACAAGGAATGTACCGACGTGTCCGACGAGCACGCTCTGCGAGGCCTCGCCATGCTGCTCGAGGGCGACGCCGCAGTGTGGTGGCGCGGCGCACGACCCAGCATCAACGCGTGGAGCGAAGCACTCGCGCGTATGCGCGCCATGTACGGCGCCCGGCAACCCGCATACAAGGTTTGGAGAAACATTTTTGTGAGTGAACAATCCGAAGGTGAGCGTGCCGATGTATTTATTGCTAGATTAAGATCTTTATTTGTTAAATTACCATATAAATTAAGTGATGTAATGCAAATTGATATTATATACGGGTTATTACATAAGAGAGTTCGTGAACGATTGTCCCGGGATTCTATTATTAATAGTATAGACTCATTGATAGAAAAAGCGAGAGATACGGAAGACGCGATCTCAGATATAAACGGTAGCGAAATTAAACTTAAGTCGAAATCGCATAATAATAAGTTCGAACGATACGACCGCGGACCGCTACCAACGGTACAAAACTCACTCCGATCTCGATCGACAACTCGAAATGTTCTCGTGTTCGTTGTTCATATTGTAAATACTACGGTCATCAATCAAGTGATTGTCGTAGTTTAAGTAAAAATAACGCCAATAAACTTGATTCAAAATTTAATGATAATATAAATAATTCTGATGTTAATGCGTCGACCCCAGTTCGCTGCTACGGTTGCGGGCAACTGGGAGTAGTTAGATCTAAATGCGAAAAATGTCGTAGTAATACTGCGTCCCATAGCGCCAATTTTAATGTCATTACGACAGAAATAGAAACATCTACGCCAAATCCTACAATAGGCATAAAAATTCTAAATTACCCAGGTGTAGCAATTTTAGACACCGGCGCTACGAGCAGTGTCGCAAGTCCAACGCTACATGCGATTCTAGTAAAGCATGGTATACAATTTAATGAGATGGAACGTACTATTGGTCTTGCTGATGGCTCACGACAGACTAAGAAGATTTTAAAAGCTCAAGTACCTGTAAGTTTAGGCGACAGAGAGATTATTACGGATTTCATGGTGTTTCCTGGAGACAAAACAAAAACTCTATTAGGCCAAGATTTTATCGTTAAGGCGGGTTTAATACTAAACGTACCTCAAGGAGTATGGTTCTTTACAGATAAACCCAAAACAAAATTCGACTTCGTTAATTCATATATACTGAACGAGATTCCTGATGAGGAGTTTATGCAAACCGATGCCGCCCACCATATATTACGCAGAGACGAAGGATCGAAGCTGTCACCAGATGAAAGGCAATTGCTCAACAACTTTATTCAGTCAAAAACCTCGCAGTTCGCATCACATGGACCGGCGACAGACTTTGCAGTTCATAGAATCAAAGTGAGTGAGTCCCAGGAACCATTAGCGTCCCCGCCATACAGGTTATCGCCAAAAAGAAAGGAGGCATTGGAAAAAAAACTCATCAAGCTAATTGACAATGACGTCATAGAAGAGTGCGAATCGCCATGGGCTTCTAACGTTGTTCTGGTCCCCAAGAAAGACAATAGTTTTAGGCTATGTATCGACTACAGGAAACTGAACGCAGTAACGGAACCTGACCGTTACCCACTCCCGAGGGTAGAAGATATCTTGCATGCGGCGAAATCAAGTGAGTATATGACGACTCTGGACCTCCGATCAGGGTACCATCAAGTTAGCGTACACCCAGAAGACAGAGACAAGACAGCGTTCACAACACCGCTAGGAACCTTTAGATTTAAACGCATGCCAATGGGATTACGTAACTCAGGAGCTACATTCCAGCGTCTTATTTATCGTTTTCGTTCTAACTTAAGGGATATAGAGATCCTAGCATACCTCGACGACCTGATAATTTTATCACCAGGCCCTTTCCAGAAACATCTAAACGACCTTGAAGCAGTCTTCGCGAGACTTGCCATGTTTGGCTTGCGAGTGAACAGGGAGAAAAGCTACTTTGCTCGCGAGTCTGTAAAATTTTTGGGCCATGTCATAGTGCCTGGGGGAATACACGTCGATCCTGAGAAAACTTCAGCAATCGCAAGTATTTCTAACCCCCAAAACATAAAACAGTTAAAAAGCTTTCTCCAAACATCCAGCTGGTTCCGCAGGTTTATACCGAGCTATGCTGATGTGGCAAGACCACTTACTAATTTGCTAAAAAAAAATAGCTCATGGCAATGGGAAATTGGGGAGCAAGAAGCTTTTGACAAACTAAAAACCCTTTTGACAACAGCACCAATATTACGACAGGCTGACGAATCACAACCGTTCATACTCCGAACAGATAGCAGTGGTTACTGTCTTGGAGCCGTTTTAATGCAGGGGGAGAGTCACAACGAGAGACCTATCGAGTACGCCAGCCGGCTCCTCACTGATGCCGAACGTAATTACTCAACGACAGAGAGAGAAGCCTTGGCCGTAGTATGGGCTGTCGGAAAGTTTCGTGGATATATCGAGGGAAATAAGGTATTCATCAAAACCGACCATCAACCTTTGCGCTGGTTGATGAGCCTTAGATCACCTAGTGGTCGGCTTGCCAGATGGGCACTGACATTACAAGAATACAACTTGCAAATCGACTATACACCAGGGCGGGCAAACGTTATAGCTGACGCCCTCTCGAGACCAACAAATATTGAAAGTGACGATAACACTCTATGTTTAGCAGTTGTAGATCTACCTCACAGGGACCGCGAAGACGTCCGAGAAAACCAATTGAAGGACCTGGAAGTAAACAAGATTATACAAGATATCGAATCAGATGACCCTCGAAAAGGAAAACCATGGGCAGATAAAGGGTATATTATGAATGATGGTATTCTTTACAGATATAGCTTGGAGGCAGAAGATGAAGAAGGAGCAAGCTTAGTAGTACCTGAACACGAACGAAACAAAGTGCTAGCTGAGTTCCATGACGCACCAACAGCTGGTCATTTTGGAGCCGAGCGCACATTAAGCAGAATCAAAAACAGATTTTATTGGCCTGGAATGCGCACATACATTGCAAATTACATAAAAGCATGTGTACAGTGCCAAAAGTATAAAGCCAGCCTGAAAAAACCCTCCGGCTTACTCCAAACTCCAGCCGTAACACGAAGATTCGAAGTTTTATCTATTGATTTATTTGGCCCCTTAATAGAGACAGAGAAACAAAACAGATGGATACTGATTGTAGAAGACGTGTGCAGTAGATGGGTCGAAATTTTCCCTCTTAAAAAGGCCACAAGTGCAGAATGTGCACAAACCTTAGTCAACGAAGTTTTTTTAAGATATGGAATCCCACGGAGATTAATTAGTGACAACGGCGTACAATTTGTCAGCGACATAATGCAACAAGTTTGCTATACTCTGCAAATAGAGCAGACCCTGACTCCGTTGTATCACCCACAGGCAAACCCAATCGAGAGAAAAAACAGAGACCTTAAACCTCAACTTGCTATTCTCGTCGGTAGCAATCATGCTTCCTGGGACGAACACATTGCTGCCATAAGATTTGCCATGAACTCCGCCATAACAGCAAGCACGAAGTGTTCGCCAGCCTACCTCACCTTTGGTAGGGAATTACGAGCTCCAGCCGACACAGCAACTGACTTCAGAGCTATAATTGAGCAAGACAACGTATTACCATGCATAACACCATTCTTAAAAAAACTCGCGATTACTCTAGACGAAGCCAGAGACGTACATGAAAGAGCACAAGAGAACAGTAAAAAACATGCGGACTCTAGGCGCAAAGAAGTAGCGGAGCTCAATGTCGGTGACTATGTGTTACTTAAAACCCAAGGTGTTAATGACACTAGCTACGGGCAGATCGCAAAATTTATACCACGCCGCGACGGGCCATATAAAATCAGCAAAGTAATCAGTAATACTACATACGAATTAGAAAACATCGGTAAATATCATATTTCACAGCTAACACCTTTTGTCGGCAATGCAGCAGAGACACAACCAGTAAGACCTAAGCGCAAACGGGGTCGGCCACGGCGTTTCATGGAATAAGTGTAATTAATTTTAAGTACCTAATTTTAAGTTTTTTTTTTGTAAGACAGAAATGAGTATATTAACTTAGTACGTAACATCTAGACCTACAATCAGGCAAATTTATATAATTTTCTTTTGTGTTGTATGTACATTTGTGTTGTAATTCTTAAGACTTTGTATGTATATGATTGTAAGCTGCTAATACAAATGCGAGGGCGCTTCTTGTATTAGAGGGGGAGGTTGTAACAGAGGGCTTATGTGAATAAACCCCAACGTCCGAATAGGACCGCATTCTCCCCAACGTCCGAATAGGACCGCACTCACACGCACTTCACGTCGCTTCTAGAAAATTGTAATACAAAAAACGATGAACGTTAGCGTGAGAGTCAGTGAGCCGCGAGCGATGAGCAGTGCATGTGTGTCGCTATCGTGCCCCGTCTGTCCGCGGCTCTCGCATTTTCGTATGTGTCGGGAATATAATAAAGACAAATTATTCTTTTATGTAAAGTTTAGTTTTATTTGTGACATACCAGTGTTACATATATTATTTATTATATATTTCTGTATGACAGATAAGTTTCCAGTAGAGGTTGGTATAGTGCATTTATAGTTACTATGTACCGTGCTCTAACGACAATAGCGCTATTTCACTTACATTTTCTTACCAATATCTGTAGGCATAGGTATTGGTTTTCAATCTAAATCTATATACATTCACACTGAAAACCTTATAAATTTAAGTAAAATGAAAAGGTAAGTAGGTTTTAAAATTTATATGCCTCCAACAGTTAAAACTAACTATCCGTATCATTGCAGAATAATATCCCCACTATGTGCTGTGATTCAAAGCTCTTGTCAGACTTTACTGATCTTGGACTCATGGTCGCGCCGCTGCACCGAACTTTCAGGAGGAAAACGCCCTGGACGTGAACTGGTCACATTTCTACTAGTGGGCAATTTTGCACTATGGCTTTTGAATCGAGTGAAAAACGCAAGAGCGGAATTTCATCCGTTACAGGTAAAAACAAGAAAACCGGAACATCCCGCCCGAATGGCACAATTTTTTTAATTTATTCTTTTTATTTATATGTAGATCCTATACATTATTTTATTTTAAAGTACTCACCCAAACCCCAACAATATTCAACTAAAAACAAAACTGCTATACGATTTCATATCCACTTACGCTTTTCAAAAAATATAAATACTCGTAATATTGTATGAAATCAAATTTAAGCTCCTTAAGTCTGTAATCTCTCTCATTACGTCTGTATATACATTATTATGTAATATATTGATAAACAAGCAGACTGCCCACTTGATGGTAAGTGGTTAGAGTAGCCTATAGTACTTATAGTTCCTATGAGACTGTCCCTACAGAAAGAACTGAATCCGTTGTCAACTTGTGACATAAAATGAAAAGTCACAGTAGGTACCCAATAATTACACTATCATACTCTTCACACCGTATCACAAAAATGCGGACACTGCTATTTTGTGACAGAAACAAGTAAGATCGAGGTACCTAAACAGACCACCCTCGTATCTCGTCTAATCTCCCTTCGATTTATGTACATACTAGCGGACCCAACAGACTGTCAAAAAGATTTGTAAAGTGGCAGTTTTTTGTTCCTACTTATTTTATAGATAATTAAATGTAAAAAAGTTGTTATATTGACGTAACTACAATAGTTAGACATATGGTTTCGCGAATTTTGTGTAGATATTGATATATTCTATAATATTGTCGAACATTTTTTTGTCCTATCATACGCTGCGAAGAGTATACTCTTCGCAGCGTATGCGATTAAAGACATTTAATTGCTAATTTTTGTACACCTTCGGGTGGTTTTAATAAGAATTTCTAAAGATTTCTATAGTAATCTAGTACTAAATATAGCCTATGTTACTCAATGATAATGCAGCTTTCTAATGAAAAAAGAATTATTAAAATCGGTCCAGTACTTTTTGAGTTTATTCGTTACATACAAAATTACAAATCTTTCCTCTTTATAATATTAGTGTAGATACTCGTAACATCTTATATTTTATTTTATAGGCCTTTAGTGCTAAACAGTAGTGCGATATAAATACGACTTGGTCAATTAATATAAGGATCATTTACTTGTTATAAGATGTTATTCCAATAACACTATCAAAATTGTTAATTTGGTTTCTTTCAGATGGAATTCTATGGCGTTTGGGCGTGGACACTTATCACTCATGTATCGGTACCTCTTTTGGTTTGTTATAGATTCCAAGCCACAGTTTGTTTCTACGAAATATGGAAAAACTCATACAAGAAAAGTAAAATTTCGGACACTTCAGATGGTACTGACATTGAATTAAATAGTTTTATTGTAACAAAAGTATAGCTTTTAATATTTATTACTTCAAGTTAACTTAATTACATAATAATGAAGTGACGATATGCTGCCTGTTTTAGAGTTTTCTTGATATATTTGCTGTGTAATCTAGAAAATCAAAACTATATCAAGTAATATCAGCACATACATTTACTTTTATTTTTTATGTTAGTAAAAATAATATTTATGTACTTCGTAACAATGTTTAATGTACATTTATTTTAATATACTTAACAATACAAAACCAACAACTTTAATAAAAATTTGAAATAACATTTAGATTACCCATGGAAAATTTAATTTGAAACCTTAAGCTTAAGAAAACCTAATATTAATTTATTATCTATATATTATTAACTAGCGGCCCGTCCCGGCTTGGCACGAGTAGACATTACTCTTCGCAGCCTATGCGATGAAAGACATTTTATGGCAATTTTTTTTACACCTTCGGTTGGTTTTAATAAGAATTTCGAAAGATGTCTATAGTAATCTAATACTAAATATAGCCTATGTTACTTTGTGATAATGTAGCTTTCTAATGAAAAAAAAATATTAAAATCGGTCCAGTACTTTATGAGTTTATTCGTTACATACAAAAATACAAATCTTTCCTCTTTATAATATTAGTGTATATATAAGTTCATCGTGACGTTAAATTATACATATAAGTGTGCGCATTAAGATTTTAATATTGTAATTAACTAGATTCATTATGTTTTGCAATTCTGATAAGACGAAATACTTTTTTTTATTTTATTTGCGTTACATTACTATTCTTTCTCTTCTCTGCTCAACTCCCCTCTTCTCTGATATCTATTCTTATTCTTTCTTCGCCTGTCCCGTCTTGTCTTATCTTGTTCTGCCCTGGCTTGTATAGCTCTGCCATGTCCACTCTTTTCTCGTCTCGTCGAGTTTCACCCTTCTACTCTTTTTTCTTTTCCTCTACTCCCAAGCCTTCTCAACAGTTTAAGAATATACAACAAAAAAAGTAAAATAAATTATAATAAAGGTAGTGAAAATGTAGGCAAACGATTAATAGAAAAAATTATAAATATATTATAGTAAATCTATGGTAATAATATAATCATCATATAATAAATAGAATGCCGCTTTTGTCGTAAGTCAAATCATGTTGCAATAAGGTTAAATATATATATATTTTACATAAACAATAAAAATTTTAAGCAGTGTCTATGAATTTTTTTTCTCTTGTCAGTAGCAGATAATCAAGTGCAAGCCAAAAAACTAATTATGAAGGCGACGATTTAAGACATTAAAACAAAAAAGTCTAACATTGACAAGAACTGACTGTAAGATTCTAAGCCTTTGCCTGTTGAATTTAAATGAACATTACTTCCTCACTGACTTTGACAAATAGGCTGTATGGGCTCTGCTCTTTGCCTGCTCGATACGAGCGAAGACTTAAAAAAATACTTTGACAATGACAGTTCTGCTTTTTGATTGACGCTTTCTTGTAAACTGCCCGTGCTTTTCTTTGTAAAACCAAAATTACCTACCTTCAAAGGCGTGATTCTCATTTTCAATAAATATAAAATAAGGTACTCTTAAAATGGCATCAGTAATGGATGTTGATGAAGACGAAGTAGAAATGGCTTCTTCAAGTACCGCAAAAGGTGATAAGAAGCGATTTGAAGTCAAAAAGGTATACCTGAAAATTCGCTTCATCATTGTTGAATTCTTTTCAAAATTTATATTTTTTTTTTGTTTTTGCAGTGGAATGCAGTGGCATTATGGGCTTGGGGTATGTACATCTCATCATTTATACCAATAACAAATGTAAAATATTTGTATTTACTTTTTTATACAAATTAACTTTTTTATAATTGAAAAAGCTTGTCATATTACTACAGATATGTCAACTTTGTGTTAGCATAACGTTAACATTTGCCAATAGGCATTATATTTAATACCCAAATGTATTTTTCAGATATTGTAGTAGACAACTGTGCTATTTGTCGTAACCATATAATGGATCTCTGCATCGAATGTCAAGCCAACCAAGCATCAGCTACAAGTGAAGAATGCACAGTTGCCTGGGGTGTTTGTAATGTAAGTGCAATTATTAATGATATTAAAAACTTTTAAGTAATATTGTACTTGTTAAGAAATGAAATATAATATATATGCAGTATATAGCTGTACAGCATGCAATTATTATGTATACACGGGTGATTAGTCTGTTAGTATTAGAGAAACTCAAAGGAACTCGAGGAATATCACAATAATTTGCATTAAACACTCACATATATATAACATAAGGAATTGTTTAAAGATTTCAGTACTTATCTGTGCTCTGGTATATTAAAGTTTATGAATATTTGAAGTAATTAAATAGCTACATACTTCCAATTCATAAAGCTAACATTCTATTTTGTATATTTTCAACTGATGGCACTACTTTCAGCTGATGGAGAACTCACAACTTCAATAAACAATATTAACATCTTAACTATTCAGCCACAGAGAACTTTGGCTCAGTAGGTTCTTCTTTCTGTTACTACTTTTAAATAAAATACAAAGATAAACACAAATATTGGTTGGTGCTTGTTTGAAAATCTTTATTACAGATTTTCATTTCTACTTATAAAATATTGTAAATATTTAGTACAGATTTATGTATTTTAAATGATAATTGAGAGCATTTGTACCTTAGTATTGCTTGTTTTATTTCTACCAAATTTATTTATATATGTATGTCTATCCATTACCATAGATTCCATAGTACAAGCCTTACAGAGCTTACTTTGGGCTAGGCTAATTGGTGTAAGTGTAAGAGATATTTATTTATTTTATTTATGTTTTGAACTGCAAGTTTTCTGAACACACTATAAATTAACAAAAACCTTTGTCTGTCTTACTTTTGTATGTTGACAAATTACAATCAATCCCTTTCTGTTTTATGAAGCTTTAATACAGTTCTGTTCTATTTTTTCACAGGGGTCATGTCAGAGCTCTGTGACATCTCTTAAGAAGTTGTAGATCACTGTAACTACTATTTAGTATTTATAAATAACTGACTGTTTAGCAAATAAAAATAGAAAATTCCAAAAATTATGCTATTAGATGAATTAAAGATATCTCAACAAAAAATTATATGGAGTTTCGCCATTGTCCTTTCTCCATTATCTAGATGGATATAAACGTAATTTAGATTTGAATTATTGAATTATATGATAGCTTAGACCTTTCACAGTTTCATTAAATAAAAACTTTCTAATAATCTCATATTAAATTTATGGGAATGATTAATGTTTGCTATTACTTGTTTTATTAATAAATGAAAACACAATTGATGTAAAGTAACATACTTTCGATATCTATTTTAACATTTTTGATATCACTAGTAGTTACATTACATGTAATATGTAATGTAACTACTAGTGGTCTAGAAAATTTAATGGTAAAAATCTCCAATTCTTACTTACTTATATATATTGGTCAATATGCAAAAAGTCATTATACAAGGTATTTAGAAATATAAATAAAAATTTAAAAGTTAATGAACTAGTAAAAGAAATGTTAAATATTTTTTTTCAGCATGCATTCCATTTCCACTGCATATCACGGTGGCTTAAAACCCGACAAGTTTGTCCTCTAGATAACAGAGAATGGGAATTCCAAAAGTAAGTTCAAATTAAGAGTTTCTGCACTATGTAAATAATGTGATAATTAATGATTTTAAATCAGTTTCCCAGTTTCATTTTTTTTAAACTTATGGTTTTAAATAAGATTTAAAAAATGTATCTTTAAGATTGTCAACCAGCTTTGCAATGAGAATATAGTCCACCTGATGGTAAGTGGTTATAATCACAGTATATGTCGCTCTTGTGAGTATTTGCAGCAAATGTGCAACACGCAACAAGAAATACTGTGTACATGGCCAACATATGAAATAAAATATAAAGTCACTGATATCAGTAATTTCACTCCTTATCTCTTACTGTTTATCACTGGATTACAGTTATGCAAACATAGCTGTTTTGAATAGTCAGTATTCCCCAAGTAGATGATCCTGGAATGGTCTCCTGTCGGTAGAATGACAACAGTAATGATTAATTGTTGAGAAAGATGAAAACAGCAGAAAGGTGTCAACCACCAAACTGAAACATATGTTTGATGTACTTTTTGTTTGTCAATAATATTCACATAGTTAATCTCCATTGGCATTGTGGTAAAGTAATTATTATAGAAAAACATTATCTTGTGACTTACACTTTTCTGCTGCTACACTTGTCTTACAGCTTTTCTGCCTGTTAATGTTATTACCTGTTAGAAAATAAATTATCTATCTTTTTTCTAGTTAGCACCATATATTAACACACTTGGAAGTGAATAATGCCAATATTCACTTTCATTATAGTGTGCAAGTTGCCAAAGCAAAATGTCTAAATAAAATTATCTTACTCTGTCTATTTTTTAGTAATACTCAAAATTTATTTTCAGGTATGGCCATTAAAAGCTTTAGCAGCACCAACGGTTGGTTTTTTTTTAATTAATTAATTGATCTAATTGTCAACACATTACAATAAAACCCAAAAAAATGGTGCACCTTTCATTAATTAACCACACAGTTGTTAATATAAATTCCTTAAAACAATGTAAAGTTATTTAAAATCCAAAAACATAGTAAACTTTTAAGAACAAAGATGTTTCTCTTTCATTATAAATCCAGAGTATTTTTTCAGCATACATCTGCCCCGATAGTATTTACATACATAGATTAGAGGAAACATTACGCTCCTTGGGTTTGAAAAATGACATAAAATTTGTTGCTTTCGCACTGTGTTCTAACAGAACCAGAACAAGGGGGTATGCATCCGGCACCATGACGACGGCAAAGTAATCGGCATCATTATACTAAAATTGCAGAGATTTTTAAATCTACAGTTCCTACTTCTAGTCTCATTTCACCTTCAAGAGAAGAAGAGAAACGGATATGCCAGTAAACACTGGCATACAATTTATATTTGACAATAATCACATTTATACGAGTCCGAACAAAATAATGCGGTCAGGACGAAGAGTCATCTAAACACCCGGATCGGTTATAATATAAACGAAACTACTTACAAAAGTACTCTGAATCTTGTGTCCTGAATCATCTAAAGATGAAATAGGCATCCGGAAGTAGTAAAAAAAAATATTTCATTCTTTTTTAATTCAACATTAATTTTTCTACTGAAAGCCTTGCTCGTATAATAGGATGCACCCAATGTTTTCTTTTACGTCTTCTCTTTAAATAACACCACAACACTGAGGTATCATCAACGTCCATCGTGTACGAAGACTAAAATTAAACTAACCCGAAACCGTCTTCCATTTAAACAGACGGTCTAACTGATTTTTAAGATAAAAGATAGCAGTTAAATACTTTTAATAAATAAAATATTGCTCTATTGTAGTTGTCCAGAGACAAGAGGGGCCTACGTTTGTATTGAACGTCTGCGGTTATGTTTCCTCTTATTCTTTTTGATTAACACAAAACATTAAAATAAACAGTTATTGATAGTAAGCTTTGTGTTTCTATATCTATGATTCAGCGTTTAAATTCCTAATGGTTACTCTTAATAGTTGTTATGGTGTATTAAATAAATTCACTTTACATATTTAAATAGGATACTCTGCTATTCGTATAAAAGAATGTCTAAACATTCATATAGTGTTACTTGATTTTCCTACGTTGTGTATCTACTTGAACACACCATGTTTGGTATTTCCAAGTTAACGTCAACAAGCAGTGGTCAATAATAATAAATATATTAGCAAAATACAAAATGTTTTGTTTGTGCAACACAAGTTCAATATTTTGTATAACAAACACAAAGTCTGCATAATATCGGTCTACCATTTGGTGACCCATAGTATACAAGATTTTAAAATATCTTTACCAAAAACTAGAATCTTTTCGGAATTGCCCAGTTTCTAATTATGGCTACCTGGAATATCCATGAAAATATCAAATATAATTAGGAAAAATTATTAACTGTCAAAGTTTAATATTTTTAAATTTTATTTTATAAATATAATTAAAATGATATCGATCTTAAGTCTCGATAAAAGTAATTTTTAGCAGTATGCAGTCTTCTTGCAGGTAGGTATATAACAAACGACTGCAACCTCCAATGCGAACAGTGGTGTTTCTTGCTGTCGTAAATGCATTCATTGCCATTAACACAGTTACAGTGATACAATCTGTGTTGGGATGCAGATTAGCAATATCTTTACAATGAGCGTTACAGTCACCAAGGTCCGCCATCTTCGCATATGAGTACTGCTACAAAACTCAGTCAATCTGTTTAAAAAGTTGTTCTCTGACATGAGCCCTGCACGCTTAGTCCCTGATAGTCCATGAACAGCCAGAGTAACTACAAGTCCCGATGCTCAAGACCCCAGAGGGGAAATATGTGAAATCGCACCGTACCCGAACTTTAGCTCGGCATCAGGTATGTGTGAAGCTCTTCCGACAGCAGAAACCCCCTATTGCTTGCATTCCATTCCATCTCATAAATGAATGATGGAATCCACAATACACTACGAGGGCTGCTACTTATTATCCGGAATAGAAAAATTAAACAAACGTATATGGCTAAATATGGGTTTATTGTTTTTCAAAGTATTCTCCGCGATGATCGATACACTTTTGCATACGTTGAAACCAGTTTTTATTGCATTTTTTCCACTCTGTTTGCGGTATCTCTGAAACGCTGTTTGAACGCGTCGACGGCATCTTCACGGGTCCAAAATCGTTGACCACGTAATTTATTCTTTACATTTGGGAATAAATAGATGACCCATCAACTCTATTTTTTGACCCTCCAAAAATGTATTTGTTTCGCGTGATGTGTGACAGCTGGCATTGTCGTGGTGTAGAATGATTCTGCGTCGCTTGTTGTTTTTATTACACGCTTTTACACGCTTTTTATTGACTTACTCTGTCCGTTTGTTTGTTTGTCATGATCAAATCTTGTAATCGATTTTTCGACCACTTCTACTGCTCCAATCGAGCTCAAATTTTTTTTACATGTGTATTCTAGATGACAATACAATATTCAATCATTTTCGAATCATAAAAATACATAATTATGTTGTAATAAATTAAAAACTTTTTAATATGAGAATTGGTTCAATGAAGCAAACAGATAGAATTTGATATAATGCATATGTTTAATTACGTATTTTTTCAAATACTTCCGGCAAACAAATGGTCGTGTACCACTCCGAATTTACCGTTTTACGATTCTCCAGTGGTATTGTAGCAACATGACCATTAATACCAAAAAAGCAGGCCACCATTTGCTTTAAAGTGCTTTTTGCACGAGTCACTTTCATAGGGTTCGGCTCATTTTGAAACACCCAAACTGTAGATTGTTGCTTAGTTTCGGGATCGTACGCTCCAAGATTCATCACCTGTGTAGGTGTTATAAACAGATTTTGAGTCACCTCCGTTAATTTTTTTTAACATATTCTTGCACCATTCGACGCGAGCTTCTTTTGGATGCTGAGTTAAGTTGTGCGGTATCCAACGCGAACAAATTTTTTTTACGAACAAATGTCATGTAATATTTTATTAATGCTTGTCATACATATGCCCAGAGTAGCCTCTATCTCGTGATATGTAACATGACGGTCTTGCATAATTAGTTTTCGTACAGCTTCAATGTTTTGTGGCACAACGACTGATTTCGACCTTCCTTAACTTCGTCCGTGAGCTTACTCCGTCCACGATTGAACTCACTAAACCACTGATACACAGTGGTTTTTGATGGAGCTTCAACATCAAAAGTTGAAGTTAATTGATCTACGCACTGTTGTTGCGTTAAACCACAGAACATTATTACTCCTAGCGGAGCGTTAAACCACGTCGAAAATGGTAATAAATCATAGCACAAATATTTTCACGTGTGAGTTCCATCATTTCAGCGATATGAAATTTTAAACCCATCAGAAACAAAACACTAGCGTACATAAGGAAAAAAATATAGCGGCCAGTATTTCAAAAAAAGAACGAATTTTACCATGACGGTCATGTATTGCGTTTAAAAATGTTGAAATCCCAGATTCCGGATACTTGAGTAGCAGCCCTCGTACTACTCACTGGCCCGGATGAAACATCCAACCCTGCAGGCATGACTGGACTATTTCATTAATCCATCAATATAATAACTATATACCATCAATATAATACTATAGTTAGTACATTACTTCAGCGTAACAAAGCCGAAACACAATTCCATCAATGCCTAGTTGTGGCCAAAGCTTGTACGTATATTACTTATCTCAAATAATGCGAGGAAATTAAATACAAATCAATGATGAACAACATTTTTCATGCGCCAGTCTTCATTTGTTTTTATTCTTTTTCCTAACAAACAGGTTTCTTTTTGTAAGCCAGTTCGAAATTTAAATAAAAGTAATAACTCTTGGTGTATGAACACCTAAGAGTTATAACTTTGAATGATTTTTTACTCCAAAACATGGGTTTCGGAATGAAAAATCATTCCTTTTTTAAAACATATGATAGATGTTGAATTTACGTAGTAATTTATTTGGACCAGTAAAGAAATTACGATTTATCCTGAAGAAGATCGTCAAAATAATGCTCAAAATTTGAAAAAATCATATTGTAACTTTTAAAATGTTAACGAATGAATTAACTACATTAATCTACCTCGAATCCATTAACCGATAACGTACTATACAAAAAAAAAAGATACGGCACGCACTGCGCTGCGCTATAAAATACGAGGGGTGATCCAAAAGTAATGATAATCAGATATATACACCACATAAAAATATATTGTTTTTTTTTATTTCCTCATATATCCACTTGTCCAGCATAAGAAATATATGTAAACAAACCGATTACCGATGGTTACATTTATTTGAATACAAAACGAAAGGACAAATATTAGGGGCTTTTACAACGCAAACCAAATAAGATTGCAATCAAAGAAAATCCTTGAGGGAAACTCCTATCTGAAATGTTGTTTTATCAAGACAATGCACCGGCTCACAAAACTGCATCACGATGGAGCTGCCATTCCCGAAACGGGATCCGAGTTGCTCGAACACCCACCCTATTCATCAGACCTGGTTCCCAGCTACTTTTACTTTACTAAAGGCGTTATTGGATAGTATAGACAAATAATTAGATTTTCTTCGAAAATTTTGGGTTTAAAAAAAAGAGGACTAAATGTACTTACTAAGAGACTCTTTTTAGTTTGTCTTTTTTGTAAGTTAAAATATCCTTATCTCCTATTAATTATCATTACTTTTGGATCACCCTTCGTACAATCTGACAAGTGCGTTTCGGTCGATCCAAAAATACTGCGCCAGATGTATCCCGAACACGTATACCAAACAGCTTAAGTACACATAGAGCCAACGCTTAGCCCAGTGTACAAATTGTTGCAAACGTACGATCTTGCTGGATTTCTATCGGACAGGACCATCACTACGAGGTTATTCATTTACCTAATAGTCATAAGACGGTTTTAGCTGGATATGAATCTACCACCGAAATGAATAGAATTTTTGTCTAAATAAATTCATTATTAGTTTGCATTATGCGTCTGATTTAGCATTTACAGTTATCTAGCGGTTTGTCAAATTCTATCAGCCCGTTTCTGAGATGGCAGCGCTAGTACGGATTTTCATGTTTCCCGTATAGTGGACGATGAGAAAAGACCTGATACGGGTTATATTGCGGTATCTAGGATAGGAATGCGTAAGCTTTGAAATAAAGCAAAAAACTTTTATCAGACTTTCCACAGAGCCATAGGCTCTCTTTAATTTTATTTATAATATGCTACTTTAACATGGGTTAGATACATAAATTTGTACAGTTTTTACCGAATCACACATTATGTTTAGAAACTGAATCAATGCACCTGTTGAATATTGATGCGAAAACACATACATTAAATACAAAATTATTATTTTCCAATATTTCGAGTAAAAATATCCATTTTACATTCCATAATAACATAAAGCCCTAATTTTTACACTAGTTATAGTAATCAAAGTCTTTAATTAAAATTAGTGAACTAATAAATATTTTTACATATTTATACAACAATACACCATGATTTCTCATGTGGCAGTTTCGGCTGACCATTTCGATGCTTATAACTATGTTAACACTAATTTGATCGCAATCCTTGACAACATTTTTCTAATTTTCTTCCTCGTGCACAATAGTCTGTTTTTCTATTTAAAACATATAAACAAATGAAAATACAATATAAAACTAATCATTTAACTCGAAACTGTTCACTATAAACAGCAAAAAATTCAAATTTACTAATATTACAATTGATCTAGAATTTATTCAACAGTTACGGGCGTGTTATTAATTGAACATTAATTTCGGGGAACTTTATGAAAAACTGACAAAAATAATACATACTAGACGAAAATAATGAAGAAGTATTTCTATATCCATTGAGGGCACTTTGCTGGCGGCTGGGCGGGCCGATCTTTTTGGCCGCGAAGCGTCTGCCCGTTTGTGTCCACAGATATCCGCGCCGCAAATTCACTACACACAACAGACGGTGGCGCTAGTTCAAAGTATACTTACAACCTGCTTTGATTTGCCATTGGCTAGAGTTTGCGGCGTGCCACCACTCGATCGCGGGACGTTTTACGTGTCAGTCGGGAGATGGCTACCACGGCTCCTGCGTATCTTCCTACTCCTACGTATCCTGCAATGCACACCAAGTTCTTTCTCCTAGAGCCCTAATGTCCGTCCTTGGGTCGAAATTAAATAAAGGACATTAACTCGCCTAACTAAAAATTAGCCTAATGCGTTCTTTTGCAGACCCAAAAATCTATTTAACTTCGGGCAGATGTGACAAGAGAAGTTTCACTGGTCACATCCGGTAACTAAATCCAAACAGGTGACTATGTACCCATAGTTCCCCGAATTACAATTCTCCAAACCCGGAAGTTAGGGCAAAATAAGCAACTTAACTTTATTTGAACTACTCACTTACATGTGAGATGCTTTACTTCTTACATACAATATAAAACTGGAGGTATGATGAAAGTGCATGATCACATCCTTAACATAAATTTTGCTACCGTAATTTACCTAATACTACTTAAAATTCTTTACCTGTGGTTCAACTGATGACAAGATGGAAACTGGGGTTAGTAAAGTGGTCAAATAAACCCCACAATCTGCTAAAAATAGTGTGATACTGTCAACAGTCTAGCCATAAATATGTGCAGTGCTTAACGCATTTTAATAGAATGAGAGACAGTAAGAGGTTCAGTGTGGCATCTATTGTGTGATCCACCTGTTCATGACCTCCTATATACTGTAGTCAAGCACCCTGCGAGTGAACACTCATATAGGTGGTAAGATAAGCGTAATATAATATTAAAAAGAGACAATGTGTTAAGTGATGGATCACTTGAATGTAATGGTAATCACCAAAGCCATAATAACAAGACTTACGTCAAAATTATAATATGCATGCAGTCTGAAGATATCTTAAGGTGTGTTAAAACTGCCATATGACATTACTGTGGTAACAAATTCATTGAATAATACTATGAAATCTTATAGGTCTTATCTGGAAGTAATAGACTAACATTTATTTTACATTGCCAATGCTTTAACAATTTTTCCTAATTTTGCTCCAATGACTTGTTTGTGTATGAAAGGCACATATTGTAAGAAAATTTAGACTAATGTGTTAATACTACAAAAACAATAATTTAAGCCAATGCAAACTCGCAATATTAGATCATTTTACCTATCACTGTGACCACTTAATCTTTGAGGCCATAAAATAAAAAGAAACAGATAATTACATATTGTTTGATAATTAATTTTAGTTACCTAATAAATATTAAAATTAATAAAAATTTGGTTCAGTTAATTGTCTAAACCCAATACATAAGATTTACTATTGTCACAAAATAATATTTAAACCACGAAGTCATTATTGTTTTTCATTACAATAAATAATAATAAACCATTAGGTCAAATTTACCTTATAAAGTACATAATTCATCAGAATATTAACTAAAGTCACCATAAAAATATTGCTTACTATTTATTACCAATTTTTTTCTACATTTCAATACATTTAAAAATGTGTGTTTCAAATGTATTGTGATATATTGGATATTATGTCCTTTTAGGAACAAAGAAATAAATATTAATGTTCAGTCCAAAAATTCTCAACAATCATATTACTAATACTTGCATGTTCAACAAAGTCATCATAAACTTGGGATATAAAAGAATTACATATTCTACAAAATAATATATCATTATCACAATGCAAACTGTAGGCAAATACTTACATATCCATAGCATTATAATCATGTCATTTTGTAACTGCTTGTATTGTGTGTCATATTTTTATATTACAGGTATTCAATTTTTACATTAAATAGTATCATTTAATACACAGAATACTGCCTTAAAGTTCACAACACAAAAAAATATTTGACAGAAAATGTCTTAGTCAGTGACAATTACAGTTACTATATAACGGTGGAAGAAATAACAATATTTGTTTCATTTGTCAGTCTGCTGATATTGCAGCAGGCAAATCGATAGTACGACTCTCATTGCCGAAAATTAACCGTAAGCGTTTCATGGGTGGCAGAGGACGGATGGGACTGTGCTTACGATGGCGCTCTTTAGATCGACGTCGCTTTTTAAGACGTCGCACAGTTTCAGGATCTACACCTTCCAACCGTAATACTTCATACTCTGGTACCTCGGATGAAGCACCACAATCCATCACTTCTTCAACAACAGGACTTCTCTTTACACGTAATGTCAATTTTAAGCCTCTTCTTGGTGGAGTACAGGGACATTCACTACTTTTATTAGAATTATCTGCCAACCAAGGTGGTCCAGATTCCAATTCTTTACTTGAATTTTGTTTACTAGAATCTTCATTGCAATTGGGCTCTACTTTACAAAGTTTGTTTGTTAAGCTGTCTTTGGGTTCACTTGGATTAATATTTTCTCTAAAATCATAACTTTCACTTTTGGAACACATATTATCACTCTCACCTTCATTCTCCATTTGTAATTCTATAACATTGGAACTACCTTCAACATTTTCTGATATTGATGAAGTTGATTCTGCACTTGCCTGTAGAGATTCTTGACTATCACATTCCTCATGTTTTTGCTTTACCTCTGTAACACTATCAGCAGGTTCAACTTGAAATGAACTATTATTGTTTTCAAGTATATTAGTTTGCTCTACTTCAGTACACTTATTTATTTCAGAAGTACTTATAACATTTGATTCACCCTCAAGAGAAACAACATCCCTTGTATCAATTTTATCCTCTAATAGCTCCTTAACATTATTTTTCACTTTACAATGTGTATTTTGTGAACATCTATCTAATAGGCGTTTATGACTTCGCAAAACTATTCCTGTATGAGAATCTCGACTACTTCGTGAACTAGTAGTACTGCAACACCTTGAAGAGGTTGCTCTTCGTTTTGAACTCATTGGAGACATCGAAACAACATTACTAACACGAGAACTATCTGTTCTTTTTCTTAATCTTTCACCTCTACTGGAAGCTGATGATTCTCTACTGCCTTGTGCTTCTTTAGTAACAGGTACATCCAAAACATCAGCAATACATCCTTGAGCAATCAAAAGCTCAGCATCATACTTTGTTAATCCTTTTTGTCTCATTTCTTTCATGCTAAGTGGAGATACTATGTTTGAGTTTTGTCTGTTTGGAATCCGTTGCTTTACAGAAGTTTTTCCATTTTCAGTAGTTTTACTCTGTTTAGCCTTTGTCCTATTAATTCTATTATCAGTTTCCCTGAATCTATATCTAGTAGACTGTTCTTCATTATGAGATTTTGTCACTGAGAATGCACCTTTCCCTCGTCTTTCACATGTTTCACATTCACAATAACAATTTCCATTTCCAAAAAAATCTTCACCATAAAAACAAGTGATCTCTTCTCCTACTTCGATGTCTCTTAGAACACGAACAAATGCTTTACCCCGATCAGTTGCTTCAAATGTACAATTTGGTCTACAATCATGATTAATATAAGCAGCAGGACCCAGCCATAGCTGGGCACAATTTTTTCTACAACTATACATTACAGAAAAATCATTTTTGCCTGGATGAAGTAACTGTTTTTCTTCTTCTTCTGTCATTTCAGCTATACAACCAACTAAAAAATCGATCCTCTCATGTTTGAAAAATTTTTTAGTAGTTGATATTTTAGCTCCAACTTGACCTTCCAATGAGTATCTATAGCATGGTCCAATAACAAAGCCCGCTTTTTTGTCAAAAACACGTAGATAGCGGTATATCTGTAATATAATAAAAATTTCTTCATCATGTTATGGTCAAATAAGATAAATCTAAAAATACTTAATTATATACTTACATGTTCTCTTAATTTACTTTGTTGGTGTTTATTTTTGCTAAAATGCCTTGGCATCCAATCACCATTTGCCAACTTAGAATATGCTTTGTTATAATCTTGAGTTTGAATAAATTCCTTAACAATCCTTTTTAATTCTTCCTTGTTTGTTTTTATTGGTCTATAGCGAATGTTCATTTTATGTGTAGTAATACCTAAATATGGGTCCACTATGAGAGCTGTGGCCAAGTCATCATATTCGGATAGTTCCCGAGGGGTCATACCCATTGGTTGCATTTTGTGGAGTACTTGCCTCCCTGGATATGTCGCTGATCCAACAACCATTCTGTATTATCCCTAAACAACAAAGAACGCAAAAATTTGAATAGTACAATTATGGTACAACCAATTTATTCAACCATTGTCAAAGTTGCTATATTTTTACTGTGGTAAAGTGGAATACTGATAATAAGATTAAATTAAAAGATGTTACATGAATATTGAACATTTTAATCGAAACATGTAGCTACTCTGGAGGACAAACATGGCGGCCATACACAGAAATCAAAAAACGACACGTCAATCTTTGTTAATTTTTTAGTAAAATCAGGTGTTCAAAGCATTGCTTATATTATAGTTTCACTATATATATATGCAAGACATAAAAAACTTACTTTCGTCATTGATCAGTTATCAAATACATTCCTATTTCCCAAAACAAACTAATATCTACAAGCACTTCCAGAATATTAACTAGAGGTTATGTAAATTATATACATCAGATGGTTCAGTTTTCTGTTATTAAATCCATATTCCTTGTTGTTTAAATGAATTAATAATAAATTATTTTCAATGTGATCTTCATAGAAGAAAGCTGAAAAACAACCATGTTTTCGTGCAATACTTTTTTTTCACTCTTTTTATTTTTTAATTACCTTTATAGCAACAGTAAACAAAGGCAACATTATACACAAATACTTTTTACTTAATTTATTTTATACACTTTCTAGTTTTTTTTCTTTGTAACTTCTCTGCGTTATGCGTCTGCATCTTGTAAAATAATTGAATAGTCTGCTCCGCTAGGAGTAATAATGTTCTGTGGTCTGCTATGCCAATTTCTATCAGAACAGCTGACGTAGGTATTAGTAACAGGGTGTTGCAAATCTATGAAAAACCCTGTTGTATTGTTTTTGTATGAAAAACAATACAATACCTCGAATACGACATCATTATCTAACACTCAATCAGCTATTTATAGGTGAATTATTAACTGGGTAGTTAAGTTGTAAATTGTTTAGAACTCAGAAATTAACCAAAATGAAGCTAACTGTGAGTTTATAATTCTGTATTATCTTCTAACAAGATATAGAATTTTAATCGAAATAAGACGAGGGCATAACAAGAAATTGAAATTTTGAAATTTCTCTCGAAAACATCTGAAATAAATCTACAAGTACAACTGTTGAAAAGAATATCGTTTTATTTAGACGACAGTACAGATATTTTAGTGGCAAGAGTAAAAGTGATATTGAAATTAAAATTATTAACGCACTGCACATTATAATTGATGAATATAAATCGAATTATTTAATCGTACATTTGAACAAGACTAATGTTAGGATATTTAAAATAGAACGAATAAAATAATTAACGTGAATATAGATTTTAATTAATAATAATTGATAAAGAAGGCGTTACAAAAATCTTAAGCAGTCCCATATAGAGAGAGTTTCCCCATATTAGGAACGTTATTTCCCCGAGGGGTATAACAATCTATATATATATGTTGTTTTTTAGCCTAATAATGTTAAATTTCGTTTTATTGTGGGTAGTTTCACAAATGTTTGTACTATATCTTTGCGGGTGACGATATTGACATTAGTATGCTCATAACTAGACTTAACAAACTAAATAAAGACACAACTGTTATCTGATATGTATTTTCGCTGGGGAATCGGTTTATTGCAAAGTGTTTCTTAACATCATCTAATCCTTATGTGTCTTATACCTTCTTACTGTGAGACCTTTGAACTATGCATAACTATAGCTATGCTATATAGAGATATAACTATTTCTGTTAGCACTTCGAGGAATTCATTAGGGAGGGTAAAGAATGTGATGTAAGAAATATAACCGTCCGCACGAGTTCACCAGGGTTATTTGAAAGTTAAAAGATGACGATTGGATTTCAGCTGTAAAATATCACCAGGCCAGTGTTACACACATACCTATCTGGATCTATAATCAAACTGTAAGGCAGTACTTTTATACTGTTATTTACTGACGAATCTTACCTGCCTACCGAGTAAGTGCCGCAAAGAAAGGAATATTGCCAAAGACATGCAAGAAAGAAAAATCTACGAAAAATAGTAGCTGTATAGACTGATATACTATTGCCTTTCTATAATAGAGGGAGCGAGAAAACTAAATTTAAAAAATCTTTGCACGTGTTTTTGACAGTTGTATTTTTTCGACAAAAAGTTCAAATATTTTTTTCTCTATACATTTTTCTGTGCTCTAGGAAATCAAAAAGATTTAATAACTAAAGCACAATTTATACTCAATCGATCTAGTATTTTGGATATTATTTGAATAGCTACAAATTTTAGATAATGTAAACGGATACTATTCAAAACAGAAATTATTATATAGTTTAATATTAATGTCATTAAAGTTCCTGTCTTTTATTAGATTGATCTAAAATTGGTAAGTAACAAATAAAATTGTTAGATGAATTGCACAAGGAAACAACTAAACTAGGTAAAATAAAACGGAAAACGAACAAAAATATTCGGAACTTCCGAATATTCCGACGCGCGCTTATGTATATAATATGTGTGTATGATATTGATAATATACAGACAACCTTACTTAACATGCACCAATCATATGCAACAGTTGCACAGTTTGATATGATAAAAAGTTCCAGGCCAGTAAAGCATCTCAAAAAAAATATATAAAAAGTTCACATTTTATTGTTCTAGAAATAATACTAATTCTTAGAGTAAATTTATACGGTCACTTCTAGATAAATCCTGTGAATTAAAAGAAAAACAGTTGATTGTAAATTTTGTTCAAAATGATAATTTACAATACATTTTCATAAAATATTTCAATACTTTACATACAAGATTTTAACATGACGTTTTTAGAAGAGTTTTATTAATTTCACAGTGATAAAGCTTATTTTATACAAAGAGTTAATATACACTTGGAATTACTTAGACATGTATGTTGAAGTTGATTTACATCACTCAAATAAAATTATTGTTTTTAAATGTAATAGTTATTGTATGAATTAAAAACAGTTTATTACAAATAGCTGTATTTCCAAAAGTACCTACATTATGGTAGTAGATAGACAATTTAATAGATATTTTTTTATAAATGAAGTGCAAGAGTTAAATAAAAAATTTCATGAAATTTGTTAGGCCCATAAGTAAAGATAAATTGTTAGCTGCGCTCAAGGTATTTCGAGGTCATACTAGCGCTGACATAAGCCTGCTAGAGGTTTATGTAGCCAATCATTTAACTCCATAATCAACATTTAAAGTAAACCAGACAAGTGCAGTGGGTTAGTGACTGCAAAATACTCATGCATAAAACTTATACATCTAATAGCTGATTTGTTCAGTTTAAACTAATAAAAATGTGGAGGTTGGATGCTGGTTTATGAACAATGCATGTTTTTCTATATTACATTATTATTATACAATAAGAATATGTGGGCTTACATTCATGTTGATGTACATATGTTTACTAGTAGCACTAATATTAAAATAATAATGTTGTTTAAAATATGCAAAACTCTTACTGTAACTTGAAGTGTTTTCATACATTGTACCAAATTTTATTAGTAATTTTTATTTTATTATTTGTATATGTATATATTTTGACTTATTTGTATGGAATAGTATATATACTATATATATTTAATATTACTATATATATTTATACTTAATTATTCTTTATTTTTTCCTATAAGTGGGCTCAACCAGTAAAGTATTATGAGACTATTAAAATGTAAGGGATTATGTGTACGAACAAAGTCTGAGGAAATTTGTAAGCTTGTCTACATTAATGATTACAATTTGTTATGTACAAATGAGAGAGTAGATTAAGAGAAGGTTTGGTTGCTATTGTTCGGAAGCTCACTAGCAGTCCACGACGCGTAGCCCTAGGGTAGCTGTTAGGCTAACCCCACCACGATATCTTCAACTATGTCTGGCTGTCTACACCAATATATCAAAAAATATTATTTTATATCATTAATATTGCTTATAGTACCTATATATATACATACATATATATAACAAGACATCTAACACTTAATTGAATATTCCATTTTTTCACTCCTAAAGTATAGATGTCAATATAAGCACCAGTCCAAACAGTATTCATCCATTATTTATTCGAAAGTGTGGATTGAATAATCTGTTACCAATTCATTTTCACTCATTCTCACTTATTCTCTTTATGTATCTTTCAACTCTTTCAAGTTTCTTGTCTATTCTTCACGAGATGGCTTCTCCCAATTCCCGAATATAATGGAATTTGGGATTTTTTTCTGTGCTTATACACCTCAAAATTGGTATCATGATACAAATGTGCTTATTGTTTTGATACATTTTTACTAATAACACCAAAGATTGTTCACAGGTGAACTTTCTGGACGTCATCTAAATCTAAGAATTTTCTCATGAAAAGAGTAACTGGACTTAACATTTCAAGGGCTGGATTGCAAGTAATGAAAATTATTTCAAATAAGTTTCATATAATATTATATTATAGCTTGTACCTTAAAATTACTGTGTACATCAAGCATAATGCAATAAAAAAGAAAGTGTCCTCATAATAATAATAATGACAAGACTAAATATATATTATGTAGGTATATATAAAATTAATATATAAAAATATTGAAATAATTAAAGTCTGGAAATTGTAGAATTTCATGTATCAACACTTTTCATTACATCACTTAAATATTTAGATCAAACGTAAATTAAAGTCAACCTTAAAAATTGTTATGATAACATATCTGTCATGTTTGCGTCCATATCTATTACATTTATATATATTCCTAACGTCAGCATCTCATCGCGATATAATAGTTAATTATGTTTCGTATGCTAAACAACTATTGTAGTTGTAGTATCTTATCTAATAATTCAACCTTGTTTTTCAGAAATCTGCTACAAGTTTGTAAGTCGCAACAGTAAATAGTAATAATGAGTTTAATTGTGTACTAGGTACTGTGACAACAGTTCGTTTTACTTTACAATATTGAATAAAGCAAAAGTGTGTATACATTTATTGAATGATTTAATTTATATGTAAAATTTTTAAAGTGTAGTTATTGGATTTCATTCACACGCCAGCATCACAATACGGTAAGTTAAACGCAATAAAATATCAGTGTTTTTTTTTTATTAATGTGCATGCCAGGTGTGTTGTTTGGGATGCTGTATGGCATTATAAAATGAATCCAGATTTACATTCCAATCATGCAATTAATCATAAGAAATGCTTTTAATAAGCACTGGCCATGAACATAATCTAGTTAATAAAATTTTAGTGTTTATTTCTATATAACAACAGAATAAAATAGTTATAACAGACAACTCCGAAATAAAGTGCAAATAATTACTAGTCAAAAACAGCTTTTACACTTTATCTGTTCAATATTTACTATCGAATTGAAGTTTTTTTAAATAAGTACATTATATTGATTTAATAAAATATATTATAAAGAGAAAAGATTTGTATTTTTATATGTAACGAATAAACTCAAAAAGTACTGGACCGATTTTAATAATTCTTTCATTAGAAAGCTATATTATCACTGAGTAACATAGGTTATATTTAGTACTAGATTACTATAGAAATCTTTAGAAATTCTTATTAAGACCAACTTAAGGTGTAAAAATATTTGCCACAAAATGTCTTTCATCCCATACTCTGCTTATCTATAAATTTAAAAATAATAAAGTAAATTGATCCGTAAAAGATCCGCCAAAAAGTAACGGATACGGATCTTTCTTCTGCTTCGTATATCCGCGTATATACGGATATCCAGTACATCACTAATAAGGACATTTTGTAGTAGGTATACATAAGCAATGCACCCGTGCGAAGCCGGAGCGGGTCACAGGTATATATTAAGATTAATAAAAGTTTAAGTATCTACCCTATCTATTTAAATTCGAGATTTTCTTATAAAACTTAACTTATTCTAAAACCTAAGAACTGTTAGCAAAATCTTTGTAAATAATATATATATAGGTAGTTGCATCATTATTATAATAGTTGTTTTTGATTAAGTAATTGCCATATACGGTTTTTATGTTACTATTATCAATTTTCTCTTAACTATCATATAAATATATCTAGCTAATTTAGACACGATTTAAAGTAGGTAATGATGTGCATATTAATATGTTTAATTACATACGTGCAATAACATGTTTAATTTATTGCTGTTTTGTGATGATCATGATGACACAAAAGGCAGCTCTCGTAATATTGTTTTTATACTTACTACCCATGTTAAAATTCTCTTAACTCTACGTCTACTTACAAGTTTGAGTTTTGTAACAGTTTCACGCATTGTAGAAGGGAAGATGCAAGTAGGTACTATTAGGAATCCATGCTAACCAAAAAAGTTATTACATCTGAACTTAATTGAACTATTCACAAATATGTGACCATGTGGAAAACATTATTACGTTAATGTGCTCCCTTTACATTATCTAAAGTAAATCGTCTTCACCATTTCTTAATATTGAAGATAAAGGTGCATATAGTGAGGTCAAACATAGTAACTGCAGAAAAGTCATTTTATTTTAATAAAATATATTATTATTCAAGGCATTTTTGAGGATATGAATCATTTTTGAGTGAAAATTACAATGGAGCTCGAACCAAATTTTTCTTTTTATTTATTTCCGTAATATAGGTTTACATTTATAAAAGAATATGTATTCTCTTATTTATATGTTTATAGCCGAGATGCGCTCTTATCTTTATACATAAATATAACCTACAATATAATACAGTACCCGCAATCGTCGAGCATGTATGAGGAATGTTATGAAAGTAGATGAAGCGAAAGAGATATGTAAGGACCGTAGCAAGTGGAAGGACGTAATCTCTGCCTACCCCCGTGGGAAAAAGGCGTGAGTGTATGTATGTATGTACAATATAATTTAATTATATAAGTAACAAACCTAGTAAATAATTTACACAAACTTAAACTAACCTACCATATCGCACAAAGCAACTAGTAGCTTTGATTATAGCATTGTCTTGGTTAATTTCGGAACTTTTCTTAATAGCTCAAACTTATTATATACTAGCTGTGCCCGCGACTTCGTCCGCGTGGAATGTAATAAAAAAAATAGTATTTTTTTAGTAGCCTAAGTTACTCCTTATTACATAAGCTATCTGCCAGTGAAAGTCCCGTCCAAATCGGTCCAGCCGTTCCAGAGATTAGCCGGAACAAACAGACAGACAAAATTTTTAAAAATATGTATTTTGGTATTTGTACCGTATATACATTCATATGCATGTAGTAGAAAGTGGTTATTTTAATATTACAAACAGACACTCCAATTTTATTTATTTGTATAAGTAGATATAGATTTTAGGCATCAAGTATTTAGACAGTCTTTGTCCATAGTAATTTTTTGCACCTGATTGTATCAACTTCCTTTCCCTTACACTTTTTGTATTATATTTATTTATTCCACTATTTTTGAACTCTGTACTAAAATAATATTATGTCCCTATTAAATATTTGGCTTTATAATCTATTGGTAAAATTTTGCAAAAGCCGAATAGCTTTTCATAATCTTTGTCACGTTTATTTTTTTGCTAACTAAATACTTAAGTAAGCTTTTCTGGATTTTTTTGATACTATTCAATTACGTGTTAAATATATCGACCATATACTATGAGTGTGCCAGGATCGTAGCAAGTGGAGAGAGGTGGTCTCTGCCTACCTCATTGGGAACAAGGCGTGACATATATGTATGTATGTATGTATATACTATGAGACCATAACTTAAGATTAAATCGAATCTGCCAGTGCATGATATATCATGCACTGGCATGGCAAGAAATCTAATAGCAGCCTACCTTGTTATACCTTGTTGAATAGCTAGTGAAACGTAGATATTTTTAAAGGTGTCTGCAGCCTACGTGTCATAGATTTTTTTTTTACTATTGCTGGTTGAAGTTTGATTTGTACTGATTTTTGTTTGATGCTATAACTATCAATCTTCTATCTACAACCTATTTAGTTGAGGTAACTCTATTTTTATTTTGCATTATGATGAACAAACTAATCTGCTACACAAAAATAGTATAAAACTAAATATTTGAATTATAATAAACAAAAAAAATGGGCCAATAGACAAAAATCTGACATTTTTTCAAAAAAGTCTTTAAAGCCATATAACTTGAAAAGGGTTAAGTTGGGGGGCGGGGTTCCAAGGAGAAATCTGTCAGAAATGGTGGGAACCATGACCCCCTAACGGGGTTCGCACGGCTTACCAGGTAACCCTGTATACTCGGCACTCACGTACTCGCGTAGTTCTATTTCGAAAAGGGTTGAGCGTATAGAAAAAAAGTTGTGGCAAATGTTTTTTATCTTCAATTTTCATAATAGGTGTTGACATGATTAGAACCATAGAAACTTACGACGCAGACACGAGATAATATGATACTTTTGAGACAACTTTTAGAACGCCAAAATAAAGCTGTATACGAGTTCCAGCTTATTACCTCAAATTCCGAGGTGAAACCCCTAAAGTGACTGGATTATTACTGTCAGGCACCAGGTAGACCAGACACCTTACACACCCTTACTTAGGGTAAAATTAAACAGACAAATTAATTGAGTTATCCATATATTTTTTTGCTATAGCCTTTTGATCTAAATCAGGACTTTTTTACTCCATAAACGGCGCATCATTCAACTTCAATTATGATTTCATATGTGTCCTACACAAATGACGAATGACATAATCGAACGGCCAAGAACGTGATGATTTTGATTATTTATCTATTTCGTGCAAAGAAAATTCCGTCGTCGTATAAAATGAAGAGAACTTGACAGATAAAATTTGTGACCAAAGTATAAAAAATACGGTCTTTTTAGTCTCAGGGCAGCGCTTAGATATGTGTGAACAGTTTAGGTTTCATTTGGAATTTCTAGCTTATAAAATAACGAAGTTCTGTGCACACTTTTAATTATGAATTCAATATTAACAATTATCTATTCCACGATTCCAGCACCTATTTAACTTACGCATTGACCTTTAACTCTATATTCAATAGTTTACGCTCGCTAAGCGTCAATATCAATCAGTTATTCCTGTTTGTTTCAGATAGCAAAACATGACTCATTCCGGTGGAAGTGGAAACCTTAAAAATGGTATTATTGATTTTACGGCAGGTTCCTTGGGTATGTATATTATTTATTTCAGCAACAGCATTCTTATTACAAACTTTTTATAAGTGTAACATCAATCATGTAGTTTTGGTTGATAAAATCTACGCTAATTATACATGCTTTTTAGGTGGAATAGCTGTCGTTTATGTAGGCCAACCGCTAGATACGGTCAAAGTGAAAATGCAGACGTTTCCACATCTGTACAAAGGAATGTATCACTGTTTAAAACAAACATTAAGGAACGATGGCTTCGTCAGGGGTTTGTACGCGGGCACCACTCCGGCCATCATGGCCAATGTTGCCGAGAACTCGGTGCTGTTTGCAGCGTATGGTTACTGCCAAAAATTTGTTTGCAGTTTGACTGGTACAGAGGTATGTACCTATGAGAAATTTCACTATCTTTTGATCACGAGTGGTGTTATAGTTAAATTTGTTTCTATTTCGTTAAATAATGTTAACTATGTAATTGTATAAAATATTTTATAATATATATCACTAACCGTTATGTTGTCTTAAACAGTTATACATTATTTAGGTTTCAAGTCTTCAGTAAAAGTAGTTCATTTACTTAAAATTATAACAGGTCAGGTGAATAGTAACCGTAACCAACGAGCGTGTATTTATATTAATAAAAGTAGAAAGTTGGTATACATATATATTAATAAAAGTAGAAACTTAGTATACATATGTATGTATGTATAAAAGAAGAAGACCTAACTAGGCTAGAGAATAGATACTAAGTAATTAATACCGACAGATATTTGTACATAATATTTTAAAAATTGTATTGTAAATTTTAATTGTATTAATTTTTGATAATCAATGTTATGTAAGCCTCGGTATTAATGTTCAACAGATACTTCCAATACACATGTTAGTGAAGTTATTGTATTAGTATGGAAAAAAATATATACTATAGCAGATTTTCTTTAAAATTTGTAGTACGTATTGATTCAAATAGTAGCGCAGGACCGATAAGGCGACCGTCGGATGATAATCATTGATACAAATATGGACATTTGAACTGTCTTAATATAATAATAATCAAGAATCTTAATGCAATGGTCCATAAATGTTTTTACCAGTAATTGACAATATTTATTTAAAAAATGCGTCTAAAGACTACCCAGTTATATGTAGGGGTATAGTTTTTAGCTGCATTTCTCAATGGGCAGATAGAGATTAGACTCAGTTGGTACACTCCACGCACACTTTCATTAAATTTCGCTTAAATGGATTCTTTTCGATAAATGATTCTTAACATTATGAACATAATACTATAATTATTTACTCACTATTATGACAGGAGATGAACTTGAAACCAACAACTTGCTGTGCCCATATCCGTTTCCATATAAGAATGTAACTATACCTAATTATGTGAATGTCTTAATATTTAATGTGCGAATTTGCATTGTCATTGTGCAGTAACATACCGTCTTGGTTTGTTTTTTGAAAATTCGGTGTTGACTTGTGGCAAAGAAACAGTGGTATACCAGTCAGCGTTAACTATCTTGCGATCTACTAGCACAATAGTGGCGACGTGACCACCTTTTGCCACAAAGGAGGCAACCATTTTGTTTTTTAGTGTTCCGTAAGCATATGACCTCGGTCGGTTTTGGCTCATCCTGGAAAATCCAAACAGTAGACTGCTGCTTAGAATCTGCATAAGCATATATCCAAGACACGTCACTGTTAATCACATAAACACGTCTTGACTCTCCTCGATTGATTCGCTGCAGAGTTTTGCGGCACCAATTAACACGACTGCTTTTTGGTTGTCGCTAAGCAAATAGGCCCAATGGGCCATCCAAAAGGAGATCAACTTTCTTACGCCAAATTCTTCGTTTAGAATTTTTTGGTCAATGATCCTTGAAATGCCCAAGGATGCCTCTATTTCAAGGTATGTCCCATGATGATCTCGAGGATTATTGCCGCACGGCTTCGATATTCTCTTGCTCCGTGGCGGTTTTTGGACGACCTTCACGTGACTTGTCACTGAAGCTAGACTGCCCGCGTTGAAATTTCAAATACCAGCGTTATATAGTCCTAAGACATAGTGCTGCATCACTATACACAGATCTCCTCAAAGCACTGACGTCGCGATAATCCTTTTTGAAAGTTGTAGAAAATTTGCCTTAGACATTTTCATTTTCACAACCGACTTGTCACCTTTGAATAGAAGATACAATAAAACTATTTGGCCGATCTAAAAATATTTTGTTTTCGAATTCTAAATTCAAAAAGATGAAACAGCAATATGTATTATTTTATAATTGCGGGAGGTTGGCAAACGACACAACTTAAAGGCAGCCCTCGTATAGTATTTAAATCGGTTTAATTTTGAAGCACGATCGATCCATTGTGGTTACCTTTATCACATATTTTGATTACTTATATTATATATATCTTTTCATTTAAATTCGGTAACACATGTACCCTAAAAAGTTTCTAATCAACTTTTATATTTAATTTTAACAATTTGAATGAACTGAAAATGTTAATAAAAAGAAAACTTACTGCTTGGTGTTAAAAATACCTACTAACATGGAATAAACATCAAGTTCATTCAATTAAGAGATACTTTATGAACGATTCCTATCAATTTGAGTATTTTATAAAATCACTTATTGAAATAAGGAAACTAAACCTAAGTAACAAAATAGTAGTTTGTTGCATCAAACAAAATATTATTTTGTATTATGCAAAGTGAGTTATTAATGCATGAACACTCACGATGAACACTTAATTAACACGAGTGCATTAATTTAGTAATAATATCTAGTGACATTTTTGACATGAGAAAACGTAAAATCGGATTAACACAACTGGCCGAATTTTGATGCGATTTTTTATCACGGTAAAATATATCTTTCCTTTTGGAAATTCCGATATAACACGGGCGATGCCTATATGTGACTTTTAAAGAAACAGACTTTAATTTTTCATTATAATAAAACAAAACAAAGCTTTTCAAGTTCCTGTTATCTATAGCAAATCATCGGTCCACCTTGTGCAAAGCTGTAATATATATATATTTTTTTATACCACGATGGTGGCAAACAGGCCCACGGCCCGCCTGATGGTAAGCGGTTACCGTAGCCGATGGACACTAGCAACACCAGGGGTGTCACTCGCGCGTTGCCGACCCTTCAAAAACCTATTTACTCCCCTTTTGAAGAACCCCATACTGTAGCCCTGCAGGAAAACCTCGGCAGGGAGCTCATTCCACAAACGAAATGTACGCGGGAGGAAATTCCTTTGGAAAAGGAAAAATATATTATCTGAATGCTTTTCAGAGTGTGGACCAACTGTCAACTGTAGGTAACGCGTCAGCCGGTTTCCTGGCCGCGTTCTTCTCGTCCTTCACACTGTGCCCGACGGAACTGATCAAGTGCCAGCTGCAGGCAATGAGAGAAGTCCATGTTCACAATGCACAGACAGCAGTATGGTGATTTGTTATCTTATACTAATCATAAACATAATCGTCAATTGTTTATTCTTCCCCGAGGTTTAATTTTGGTATTAGGCAACAAGCAACCAGCGTGTTCGTTCCCTGTCGGAGTCCGCAGTCCGATGGGGGGGGGGGGCGTTGGCGGTGTCTTTAGACATCGTCAACACCTTCGGCACCCTCCCCTAGCAGGCCATTAGGGAGGCGCTCGTATACCACGCAAACAGGCCGGCAACGCGCTTGTGACTCCTCTGGTGTTGCGGGCGTTCATGGGTGGCGGTAATTGCTTACCATCGGGTGATCCGTCTGCTCGTTTGCCCCCTATCACATAAAAAAAAAACCACGAGCTGCCTCCCTACCTGCGGGCCGTGGTCGGGGACTATCTGCGCGACAGGACGATCGGCGTGATGGGACGGGACGGGATGGAAACGTCGAGGAGGGTCGAATGCGGCGTTCCGCAGGGGTCGGTGTTGGGACCCCTGCTATGGAACCTCGCGGCGTGAGTGTCGTCTGCTACGCTGACACTCTCGTCGTGACGACTGGGGCCGACTTCGGACCGGTGCTCAAGCTTGCCGAGCTTGGGGTGGCATGTGTTGTGCGGGCGATCCGCCGGCTGGGTTTAGAAATAGCGCCTCACAAAACCGAGGCGCTATGGTTCCACGGCCTTCCGAGGCGCCGGGAACCACCCAGCTGCCGGATCCGGGTGGGTGACGCGGTGGTCCCGGTGGGGCCGTACATCAAGTACCTGGGCCTCACCCTGGACCGCCGCTGGAGCTTCGAGGAGCATTTCGTGCGGTTGGTCCCCCGAGCCAAAAGCGTGGCGGGCGCATTCATCGCCTGCTGCCCAATCTCGGGGGACCGAGGGATGGATTTCGCCGCCTGTACGAGGGCGTCGTGCGATCCGTAGCCATGTATGGGGCTCCCGTGTGATCGCAAGACTGCGCGAGGTCCCCCCGCTGCAGAGCTCTACTACGGAGCCTGCAGCGGATAATGGCCATACGGATCGTACGAGGCTACTGTACAATCTCGTACGAGGCGGCAAAACGGTTCTGGGACGCTCCCCCCCATCCGAAATCTTGGCCGACATGTACGCGGCGACGTATGCGTCGCGGCGTGTCGACCGGGGGAGCGATGGGGGGAGCGCCCTGGAACCCGCGCACGAAGTGCCTAAGCGGGAGTGGCACCGACGGATTGTGGCGGCCTGGCGTGCGCAGCTCGAATTACGGATCTGCGCGCGCCAGCGGGCCGTCGGTGCCGTACTCCCACACCTCGAAGCTTGGCTCCACGGGAAGGAGGAGGTCACCTACCGATTGACTCAGATACTCACCGGGCACGGCTGCTTCGGTGAGTATCTGTGTCGAATAGGACGGGAGGGATCGACACATTGCCACCACTCCGACCTCGACTCGGCCCAGCACACGCTGGCGGAGTGCCCCGCGTGGGCCTCCGAGCGCCGAGTCTTGGTCGCAGAGATCGGGCGAGATCTGTCTCCGCCGGCATTGATTGCGGCAATGCTGCCCCCTTCTGGGGAGGAGAGCCCCACATAACCGCCGGCTCGCCACAGCCGGGGTATGCAACTTAATGCATTTTCCTCAGGGGAACAAAAAAAAAGGCTAAAAGCAACCAAATTTATGACAATACTCCTTTCTTTCATTAGATTGTAATTAGAATTACATCAATCTAATATTTTATTCCAATAAATTATTTATAATGCTATGACAAGTGCAAAGAAAACTTGTATAATAAGAAAGGGTTTTGTTTTGACTCTTATGAATTTATCGCTGTAATTTCCATGTATAATTTTTATAAGCTGTCACTTCTACTGTCTGGTCTACGTTACTCATTATCGTGTGTTATCTCTACAGGTCAAAGTAACGCCAATACAGCTGACACAACAAATATTCCGACAGTATGGAATCCAAGGGTTATTTAGGGGCTTGGTGCCTACTATTATGCGTGAAATGCCAGGCTACTTCTTTTTCTTCGGAGGGTATGAAGGTACAAACATTATAATTATAATTTGATTTTGTGTAGACTTCACATTCACATTTTTCACCACTTTAAACAAATGTCATTCTGTGGAAGCTGCTTAATTAATATATCTTTTTTATTACAGGCACAAGAGAACTACTGACCAAACCCGGTCAGTCCAAAGACGATATAGGCTTCTTTCGGACCATGGTGGCAGGCGCGGTCGGGGGCCTCGTACTGTGGACGGTGATATTCCCGACGGACGTTATAAAATCCCGCGTGCAGATATCAAACACAAGACAGAAGTTCCTCAATGTTGGTTACGAGATTATCAAGAAGGAAGGTGAGATGTTATTAAAAGAAAGAAAGAAAAATATTTATTTAGTGGCAAAACAGCCGAAGTATATATTATTACATTTATAGGATCTAAAGGTGGACCTGTGATCGATGCGATAAACATGTTACCAATTCGACCAGACAGTCGAGTTAATTAGGTTTCAGCAAAGAAAAATTAAAAGCACGTAAAGTGTTAATTGAGTAGACGACATTTTTTAAATTCAATATATAATAAGAGTACTCTTTTAAGTAAGAAATATTGTAGAACCAACAGTACACCTGCACCTATTACTTTTGAAGATACATCGACATGTTTGCGGCGCTGTCGCGGGTCGCTCAAAAACGCTCCATCCTAATAACACTGCAATCGTGACGTCATAACTAAATAAACTCGCCTAATTTGTATGAGCGTATAAACAAATTTTAAAATAACTTTGATATTTGTACGTTTATAGGTATATTTTCTATATAAAAAAATGTTACATTTAATGTGAAAATGTTAGAAATGTGTTCGTTTCATTAGAATTACGTAAATAAGAATTGCTCATTTTTTAGAAACCTAAACACAATATAAATTAATAATTAAACTGAAATTTCTATATTGACATACTTTCATGAGATATAAATTGCTCAAATCAGATAATTATAGTATAAAAACGACCATAATCAGTTGTAGTCGTCTACCCTATTAGCGGTAGAGTAATATGTAGAGGTCCACTACTATAACTAACCATTTTATATTTAAACTAGTTAGACAGTTATTAGTAAAATAGCCAATTTACTACTATTACTATTTACACTGTAAATGAAGAATCTAGGAAGATTCACGTCCACTCACACACACACAGTGAAGTTCTTAGATACTAGTTGCTTGACCCTAAGATCCATAATTTTCCGCATACTGAAGCTTATATCACGGTGTAATTTAATTTATAATAAAGCCGAATATTAAATCGAGCTTATCTAACCAACCGTCGCTTATCACGTGTCCTTTATAAAACGTGCGTAAGATAGATAGACATTAACACTTAGAGAATAAATATGAATAACATTTCCACTTTTTAGAAGAATTTTTTCACTGTAAATTGAAATGAGCTGTTGCGCATTGTTGTGTGTATATATATATAAGACGATAAATTTGAGTAAGATCATAAATACTATGAAAAAACTTATGTCCGTATTCGAAATCGAGTCCAGATATGCAGATCAACCACCGTATTAAGGACGTTATTTAGTTGGCTTCTGTGCTGTACCGCCTGTGGCTGTACCATGAGTTTGCTATAGGTATTTGATGTATGTCGCAGCCAACTGGTTAAAATAGCCGTTCAATGAAACAGCTAGCCCTTTGACTGAACAACGTCATTCACCGACCGGGAGATTCCTGGGCGCCGGAGTCGGCGCCGGGGTCTCTCGGGAGGCGGAGGGAGCTGCTGGTGGGGCAGGCGCCCCCTTCTTCGGCCGACCACCTATGACCTTGGCGGGAATCGCCGAGGTGACCGGCCGGTCAGACGGGGCGCTTTGAGGCGCCCTTTTGTCCGCCGCAAGTGGCGGACGGAGTCGCGGAGTCACCATACGTCTAGCTTATTAATTGAATATTTGAGTCGCTCAAAACGTTCAACACTACAGCTGATTCAAAAGCCGCCGTCTAATTTAATTAGTTCAGCGCTCACCACCGCATCGCTAGGTGCGTTTTGTTTTCAATATGGCGTCAACTAGCCGTGGTTTGTGATTGTTTCAAGATATTATTCAGAAAGTAAGTAGTACGTTAGTACGTATATACGTGCTATTGAAATGATTCTTGCTTCGTAAATTTTTGAGTTTGTAATTTTTTGCTTGGTGCTATAAACAATATTATGATTAATAATTTGTTTTTCATTTTTGCTTATATATACTTTTAAACTTTTGCTCACCTCTTAAACTTAATTCAAGAATAACCTCCAAAAAAATTACAAAAAGTCTTCCTATTCTCTCAAATTAAGTACTAAACTAATGGTCACCTTAGTTAATTTGCTAATTAACCAGTTGACTAAACGTCGTCTAGCTGTAACGTTGCAATCAACAAGTCGGCTAAACGACGTATAGCCGTGTGATTGAATGACGTTGTTCAGTCAAAGGGCTAGCTGTTTGAATGAACGACTATTTTAACCAGTTGGCTGCGACATATATAACTACAGTAGGCATGTCAATATCTATTAGCAAAATTTTATTTCATTACGTTTCTATTACAAAATGTTTGTCCCAAAAATTACACTTTTAATATCAATTACTAACCAAAAAATACTCATGGTAGCGTTACTGGTAGTTCATTATATGGCTTAACACTTTCCTTTGATCGCTCCAGGTGTACTGGCTTTGTACAACGGCTTAAAGCCAACACTGGTCAGGACCATTCCAGCGACGGCAGTCTTGTTTGTGGTCTACGAGTACTCCAAGAAGTTCATGCATCAATCGTTTGGTGATTGATGAAATATTCACACCATTTATTTAATTAAAAAAAATTCAAGTGAAGTACAAAATAGGTATATTTTTCACAGAGTTATACTTTATTACGATGTTGTATGTAAATAGTTTGTTGTATCTAGGTAATGACGTTGGAGATAATAAATTTGTAAAATATGTTCTTATCTGATTATTTCCTTCGTTAATGTTCTGTTTGTTTGGAAATATACACATTTATAGCACCTATATTATCGGTTGTGTATTTCAATAGTCCTTGAGCATCATAGAAACTACAATTATATCACTATCTATCAAAGTTTTGATTACGAGCCAGTTCGACGTTCAAACCTAGTTTCTGTAAAATAAGTGGATCTTTAGTTGTCATTTCCGAAATTTGTTGCTTTGAATCTAATATTGATTTTGATGAATTTGATGATGTTGCTACATCATCAAATTACATCATGAAGTAATCTTGAAATAATTATACAAATCTTTATTTAATGACATATATGTCATTACATACAGTATAGTGTATATACAGTATACTGTAACCGTACATGATGTGATTCTCTTTCATTGCCACTGGTTCTACTAGTAGAACCAGTGGCAATGAAGTACTAGTACTACTATTACAAAATAATCAATGGGACTTATGTAAAACATCCCAGTAAAATATTAAAAAAATTACAGGTGGAATGTCAAAAAAGGAGTAAGTATCGAAATGTCTTGCAATAGATAAGTATAGAAATAAGCCAATGCATAAAAGGTGGGATAACAAATATTATTTCAAAATTACATAATTAAAGTGACAAGCACACAAAGTTTAAAGTCAATACCCTCAAGTTGTAGATAAAAATCGGAGATTTACTCGTATCTCACGAGGCGGGTACGGCTTTTTTGTGTTGCCGCATTACGTACGCACATTGTCTTGATGCATTATACACGCACATATTCTAGTACGACATTAGATAATTTTGTATCTAATTTTGTTATGTGTAGGTGACATATTATTAACTTTTTTATTTTATTACAATTAATATGTCTGTGCCTCTGTTTGTTTCTCTCTACCTTTGATATGTGTGTGTCTGTAGACCGAAGGAACATTTTCTCCATTTACAAAGGGCAAAGCATATATGTCTAGTAACCTCTCGAGTGAAGTCTGCACTGAAGACTTGCGTACGGTTTGTCTACGTGTAGGCAGGCACATGAGTTGATTCGAACTAATTAGCGATTCAATGCAAAAACATGTATATATATTATTTAATTTTAAATTTGCCCTATCTTTTGAATTTTTAGATAGTAAGGGAAGTTTATACTTACACCTCTTCAATGACAGTCTATATCACACATAACAGATCATTTAAACCTATTTACACAATTTGTTAAAGTAGCAATGATATTTTTAATGTATTATCTTATTCGGCGTGTATTGACAAAGAACTTCTCCGAAACAATCTAGCAAGGAGTCAAATCATTAACTGTGTGTTTAATGATGCAGTATCAAGGATTGGTTTATTACGCCAACGTACTTGTACCATCGTACCTGTGGTCTCGGCACTGGTTTGTGCACCGCATAGAATCGGGAGCCCCGCAATCTAATCCCCACCGTGTGCCAATGTGTTTTTCGTTCCGAATTTCATATGTACATTTATCCGACGCTCCTACGGTGAAGGAAAACATCGTGAGGAAACCTGCGTACATCTGCGAAGCGATTCAAAGGTGTACGTAGTCAAACCAACCCGCACTGGGCCAGCGTGGTTGACTAAGGCCTAATCGCCCTAACGTAGTTAGAGTATATAGGCGCGAGTCCCTCGGTGGGGACGTATATGAGCTGTGATGATGACTTGCACCATTGATAAATTAATATACAATAAATTACTAATTCCACAGTTCGGCAGCGATATCTAGATGGCGGTACTATATTAAAGTTAGAGTACAAATTATTGTGGCTTAGTGCTATCTGTGCCGTGCTGTAATATGAAATGTAATTCTGAGGAGGAGGAGGATTCTCTTCTGAGGAGTCCGCACAGCCGTAGGGTAATTTGAACCGGTGGTGGTAGTGTCCTTACGGGTTTCCACGACCCTGTCACGCCGCGGGCAGTTCTTGGCGCGTCTGACGGCGATGTCGGACGCGCCGTCGATTAAGCTCTCGCGGCAGGCGTCAGTGGAGGGGCATCGCTGAGCTTTTTAGTGGGTAGGCCTTCCCCCTTCTGGGGAGAAGAGCCCCACATAATTCTGCGCTTTTCCCGGGGTGCAGGGTATGCAATTCAATGCATTTTCCTCAGCAATAAAAAAGGGTCATTTGGATTAATACTTAGGCTGCGTTTGGTCGGTAGGTCACATCGGTAAGCCGCTTCGATCGGTCTGGGGTCCGACATAGCCATGGTACTTGGTTGCGTTGGTAGCCATGAGGGTATCGGTCTCTCTCCTGAGGAGAAAAAAATTTAAAGCTCAGACGCCAAGAGAATGCATTTGCGGATAGAGCGTGTCATGTCTACTATAATAAACTTAATTTTTGAGAATTTTGTTTAGAATAAACCAAAAATGAAACTTATCCCATGTATGATAAGTACATACAAAGACAAGTATTATAGTTGTAGTGTAAAATAAAAATATTGAGTTATAAGATGTATTTCATTATTTAAAAAAATGCACTATTCGTATATTTGAGACATGTTTACCTCTTGGTATAACTGAGCGATACAAATAACACTTTTACTATGACTTTGTAAAACAAAAACCAATACAGTCTTGGCAATCTATTTTTGTACATAGTATATAGAGGTCGAACATAGTATTATTCCTGCCAGATTAACGCTCTACATACGTCAAAATATATTTATAATGTCAGTCTTACATTCTTTAAAGTCAAATAATGTTATATTGACGATCAAATTAAAACCACATAACTCTGAGCACAAAAGTATTATTATTACAAAGATATTTATCTTAATAATAATAATGTTACCAGAAGAATACCAAATCCAGGATATTTACGAATACAAACGACGGAGTTATAAGAAACGGTGCAGAGACCAGCAAGACGAGATAGATAATTCTAAAGCACCCGTCCATATAAATACCAGTGACACATCTCCGAAAAGTGATGTTAGAATTAACGCGTGTGCATTCGATTCTCCTGGTTGTAGCTGCAATATCGATCCTGAAGGCGATATAGCCAATATTTTACACAAAAAATGTCCAGTTATTTCATTAGCACAGCAACAGCTTCAACGATTGTTAAATCAGGTAGAAGATCAAGTGAGCGAAAATGTACGAAGCTACGGGTTGGTAATGTACAAATTTCCATACGCAAAAATCCTAAATAAGTTTCAGTCACGGTGTCCAATCGCAGAAGTGTCCATAAATTAAGTTGCTGTCTCCGTTCCTTCACTCTCTTTAATTAATGAAAAGTCACTGACATGATGCGAGCAAAATCAAGCACAGACCCTACTGTCAATCGCACTTTCCATTGCACGAATGAGTTTCAAATAATTTAAAAAGTTATTGCTATCCAATCCTATCCCATCTTAGACCAATGTCTCTAACATGAGTTTGCAATCGTTTTCGACTACCTACTTTTTGACGTATAATAACTACGAAAATCACCCAAGGTATACGTAGGTTGTATAATAACCTTGACGAATCAGATTTATATCGGCACTAGTCAAGTTTGAATTCAGTTCAGATTAATAGATTTAATTAGTTGCATAAGTCAATAGAATGAAACAGTTAAACAAGCTCCGACATAAATCGGAAACAATTCTTATTTAAAGTAATTTAACAGATATATTACGGTTTAATAATTGATTTCAGATTAAATAATTGTATTATAATAACTAGTCATCGCTTAGTATTATTTAAAACTAAAAGCACCCTAACGGTGTGTTGTTTTAATTATAGTTTTAACGTAACAATATCGGATAAGTATCCGCATAGTTTTTTAGATTAATCGTCTCGTATGATAATATATTTAATAACAATACTGGTTAATTAATGTTAATTGTTTAAGATTTCTTAGGAATGTCAATGTATACCGCGAGAATGCGCGCGCGTCTGGCTACCGCGCACGTCGTGGTGATGTCTCTCCGTCTGGGGGATTGTCCAGGGATTCTTGAACAGTCCCTCCCTTGGCGTTGGCTCGACCGGTCGAGCCGGCCCCGGTGCTCATGGCGGTAGAATCGCGAAAGCGCACCCCACCATGTGCCCCGCATGGGCCTAGAGAACTCAGGGGGGTTTTAGTGGGTAGACCGGTCCTGTCAGACCGGAGAGCCCCACACACGGCCGCGCCTAGCCAGCGCGGTGTCACGGTCCAGAATGCATTTCCCCTATAAAAAAAAAGGAATGTCAATGTAGACAATTTCAATTCATTGCGTTTCCATTAGGGCCGTTGTACAAATTTTCTATACAACAAACGGTCAATATCGACTACAAACGACTATAAACTCATGGTAGATAGCACTGGCCATCTCTTCCATCCAAGTCGTAGGGCTCTTAAGGTCAAGGCTCAGACTGAATTCAGTCGTAGGTCATGCCGCCGTGCCGTTCGAACCGCCTCGAACGGTTTGGAGTCCGACATAATCATCGTGACACGTAGTTCCAGTGGTTTCTATAATGATTCTCAGCCTCTCCTCTCCAGAATGCAAAACAGAAATGGCCATGTACAATACTCGATTTTAACAATCGCTCACATTTGCACAACAAACTATGTATTTCCAAATGTAACCGTTACCGATTAAAACGAAGTTACAAATTTCATATTGGCTTGCAATTTTCATTTTCTGACAAACAGTCGCAAATGTCTATATCTTCCAATATATATTACTAAAATCTAATCTAAGGGCCTGGCAACATCTATCAGGCATTATCTTTTATAAGATTGAAAAAATTAACTATGTCCACTATAAATAAAGATTTAACATTTAAAAATATAATGAATATTGGAAATATTCACTTCAATTTAAATTTTTGTAAAATTTGTAAACCAAATTGACGATTTATAAAAAAACCTATAGTACTTTAGATGTTCTGATGTATCTATTTATATAAGAATTATTATTATCTTGCTTTTTTCAGGCCAGTATATAACTTTCTTTTTACATGTCAAGATTTAATTTTAAAAGGGAACATGTGCCAGTACGGTCTCGCGTCTCTGGTTGTGGCAGCGTTTGTTATGGGCCTCCTGATCGGAGCTGCGTCTTGTGGATCATATCTTGGGAAATTCAACAGCCCACTGTTATCATGTATTGATAATTATTTTATATCGGACAAGTATTCAAACATACAAAACACATATCTTAGTATAACATGACAAAAAGAGATGGCAAAAAATGTGGTTAAAATAAGGACGCCACTGATGCAAATTAGCATATGAAACACATTACACACATTTTTGAAGATAAGCATAATATAGGTTTGTGTAGGCATTTTCATAAATACAATTTATTTCACACCACTAAAGAGTTAAACTCGAAACAAGTGCCTATATTTATGATTGAATTATTGTGCTACATAATGCTATTTCACCACCATAAAGTTTTACTAAATTTTCACATTCTTAAACGAATCTTTATTTTTTTGAAATTCGGTTTAGTTTAATTATTATAAAAAAATAAATGCTTGAGAAAGTTTTCACTTTTAAATACTACTTCACAATTTTGTTACGCTGATGGTAGCTACACTAAACCACTGCTTCACAATTTTGTCACGCCGGTGGTAGCTATACTATATCCCTGCTTCAATTTTGTTACGCTGTGGTAGTTACACTGGATTAGTATTGAGATTTTATTTTTTGGACTCAAAACATATATTTTATGTATTGTTTCTTTGTTGCACCTGTTAGATAATAATTTTTACGTACAAAATCAAGGTATATACAATGTATTGCTTTTTTAGAATTCCTGTTTTTTATGATCCCTAAGTGTTAATTTCAATATTTTATACCTATTAATTTATATAATAAATGATAACCGACGCAATAAATTATTCAAAAATAATCTAAGTATAGAAATATAAGAAATAGGTGTCCATTTATTTCTACTTTAACAGAACATCTTATTGAGTTATTACAATTATACAAATATTATACAAGCGGTTTTGGGCCAATACAATGAGATTAAATATAACTGGTACAGATCTCCTTGACTCCACAGACACGTGAGTGAGCTTCTTTGTAGCTTTATTAACAGAACCTCGAGAAAGCTAGAACACACTTGCAATTAATTGCAGTGCGGTGATTGTGTCGACTTCAAGAAAATATATATATTTGCACGTGCAATTCTGCATCGTAAAGTCTACGTAGGATGCGGCAATTGTTCGCTAATATGCCAAATTTAAGGTGCCCTTCCACCAGAGATGTGCTACGCTACGTTGCTATGGATGCGTCTGATAATAATGAAATAGCATAGCACTGGTGGAAACGGATTCAACTAAGCTATGGCTTTATATGGAAAGATGCGTGCTGCGGATGCGTGCTATGGCTGCGAGCTATGGATACGCGTAAGGATGGTTGCGAGACGTCGGTCGTGTGTCAATAGGCTCGCGCGGCGACGATGCAAGCATCTCCCCCCTCACCGCGCTACCGCCACGCGAGCCCCTGTCGATACATCGCGTAGCTCGAGCTATGCATCTTCCTGAATCTACATAGCGCATCTTCCTCGCACATCTACGTAGCTTAGCATTGGTCGAATGGAAATAGTCACACAGTTTCGTAGCGTAGCTTCCACATCTTCGCAGCATAGCTGTATAGCACATCTCTGGTGGAAAGGCACCCTTACACTCGACCATAGGACGAGCTCGAGTTTGGCGGTAATTCAATATATTTTATGAACAGCAAAGAGCTACAAAATACAAATCATAACACAAAAGTTGGCAATATTGTATTCCACAACGCTATCCGCGTATAAAAACAAAAAACGTTTTATCTATCTAACAGTAAACAGTACAAAACCAGTATAAAAAGCAATTTCCGTTGTGTTACAAAGTGGAACACAAAATAAAACTATATACTGCTTAAACAACTAAAATAACATAAAATTAATAAAGAGATTAACAACCTTGCAGCTCATCGAAGGTAAGCTTTTTAAAACTATTCATATAACCACAAAATAAATTTATATCTTTAAAAGACGGCCTGTATGAACGCATTTGAGCCTTTCTACATAGGTACTGCAGAGTATACGCTTGATACTAATGCACTACACTCTTTATTGTTAACTATTTTATACAATGTTAATGCTTCAACGTATTTACGTCTAGTCTTTAGCGACAGAATACCATACTTGCTGAGCAACAAAGCACGGGACAGATATGACTTGTGACATCTGTAATACATGGTTCGCAAAAACATATTTTGATCCTTTTCAATTGCTTCTTTATAAATTTTGTAGTATGGGTTTTATATAGGTACAGCGTATTCAAGTTGCGATGTTTTTTCGCGCATAAGGACACAATACGTATTCCGATAAATCAAAAGCATCATTTCCCCACTAGGCAAAACGGCATTACTTTCTGTTGTTCGTAGTTTGGTGAGCTACGGCTTTAAAATACCCGACTGTGTTATTTTCGAAGCTGATTCCAATAGCAAATATTTGAATATACTGGAATCACTGAACGAACCATATGCTCCAACGTCGATGTAAATAAATTTATAATCAGCGTCTACCCACGCCAACAGCACTAATAAAAAATATTTTTTGTAATTAAAGATCCACTATGACCCGGTCGAATGAGTCTTATGTGCTTTCTATTTACTGCACCGATTTCGTTAGGAAAGTTTGTTTGTTTGTAAAAATTCTCTGCTAGTTTTATCCAATCACTTTAACATCAACATTCAAAATAAGAATTTCGGATGAGTTCAAATGCAAGTTTCAATATGATCATTGTAGACTTAATTACTGAGGCGATTCCGAATATTTGTTTTTGATGACCAAGTGCTACTTTTTTAATTAAGTTCTTTAATAACAATTGATTTGACTGTTGTTATTTATGTTTAGAAATTAAATCTTTTCCTTCGTTTGTTTAATCTTGCAGCTTTTTAATCCATTGTGATCATAGTGATCAGTTTTATCTGACATAAGCTTTTGAGACACGCTCACATTGTGTGGATCCTATTCAGATTGACAACCAAGTTACTCTGTTCTATCATGATGATCTCTCACAATTCTAGCCGTCTGCTAAAACCACCATCAGATATGTATCAGCACCAGGATTATGTATCTGTGTTACTATGGGATTTGATTGAAATACAGTGCAATTACATTGCTTCTTTCTGAAGATAATTGTCACATTGTCTGCACTATCTGTCAGTTACAATTAAAATTTATGGTAAAAGATGCATAATCAGCTTGTTACTTCTTAATCCCCATTATATGCTGAACAGTAGCATCCAAACTTTTAGAAGCTCCCTTGTATTGCATTGATCCCTATTCAACTGAGCTACCTGGTGACGCTTCAATCAGGGGACCAACTCTTAATTATGCTTTTTCACTAGAAACTTTTTCACGAGATATATACAGTGGTACCTCGACATACGAGTTTAATTCGTTCCGCAATCTTACTCGTATCTCGAAGCAAATTTCCCCATACAAAACAATTGAACTACCATTAATCCGTTCGAACCTCCAAAATGTCACCCCAGTTTTGAATAATAAAAACGTATTTCTAAATATCAAATATTTATTGGACAAAAACAAAAAAGAGAATGTAAAGAAATAAATTAGATATCCTCACTGGTCTTTGCCTTTTTCCTTACATTATTCTCGCTTTCACCTGTAGGCCGTTTAGAAAAAAACATGTCCAAGGAGGTTTGTTTCTTCCTCCCTCTCAGAATGTTCCAGAAATGAGTTAGCAAGTGTCATTAAAAAGGTCAGATGCACTACCTGTTGCAACTTTTTCTGGGTGTTTCTTTTCACGTTGCGCGACTGCGTGTTACTACCGAACCGAACCGGACTCGTATTTCGAATTTCGCTCGTAACTAAAAGCAAAAAATCACTTGCTCGTCGGCTCGTATCTCGAAAAACTCGTATGTCGAGGTACCACTGTACAAGTTACTTCTCTCCACAAAGCAGAATAGCATTTGAGCACTGGAGGCATAATCATATGACGTCTACCTGACTTGCATATTCTTAAGATCCCTCCCTTGCAGCTTTGCCTGCCTGCAAGAAATCTGTTACACATATCACATCAAATATAGATATCAATGTGTTATACTATACTATAGTAATAATATTATTAAATGAATCGGAACTAGACTTGTATGCTTTAAATGGTGACCTCCAGACATTAAGAAATATATACAGTGTGTTAGGGAACGGACTTCTGATACTTTACCAACGTGTTGTATGTTAAGTTTTATCGACAAAAACCTATACAAATGGGGGTCGCACCCCTCACCCCTATGAATGAGAGCTATTTTAATTTTTTTTTTAAAATAGCTCTCATTCTAGTTTTAGCTAGTTTATTAAATCTTGCTGTTTTACGATTTTATTTGGTCTACATACACAAAAGTGGCCTTATTTCAAAGTTAATGAGCTGTGCTAGCATTTAACAATAAATTTGTTAAGAAATTCTTTACAATAATAAACAAAATCCTTTGATTTAGATGGAAAACTGGGTAAAATTATCTATTTTTTTTTTAGTTATTGGGCTCTACCTAAAATTCCGGGCCCTTGACATATCATTTTTTTTTGTTTTAATCTATTGGCAATGAGTTGAGCTTGTTAATAAACCTAAAATAAGTACCGCTAAACAGGCAAATAGTTAAGAAACGGGTCTAACAAAACAAGTCAAAATTGACAAAAAAAACCCCCTATTCATAAGAAGGTAATATTTCTATTGTGTGTGAGAGAGAGGTACTTTTACGATTAGAAGGTGTAAGTGAGACAAAACACAACAAACTATACAGTAAACAGTATATTTAGTACTTTTGTGATAAAACAAAAATACCTACACCTATGTTAAAAAAAAGGTTAAAAATAAAATACAATAAAACCATACACTGGGCATGTACTTTAATGGTAAAAATACAAAAATCCGGGAAATCTTCTATTATTATAAGCATAATTATGCAATTGATCTGAAGTTACATACATTTTTCTAGGTACAGAGCAAATTAATTCTAAGTTACTTACATACAATAAAACTAAAATTTTAAATAGGTTATCACACTGCTAGGTCTAGAAGGGTTATTTTTCCTCACACCATTCATTCTCTTTGCGAACTTGATCTTCTTCAGCAGCTGTAAAATCATTTTTTATATTGAATGTCTTCCGAATTTCTTCAGGAGTTTTACCTTTAATCATATTAGCAACAGTCTTACAGGTTACATCCAGCAATCCTTTAATATCTAGGTAATTAGCAGCCAATATCAACTCAAATAATGTGCCTTGATCAACTTTTAAAAAGTCCGCATCCCAAGATGAAATATCATCAGTCCTCTTTTCTTTGTTTTCGTCATCTTCAGGAAGTGGTGGATCATCTTTATGATATGTTGCCCACTGTATTACCTTTTTCAGTATAGCCGAATTGACATTAGGGAGTGGAACTACTTCTTCCTCTTCGTCATCCACACCAAGATCTTCCAACATAGTTTTGATTGTCACTGAACATTTTGCGATTTCAATATCGACAGCAAACACTTCATTATCTGATGATTGCAGTTTAATGTTAGGCATCTGCAAAATTTAAGAAAATATATTTAGTTAATTTGCTACGACCACCAGACGCCATCTTAGAATACCTATCATTGTTAAGATTTAATTTTATTAGACATACCTTGATTATTTATCACCACAGCCAAAGATACGTTAATAATCAATGGCAGGTGCTTTGCTTTTATTATAAACACAGCTGTATCAATTGAAATGCAAACTTGTTTTTCTTAAATTTTATTCACGCATGCACTCACAAACCAAATTATTTTATGACAGCACAACACAACAGCAAGCAAGCAAAAAGACCATAGATTACATTTACTCTAGAAAAAGACCGAATGATTACAGACCAAAGACAGATTCTCAATCATGCACCACACTCCACAGACTATACAACACTATACAACGAGTGCGCTCCTATTGACGATGATGTCAGCGGGATTATTAATATATCATTAATACAATTAGAATTATTAATATAAATTGTAGCTTTGAGGTTTGGAATTAAGATAGTAGAATTCTACTATCTTCGTTGTCGTTTAATTGAAAATTCATTTATTATAAAAACTACTTTCAAAATATGAAAAATTTTAAATAAATGCTGTTTCATAAATCAAAATGATCTAATATTATCTTACATTTTGATGGAATATTTAACTTTTGCTATATTATACCTTCATTATATTTTTTGCAATTACATTGTAACACGCCTTAGGTTTTATAATTTAACAAAAATATATAAATTAGATATGTACCTTATGGAATTACTGTGACTTAAACAAGGGTAATTTTTTTTAGTTCTGTTTAATAACAAATAATAAAAATTGTTTGTTTTTCATGTCTATTTTTCTTTCAATTAACCAAACAGACCGGTAATGTTTGATGCGAGGTACAAGTACCCTGGCACCCTGAACCGTAAAATTTGCGATAAAACATGTTTATACACCCTCATCCTATTCAGCCTTTCGTATTTATTGGATAAAATGCTCATTCACAAAAAATGGAAACGAACAATCTTATTTTTCCGAAAATGGGGCCGTGTACTCACGTCCTAATAACTTGATAGTTATGTAATAGCTTGATATAAGGGTGATCCCTTAGATTATAACGCATAGAAACATAATTTGCGCGTGCAATTTGAAGCTAATTAGGTTATAAATGAGGCACTGCACCGGACAGCATCACATTGTTTTTTTACCGTGGGAGAGCCATGCTTCGGTACAAATTGGGCCGGCGCGACCGGAGTGATACCACGGCCTTACAGAAAACCAGCGTAAAATAGCGCTTGCGCTGTGTTTCACAAAGTGAGTGAGGGTACCGGATGACCAACTTAACCCCATATTCCTTTTTAAAAGATCGGCAACGCATCTGTGACTCCTCTGGTGTTGCGGGTGTCCATGGGCAACAGTTATCGCTTACCATCAGGTGATCCATTTGCTCGTTTGCTCCCCTATCCTATAAAAAAAAAGGCTGGGGATGGCTATTCTTTCCAAAAAAGATCGATTTTGAAAACGATTCAAATCGTGACAAAAAATCGAAGTCTAAAAGATCGATTGGCACTAAATCGATCTTATTTCAATTTAGCTTTTACAATATAAGTATAAATTTTATTAAAAACAAGATAGATATTATAATTAACGATCTTTTGATCAGGAAATTCAATAATAGCAATTATTTTTGTATCAGATCAGGTAGAAAACAACACATATTTTCAAAATTTACTGTTTACAAAGCAAATAGATAATTAAGCTTATAGTTCCCAATGCTTAATATCTAAACTTTTTAAAAGCCAAAAACCAAAAACAGTCTGTCAAGTCTACTGGGATCCAAGCGGTTCCGCTTATCACTTGCGATGTTTCCTGCAATGGTAAAAAGGCAGTCACGAGGAACAGATGATCCCATAATCTTTATATACATCATGGCTATTGAGTGAACTTGATGATAAATAGAGATTTTTTGTTCTTGCCAATAAATTATAGGATCATACTTCAGGTATACAGGTGCTGCAGGGTGCTGCAGGTGTGTGCGAACGTTAATTTAAATGACTTACATACATGGTTACATTTAATAATCACAATTAACAGCACAAACTGAAAATGATTGCATCAAAGAAAAAATAAGGAGCGCTTAATTTACGTACTCTCAATTAGTTATTATTCCACAACAAACACTACATAAAAATACGTATTTATTTTGCTAGTCACCACAGAGTACTTTTTTTTATTTAATCACAGACCACACCACAGAATATTTAATAAACAGTCCGTAGACAGAGTAGTCAGTCTACGAAACAGTCACTCAACAATCAAATGACAAACAAATTAATGAATGATGAAGCAAGCAATGTCAATCACAGTACAGATACAAAAAGTCAAAAATTATAAACGTAACTTTTTTTATGGAAGAGAAGTGAGGCGAAGGAGACCAAACACACAACCATCCCGCGAGTTTTTGAGTAATTAACCGACAGCACTCTTGTAATATTGGCACCTTCAACTAATTTGGTTTATACCAGAACAGAAAAAATCCAATGTCGATTTTAAAGAGTGATGTATCGATCTAATGAATCGATCCAGTACTACATATCGATTTTTTTGGCTCGAAGAATCGATTTGTCGATTAATCGATCTCAGATCACCATCCCTAATTAACGTACTTCGCATTTCTGGTTAAAAACTACAAATATTATAAATAATAGCCCCCATTATTTTAAGGCCGGACCCACTTTGGCGTACCGAGCCTTCCTTCGCGCATATGTCCTCTTCGGAGGACAGCGCTCACGTGCCCTCTCCTGAGGGTGCGCCAACCTCTCCATTCAAGCCGTAGGACCCTTATGGCCAAGGCTAGGCTGAGTTTAGTCAGTAGGTCTGTTGGGTCGAGCCGCCTCGATTCACCAGAAGTCCGACATAATCACCGCATCATTGCCTGCCTGTTGCGGTGGTATCCATGAGAATTCTCAGCCTCATCTCCTGAGGAAAAAATAATAAATAATAGTATACTTACTAATCTGTGTTATAAATGCGAAAGTTTGTGAGTATGGATGTTTGTTACTCTTTCACTTAAAAAATACGTAATGGACTTAAACGAAACTTTACAATAATATTGCTCATACCTCAAAATAACACATAGGCTACAATTTATAAAAACTTCGTCTGCGCATGATTAGTATAAGAACAGTAATTCTGCAGAAGTCACGGGGCAACAGCTAGTAATTAATATTGTTGATTTACGCAATCCAATGGTGTTCCAATACATCGGGTAATATTACATATCACAAAGAAAGTATTTTATATTGTTTAGTATTTCTTTTAATATAAGCTCTTTATACAAACAATATGGGTCTCACATGAAAGGGCTTTTTCTTCTTGGATCATTTAAATATATTTTTTGTTAATGGTAAATTATTTCTTAATTGGTCTTACCAACCATACTCTTCTCTTCGATTTTACAGGCTTTATATCATTGACATATATTCTACATATATATCGATGCTTTATATCGTTTAGTTTTGGCGTGATTAAATCAGAGTAGCATGATCCAATGGGTCAAGGCGCTAGACCGATGAGGATTTTGCTTGCTCACTGTGAGTAAGCAAATCAATTTGCGCCAATTTTCTGTACCTATGTAAAGCTTATCGTAGGTATGCAAATTTGTTTTGATTAGACCATTCTTTTTGGTGACTCTCTTGAGATTAAGCTCTTTCTGTGTTCTTGATTCGCTTCCTACGTTATATTACAATTTTCGATAGATAATTGGCATAATTTATTAATAAAAGGTAAGCTCCAATTTGGTAACCCGCAGAAATACCGCCTTTTCCTTCTGTGCTCATGAGATATCCCATTTTTACACATTGTGTGCAAGTTGTAAGGTACTTTAAAAAGTTGTAATTCCGCGAATTCTAGTTTATCATTGAGCTAGGGTGAGAAGACGACATCGACAGATTTCCCAAAAACAGTGAGATATTTTTATTTAATGTCCAGTTTCATTACTACTATATGCATGTAATAAATAATATATCCAATAGGCGATGAATGGCATCGCTTATTGACTTTTGAGGTCGGAAACCAAATAGTGTATATACGTTAAGCTTCTTCTTTAAATAATCCATCAGTCTTTGTTTAATAAATCATTCAAATACTTTTGATAATATTCTACTAATACAGTGTACTAAAATAATTTGAATGACAAAAATGCATCACATACGTTTTTCGTACTGCGGCAAAAATATGTTTTAAAAATATATGCTTTTTTCTTTATCTGTACTGTAGTGCAGTTATGATGGAAATGCATCCAAATATGTTATGGCTTAAAGGTCTATGTTACCAGGTCATAAAATTAAAAAAAAACATGATGGAAATGCGTAACCGGAAGATATATAAATAAACAGTATATACACTGACATAAGAGTTTCTTCAATTACTATTTATTAAAATTAAATAGGAATAAAGAAGAAACATCAAAGTTATTTCATGCCTTTATATCATATCATTGATTACATTGTTAAGCACATCTACAAACTCAATAAAATGTCTACTGTTACTTTATATTTTATACTTATATCTTGAAATTTTCCTATATAAATAAGATTTTTATGTTATATATTGTAGACTCCAGCATTGATCTATATATTATCTATTTCGATGCTTTGAAACGGATTATAAAATCGATATTGATATGTTAAGACAGCCATACTGAAATTTTACATTACGAGATTTTTCAGATGTGTTCACTCTTATACACTGAGATATAGAGGTCCGTTTCTAAAATTTCTATATAATATATATATATACAACAAGTATTGATAATATAATTTATAAAGTAATGGTACACACTACAAAGATACACACCACAAATCTGGATATATAGATAACTACTTTTAACATTTTAACTGATTTCTACTTAATACATTACAAATTAATGCAGACAAAGCGATTAGTGCTTGCTTGCGATAATTAGTGCATACAAAGCACTAATCATCATATTATTTAATATTTTTAAGATAATTAGTACATACAAAGCACTAATCATCATATTATTAAATATTTTTAAGATAATTAGTATGTACATACAAAGCACTAATCATTATATTATTAAATATTTTTAAGTCAAGTTAATCAGCAACATAGCTGATTCGTACCACTTTATTATTATATGCTCATAGAAGAAAAATAATATAGATTTGTCAAGTCTGTTAAAACGAGGGCGCCCTTTCTTTCGTTTAGCATATACAATTAAAATACAAAAACTTACAATTTATGATTTTAACACATTATATATCGGATAATAATCCAAACTGAAATATAAAGTTATGTGACAAAGACCAAGTGGTCTGCTTAATTATTTACCTAAAATAATATATACATATTGTGGCAAAAATATAAATAATGTATAGTTACAAGTACTACTGTACTACTAAGCACTATTATCACATTTACAATGAACTGTTAGTAACTTTATTGAGACAGTTATAAAAGGTAAATTTACCAATTATCATGATATTCATTGTGATATTTATAAGTTTACCGTAAAACAATCTAAATAGAACAATCATTGATAAAGAGACATAAATATTTATTAAAACAACAATAATTAACATAACAGTTTTTAACAAAAATCTATAACAAATATTTGTGACAGTGACTTATATAGCACCGTTATAGCTGGTAACTAAATAGGAAGACTGACAAGTCTGTAATTAAGAAGAATACAGATATGTTTGGACTACTACAGTATTTTCCCCATCAACCAACGAAATATCTAGTTTACGCAAAAAACCTTCAAATAAAACATTAACATAGATTTATAAATATAATACAACAAAGTAATAATCAGATACATATGTACCTATCTAAAATAGCTTTCAAATATAAGGGTTTAATATATTGATAGACATACATTTTTGGCATATTTAATGTTTTTGTATTGCCAAAAATGTTGGCTGCTCAATGTATTTATATTGATACATGATCATTAGATTGAATGTACTTGTGTAGCACATAAGTACATAAGTTCATATCTTAAAAATATTATTTATTAGAATTTTTGTAAATATTGTGACTAGCCATTTCAGAAAGGTAGGCCTTTTTGTTACTTACAATTTCCTCCTTCACTTTGTAAAAATTACACTGTAGTAAACTTATTTATTATAAATGATACAAACAATATATAGATATGGTTTCTACATGTAACTTTACCAATAGCAATAATAAGAATTGAAATATAGCTTAAACAATGTCACAATGATGGACAAATAAGTATTAAATTTATTTATAAGTACTTAGCATCTATGTAAAATTAAATTATCACTGTAATTTTGAGATCTATTCTAGTAGTAAACACAGCTGTAAGTCAGGCTATATATGGTGACCTTTTTTTTGTTACTTTTACACCATAGGTAGTAGAAGCTGTTTCCTTAATTAATCTATATACTTGGAAATGCTTCTAAGTGTATCTCATTGACTATAATCACAGAAAAATCAAGAATAATTTAATTTTATGTTTCAAGATCTAGTTTCCAATATATATGCTTCATCAGATCATTAAACTATATTTCAGCTATACACAAAGTAAATAATTAGACCATACTATACACAGGTATTGAAGACTTTGTGCATATATTATAAGGAAAATTCATATTTGTAATTGCTTTCATGTTTGTTCTAGAAAACTAAGATTATAGGTAATTCATTGTAATCTTCTTTTTTTACTGATTTTTGTTCCACTTATTACAAAGAAACTATACTAATGCAAAATGAATATAATTTACTATGAGACTATACATATTATAGATAAAAGTATAATATATTTGATTACCTAATTTGGTATATCAAACACAAAATAATATGAAATATTGTATAGAATTAGATTCATAGATGAAATATATCAAAATAGACTTAACATGATTTTGGCATCATAAATGCTTATTCTCATAATTGAATTATATGTAGAAAAAAATATCCTGCACCATATTTGCATCTTTCAGACAGCCGGGAATCAAAATTAATTATAATTTTCAAGCCTTTCTTTCAAACGAAAATAAATTTTTAATGTTGGTCTCAGTATAGTAAGGAGCATTACTAGTAAAACTAGAGACATACTGGTGTAACGTAATATATCACCACCAACGTTACTCCACCAATGAGAAAATAATCCAAGACAAATTGTGATGATACCTAGTGTAAAAGTTAATAGGCCCACTCCAGCATGTAGCAATTTGATATAAATAGGAGCTAGGTAATACTTGAGTTTTAAACTGTATAATGCACCTAAACCTCCTAACATTGTCAACGTCATAAATATCAAGGATGCTAAACCAAATTTTGCATGTAGGGTTGAAAAGTGTGATTTTTCATTGATAATCTTATTACTAACTATAATCAAAAATCCTGTCAACAGTATTACACCACCAAAAAGCTGCAGAAGCCAATGACGAGCACTCCGCAAACGTATTGGCATCCATTCCGAAGCCAAATCTCCAGGTGTAATAGAGTTAATAGCTGTAGTCATGATGAAAATCCACTAAAAATAAAATAGTTAATTAATATAGTTATTCTTATATTCAACAAAGCAAAAAAGAATGACAGAAGTATTTTTAAACCATATGATGGATCCTATTGTAAGTTGTAAATATAAGGCTATTTTATAATTAATTAACAATTATGATTTGAAGTCACATGAGCTCTTTAATAAGAATTTCTTTACAATACCCAAATCTAATTCTTATTTTTTACATTAAGGCAAAAACTTACCCCAAGAGCCATGAAAGTAGGATGAAAGGAAAAAAGGGTAACTCCATCTTTAAAACTGCAGTAACATATTATTGCAATAAATAAAATAGCACAAATATTGCTTGTTAAGTTAAGATAACTTGGATTATTTGTGTTGTCAGAAGAAACAAGACGAGAGGTCTCTCCATTACTCTCTGAAGATTTCATGTCGGCTAAATTAGTAGAATTTTCTCTGATGCATAGATCCGTCTCCATAAAAATATTTTATTGCGATAAAGGTCCCAAATTATAGTTGATTTAGGATTTATTATCCACTCATTAACACGAAGCGGACTGTCTAGTTAGTTTGTAAAAAGGTTGCATACAATGTTTTTATTAATGTGGGTTACATTCACATCACAAGAGCCAGGGCGAGGCCTTATTTACCATATCCATAAAAATAATACAAATTATTTTTGATTTTTGACATAGTGATGTGCACAGATTACTATTATAAACTAGTCGGGTGATGTGATCATTTTTTTTCTCTTCTAACTTGCACGGTATGTGTATTAGCAAAGACAAAGGAGTATGCCCATTCGTAGTATCACCTTTACTCGTCCTTGTGCCTTAACCAAACTAATACCAAAAAATAAGTAACAATTTTTAACAAAACTCTGCAATATACCAATCCGAACTTCGCCGGAGATAAATCCACATAATAATTAGCCATTATTTCACTTCCTTTTCATTCGTCGTGTATTTTTATTGATGATATTCTAATTTCATTGATAACTAGTCTCTTCGGTATTGCCATATATTAACGATCGGATCGATTGGTCAAAAATATATTCGATACATTCTATTGTCCTCTCGTGAAAGGGTAAAAGTAATACCAAAACAATTAATTTTCTTTAGTGTTTTTTCTGCTTTCTCTAATATTTTAGTAATTATTCTGCTTAAGAGTTTCTTTATACAGATAGCTAATATCAATGTTGCTAAAACAATTATTTTTAAATTAATTAATTATTTTATATGAATATGATGTTGTAATATTTATTGGATAAGATAGACTTAATCATTTTATAGTTTAAATCTTCTACAATTAAATGGTATTATCAAAGATGATGATAGGAGAAATTCGTAATTTGAAAGTCTTTGGTGTTTAATTTCTATTTTACCCATCGAAATAGAGTCAAATAGTTTTTATTAATTGAATAATAGTTAAAAATCTACAATATATCATAAAAATCATTATGGTACAAAATCATTTTTGGCGATACTAAAGTCCATACTACAATGGGCATTCTCCATTGAAAGGTAGAGAAACAGAATGAATTTATTGTGCATCTTTATAAAGTAGCAAAATACAATCTGTCAACTTGTATCTTTGATAACAACACTTCTATAAGCAATGTATTAAATTCAAAAAGAAAGTCGATTCATCATGTTATATACAAGCAAAAAGTATGTGGTTTTAGTTTTGAACCTCAGGCCGACAACGCTATAAAAAATATAAAAGAGAGTCAAGTGAACGGGCATGCTCACGTGACCCATTCTCATGGAAATTAAATTGTTTTTGTCGCAATTTTATTCAAACTTATATAGAAGAACCATGGCTTTTGAGGAAAAAGACAATTGAACATGGATAGCATTTTTCTTTCGAATGGCTTGTCCTTTTCCAAGGATTTTCGCAATATTTGTATAAATTGGACTAGATTTCATTGTGCTACATATAATAGCAATTGAGTGGCAGTGGGCAGGGCACATTGCTCGCAGGATTAAAAGTCCGTGGAGAGAGAAAGGTCTTCGAGTGGCAGGCATATACCAGACCTGCAGCATTGGTATGCTTCCCACAAGATTGGTCAACGCGTTGGGGAGGATCGCAGGACTAACAGCGAAGGGCCGACCGAGTGTGGAAATCCTTGCAGGAAGTCTATGTCCAGTAATGGACGTCTATAGGCTGAAATAATAATCATGATGACACACAATGAGCAAAGCTTTAAATTGAAATTTATGTAAGCCAAGAACAATGCAAGGTTCTAAACAAAATACATAGTAAGCAAGAATAATTCTAACTACAACATCATAAAGAAATTTAGTGAGGTAGAAATTACATCATTCCAATAATATAAATTAGAGTTGAATTGTTCGTGAATGAATGCTTAAATTGGACTAGTCCACTTCGCAATTATATCTCCTTCACTCATTCATTCTGGTCCCAACTAGCTTAGTACTTCATTTAGTTCCCAAAACACTTCTTTCACTGAAGGAGAGTAAAGCGAACGGATAGATTACAAACATAGCGTGCGAGAGCGAGACAGTTGATTGGCTTGGCATCCTGTGGGTCAATTCCACTAACAAAATGAACCGAACCATGCCACTTATCCAATCCGAACGCTAAAATACAGGAACTAGAATCACCGGCCAGTCGGAGTCTGCCCGCACACAATTTCATGTCTTATGGCGCAAACATTATGTTTAGTTTTACTTGAATAATTAGTTGAAGGAATAATTTGTTTATGAATAATTTCATATTCTTTCCTTAAGTTCTAGTCTGCATGTGCATAATATATACGAGTGTGGCGTATACTAATCTAAATTCGTATGTAATATCTGAAAAATAGTGTAATCATTTCAATAGTTTTAGTAACTTTTAATTACTCCTGCATTATGTATCATACATGTGTTTAGTTATGCAGTCAAATTGACATAACGTCTCATACCTACTTAAAAGAACTACGATACAGATGGACTAATTGGACTATACGAATGAAGTGACGTGAATGAACTAAGCGATAAGGTGACTCAAATGGACTACTGAAGTACTGAGCCATGTGAACTAGAAGAACTAAGTGAGTGATATACTTCATCTAGTCCAGTTGAAGTATATCATTCTTTACACTTCAGTGAAGTATTTTGCGCACCTCTAATATAAATATTTCGATCTAACGAAACGACAAGAAATGTCATTTTTTTTTCTTTCTTATTATCGGCTCACACGGCTGGTGTATTAGCTACAACTATCTGTGACCACAACATTGTACTTTCGTTATAGGCTCTGAGCCACAGATTAGTATACTATTACTCTGAGCTGTCAAAATAGGATCCCACGGATTATAACTTCTACTTTTTGTTTTTTAGTTTGTTGGTTTTTTTTTTATTAAAGTCATTCATTCTTTTATGTTTTAAAAATTTTTCATTCATTAGTTTGTTTTTGTCGTGATGAGAAGAAGATGTATTATTTCTTTCGTTTCGTTACACGATTGTGGTGCGGAGTGCAAGTGCAATGAAACAATCAACGAATTATAACAAATTTTCGCTATTTTACAATAAATACTACGGTTATTGAAATTCAATTTTAGATGTGAACAATTTTATTCGTACAAGTTTTTGCCTGGATATTGTTGTGGTAGTCAATATTTTATAAGGTTTTAATTTCGCGCTAAGGCATGTGCAACAAGTAAGTAATTTTATGATCTATTATATTAATTAGTTTTGAAGAAACATAATAGTGTAAACTAAAATAGTACCAGCCGAATTATTTTTGAAACCTTGTGTGCTGTTGAAACAGGACTGAACATGTTGAATTCTGTTTTCGCTCTAGTATAAATTAATTTAAAATAATTTACAGTCTCATGTCCTTGTTTATTTTTAAAACAATATACCGGCTAAAGTAAGGAAGGCAACTTTATAATAGCTGTCCCACTAGAAAATTATACACAAATTGTAAAGGTCATGGAAGTTAGAGTATGAAATGTTGAAATAATCTGAAAATTTTTAAACAATATACATATTAATTTAAATATTTAAATTATATACATTTAAATATATATAAGCAAATTTTACATGACTATTTACATTAATTCTTATAATAATTAATGTGTTTCTGTAAATAAAATTTCATAAATAAATAAATATTGCTTACTCTTACATCCTGGCTGAAAGTCTTTGATTTGTCTTTGATAACAGATAGACAGATATATATTAAGCATACATTGATAAATATTTTTTGGAACCTGGAACCCCAGATGGTGACACCTTTAAACCGGAGTACTACCCTTTTGGCCACAGTGCTTGTGAAAAAGATTTTGGAACAGATTACTTGTTGCCAGTTGTATCTAACAATGATATTCTCTAAACGTTTATGAAGATAACTCACCTGTATTGGTTCTGAATGGCTGGCTTTAGATGGTAGCATCTAGAGGATATTGCTTTGCTTATCAATACATTCTATAAGTGATAAACAAATCAACATTTACTAAGTTTATGGATTGAATGAATTATGTCCCTAACAGCAAACAATCAGTACTCCTATTAGTTTGATCTAGAGGAGTGAATTTGATAAACATATAAATCAGTTAAAAAAACTTGTTTTTTGGATTATGCAAAGGAAAAATGAAAAGAAAAGAAAGTCGAAACGTAACTTTCTAGTAATTCAGGATGAGTCAAAACTAATTTCTTGATTTAGAATTGTCTTCAATTATATTATACTAGATTTTAACAACACTCAGAACCTCTCCAAAATGATATTCCGATTTTTCTGAGTATCTGAATTCAATTATAGTCAAGAATTTAGAGTCCACTATAGCACCAAACCATAGTCATTAGTCATAACTCCTACAAATTATGTATCATTAATCAAAGTCTGAAATTGAGGCCCATCAAATACTCCAGCTTTTAATTTTTCCACTTTCAGCTTAGGAAATGAATTTAAAGAAATTACCATCCTTATTGAACATTTGACAAACTGTTTTATAATACTTGTTATGTAGAGGCGGAAGTATGATCTTTCCTCTACTTGACAATGGCTCATTTATTACAATCAAAATTCAAAATTCAAAAAAAAAATTCTTTATTTCTTTAGCCTTATCATACTACATACAAATCATCTGAGATCCTCCCAGTAAGCTTCAGTAGAAGCCTGTAGTAGGGGGTCTCGCTCTTGATTACAACTTTTATTTTTATTTTTTTTATTTTATTTTACATTGACCATATCGATAGGTGAGGATTCCTCAGAGGGCCACATATCTTGTTTTCAGTGAACTGGCTCTATCATCCCACAGGCAAATAAAGCAAGGATATTTTGTGTATCAACTTTGCTGACCATGTAAAATAAAAAGTTTTCAAACCATTTTTAAGTCAACATAAACCGGTCATTATAATTGATATATTGCAGAACCAATTTAATATTTGAAATTCTTCTTTATGTGTTATTAAATGGGCGATTGGTATCGAAAAATTGATGTCCATTATAGAGAGAGATACATTTTAAAACTCTTTTTCAGCTTTCAATCTGCCAATCAGTAGATTTGTATCATGTCTAAAAGTAAGTTTGAGATATTATTACAGTAAACAAGATCTTTATTGTCACAAAAGAATATTAATATTTTACTTTGCCTCTTTAGTTCTTTATGTTGTGATTGTTACATTTGGTCCTAATATATTAATTTCTTTCGGTGTTAAAGCTAACAATTCCGATCCTCGCCTTAATAAATTTAGTTCTTATATTAAATCATTGAGCTCATTCTAAGAAAACAACTGTGGTACATATTGTCCACTTTCGTATCCATTTCTACTTGTAGATTGTAATGCTGTAAATTTGGTACTTGGTAAGAATTTTGAAAAATTTTGAACAAAATTCTCATTGTGCAAGACAGGGCATCTTGCTGATTGTTAATATGGGTTTTGGCATTTTTTATTTCTATTGAAGCCTTTAGTGTCAACTACACAAAACTAACAATCATCATAATGATTCTTGGGCTCCATCAAGTCAAAGGGATACCAAAATCTAACACAATCCGTTTTCCTTTCTTCCATAAACATAATGGCTCAACAGATTTACAAACTTTGTGAAGAACTCGCAGGTTAGCAGAAATAATCATGCTATAAACCTCCTTGACAAAATCATATCTGTTTTGTTGCCATATAAACACTACAAATATAATAAAATACATTAGGGCTATATTTGCATTTTCTTTGAAATCATGAAATCATATTTCTAGAACAAAACATGCTTTTTGTTTTAATATTAGTACATTAAAATCCATCTAATTCTAACCGTTTTCGCGTGAGGTGTTAGTGAAAAAAGAAAAATCATTTCTATTAAAGGCTCCGACTACGATTCTATAGAACCACGGTGACCTTAAAACACACGAAGTAAAATACGTGTTTTCAAATTGCAATTGTGTTGCGTTTATAGAAAACAGCTTTTATAATCTATAAATGTCGTAACCCGATATTAATAGGCTATTTGACAATGCGAAAAATAAAGTGTCAATTACTGTTAACAGTATAAATTAAGAGTTAAAAAATGATTATTTATTAACGTAAGTTGAAAATAATGATTAATTTATTTTAAAATCCGTAAATAAAAATTGCATTTTTTAAACGTTTGTCACGTGACACAAAACGCTCCTGATTGGTCGAATTTATCATGACGTCACTTGCTTGTAAACTTCGTTTGCCTACTTGTGTTGCGCCTAGTTGTGGTAGATTATCTCCGTTATATTAAGATTTTCTTTATTATGGATTGTTTTTTTTTTTGTTTATTTGCACTATTTTACAAGTACTTTCAACCATGGAGAAAGATTTTGTAAAAGCGGACAGCAGAAACCTGCCGCAAGTCGACGCAATCATGGTCGGATTATTTTTCAAAAATAATTTGACGTTTATGCTTCGGAGCTAAAAAATGTAAAAACAGCAAAGATCGGGAAGTACCAGTATCACACATTCTTTTAATGCGATCTGGCTGGCAATGAAATTTAAAAGGCAGAACTTTATCTTTTAAAATTATTTTCTGGCTGAAACCTATTTTGTACTGATAGTATTTTGTCATGTCATTTTCCATCTGTAACGAACAAACAAGTTTTAGTCGGGATCTTTTAGTGTACTGCTTATTGAAATCATAGGACTCTGTAGCTACAAATTTTAACAAATATTATGGAAAACAGCGGAAATATTCGAAGTGAGTTGCAAAAGACATTCTGTTAAAAACATTAGAGGTATTATAACCTCAAATCAATAACGAAAATATTAACATTCTGAATGTAATTAATTATTACAAAATATAAATATTATGTTTACTTACATCGAAATGGTCTTCACAAAAGAAAATATTTGTACTATTCGCTATGTCATTATGATCCCTCCGAGAAAGTAGCAACCACTTTCGGCGCACTTCGATATTCTTTAGAACACTGACAAATAGTTTTTCCGGAGTTTTTAACGACGTATTTGTACAATTTGGAACTGCACACCATTTGTAACTCATTTTGTTACATAAATCACTGATAAAAAGTAAATCCAATCGCACATTCGTTTTTTGTTTACAACAAACAAATATAGGTATATGCCAGTTGTCACAGATCAGAATACAGGCAAGTGACGTCACCGACCTCATTGCAGCGCCATATTGTCAAAGTAGCGTTTTGGCACACTATTTAAATATTGAATTTTTAATTCGATGTTTTTCAGCTAATATATACCAGAATTAAAAATAACCACTTTTACTGGGTTCCTTAGACTCTACTGCATAATATAAAATGGATTTTAAAAACCTGTCAAATAGCCTATTTACAAATCTTATGTAAATAAATAGAAACAATATAGATTGTTAATTTAACTAGACCATTTGAAATTTACAAAATGGTAAACAATGTATCCACGTTACAGTTTTCGTAGTATTGCGTCATATTGCATCATCGTCACATCATCGGCAGAGACCGTGCCATAGATCCAGCTTCACACTGGCTGTTGCTAAGCGCGCTTCTAGTGAATGTGGCCGTGACCTGACTTGTTGTGTCTGATATCAATATCAAGTAACTAGGTACTCTACTTTCCAATTTTGTACTACTTACATATTATATAATAACTAAGAATGAATGAAACCTAAATTTTTCGTTTTCCAACTGCCTAAATCCGGCAGCATTGACAATTCGATCGATTGAACGATCATCTATATGATGTTTTTGGTTAGAATAGAACTAATTCACAGGCTACCAACGGGATCTTAGATTGTACGACTATTGATTAACATTAGTTATAAAATACCTACCTATATTGTAATATACAATTACCTACTAAACACCAGCGGTATTATCAGGACTTAGCGGGAAAATCGGTCGGAGGATACTTTCCCACAGTAATTTTAGATGGCATGGAGTTAAGATATTGTGTCGGATAGAACCTTTGAACACAATTGTTGAAAAGGAAATCTATACTTAATATATAAAGCTGAAGAGTTTGTTTGTTTGTTTGTTTGAACGCACTAATCTCCGAAACTACTGGTGCGATTTGAATAATTCTTTTTTTGTTGGATAGTCCATTTATCGAGGAAGGCTATAGGCTAAATAACATTACGCTATGACCAATAGGAGCAAAGACAGAGCGGTAAATGTGTAAAAAACGGGGAAAATTATTCATTTTTGAAGGCTTTCTTTGCGTGCGCTGCGAAAACGGTTCAAGATACACAAAAAATATGTATGAAAAAATTATTCCTCTATACATGATCTAAAAAAAAAGTCCGCGACGGCATATGTCTATCTTTTAAGGTTTAGTCACAATGACCGTTTTTATGGTACCAAATTTGGTCGAAATAATTTGTTTAAGTTGTATCAACATAATAATATTAATCTTTATTCAAATATAAATATAAATATGTTGTTGGTTAACCAAAAATCTGCCGGAAGTCACTATTCCACGCGGACGAAGTCGCGGGCAAAAGCTAGTAAGAAATATAACTTCAAAATGTAGGTGTTTTGAAATAAAATATTTGAGATAACACAAATTTATTGTTTTATGATTTTTTAATTTGAAATAGGTATAAAAGGAGACATTTCATTTTTACAATAAACAGGAAAGTTTGATAAATATCGTCAACATCATCCAAACATCATCAAATAGGATATGCATATGATAATAAATAAATTTATTATATTCGGTTCGTAAACTCACAAAGTTTATCTATTTAAGGCATTTGCATAAACAGCGACGGGCGCACATAATACACCGCTCCGAGTTCATAATGTGTTTAACGTTGAATGCAGTGTTGCCAACAAGGTGAATCTAAAACTTGCTAAACTGATGTTAAAATTTTGCCAAAATTATGCTAATTGCTTTATAATATTGCCAGAAAATAAGCTAACATTTTTCAATGTCAAATACAACGTCATTTAATTTTAAATGTTTATTAATCAACAAAATTTTGATTTATTCTACGTTTTAATCGACTATGTTACTAAATAAAATGTTAATATCTTCGTCTTCATCGGCAGGCTCGGCAGCTGATGTGCATGTAGACGTGGAAGCCTTATTCTCAAGACTATAACTAAAAATTAATTAATTATATTTTCCACTATGAGGACAAGCTTGCGCCATCTCTCGGTCGGAAGCCTGCATTAAAATATCGTTATCGACTAAGTAATTTCGACGCCAGCGCTTCAGTTGTTGGAATCCCGAACTACAAATCCATAGGCGTCTCGGCCTCAGCTTCCAGATAGAAATGAGCCTTCTTGGACCGTCTGTCTTACTATAAAGAAGTACATCAACAATAAAAAACAAATGATAATTACAGTATATTTTATATATATTTTTGAAGTATTTGGACTTAAAAAAGGAAAGTAAACTTGTTATTCATAATTATTTTATATGCCAAAAAATATGCTATTTGCTAAATAACTTATAAAAAATGCTAAACAACATAAAAATATGCCAAATCTAGCATAAAATTTGCTAAATTGGCAACACTGGTTGAATGCGTTAATGCGGCGTGGAGGCAAATACGTAATGAACACTGTACTGTGCCTCTTCGGCGCCCGATCCCGCTTATATCATGTTTATTTTTTTATATAAGTGTGGCATGCAAACAATATGTTAACTAATGTGCAAAAAGAATATTAGATAAGTCTAAGAGGAAAGTTGACAGTCTATGTAAGGTCGAACGCTTAGATAGAGCACTTGTTTATACATTTATTTTACGAGTTTGTATACAAATATACTTGCACGTGAGCCGAAATAAAAAAAAGGTAAAAGCGAATATCTGAAATCTATAAAAGCACAACCCCAAATATTGTTTACTTTATTTCTTGTAAACGAAAGTGCATGAATTCAAAGATTGATGATAGATTTGATTTTAAATTTATATCGACAAGTATTACGCATCAAATTATTGAACTTAAAAGAAGACATGTCGTTTAATATCACAAGTCTGCAAATAAAATCTTTTTTTCAGCTGCATGAGATATTTTTGCTGAATTATATGTTTTAAGGTAGGCTGATTTCAAAAACTATATCACCATCTCCATTTTTCCATTACTCTATATCACGTGTAGTTTTTTTGCAAAATAAATTATACAATAATTAGAAACATTAACTATTTATCACAATATACAAACAGCATAATGTGTATCAAAACCTTTCAACAATTATTTATGGTATTTAAATGTATGCCTAATTTTATATTTACTCTTTTTCCTTGTGAAACCTTTTCTTCTTTTCTATGATGCTTCGTCGAATTCGTTTTGGTGCTCCCTTCTTTGGTGTCTCGCTTAAGCATCCAACATTAGTCCGATAACATACTGACATCCCATTTTCCTTGGTAGCTTCTTTCGATATCACGAACATCCTGGTGAAATTTGTTCTCACTTTGTTCTTCACTGTTGGCACCCAAATTTTGTGGAAAATATTCAATATGGGAGTGTAAGAAGTCACTTTTAAACTCATATCTTTGAGCTTTACACGCTGTACAATAGTTTTATATTTGGGATCCTTACTATTGCCCATACTTCTTTTTCGAATTCTGCCATTGACTCAAGTAAGAAGGGATCAGATAAAAGTTTTCTTATATCGGGGCCAGTGAAAACTCCTTCTTTTAATTTTGTTTCAGACAATTTCGAGAACTTGGAACATATATATCTAAAACAATTTCCATCTTTTTGCAATGATTTTGCGAACTGCTTAATAAGTCCTAGTTTAATGGCAGTAATACTTATGTGGTGGAACCAAAGTGGTTTTTATAACGTTTTTCCCACCAGGAGTTAAACTGTGTCTTGGTGGCCAGTCAGTTGTTGTCCAGTGTTGCTCTCTGGCTCTACTATCCCACAAACATACATAACAAGGGTATTTGGAAAACGTGACTGACGACCCAACAAATTTTTAGTAGTAGTTAGTATTTAAAATCACCACAAACCATCCATCGATGTTCTTGATATTTGATTTTCTCAAGAATCGTAGTTAAGTCATTGTAGGTAGTTTTCTTCCATATGAACTGAGTGTCATTGGAAGAGATGCAAATACATTTCCATTATGCAGCAAAACTGCTTTGAGGCTAGTTTTGGATGAATCAATGAACAACCGCCATTCTGATGATTCATATTCTATTTCAAAACATTCATGAGCCCACGAACATTATTACAATAAACCGAATTTCCCTCTTTAGTAAAATACTGAGTAAATTCTCTCTCTCGATGTCTGTACCAGGAAAATGAGGTACCAGATGATAAAAGATTTGTTTTTTAGCGTTGAACGTAGCAATTCGGCCGCATCTTTTGAAAGACCCAAGTCTCTGACTAGGTCATTGAGCTCAATCTGAGAGAAAAGTTGATGTCCCTCGTCAACTGAAAAATCTGAGCTAGATTCGTTCTGGGGAGCAAATGTTTCTGAGTTATCTGCATCAATAAGGATGTCAACTGAATTAGGATGTGGGTGCGGAACTGATATTTCAGAGCTATGGGACATTGGACGAATAGCTGAATCAAGGTTAGGATAAGATATATTCTTCTTATTTTTCGTATTAAACCCTTTTACACTATTCACGTCTATCAAACAGAAATAGCAGTCGGTTGTGTGATTTTTCTGTTCACGACATATCATAGGAATGTCAAAACGAAATCCAGTATTCTTACTCATAAACCATGAGCGCAGATCTTCCTCACATCTTCTGCACACCTTATGAGATGCCCATGCTTTGTCTTGATAACTAAATATTAATTTGAAGTAAGTAAAATAAACCTCCTTCACAAAATCACTTATATTTTTTTTATTGCCTTTTCTATATTCACCAAAAATGTAACAGAAGTTGTCCGGAAAATTACACAACCTGTATAACACATTTATGAGGTATAACACATTTATAGAAGCAAGAGCACAGTAGTATTTGAATGCTGGATGCCAACCTGAGTGTGACAAGACAGGATCACTAGATAATGAACTAAGACTGTTGGAACATGATTAATCTAATTGCAACACACTAAAACATGTTCGTAATCGTTCTGATCAATCGAACTTGACCTGTTTAGACACGATGATAAATGTAACCGTCTGCCTAACACCAGACATTCTTTATCCCATCCCCTTTACTAAATTATTTACGTCCATTATTTTTTTCTTTATTCCCAGACAAATAACTAATACAATTAGGGCGAGAACTCAAAAATTTTATTACATTTGAAGCTAAAAAAAAATACTAAATTGTAACTAAATAAGAATTTTATATATGTGAAAAATTAAGTGAAAATCTAAACTTTGGTATTGTAATAAAAGTGATGTGATGGAATTTTTTAAATATTTATTTGAGTTTTAGGACGCCTAAATATATTAGGAAATCTATAAAAAACTTATGCAGTTTTCTTCTTGCAGACCTGTATATTTAGTGCAGAATCATATAATATTATTTTTCAGTTTCTTGTAACTTCTGCAGCAATATTTTTATGAGCCCACCATAGACAAATGACGGGACAATTACTCATTAGTGTCGTTACCTTCGCCGTTTTGTCTTTAAAATATAAACTGTTAGCCACTAAAGTTTGATGCATGCGTCAGATATCGCATTGCATTGTGGTAGTCTTTAGCATCTTGGTTTCAAATGTTGATCGTGACGTCTTATTGCTAAGGAAGTAATGCATATGCATGTGAACAATGTGCACATGCACTATTTGAAAGCAAATTAACTTACTATGTATTTTAAAACTAGAAAATGTTATTTGTCGGGTTCGGAAATTTGTACATGTATCCTTTATGGAGCGTCGATAGCGGTGTAATCTCTGAGTCCCGGGTCGATCCTGCCAAACATAGGAAGGCAAACTGCATATGCCTGCGAAGAAAAACAACGATACATACATATATGTAAAGTCTAATCAAACCCCAATGGCAAGGACTGGCTTAATCCTAAAGTAGTTAGTGTCAGCTTGTGGCTGTCGTTAGGGATACGGATATGAGTCGTGATGATTATGATTCGTTATTGCTTATAACTTATGTATTTATGTAAAACCTTCCTAAGTTGCAATAAAACTACTTACGTATACTAAATTGCGAAATAAACATAGTCCTCATTAAAAAATTCTTTAGGAAAGCTCATTCTAAGCACAAGAGTTATGAGCCAACTTGTGAACTTGTTTTTGTTTTGTCGGTGCCATGGTGTGCTGTATCAGCCAGTGCTAGGCTCGGTGAACGAACGGCACCGGCGTGATGAGATGACTCACACTTCGTGGGACCACATTCTCAAATCGGGGGATAAAACCGGACTACGGTGGCCCATTACTTACATGCTATAATAATTTGTCCATACTTATGAAATTGCCATTAATTCTTTCGTACTTTAAATATTATATATATTTAACACTTACATATTCCATGGCTAACTGCAGTTATTTTATATTCTATAACATTTAGACCATGTAATAGTTTCGATTACAATAATTTTTGTATATTTCAATTGAACAAGTAATTTTTGGAAGTAAAATGTAACTTTCTGTAATTTATATTACTTTAATTTAGTGTTACTTAACTTTTTCAGTTGTGTGACCTTTATGTTCTAACTAGGATCTCTGAATGTACTCCTCACAGCGATGAAATCTAACAATTCGTTTTAATAAAATACAACTATGTGCTTACATGTTATTATGCATAACATCAAAACTACAGACATTAGAAAATATAAAATAACAAACTATTCGGCCATCGTTTCACCTGCTTTTTTCTTTTTTTTTTATTGATTTTTGATGAGATTTTCCAATAGGTATTTTTTTTCCTATCATGTACATTATTGTCTACCGTCCTTGGGACATAAACTAAAATTTCATCAAAAGTGCAGTATTGAACATAATTACTTAACATTCAAAATGTGTTGAAAAATGTTTCTTATGTTTCTGGTTTATATAATTCAAAGTTATTTTTTTTATAATTTGTGGAAGAATATAGTAGTACCTTAAGCTATCTTCTAATTAAGGGCGCGTGTAACCCCTCTTACCCTCGCGATATACCCCAGATTAAGAAACCAGGATTTAATGTCTAATCATAATGTATACGAGTATATCATAAAAAAACTTTTTTAATTATATATTTACAAATAAACCGACTACCCTTTAGATGGTAGATAGTAACTTATAGTTTAAGTGATTGATATCAGATTCGCTGTAAATCTGCAACCTCCACGAATAGCACAATGTAACTTTGGCAACATGTGACATAAGATGTAAAACCACAGTACCTGGTAAATTCACTGCCTAACTTACCCTTCACGCCGGGACACAGCAAAGCAAACACTGCTATTTTGGCTATCAAACCTGGCGATCCTGGTATAGTCTTCCTCTGGTAAAGTGGTTTCCCGGTTATTTCTCGGTTAATAATAATTCTTATAAATCTGCATATAAATCATTTCATAGGTAGAAACCTATTATCTACATGTATTATTTAGGTATTTATTAGCTAGCTGTACTTAAGTATATTGTAAAATTAACTAGCATTTGACTAAACTTGCTTAAAAAATCATGATTAGCCAGTCTTAACAGTAGATAGCTGTATCGAGCGCAAAGTGAGTTATTAATTGTGCGAGTGTTATGATTATGATATGACCGAAGCACTAAATTAACACGAGTGCATTAATATCAATTTACCTACCGTGATAAAATATAACTACTCGAAATAAAAACTAAGTTAATGAAAGTTTAATTGATCTTCTCCTCAAACATTTAAAACTTTAAATTGTTACTTGCGCGTTGTTAAAATAATTATTTCGCGAGTTGAATTCACATCGCTGTCGCAATTTCCTTTTTAAACGGTTTTATTTAGCTCAGCCCGGTTCATTTTTCATTCTTGGGTCAAATTTAGTAAATCAAATTTCACCCTCTTCCTGTCAACCGATTAATCTGAAATTTTGTATACACTTTGGATTTTGGCGACAATACAATTATATTTATTCATTATCATTATAAATTCAACATGGCCGCCGCTACAAAATGGCGGACAATTTAGGTTTTATTAATCCCATCAATATGGGTATCAAATGAAAGGGCTCAACCAGTAGAATACAATGTACTATATAAAATTAAAATCCAAGATGGCGGCCTCTACAAAATGGCGGAAAACTTAGGTTTAATCAATCCTATCAATATGGGTATCAAATGAAAGTGCTCAACTAGTAGAATATAATGTACTATATAAAATTAAAATCCAAAATGGCGGTCTCTACAAAATGGCGGATAACTTAGGTTTTAAAAGAGAATAATGCGAAATAAAAACTAAAAACTAGAAAATAAAAATAGGTAAAAAACTTTTTAATTTAAACGGTTTTATGTTAAACATACATTGCAATGTTTAAGATAAATGTACTAAAAATGTACTAAAAAATCAAAAAATAATAAAATAGATACAGTCGTGGGAATTATAAACATATGCATAGACTAGACTAAAATAAAACCGTGGGGCACATCAATTGTCTACAATCGTTGTGTTTTTCAATGTACCCCACGTTTTATTTTAGTCTAGTCTATGCATATGTTTATAATTCCCACGACTGTATCTATTTTATTTTTTTTTGATTTTTTAGTACATTTTTAGTACATTTATCTTAAACATTGCAATGTATGTTTAACATAAAACCGTTTAAATTAAAAAGTTTTTTACTTATTTTTTAAAACGGTTTTATTTAGCTCAGCCCGGTTCATTTTTCATTCTTGGGTCAAATTTAGTAAATCAAATTTCACCCTCTTCCTGTCAACCGATTAATCTGAAATTTTGTATACACTTTGGATTTTGGTGACAATACAATTATATTTATTCATTATCATTATAAATTCAACATGGCCGCCGCTACAAAATGGCGGACAATTTAGGTTTTATTAATCCCATCAATATGGGTATCAAATGAAAGGGCTCAACCAGTAGAATACAATGTACTATATAAAATTAAAATCCAAGATGGCGGCCTCTACAAAATGGCGGAAAACTTAGGTTTAATCAATCCTATCAATATGGGTATCAAATGAAAGTGCTCAACTAGTAGAATATAATGTACTATATAAAATTAAAATCCAAAATGGCGGTCTCTACAAAATGGCGGATAACTTAGGTTTTAAAAGAGAATAATGCGAAATAAAAACTAAAAACTAGAAAATAAAAATAGGTAAAAAACTTTTTAATTTAAACGGTTTTATGTTAAACATACATTGCAATGTTTAAGATAAATGTACTAAAAATGTACTAAAAACCAAAAAATAATAAAATAGATACAGTCGTGGGAATTATAAACATATGCATAGACTAGACTAAAATAAAACCGTGGGGCACATCAATTGTCTACAATCGTTGTGTTGTTTCAATGTACCCCACGGTTTTATTTTAGTCTAGTCTATGCATATGTTTATAATTCCCACGACTGTATCTATTTTATTATTTTTTGGTTTTTAGTACATTTTTAGTACATTTATTAATTGTTCGTGTTAAATATAAAGTATCAAAATTTGACAATGATACAAATAACGCGCACCTTTTATTATTATTCTATTTGATTTAATACATGCATTTATATTCAATTTAATGAAAAACATTAAACCTCTGTGATAAAACTGACTAATGACTAATGATACTAATGACTTGTAGAAGTCCCAACTTGCATAAAGAAAACAGAGTGTACCAATTTAGTCTGATTATATAGTTTTTATGATAACTATTAGCACGTTGCAATAATATCAGTCATGTCGTCAGATTGCTTTTGTTAGCATAAATACATCTAAACTTCTAAAGTACTGGATTTTAGCTTGCTATCGGTACTAAAAGCACAGGAAGCACAATTCAGTCAACTAAACTGAATGAGGTATTTACTGATACCGAATGTAATACCATATGCCTCTTTTATACCAAGACTAGCTGTGCCAGCGACTTCGTCCGCGTGGAATAATTATTAAACGGTTTTATTTAGCTCAGCCCGGTTCATTTTTCATTCTTGGGTCAAATTTAGTAAATCAAATTTCACCCTCTTCCTGTCAACCGATTAATCTGAAATTTTGTATACACTTTGGATTTTGGTGACAATACAATTATATTTATTCATTATCATTATAAATTCAACATGGCCGCCGCTACAAAATGGCGGACAATTTAGGTTTTATTAATCCCATCAATATGGGTATCAAATGAAAGGGCTCAACCAGTAGAATACAATGTACTATATAAAATTAAAATCCAAGATGGCGGCCTCTACAAAATGGCGGAAAACTTAGGTTTAATCAATCCTATCAATATGGGTATCAAATGAAAGTGCTCAACTAGTAGAATATAATGTACTATATAAAATTAAAATCCAAAATGGCGGTCTCTACAAAATGGCGGATAACTTAGGTTTTAAAAGAGAATAATGCGAAATAAAAACTAAAAACTAGAAGATAAAAATAGGTAAAAAACTTTTTAATTTAAACGGTTTTATGTTAAACATACATTGCAATGTTTAAGATAAATGTACTAAAAATGTACTAAAAACCAAAAAATAATAAAATAGATACAGTCGTGGGAATTATAAACATATGCATAGACTAGACTAAAATAAAACCGTGGGGCACATCAATTGTCTACAATCGTTGTGTTGTTTCAATGTACCCCACGGTTTTATTTTAGTCTAGTCTATGCATATGTTTATAATTCCCACGACTGTATCTATTTTATTATTTTTTGGTTTTTAGTACATTTTTAGTACATTTATCTTAAACATTGCAATGTATGTTTAACATAAAACCGTTTAAATTAAAAAGTTTTTTACCTATTTTTTTTTGAGCATCATATTAATTTTTGCAAACAACCACCTCGGCTGTTACCCAATCTTGACAACGCGACATATCCAAATTTGATTACCATAAAAAGGATTCCAGTGAGTTAACATTAAAAGATAGACGTACTGTCGCGGACATTTTTTTAGATCATTTTAAGAGGAATAATTCTTTCATACATATTTTTTTGGTAGCTAGAACCGTTTTCGCAGCGCACGCAACGGAAGCCCTCAAAGATGAATAATTTTCCCCGTTTTTTCCACATTTTCCATTATTTCTTCGCTCCTATTAGTCGCAGCGTGATATTATGTAGCCTAAAGCCTTCCTCGATATTCAATAAAAAAAAATCAATTTGAACCAGGAGTTCCAAAGATTAGCGCGTTCAAATAAACAAACAAACAGCTGAAATGCCATAATTAATATAATGGTGCAATAACCACACTTATGCAGTTAGATACGTGTCACATATTACTAAATTTTATTATGTGTGCAAACAACTTTAAAATGAATAGTTAAACCAAATAGATATGACAGCTATGTCTTAAATAATGAATGATCATTGTATTGACAGTCACACTTAGTCGTGTGACACGACTAAGTTCGCCTGAGGTCGATCATTCAGTGAATAGTAAGTCAATCACGACCCATATCATTGAATGATTGTACAACTACGTAATAAAAGATGATTTTGTCGCGGGTCGCGACTGCAATCACTGAAATTGAACAATTGGCACAGCTTTATGATAACAGTTCTATGTAGTTGAAAGATAAGTATGGTACTTAAATATTCGTGCATCCTAGGCCAATCGAAAACTAATAATAGCACATATTACAGATAATGTTACAAATATATATATTTCATAAAAAACTTGCAACATTTTGTTTTGTACATCGAGTTTGGTTACAAGTTTAAGTTTTACCAAATTAAAAGAATTCTGCATTAATTTACCACCCGACTCAATTCATTTGTCACAATTAGGTATAGGGCAATTTCAATTAAATCAAGTTAATTATATACAAAACTTGCTTTATTTTTATTGGTTTCCAATTTGGTCAACTATGCTGGTCGATCCTGGACCAGCATAGTTGACTAAGACCTAAGCGTTCACAAAGTTTGGGGTAGGTTCGAGCCCCTCGATGAGGACATATATGAGCTGTAACCGTCCATGTTCCGTTCTAGTCATAGCTTACACCTCACAGTTTTCCTCACACGAGAACTCTAGATATCCATCTTTAAATTGAATACTTATTTTTTTAATAAACGTCAACATTTACAAAAAATTATAATATAGTAAATTGATTCAATTAAAATTACTACGAAATCTTAAAATGGGTGTCTAGATTGGGGACAAATTTTTACTTTACAATTAGTATAATAAGGAAACATGCCTTTTATTTTTTTTTGTTTATACAGGTTGATATTTGTAAGTGAGTGTGGAATTCGAAGTCGGAAACTATGAAGCGTAGTGAAAAGTACTCATAGGAGTCTCGGGCCCGATTTTGATGAAAACTAAAACTGCATTAGATTAGATTTTTGAAAAATTAATTTTCCTACGCTCGAAACAAGCCGGTTAAAAAAATACTCATCATTCGATAGTGTCACTAATAAGGAAAAACTTCTGGAAAGTATGACATATGGAAAACTCATTTTTCGCATTGAAAAAATTGCTTCCAATTGTGTTGTTCCAATTTTGTGAACGATAAAGAAAATCTAGATTTACATTATTCAAGCCAATTCGCTCTTTAACTTAATGGTTATCAGCAGCGAAGAGACAATATATTTTACACGCTTTTTATTGACTTACTCTGTCCGTTTGTTTGTTTGTTTGTTTGTCATGATCAAATCTTGTAATCGATTTTTCGACCACTTCTACTGCTCCAATCGAGCTCAAATTTTTTTTACATGTGTATTCTAGATGACAATACAATATTCAATCATTTTCGAATCATAAAAATACATAATTATGTTGTAATAAATTAAAAACTTTTTAATATGAGAATTGGTTCAATGAAGCAAACAGATAGAATTTGATATAATGCATATGTTTAATTCTAATACTACATTTTCTGAACAATTATGTACATTTCTTTATGTTTGTTATAATAATCACGAGACTAAAAAGTAGTAAATAAAAAAAAAAATAAAAAAAAACTTTTTAAAAAACACGCTTTTTACGCAAAGACTAAAAAACGTTTGAAAAAACTTTTGTTTGTTATAAAGACTAAAAAACATTTGATCTAAAAAGTAGTAAATAAAAAAAATTAAAAAAAAACTTTTTAAAAAACACGCTTTTATTAAAAAGACTAAAAACCGATCTAAAAACTTGAAAATAAAAATAAAGTCACGCTTTTAGAAAATTTGGGTACATATCAAGAAAAATTTCTGATGACAAAAAGAAATGTAACTCAAAAATTTGTCTATAAAATTTAGCAAATTAGTCCAAGAACTCAATGACTATAAAAGCGTGGGGTGTAAATGTTAAGACCATTAAATGAGTAATGTTTAATTTTGAACACCCCACGCTTTTATAGTCATTGAGTTCTTGGACTAATTTGCTAAATTTTATAGACAAATTTTTGAGTTACATTTCTTTTTGTCATCAGAAATTTTTCTTGATATGTACCCAAATTTTCTAAAAGCGTGACTTTATTTTTATTTTCAAGTTTTTAGATCGGTTTTTAGTCTTTTTAATAAAAGCGTGTTTTTTAAAAAGTTTTTTTTATTTTTTTTTTATTTACTACTTTTTAGATCAAATGTTTTTTAGTCTTTATAACAAACAAAAGTTTTTTCAAACGTTTTTTAGTCTTTGCGTAAAAAGCGTGTTTTTTAAAAAGTTTTTTATTATTTAAAACATATAATAACTGCATTGCAGTGGTGTACTGAAAAGCATATTTAGTTTGAGATAGCGAAAGCGCTATTATTCATAGTTTCGGATTTCGCCATCCATACCCTCACAAAAAATTCAACCTGTATATATTATGGACTTACGAACTTTCTAGAATATTTTTGATAAGGTAATCCACGCGTAATCTTGATTGGGCGGGCATATACCTAAATATTATGGACTTACGAACTTTCTAGAATATTTTTGATAAGGTAATCCACGCGTAATCTTGATTGGGCGGGCATATACCTAATTTAAAATATGTACTTAATTAGGTAGATATTATTTTTTATATAAATTCATGTATATGTTGTGAAAAATAGGTGGAATTATATGGATAATAATTTTTAAGTTATTTTAATCTAGACAGTTTTCCGTTGATTGCCTCGTTGGTTTTTAACTTTTACATTCTTCGCACCCCATAGACTTAACTAGGCACTCATTTTATCCCCCATATGTAACAATAAGTACAGTGCACACTTATGTACAATACCCATATAATATACATTAAAAAGAATTAAAATACATGTGTTATCTTATATGTTATCTTTACAGAATTTACTAAACCGTACATTAAAACCGTACGAATGTATTTTTATGTGTGAAGGTTGGAGCTGTTGTGCATTTGCAAATATTTTAATTTTGTTTTATTTCACTTAAAGCGCATCTTAAATCATAAGAAAATTTGTTATTTATTATTAAATTATTACCCACGCAATTCACCAATTTTAGTAACCAATAATTTAGGAATTGTGGATGTAGCTGGTTTATGTGCGATTGTAAATAACAATTTATAGAGGATTTGTGAAAATGTTTGACACAGTTTGCTACCCGGTATAAGTAAAATGGGATTATAGGCATTGCCTCCAGTGCCATGCGACTTATTATACATTGGTTAAGTTTCTTTCAAACATCTATTTTAAATACTTCGGCCATTATTATTGGACAAAATGGAATTTTAAAAATAATTAGTTGGACAAGCTGACAGTTGAGCACTCAACAAACATCAAAGTATATAGGTGAACGACAAAATCAACTTTTATTACGTAGGGAATAGAGACTGTTTGTCAGATCAATATGTGTAGTTTGATTTTTAGCCGTATGTCCTAGCTGTTACTTTTGCACATCGAAGTAAAACCTAGGCTAAACATTTGTATCCAAGACTAATGATGCCCTTATGTGAATCCCAATCGCAATAACCTATAGATACAATTTCATACACCACATGCAAAGAAAGTTGCAAGGTCAAACGTGTTTTAAATGAAGCTGCTTGTAAATTGTTTGCAAAAAAGTGTAACTACGTTTTTTATGTTTCTTGACTCTGCTATTAGTTTACTTATCCAAACTGACTCCCGCAGTGATTTTATAATACTTCCAAAACATTAATCAAGGCCAATTTATATTTATATTGTCATACAAAAACAGTGACTGTAGCCTTTTCTAGACTAGTATAAAATTGTAAAATAAGTAATTAGGTCATTTATTATAACTATACAACTTATCACTAATCTGATAATTTTAAGCGTAACTTATCAGATAATTATAAAATCATTTACAATATAACAATTGAAGTTTTCAGTATATTTTGTTTGAATAATTCTTACGAAAAATGACAAAGCACTTCGAGATGTATGCCACAGTTAAATAGTTAACTTAAACCTAAGGGTTTCTGAACTACATAACAATATGAAACAGTTATAGAAGCATCACAAAATTCTCTGTTCGACGAGATTGTGCGGTAAGGACACGTGCACATTTAGAATAAATTAAAATAGTGGTGTGATTCACCAGATCGGCTATTCTCCGTCACCGCTCACTCCGCGGACGAAGCTGTATGGTTCTTTCTCGCTTGCAGCGTCTTGTTCTTTTTGTTATCCTATCATGCCATTCCCCATGCACGGTTGTCCTCTACATTACATACCTGTATATTACTAAGACTAAGATGTTATAATTAAGACATCTCCTTTGTTAATTATTTTACTCTAGCTTTTGTCAACTATAATATGAATATATTATACACGTAAATGTTCCTCTTGACTCACTATATCTATTGCTGAAAACAGTTGATTGTATTAAAATCCATTGTTTGAAAGATGCCTTACTATGTAAAGATGATATAAGTAGAAGTCGCTACCAAGAGGTAACCTGTCATTATGATGTAAGCACTTATTTGTTACTCGTCAAATAAAATGGGTATTTGTATTAACTGAATAAACAATTGATATTATAAAATATATACTAATAAATAGGTGAGCCTGTCTCGAATTGTGTTTTTTTCCTGGATGGACCTATATTTAAAATAAGAATAATTTACTATTAATCTGAACAAAAAGGTGCTGAACCTTTAAAGGAATTTGAATTAGAAGGTATGTATAAGGAAAGGAATGATAATATATGCTTTCCTTCAAGATGCTGGGAGGACACTTTATTTTTGTTACTAAGGTATTGATAATTGTAACAACATTTTCAAGCCTTTATTTCCAAATTAGCCTTCACACACAGGCTTAAATGAAATTGTCTGATTGAACGAATTTTAACAGGCAATTTATATGAACACAATCAAGCTAAGTTTAGACAAATAATAATAGGACTTTGATTTAAATTTCATTTTCGTGAGATAGATCGCCAACTTATTAATTGAATGTTTTTTATAGAATCTAATTTCAAGACAACATTGAAGGACTGCAATACACCGTAAGACTAGAAGCAGTAGCAAAACAATTTTGCACATGTTCCCCTATTCGCGTTTGTATTCAAGATTCACTTAATGATATAAATACATCTCCTGAAGTATCTTATTGAGTGAACATTATTTCGGAAGCAGGTCTAAATTTGAAACATAACGATATCTTTAAGAACCTATTGTTGCTGCTACTACCAATTCCACAGATAAAGAAGTTGTTAATTATTGACTGTTGTAAAGTTCCTATGAATGCCTGAAAAAGATGATCATTGAAATCGGTATTTTTTTAACTAATATGACTTTGTTGTATGTATATATAATAAACTATATAGTACTAAACTATATAGTTGTAGTTTTGCACTAAAACAAAATCCATTAACACTAACAAAATACTACAGTAGATAAATAATGCTACGTTAGGGACACCTATAGAAGATGATTTACGTATGATGGTATGGTCAGCATGTTACGTGACATAACAGGCATAGAACTTACAGTGTAATTGCAATACGCTTAACTAAACAACTGCGTAATAATAATCATGTGTGAATGAATTGTGAACAAAATAAGGCCATGTATCGCGCGATGTCTTTGAATCCGGGTGTGCGTCACAGTGATTAGCCGAGCGACGAGAATGCATATATACCCTTGATAAAGAACTACATAATATTTGGAATAATCTGTTCAATTGTTGTTATTTCATGAATTACAATTTATGGAGTTTATTAAGGAGTTTGAGCCTTTTAACTATGTTTGGCTGATTAGGCTTTCGTCAACCACGCTGCGGTGATCAATGCAGATTAATGGCTTGCATAGAATTAAAAATAATCTTGGTCAACAAGACGATGTCGCTCCATAACACCATTACGCATAGCTATCGGCTACGTATGTTCGCAGGCTCACTTGAACAAGTCTATGCAACTTCCTGACTGTGTCTGACAAAGGATACGTCAAAACGATGTCATAAGTTCCAATTTCTTTAATATCTATAAATTGAGCTCTGAGATCCTCATTCCGGACACTCCACTATATGGATTATTACATCTTCTATTTTACTACACTCGGAACAATCAGAGGAACCTTTAAATTTTCCAGGTGTAAGCAGCCCCTGCGTGGGTTTGCCGTCCCATACCAGGCGCGTTTCCAGGTGGTGGATAAGGGAACGCCCCCCAGATATGGAAGGTACCGGCTTCGGCCGGCGCGGCCCAAAACGGCGGGAGGGGGCTGCCGCCCTTCGGAGCGGGGGCCAAGAGGGAGAAAACCTCGTTAAAAAAAAAACTTGGCAGGGTTCGCCCCGAGGGAAAGGCCCTTTTCAGGGCCAGCAGCCGATTATTGGCGTGGGTTGGCCGGAAGAGTCCGGCGGCCACCCTTGTAGCGGTGCGGAAGGGGTGCTAGTCGCCATGCGTCGGCGGGGTCGTGGTGGTCGTCCGTAAGGGTTCCCATGGCCTTGTCAGGGGCGCGATGCTGCTCTTTAACTAAAACTATAATTATTTTATGAAAAATAAAGGATTTTTAGTTGCATCACAAACAGTTTATGACATTATCGGTGAGGTAGTTTAACTGGATGATTCAAATAGTAATAAATTAAAATTTTATTTCTATTCAAATCAACCAAACCCGAACAAAAGGACTAGTAAATTCATTTGTCTAAATGAATTTAGACGGGTATAAAACAAAGTCGCTTCCCGGTGTCTGTATGTATGTATGTAGCTATGTATGCTTAAATCTTTAAAACTACGCATCGGATTTTAATGCGATTTTCTTTAATAAATAGGTATATTCAAGAGGAAGGTTTATATGTATAAAACATGCACAATGTAGTAGTGGAACACTGTCAATTTTTGAGATTTCTAATGTGATGTCGTAAATCAACTCACTTTTTTGTGCTTATATTGCAAACGCTGGCCAAACCCTACGAGATTGGTCAAAATGATGTACTATAGTATAACTTACAAAAGTCCACAAAAAAGTCCGCGATGGTATATGTCTATCTCTTAGGGATAACCTACCATAACCATTTTTTCGTTGCACCCGTGCGAAGCCGGGGCGGGTCGCTAGTATTTGCATATATCACTGGAAATTATTTGGATCTTAAATGGTACTTTGATACTGGTCTAGACTTTTGATACCCAAAACAGGTTGTCATAATAAATGGTAATTTTGCATTTTTTACTGCATTTTATTCCAAAATATGTGAATGCAGGTCTGAATATTTTAAAATTATTGAATGGAATCCCTGCAAGATTACTTGATTCACAAAGGTCTCATTAGAAGTTTCCGGAATTGGCAATATTTAAAAAGTTTTTACTTTATTTGAAAATTGAACTCTAGCTATAGAATATAATATCATTCATCTGACTGTCAATTACTTTGGTATGGTGTCATTTAAAAAAACACATGATTACAAATTGTAATTCTGAAAAATACAATTTATCTTTTATGATTTATATGTACAACAAATATGCTTTTTCTGGAAGAGGGTTACTCTACAAACTATAAACTTACAGAATTTTTGACATTTAAACGATTTACATATCCCCTTAATACCGTCACTAACTAGGTTTGATAGCACGAATAACTGCCGGGTAGCCCAGAAGACGTAAGTATATCATGAATAGGCGAGACAGTAGCGTCGTAAGCGCCTCCATTTTCAGTAAGTATTCGCTGACGATGAAGACAAACTTTTAATGTATTTATTATCAACAGTCTAAAAAATAAGTTTCGAGCTGCTAGCTTTCTAAATGGCAATAATTTCATAAAACATTTCTCCCCCCTTTCAACCTCTTCCAACCCTTTTAACATTGAAATGTAGTTGTTTCTCAGGTTTTCGACTATATGTGTATCAAATGTCATTTACATCGGTTAAGTAGCTTTAACGTAAAGCTACATATGCTGACAAAGTATACATATGCATTTATAATATGTATATGTTAAGATTTTAATTTGTTTTGCTTTCGTAAACCTTATGATTCTGATAACGACAATCAGTCGTTCGATGATAACTTGATAACATATCGAAATGAGTTTATTTCTTTGGACAAATTAGTCTTTAATCGCCCTTGATCGACAACTGAACATATTGCCAAAATTGATTTACATTAATTCCAGGAATCAAAATGCGGTCGTGTTCTGTGCGTAATTTAATTAATTTTTATATAAAAAGGAAGAAAGGACTAACAAAAAATAAGTGAGTAGCAAATTTTGATACCTAATTACGTCTCATAAATATTTTATACGCTTTTTGTCGTAGTGGCGTTTTGCGCTGGACCGTTTATAAAAGTAATTTTTTCTTACACCAACCTGTAAACAGGTGTCTGGTGCTATCTACGGGGAATATGATGCATTTTCAGAACATTACTATCGAACGTTCTTTCGTGTTAACTTAGTGGCATCGCAATTCGTTTGACAGCGAGACCCGCGAGGGTAGCGATTAGATTGATCGGTCTACCCACTGGCTCTTAGAATTACGGGCTTTAAATAGTTGTGAAATCTGGGTCACATGTACCAATGGGTCTAATTCGTAACAAAATTAGAATTTCGAGACTTTATTGAAGCAGCAACTGTTCGACTGTTCGGACAAACCAAGAGAAGTTTCTTTTAAAAATGATGGGGCTAAACTTTGTATAAGGAAAGATATGTCAATTGATTATTTCGAATAAGCAAGAATTGTCAATCTTGCAAAAATGACCTTGACTACCGGAATGTATAGTCAGTCACTCACCATAAGTCGGATTGCTTGGTTACTATCATTTATACAGGTTATCAGTTATTAGTATATTCTTGTGCCTATAAATGTATATGACTAAGCTCCCGGATCGATTTAAAATAATATATGTACGAGTATTGGTATGTTCTTAAGAACGGGTCAGATTCATAATTTGTTTAAATACAAAACTACGTCTGTCGGTTCTGCTAGTAGATATATATATACATATATATTTAGTAAACTAAATCAAATCAGAATAATATTTATTCATCATAGGCCTTTACCGGTACTTCTTGTCGATTTGTTTAAAGCTGCGTATTAAACAATCGCGATTGAATTGAATTTCACTGCGGCGTCCACACAAAAAGACTTTGTATAGCCTGATATTTATACAACAATAATAAATGCACTTTGTTTTTTCAATTTTGACAGATATTTGCAATATTTTGAGAAATACAATTAACGATTGGTTGAAATCCAAATTCTCGGCTGTACTAATCAGTCCAAGAATATTTTTGTTTGACGTTATTGAGTTGCCTACACATTACAACGATGCGTAAATGGAATAGTTAAACTTACTTAGAAAAATTACGAGTATATTATTTATTTTTTAATTCCTTTATGTTGGTTATATAAAAGCGGATAATACCTTAGGCATTTTCTACTAATCATCAATCAATCGGATAACGTGAAATTAAAAATACAGAGCGGAAAAATTTCCACTATATTGAAACATCATATTTTCTGTGTGTGATCCTTGATAATATATCCGAATGCTGAACGCTATCTGACTTTACGTATGACAAATCGGGACTTCACAGTGGTTCACGTAATTATTTTATCGTTAAATAAATTACTGTTTAATATTTATGGATATGAAAATGTCATGATGAACATGATATTAATGGACATAAAAAATATTATAGATTATGAGCAACTTATCCGCGAAATGCACGAAGCTTGATTTTAGGGGTTTTTTGTAACGTACCGAACGCTATGAAGAATACACTGAGGTTTTTTGTTACGCTTCTGGAGCTGTATATCTGTGTGTAATGAATTTGTAACTGATCTAATGTTAACAATGTCTATGTATTTATAGAGTTTTAAATAAATTTCGTCCGTAGTGTGGTAGCTAGACCACCGGTGTAAAGCGGGTGGGAGGTCTGGGTCAGATATTTTTCTACTTCATTTGGTTACCGGTAGGACGTCGTAGCTAGGCTGTGTATCACCGTTTTATATAACATTCTCACCATAATAACGTTATTTATATTGCATTGTTTTGTTCCGACTGTTTAAGGTCAAGGTCAAGGCGGACATTACTTTAGTTGTTGAGAAGTCCAGGTGAAGCCCATTCCTCTTGCAGTCTTATTATTTTTTACCATTAAGTTAAATCAAAGTCAAGTGCTTAGAAAATTTGCATCTGTAGATTACACTGATCCTCAAATCTTTGCCTTAATTGCGTCCAGCAGGAAGCGATCCCAAATACAACACGGTGTTATTGTAAAGTCCTCGAAACATTCTAGATATCGCACAGCGACATTACATCTTGAAGAGTTTATTCTGTGTCAGAGTACTCTAAGAACTACTTTTTTGTACTAAAAAAAATATTTTTGTACAAACGGAACCAATAAGGCTTACAATGATATACAAACAAGCAATTCGAATTCCTTTCAGTTCAATATAGCTTCCTACATTGCAATGTTTTGTTTCTTTTATTATATCTCATTTGAAATAAGCTTCTTTGTAAGAACTCCTAATTTGTTGCATTGGTCCGTTATTTCGTATAATTTATTATTTTTCTTTCAACAACGTAGTAATGTTATCATTAATAATTACAAAAACGTATAAAACAGAGATTATAAGTGACGTATATTTTTCCTAGAAACAAAACAGCGCATAAATGCTATATGAAATCTAATTGTTTCACAGTTTTTCATTGACTATTTACTACTTGACTATTTATAATTTATATACAAATTTACAACAATCGTTCAATATATCCCATTAAGTTTAATATAAAATGTATGCATTAAAAAAGCTGGATGAATAGGCCTTTATTTAAACTTTTAAGAATTAGCGTCCGGTGCTTTCCACCAGAGCGAGTACAATTCCCTATAAAGTTGCTCATTCAGGCGTTTGGGAGCCTGGTATTTTTAGTTCTGTTCCAAGTTGTGGTTTTTCAATACCAGTTCATCGACTTCTTCATTACCCATGATGCACATGTGCCCTTGGACCCATCTAAGTACGAGAGTGTCCTTCTGTCCTAAGCTGTTTAAGCACCATATGCAGACTTTAACTACCGGTTTGCACACCTCATATGAGTCAATAGCTTTCAGACCTGGTTGGTAATCAAAGTATATGTATACACGATGGTTGATATAGTTTCGTTTGCGTATAGTTTCTGCACATTCTATGATGGCTTACATTTCAGCTTAAAACACGGAGATATAACAATCCAGGTTTGGTGCTTATCTTCACCTTAGGACTGGGATCATACACACCGCTTGGTTTGCAATACCATTGGACTACAACCTTCGCAGAAGTTTAAATTTCAGTAACAGTCCTCTTTGTTGAGCATTTCTACAGCAAAATATCTGTTAACTGAGCTGATCATTTGATCACTGAGCATTTTTAATAGTGGGTGATTCAGTGATGATGCTCGAAAGCATCTGCATTGACTGAGACAACCACTATGCGTGGTGACTACATGTCTTTGCCTCCTTTTCTATGACTAGATCTAGGTGAGATAAAGTTAAAGCCCACTAAGGGTAGTATTTGGTGTTGTTGACATAGCTCCAGTTATCATTCGACTAACAATTTCATGAAAACTGTTTAAAGCGTCAGTTGGTTTCACGATGGTACCGATCACTTTGGGGCGCTGTTTGGATATTAATTCCAATTTGTTAAACTATGAAGGGCCGATTCAGATAATGTAAAAAAAAATTGAAATATATAACCTGGTTGCGTGCATACCATTGAGTACAAAGTACTACAGATCGAGATTTCGGTCGAGTATTAAAATTCCTCACTTACTTGGTAATAATTGTTCCAGAATACTGACAGTGGCCAGTGCGGTCAGCTGCTTAGCCATGCGGCTCACCGCGCAACCTACCGCTTGCTCGGAAGATTCTCAGTGTCCCACTAGCTTCTACTGCGAGGAGAGCGTGCACTTCTGTCGGGAATGCATCAACTGTAGCGAGCTTAACCGAATGTCCCCTTTCCTAGGCGATGGCTGTGTAAAATCAGTGATCGACTGTGGCGGCTGTTATGCTGGGTAAAAATGTTTTTAATTCCAAATTTTTTTTGATATTATTATTTTTGTAAACTTTTTTATTGTTTGTACATTGTCTAAAAGACGTCTGCATACATAATTAGTAGAAAAAGTTCAAAAAGGAAATTTATGTTTTCTAATATTAGTGATAAATTTTAAGAGTTATTTGTAAAAACAGTAATCATAGCAGCAAAGCAAAACGTCACGGATTCAATATTTTTATAAGCATCCTTTGTAATCATGTTTTATGCAATAAATTACGTCGCTTGTTAATCACGCGACATCCAAAACGTAGAACCAACTGAATATAGTGTAGTGTGTGTTCCTGGACTATACCATCAAAATCAAATCCCTATCTAACAACAAACAATCAATGAGAAAGCTTATACCTAGCTAGATCTACAGGAACTATATATACTTCTGATTAGAGGTTTAAACGTTATCGAGTTGTAAAAATTTTATTTCAATAGTAATGAGAACTAGGCTTTGGGAAGAAATTTCGGCCACATGCCTTTTCAACTTCTCTTATTACCTTTCACAATTTTCATTTAATCTACCTGTTAGAGTTAAAACGCATATTTCGTTAGAACTCGTTTCCCCCTTTATTATTTTTTTATTTTTTTCCCCTTAAGAAAATGCATTAAATTGCATACCCCCGCTGTGGCGAGCCGGCGGTTATGTGAGGTTCTCCTCCCCAGAAGGGGGAGGCCTACCCACTAAAAATCTCAGGGATGGCCTTGCTCAGGCCAAGCGACTTCCAGGAACCCCCAACCTCCGCTCCCCTGCCGATACAGGGGAGCCCTCCTCGGGGGAGGTTACACTACCTCCCCTGATCTCCTCCACCGACGATGCCCCCCGGCCACGGAAGAAAAAAAAAAGGGCCGAGTCGAGGTCGGATGCGCAGTGGTGGCAATGTGTCGATCATTCCCGTCCTATTCGACACAGATACTTATCGAAGCAGCCGTGCCCGGTGAGTATCCGAGTCAATCGGTAGGACCAACCGCACGAAATGCTCCTTGAAGCTCCAGCGGCGGTCCAGGGTGAGGTCCAGGCACTTGATGTACGGCCCCACCGGGACCACCGCGTCACCTACCCGGATCCGGCAGCTGGGTGGTTCCCGGCGCCTCGGAAGGCCGTGGAACCATAGCGCCGGTTGTGAGGCGCTATTTCTAAACCCAGCCAGCGGATCGCCCGCACGACACATGCCACCCCAAGCTCGGCAAGCCTGAGCACCGGCCCGAAGTCGGCCCCAGACGTCACGACGAGAGTGTCGTGACGAGAGAGCGTAGCAGACCACACTCACGCCGCGAGGAAGGCTGTTGCGAAGGACCGCGTCGTATGCGAGGTTCCATAGCAGGGGTCCCAACACCGACCCCTGCGGAACGTCGCATTCGACCCTCCTCGACGTTTCCGTCCCATCTCGTCCCATCCCGTCCCATCATGCAGATCGTCCTGTCGCGCAAATAGTCCCCGACCACGACTCGCAGGTAGGGAGGCAGCTCGTAGTATACGAGCGCCTCCCTAATGGCTTGCCAGGGGAAGGTGCCGAAGGCGTTAACGATGTCTAACGACACCGCCAACGCCGTAAACTGTACCGGTCGGTACAGCTTTAACTCACTCGCGAAAAACGCGTTTTGTCTAGTAAAAAGTAGTTTTAACTGATATGCGATTTGTTAATTCTCGTATTAACAAATGTATACATTACTATCTAGTTTTAACTAAGAAAACCACGTTTTAACCGTAACAGAGCTATATATTAAGGTGGCCTTTTTTATTCTGTCTCCATTTTTCAGATTAGAAGAAGATCTTCGGTTCGGCGGCGCATGTGTGCAACCTGACAAGAGAAAAGACGACGTTAGCTTGCCAGTACCCTGGCCGTGGATTCTAGGCATCGTCTTAACCTTTCTCCTCATACTGACTGTTGCCATAGTCATCTTGAAACGAAGTAAACTCTTCTCTATATTCAAAATAGGTATGTACTTTTAAGGGTAAAGAATGTAATAATATTGATATCATGAATTGGTGTGACACCATATGTACAACATAATATAATAAACATGTGAAACGTCAAGGTATGGAACCACCTCTTCATCCGTATTCATACGATACTCAAGCGCAATTTTATAGAACAATGGAGTATTTGTTTTGTTTTAATGTTACTACTGATATGAATCATTTGTTTATCATTATACAAAATTATCGCGACCGCGGCGGCGAGTAATTATCAAATTATACCTACTTATCCAAAATCACGCGATATGACGTCAGCGGGATTTTCATGATTTGATAGGCTGCTACAGAAGGCATGGCAGACAGGAAAAGGTATCAATCAGATAGAAACACATTGACTTATTTTTTGTATTTTGTTGGTTTTCGAATCGAAAAGCTCGTGGGCAATTCTGCAACATGTCTATGTACGTAGCTTACGTTTTTCAAATTTTATAGTATATTTTCTCTGATGCTCCTACGGTAAAGTAAAACATTGGAAGATAAATTCAAAGATTTATGTAAAGATGAGCTATCCGCACTGGAGCAGCCTGGCTGACTTAAGCTTAATCGCCCTAACATAGTTAATGTAGGGTCGTGTCTCTCGGTATCTTACTGTATTACAGATCAAATGTGCCATCCTGGGTACGTTTCGTGCTCTTTGTGAGGATTCTCATTCTTTATTTCCTGAGAGAAAATAGTTATTTGTGCAACAAGTGAGCAAAGTTGATGTTTGCTGCGCGTGCTGATTTGAGTCCCGAGCAAGCGAAGGATTCTGTTTGAATCACGAGCGAAGCGAGTGATTCTAGAGTAGAATCCTGAGCGTGTCGAGGGATTCAAAGGCACGAGATGCAAACAACTTTGCTCTCGTGTGACACACATAACTTTTCACTTCAGCAGCGAGAACAAATATCATACCTACTTTGGAAAAATCACGTCAATTATGCCTGACACTTCTCGTTTTTCCGTGTTACGCATACCACTTTAAACAAATGTAAAATAAATTGTCAAAAGAACAGAAAAATAATTGTCAAAATATGTCTTCAAAAATAATAAGTAAGTAAATTATTGTTATTATTATTCCCTGTTAGTAAATTAAGCGAATTAAATAAAAAAAAAATATTAAATCTCAAGAATGTATGATGCGTGGAAAGGAACTTCTGTCAATAGTTCCGTTCCGCGCATCATTCTTGAGATTTTAATAAGTACTTATTATGTTCCGTTCCGAAGAGACATTTTTTTAACAATTATTTTTCTGATTTCTTGCCAATATATTTTACATTAGTTTAAAGTGGTACCTATGCGTGACACGGAACAACGAGAAGTGTCAGGCAGATCCAATGTCCATGGGCATATTGTTTTAGGGCGAAACAACATAGTCTGTATGGTTATCCCATTAGTTACTATACATAGGTTACTATAATCTGTGGTTAGCTTTGTCTCACTAGTGAGTAAAAATCGATTTTACTCACTGATTTTAAGCAGCAAAACCTTCATGTTTGAGCTACTGAAGTGAAAAAATAATTATGTCAGCATTTTTACATGTCGCTTAGTATGGTAAAACATTGGTGATGAGTATGTTTGGCACAGACGCACTGGCTTTATGGAGCGGTCGGAGCCAGCAGAACGAGCGCGGCGCGCCGGTGGAGCCGTGGGCTAGTGAGCTGGGCCCGCCGCCGCCGTACAACGCAGTGGCGGCGCCCGCGCTCGCGCCGGCGCACCCGCACCCGCACCCGCCCCCGCCCCCGCCCACGCCCACGCCCACGCCCGCGGTGTACCTGCCCAGCTCGGCGCCCACCATCACACACATCAACGACGGCTTCGATGAAGGTATGCTCCTATTATTGTACTCATAATTCATGATTTTAGTTTTGTTTTCGAAGGTTGCCGTTCTATTGTTTGCGTATTTACTTTTACATTAATCTAGTGTTACGTTTCTTCCATTACATTGTATGTATTGTATGTAGATACAGTAACTAATTTATTAAGACGATTAAGCCATGTTTAAATTAGTAATCTTAATATTAGGTTCGCTTATATTTCTAATTTGGAGTTATTGCAATTGTTAAACATTATAAGAAACGAATATATATTAAAAAATATTATGGTAAGTTCAAATCGGAGCGGTTATTGATGCTCACAGTGGTAAAAGGACTGTTGGCACATCGGAACACAATCATAAAAACCATAAAAATAAAACAAATTTGATTGCAATTGTCACCAGTTTTACTGAAATGTCAACAATGACTCAGTCGCCTGCAATGTATGCAAGTTTGAGGAAATTATTAAAAAAATAACATTATAAATAAAAGTCATTGGTAAATCAGTCGATGGCTGTTTTAGTAAAAAGCGGTAGAAAATGACTTTATATTTAGAATACTTAGTACTGATAATATGAACTCAAACAGTGTCGTACCATGTTGTTAATTAGCACCCATTTCATTAGTCGCTCGTAACTTCTATGTTTACAGTAATATGATCGAAACAAAGTCGACCGATAAAGTGTGCGGTCTCTTTGTGACATAAAATATCGAAGCCTTCAATGTTACATATATACGAACAATTATTGGCATATCTTATTATATAAATATGCCGACATGAATGATGTCCTTATTTCGGGCCGGATTACAATTTGGATTACGGTTACGGATTACAACCATTAATTGTTATTATTACCATCTGCGATCTGGGTGACTATTGTCTCGCCGTTTCAATTTTCAATAAAGTTATTCGTACAAGACACACGCAGTCATTTAATAAGGTTATTCTTACAAGAATTTGTGTTCATTTGTACAGACTATATATTAGTATACTGAACTGTTACATTACGGCGTTAAATGAAAGGCATCCTAAATGGCAGTTTATTTTCTTTTCATCGCGGATATGAATTGTGTTAAATCTACAATATTTTACACATAATCTGAACCACCACATATTTTTTTCATCATACTTGGTTCCATGTAATTGCATGGTAGCTGCGCCAAAACACTGTTACGCGCATTTCTTGCCTCCGTATAAACTTGTTGTTTATAATATTTTATACTGTCCTATTTATCTTACAAAAACATTGAAATTCCACAAATAGGGGCAATGCTCATCCTTTTCCTTCCATTCCTGTCTTGGCCTCTGATACCTCAGCCTATCTAATCTAGACTGACTCGTGTACCAAACGCTGGCTTTTCTTATTAATTTCAATCATCTTTTTTGTGTCTCAAACCAATATCGTTTTTATGTGTTATTGTTTAGAATCAGCGAGGCCACTGATCAAGCGAGCTATGGACACACCGGCGGAGGGCCCCCGCGAGTTCTCATACAGCCAGGCAGCCAGGCCGTTTAGCACCCCAAGCCAGTATGTTCGACCCCCTGCGCGAGGGTAAGTACTGTCTGCAAAAAGGTTTATTTATTCATCATCATAAAAATCTATATAAAAGTACTAAATCTATTAATAAAATTAATTATTATATTAATCTAAAGGCCGAGAAATAGGTAACGAGCCGTAGGCGAGGACTTCAACTATACTAGACTCTCGTACGTACTCTTAAAAACGATACTCGATATATCGTGGACTTCCTACTCTTAGTGACTATTGTTTAAAACATTTCAACGGACGATCGAACGAACGATATTAATTTTGACATAAGAAAGCCTCAAATGACAACGATGAATTGAATTGGACAAACGAATTCTCGCAAAATAAACGTCAAATTTACGATGGTTACAACGACACCTCAAACCATATCGTATTACTTTTCGCGAGCCGTATCGTGAGCACTCCTATTGAAAATTTCAAATATCTCGAACTAGGGGGTGGTCGGAAATTTTTTTCTTGCAGTCCTAAATTGTCCTTAATTAGTTCGAAATTTTCACTGTTTTACATTTTTTTTTTCGAAAATGGGGGTGCCAACTCATTTACATCTTAGATTTCCTTTGTTCACCTCCTGTAAAAAAATCTATCTAATATCTCTCCTTGAATGAGGTTTCTAAATGAAAATAATTTGCTAACATGTAGACCAATTACAGGTTTGGCATTAACGACGAGGACGAGCCCGCCGCGCCGCCCGCGGTTATGGACCACGACGAGAGCACCATGGAAAGTCGCTGGACGCCCAACGAGACTAGCGACCACGTGGTCGAGTAAGTGGCTCCTTTCATTTGCTACTGCCATTTGTCAGTCGTGGGCGATAATGATTTATTTTATGTAATAAAAATAATAATATATTTAATAATTTATAAAGTTCACAAATTCATAGAAAACCGATAATAACTACTTTAGTCAAAGACTGTGTTGCAGTTATTTATGCCCACCTCAAACAACCTCTTAACAAGAAAACTATAAACTAATTTATCTACTATCATGCTATTAATCCTCTATAAAAGAACCTATAACAATTAGCTTATTGCCAACATTAAAACACTCAATGTTATTATGATCATTATATCATCCAAACGCGTGATATTATGAATTTAAAAAAAAAAAAACATTCTCATGCAATGACATTTTCACCACCAGATCGCAAAAATTTTGAAAATGATCAATAAATTGTAGACTAATTCCCGTCATTTTTTCACTCGAATATTGGAAATCGCAAACAAACAATTACTGTGTGCGTTGTTTACAAAAATCTAGTTTTGACTATGACACACCACCAGATATTTCTAAAGCAGTAAAGGAAATTTCTAATAAATTGTTATCATAGATCAATATGCTTTCAATACCATGTAATTTAAGTGAATATTTCCGAAGATTCTATTATTGCGAAACCCACATTCTTGTTTGAATACTCCTGATTATACAACAGTTGCATAAATAACTAATATTATAAGTTATTACGTGTGATGTGTGTGTGTGTGTGTGTATTATGTTTAATTTAATTTATTTAATAAAAGATTCAACATCCATTTCTTCAGTACACGTTTACAATCATTGAGGGACAATTTATATATATGTAATTTGTGATTAAAATTCTCAACTCAAAGACGAACTAATTCTGAAACAAGTGAACGATATACTACAAATAATAGGAAGTGGTAATGTCAAATCAATCATAATTGTAAAAAAAAAACACAAAACTTGTGAAAACTGAAGAATCTGTAAAACAGCAAAATACGCAATAATTTTAAAAGAATTCTGACTAAATCTGTACCGTCGAAAAAACCACTGACGTCTTTGAAGTATCATAGTATGATGACTTAAATAATGCAAAATATGATAAGAATTAATAATATGAAAATTATTTAAACCTATCAGTTTATCCATTTCAAGTACAACAGTACAAGTAACGTAAAAAACATATTAATATAGATTTTTAATTGTAACTTAGCTAATCTAAGTTGTTGTGTTGTTCCATCTTCCAATAATTATCATGACTCAAATTATAGAATACACTGATTGACAAAATGTGACTTTATCAATATAGAAACAAGACTTAAAATTATAGAAATTTACGGAATGAGTTTTGCAACCGATCCTCTTTTTATTCACCTTTGGTGACGGCTTAACAAAAACTATGTAGATTTACTGTTAAATGACTCTAGCAAGAAAGAATCACATCTCCGGAAGGCAACAAAACGGCTATCTTCTATTCAGAAAGCAAAAGAGCGTTCTCTTTACTCTTATAATACTGATCTGTCATACTCGATTAACGAGATTGATATTACAAAGGAGTTCTATTATACCAATCATTGGCAATCGTCCCCCACAATTATATTTTCAATGCACATTCCATAATCTCATTGTATTTTCTATGTTGCAAAGCAGACAAGTGGGTTAAAGGTAAGACATGACTTAAGTCTTAGTATATTTTTAAGTTATTTGTTGCTAATAAATGTTCATATTTGTTATTGAATTGCACGACTTATAATATTGCTAATTATAACCTAGTCCTCATGCTCTGTTTACAGCCAAACCAAATGAATGCGCTTACAATGTTATTAATTGATAAGTTCTCTCCTCACGGATGTGATGTCCAAACCTTAAAAAAAAACAAGTGTATTCTCATTTAATAGATCGACAATGCACTTGTGACGACGCTTATCATCAAGTGATCTGTCAGCTCGTTTGCCCTCTAACACAAATATTACAATAAAGAAGTTAGGGGCCATCCATAAATTACGTCACACGATTAGGGGGAGGGAGGGGGTTGACGAAGTGTGACATTGTGTGACAAGGGGGTGGGAGGGATCTTAAATTTCGTGACGTCACATTTCAAAATCTATTATAAACTAACTGTTAAAACGCAAACTTTAAATTATTACTATTAGTATGAAAAGTGCTGTAAATATTAACTTTTATTGTAAAGTCTGTATACTCTGTATAAATAAATAAAGGAATAGTATTTTCTTCTATCTATAATATATAATAGGGGTACTCCCGAAACGTACTATTTTTCTAATTGATTATAGTAGGTGATTTTGAAAAATATAATAAGAAAATCATGAAATAACCATAATAATATACTTGTTTAATATAAGTAATCGTTTTTTGTTCTGTTAATTGAATTGATGTTAATTTTATTGAAATGAAAATAAAACTGATTTCGAAACCGCTTTTATCATTCAATAATTTCTATAATTTCAAAATTTGTGACGTCACACTAGGGGGGGGGGAGTCTCACAAATGTGACTAGCTGTGACAAGGACGGGGGGAGGGGCAAAAAATCACGAAACTTGTGTGACGTAATTTATGGATGACCCCTTAGTCCGCTATCGGCTTCAATCGGCAATATTCTTAGCTACATTTCACAGATATTGTTTTTTAATGTTCCGAGCGTTGGTGGTGCTGTGATCTCGGCACTGTTTTGTGCGCCGCATAGAATCGGGAGGCCCGCGATCTAATCCCCACCATGTACCAATGTGTTTTTCGTTCCGAATTTCATATTATGTACATTTATCCGACGCTCTTACGGTGAAGGAAAACATCGTGAGGAAACCTGCGTACATCTGCGAAGCGATTCAAAGGTGTACTGTGTGTAGGTGTAGTCAACCAACCCGCACTGGGCCAGCGTGGTTCACTAAGGCCTAATCGCCCTAACGTAGTTAGGGTAGGCTCGAGCCCCTCGGTGGGGACGTTTATGAGCTGTGATGAATGATAGAAATATAATTAAAAATAAACGTCGCTTCATACTAGGATTTATATCCTGTGTCGTGATGAGCGCTGTCACAAAGAATTTCACATGCACAACCGTACCGAACCGAAACAATATTTGTAGGTCAAACAAACTATGTGTCCTGTGCGGGAATCGAATCTACGATCCGTTGGGTAGAAGCCGACATTTCGCCCGCTATGCTAAACTTGTCAAATAAATTTAAGGCATTGGAAAAGTAGTTCTGTTGCGGTATGTGCGATGGTTAATAATAAAGGTAGGAAGCTTTCGTGTCAACGGTGCTTTAACATGAGTGATCATTCACACAGTGCGCACACGCCGGGCAGCAGCGCGGTCGCGGGTGCGGACGCGGGCGCGCTAGCGGTAGCGGGCGCGGGAGCGGGAGCGGGCCCGCTGAGTGTGAGCGTCGCGCACCACCCGGCCAGCGCCGCGGCGCCGCACCACACCGCGGACGGCAACTCCGACCAGCCCAGGGCGTTCCGGTTCTTTGATGTAACTTCATATATAACTTATTTTTTTATTATTATTATTATCGTATATTTAATTAGTAATCGTAAATTTAAGTTTTTACAATATAGATATATAAAAGAAACATAAATACTATAAAAAACTTAAACCTAGTATGCCGCCGGCAGCGAGGTAAGGCCCAAGCAAACCGGTGGTTAGGGCTGCAGACAGAGAAATCTCCGGACAATACGTGCCGTGTCGAGAATCACTGCCGTCTGTATCCGGCTCTTGATCCATTCGTCAAGCGAGAGCCTCTTAAGATGTTGATCGAGACTCTTCGCTATCAAGCCACTCGCAGACACAACTATCGGAACAATGATTGTCGAATCAACATCCCACATGGCGGTTACCTCGTATGCCAAGTCAAGGTACTTACGGGCTTTGTCCTTCTCAGCTTTTACGAGATTCTCGTGATGAGGGATGGTAATATCGACGAGCATTGCACGGCGTTGGGAGCGGTCGACCACCACGATATCAGGTTTATTGCACGCAATAGCCCTGTCCGTGATGATAGAGCAACGCACGGCCATTTTCAAGATTATTATTATTATAGCTTACATCACGCGTCTTTATAAGACACGGATGTTTATAAGGCGTGCACGGGGATACTGATCCAACGCGTAGAGGCCATTTAAGCGAAATTTAATGAAAGTGTGCGTGGAGTGTACCAACTGGGTCCAATCTCTATATGCATCATGAAAATTGCAGCCAAAGACTACACCCAGTTAGATGCACAGAAACTATTGTCATTAGTGGTCAAAAAGCCTGTGGACTATTGCATTTCAATTTTGGTAGTAATGAGAACCGGACTATGGAAGAGACTCCGGTCACCTGCCTTCTCGAAGCCTCCTAATTGATTTTAAATATGGCAGGCGGTGACTCGCCACTCACTAAATGGGCCCCCCAAAAAAGCAGACCAATATTGGTGCGAAGAGAGCAACATTGGCGTGAACGGCGTAAGGGTGTAGAGAGGTGTGTCTGCGACAGCGATCGAGACGCCGTCGGCGTTATGACATTATTACACTTCCACCCTTCGAGCATCTGCTCTTGCGACTCTACTCTGTTCGGCTGGTTAAGGCAAGACAGAGGCGGGTGGCACACGCCCCCGGCAGCACATCGGTATCCTCGGTGACGCAACTCACCGGCAGCTCGCCACAAGCTGCCCTGAGGGAGACTGACTGCATTGATGGGGCATTTATTCCCTACGCACTTTATTATTATTACTAGCTGACCCGGTGAACTTCGTACCGCCTAATTATAATTATGTTCTGATCGAATCAGATTTGTCCGAGTCGCCTAGTACTTCCACCATATCATCATGTCCTGGCGAGCCAAGTGGTTCCCAAGTAGATGGAAATAAAGAGTTACTTATACATTTCGCTTTTTATTATTTTTAAAGGCTTATAACCTGGTCTATATGGACAAAACAATGGAACGTTCGGATACACGGGTTCTTTTTACATGAGATGACAAAACAATATAATAAAAATATTTTTGAGAGTTAGTAACACTGTAAGGTTGGCACCCATCAAATATGTCAACACATTAATTATTTTTATATTTTGAAATTTAAATACACGATGTTATAAGCAAAGTTGATATTATGTTGTCGATTCAAAAGTCTTGTTTTAATGCGTTCTTCAATTCGAGTGGAACTGAGAGTACAAATACCGTCAAATGTTTGACAGAAAGTAAGTGATCAACTTTTATATGGGAAAATGAAATTGTCGTCTTATGGCCGTTTTCACCAACCTTGTCTTAGCTTAGGTGACTCCTAAAAGACATGCTGTCTCACTCTTTTCAGTTAATATAAAAAGTGACAGCATGTCACTTATTATAGGAGTCACTTAAGCTAAGACAAGGTTGGTGAAAACGGCCATTACTCTATCTTACTCGCAATTTTTCCTTATTTGCTCACCGTTTAGACCTACCCTGGACTACGACAAACATTTTAAAACCAAAATCAGCTCAATCGGCCCAGCCAGCCGTTCTCGAGTTTTAAGCAGACTAACGAACAACAATTCATTTTTATTTATATAGATTATTGAATTAGCGGTGTCGATTGCAGGCGAGGCGGGAGGGGCCGGCGGGCGCGCCGGCGCTCTTCATCAACTTCCAGGTCAACAGCGTGGCCAGCGCCGAGCAGGCCAGCAACGTGACCGCGCACTGCCTGCCCTAGCTCTGTCTATACGCCTAGCCATACGTATGCCATATTTTTTATGTTCGAGTCAATATTCACACACGCAGTTATCAAAGATGCGGTCCAAAATGGCTTGTTGGCAGTCCGTGTGCTACGCGCACCTCGGCTCGGATTTTAGTAGTAATGGCAATAACGACTGTTTTGTAATAACGAATAACACTGTTATTTACCTATAACTGTTATTGTAAACTGTTGTCTGTTATCCTGTTATATTGCTGTTTTGACATATGTTGTTGAGTACGATTGTTATTGTTATTATAGCTAGCTTATTATAGCTAGTTATTCTTAACAATGAACTTTCCTTCGTACTTTTTCAGGCTTAGGACTGTCAGAATATTAGGCAGTAATTTAAATAACTTAAAAGTAATTAATCAATATAATATTCTGGTGTATTTAAAAGTTCATTTACATTATTTACTTGCAATATTCTTCCAATTCCATTTATTTACAATATCTACTCGACACGACACTAATTATTGCAACGAATAGGTAATATAATTTACATACGCGATCTCACAACGGCGAATCCAAACGCGACACTAATTATTGCAACGATCACACAACTGCAAATAATGCGTAACTAAAAAAATTACAACAGCTTAGGCACCAACAAGCCAGCAACAGTTTACCTAATTGTTATTTTAAATCACACTGTAAATCAAAATGAATCTAACTGTCATACGCACGAAGGTACAAAATTATGAATTTGGTATTAGTAAAATTACTATAAGAAATAAACAAATAGGAACTTTATTTCCTTGTGAGAAAGGTTGATATTATAAGAATAAGCAGTCGGGCAACAGAGCGAGCGCCTACGCCTACACAACGGTTCAAGTGGCAATAACAACAATGCGACTAGACGATTCTTTTGTCAACAGCAACAGCATAAGCCGTTGTTAAATAACGTGTTATTCGTTACGGGAAAATAATTCATTATATTATCTGTTATTGTAATAACGACCATTACTAGCACGAGTGTACCTATCTGAATAGCACGCGACCAATAAATACGTTTCCGAATGAGCAATTAACAAATAGCGCCTTTAATGTGCATCTGTTATTGGTGGATGCAGTATGCGCAGGCGTGTCATATATGCGTTATAAAAGGACGAACTAGCATTTTGTAATTTGAATAAAATCACTAGTTAGTTTGCAAAGATAATTTAGGGATAGTTTTTATACCTAGGTAAATATTAGTTAGACTCAATTCTTAATGCTCAACAAAACTGGGATAAGTTGTGAGTTGTGTTTATTTAGTAATAATATAATGAGATGATTGATACTTATGAGATTCTGATTTCTGAACTGAATTAAGTTAATATCTAATATAGTAAATTTATAAGAGATAGTATTAATATTTTAAGTGGTAAATTATCTGTTGTAGAATTATTTGAACAGGACTGTCAATTTTAAAATGCATTTACTTAACGAAAAGTATTCAGACTGTACTTGCTAATGTTGACAGCTGTTGCGCTTTATATATTGTAACTGTGATCTTGTGAAATAGCCTTGATTGATGAGTTAAAAATGTAACTACCCCATTGGTAGTAGTCTGCGATTGAATATATTTAAAATAATATACGGGTTACTATAATTTTTTTGAATACTGACGGAGTGCAGTTACATTGCTGTTTTGTGTGGCTTTGATCCTAAATGAGGAGCAGCATAACTGTCATTATTAGAGAAATTAGAAAGCAACAAAGTTACATAACCAGCGGTCTGCTAAATATGAGATATAGCAATATTATTGTTTCTGGAATGTTCTTCTGTCTGAATATACTTTTACTGGAGTCACACCGATTATATTGGAAAGAATAGCGAATTATGATTTCGCAGTAGCTTCGTAGGACACATCTTTATGACGCGCAACATATAAAGTTTAGTACATTTTGTTCGTTATTGTATTAGTATTTATTATTTTTACATAGACAATAAACAATTCGTATAAACTATTAACTACTTAAATACCCATGCTTTAATTAATATGTTTACTATCAAACCTTTTCATTCTTTGTGTTGTGCTATTTAAAGTTTTCTGTAATTAAAATTATAGTTACCATACTATTATTTATAATAATAAACAACAGGACATGTAAAGTTTTCTGTAAATTTCAGTTATAGTTACGTAGTGTCTTAAATATTAAAAAAAACAAGGCATTCAACATTTTCTGTAATTTAACGCTGTAGTTACGTAGCGTTGTATATAACAGGCGCGTGGACGAATCGCGACTTTGTAAAATCATGAATACGTTCTTAAATGCGAATTGCAACTAATATCTTTAATTATTAGGTATCTTTAATTAATCATAATTAGTTTCCATCATGTGTGAACAAGCATATAAATTTGCAAATTATAAATTTACATTTATTATGGATAGCGAGAAAGACATATACTTAAAACATCAATCGTTTGTGGCCCATGTGGCAAATATTTATTTATAACAAACGATAACTATGAAACAATGATGCCTGTTTAAGTATACCATTAGTCAAAGCAATTAAAATGAAAAAGAAGAGAAAATATGGCGTGATGTGCTCAACTAATTAAGAGGAATGAAAGTCATGTTACTAGTGACAATGTTGCTGGAGTAATGGTTAAGAATTTCCATGTAATTTTGAGCTAATTTCGACTTTATTATCGTATTTTGGTAGGCTTTTTTTATCTACGACTCAATGCGGTATATACACAACAGCGTAGCACTATCTTAGACAAATTTCCGGTATTTAAAATAATGAAATCCCCATATTTCTGTTCCCAACCACTTTTTGTTCTTCCACTACCTCCATGGCCGAGTAGTGTGTATGCCACATACAGTGTGTCGCCATTTCTGAGGTTCCGAGCTCGAGTTGTGTCACGAACACGAGCATTTATGCCTGGTCATGGCCGTTACTTTTTATATCTGTCAAAAATATTTTTTACTCTAGATCTCAAACTAGCTTTACCTTGAATTAGACTTATTGGTCTGAGAGTAATAGTTATTTATGCAACTGTTTTATAATCAGGGGTATCAAAAACACGAATGTGGGTTTCACATAGTGGTATCACATGAGTGTTTTAATACCTAATTATAACAGTTGCATACAAGACTGTCTACAATCATGATGTGAATCCTCTATTAAAGATTCTCATACCATAGGGTGTTGTACAGTGTTGTAAGAACTATGTAAATTCAAGAAAAGTCTAATTGCGAAGCATGTAAAATAAACAAACCTTAATAAGTAAAAGAATTATTCTACAATTTATTGTTTTTTTTTTTTTTTGCGATCTGGTGATGAAAATGTCATTGTATTAGAATGTTCTTTTTTTGAAATTCATAATATCACGCGTTTGGATGATATAATGATCATAATATCATCGAGTGTTTTAATGTTGGCAATAAGCTAATTGTTATAGGTTCTTTTATAGAGGATTAATAGCATGATAGTAGATAAAAATATTGATATATTGTTTACTATTGTATGATTTATATTGTCATAATTGAATAATGACAATCAAATTCAACATTGACACCAACAGGCGTTGAACCGGACGCTCACGGCGAGCTCCATCAGAGACATGGCCAAGGCAAACCAAATTGTTAACGATAATGGCGTCACCAATAACAATATGTTGAAACGTGTGCATCTCATTGGCAATATAGAATGCACTCATCTTTTTTTTCTACAATATATTAGCACCTTGGTGGCGATGGCTGATTCGTAGTCGTATTAGTAAATGTTTAATCAATCAGTGCGCATTTGAGGTTAATTTGGTCTCATCATTCGATTCTTTATTTATCAAAATTTTTGTATCTGCTATGTATTTGTAATTTTATCAAATTGGTGCTAATAAACTTAAATGTTTGCTTCCGTATAAATATTATATATAAAGAAGTATGTGCCTTATTTATTAGACACAATTTTATCACAATATCTAATTTTTAATTAAGATGTATATAAATATTTGAATATTTCAATGATACAAAGAGATTGTTGATTTTATTTTAAAGATATATGTATTCAGAGTTATATTCCATACACTGCTAATTATCTTACATCAAAATTAAACAAAAGCACAGACTTCAGTCTTGTCTGAAGAAAAGTAGGCTGTGGTCGTAATATTCTGTCGTGTTACGGCATGATCATTTAACAATGTACTTAGCGAACGGTGGAACGCGGAAACTTATAACTTTTGATATTAGTTTGTCTAACGATCAAAACATTTCTTTATTTATACATATATGAAATATTTACCATTATCATTAATTGTGTTTTAGTTGATTTTGCACAATATGTAAATTATTATACGTAGCGGTTAATCCGATCGATGGACGAAAATATATCCCTGGCAAGGATTACCGCAGATCGGCGCCCTGTATTGTAGTTTATTAAACTGCGGTAATGCTTGCCTTTCGCCTGAAGACGATATGAGATATTAGTTAAATTATAACCACATATAAATTGTTATCTAAATTCTATAGCTTTTTATATATACCTTATGTATGATAAGTAAACTAACTGACTGAAGTTCACCGTTAGTTGACCAATAGTTAAAATGTCTGTGTACGATATGCACGACATTGATGGGATTTAGGAAAAACATTGAATATCAGAAATCTTATTATACCAAGTGTTTTGTCAATACTTTATTATGTCGAAATTGACTTGTTAACGTAGTCATTTATTACTTTACCTTAAATTATAAACATTGTAAAATTAATTATTATCTTACCCCGGTTTGGGCTCAATAGGGTATTGGCGAAACTCATATATTTTAAAATTTTGTTGTAAAAATCATTACCAAATTAGCATGACTGTGTGAATTATATATTTAGTCTTCCATTATACCATGTAAATATTCGAAATGACTACATACCTATTTTTAAACGTGTACGAAATAAATTATATAAGTTAAATATATTTTAAAAAGGAAATTTGAAGATACGTCGGTAAAATACAAGGTTTCTACTACCAGATTGGCAGCATAATCTTATATAATATGTAAAAGGTCATAATATAACAAAACAACATTTATATATTTTACAAGGGCGTTGATCTCATAAATGAATCTTGGTTTAAACTTTTTGTTTTGTTGGGTTTTGACGAAAGGTGTGAATTTGTGCATAATGTCAACTTAAAATGAAAATTTCAATTTTGTGCATTTTTATTACAATTTTGAAAAAAATTTGGTTATTAAATGCTATTCTGCGAATGTAACTTATCACAAAAATTAAGTTCCATTTTCCCGCGACATTTTGCGAAAATAATGGTCGGCGTCAAAACAAACTTCAATGTCAAATTTAATTGTAGTTGTGTTTTGTCGTTCTTTAAGTCCTGCTGTTTATATATGTTATTGTGTATTAAGTGAATTCCTGACCATTTGAAACACGTAAATTTATTTATGGTATTGCAGACCAGTTTTTCAAAAATACAATAGTAGATAGAACACCTTACAGAAATGTATCCGTTTTGTTATCGATTAAACTGTTCACTTGGCACCGATTATGTGTGTATTTTCAGTAGTTTATTAGCTTGTAGTAATGTAACAATACCAACTAGTGATGTGCCAAGTCGCTGTTTTGGTGGATCGAGTCGATTCGAGTCAGGGTATACGGTATTCGAATCAGGACTCGATTCTTTAATTCGAGTCCAGTACTCGAATTCTATGTTTGGTATTCGAATATTTCTAGACTCGAGTCTGATTCCTAGACTCGAGTCTGGAAGTTCTAGTCCACTCCAGAACTAGAGTCCGATTTTAGAACAAAATCAAAACAAAAAGTTGCAGAACAGAGTGCAAGCGAGTTAACCAAACTCGAATACTAGACTCGAGTCAGTGGGACTCGTGTAAATAGAATCGAGCTAGAGAGTACGAACCGATTCTTCCTGACTCGAGTACCGGAATCGAGTCCGGCATACTCGAATCAAAATAAATTGGTATTCGAGTAGGCGAGTTCAAAGCAGGAATCGAGAATCTAGACTCAAACCGTACTCGGCACATCGCTAATACCAACAAAATACACTTGTAGAAACGTAAGAACATAAATAATAAATGAGTTGACGAAATAATATTTCAATAAAGTAAAATTGTAACAGTAACGTCTTATCAAAGTAAATTAAATAGCGCGCGGCTCCTAGCTACCCGAGCGGAGAAATAATTTATATTATTTGTTTTCCTATAAAAACTAACAGATTTTTGATTTATGTGTTTGGTATGAACCAGTGTATTTAGTTTGTATGTGTATATGATACATAATTTTATTTTCAGTTATTGTAATTCTTATGTGATGCAGATAAACCTTAGGGCAACTAACAGTAAACGTAATAGGATAATTGCAATGATATTAGGGATGATTTCTACCAACATGCATTAAATACGTTTAAGTCGTAAATACATACTTTTGTTCAAACATATGCTACGTTCACATTTCAACTTTGTCTGTTAATTGAAGAATGTTTGAAATCCCTGATTGTTGGTGAGTCGTCGTTAATCTGATTATTGTTATCATCATCGAAACTATGTGTAAGTTTTTTTTTCATTGTCGATGGCTGTAGCTTTTATCCTTAAGTCACTCGATGTTGAGTGACGACAAGCCGAAGGTGGATGCGAGTTTCACTGGGACTTCCGGCCAATGAGGAACTAGTTTTATTGTGTTATTACACTTGACTTGCCTGACACTTAACCAAATTACTTAATCAATGCAGTTTGTTGGCATGTGGAACCAACGACGTTTGGCTGTGATGCACTTTTTAATATTGTCACAATTGTTACGAAAAAAATTTCAAGTTCCTTGTATTTACTATGACGCCAGAAAGACGTAATTGTAAATAATGAATTATGTATTCATATGATTTTGAACACTTTACATCGACATGTTCTTTGCCAAGTGTTAAATACTATATTTACAAATAGTTAAAATGTATTTTTATTAGATTACTATTGTCAGGTGATAGTAGTCAAATGTTCCAGTAAAACTGAGTAGTTTTACTGTAACATTACCTCAGAAGGTCTAACTTTCTAGTCTCACGTGATGTCGTGTTTATAATCACAAAAAGTGAATTGTTTAATAAAAATATTTTATAAAATTATATTATGTTTCATTTCTATATTTATTATTCATATATTTATATTTCCTTTAAAATATACCTATTTATATTTCATAAGGTAATAGAAATCCTGTTATGGTAATAAAAATATTTTCTTTCTTAGAAGAGTCTCATAAACAATAATAATTAACTAATTATTCTTATCCTCTTTGAGTGGGCACAGCATGGATCAGAAAATACTTTGTTCTTGTGGTCTGTGATCAATATTGTATGAATTGCTTACAAATAAAATATAATAAACAAATAATTACAATGATATGGTAGTTTTTAGATTATTTATTAATTTAAAAGAAACCGATATTACCGGAATATTATCACAGGCTGAATTTGCTTATTTCACCATTTTTATTAATCATACGCCTAATTTTTGTTTGGGTGTATAAGTGTATACACAAGAGCATCGTAACGCGATATGAGAAAGCGATTTGTCACTTAACTGTCAAAACAATAAATATTCCAAGATGGGGGATACAAATGTACCCTATGCAAGGGTAATGAGGTCTTAGTCAACTACGCTGACCCAGTGTGTATTGGGCAACTTCACATGAAGCTTTGTATTTTTTCGCAGATGTATTCTTTGCTTCCTTCACCGTAGAAGCGTCAGATAATGAAATTCAAAAAAATACGAACCTTGGTATATGTCAGTATTAACCCCGAGACTGCCAATGAGAAAAACAATGCCGTAACCACAGCGCCCTCATATTTCTTATCAATATTTTATATTAATTTGGAGTATTATGTAGTCTGTACATTATGGTAAATGATACACGAAAATACTTTTTTTTAATCTTTATTTTAAAAGGACTTTTATCCAAATGGATATATCAGTCCTATCGGAATATATACAAAAAATCACAGTTAATATCTACATTGTATAACATATGGGATGGGCCTCTTTAGATGTTGGCTGGGCCAAAATACTGTGGAATATACCAACATCATAATATTAATTTTTAATCTGTCAATTAAATCTCTCCTAGCATCTTGATAACGGACACATTCCACCAACAAGTGTTGGACATCTTCCATAGTACCACAAATTTCACTGTTAGGAGATTCTATTTTTTTCATTAAATATACAAACTCGTTGGATGGATAATGTCCAGAACGTAATCTATTAAATAATACTATATATTCTCTACTTGATTTGACATTGTAAAACCATGGTTGACGTACAGGGCGAAAATATTATACTTTTATATACTTTATGAATCAATGTGCATAGATTAAATGTTGACTATCGAGATGAAAACTAAAAGATAGTTTCTAATTACATTGAAAATAGTACTTGATTTTATTTTACTTAAATATGGACTAAAGATGCTTTATAAATTTTTATTAAGAGTTGCTAAAAGTAGGTAGCGGAAAATATGATATTTAATATCATAATTTTAAGTCATAACAAAGTAAACAGTACTTTGTAATTACAGAAATTATCTTTAAGACCTATATTGAACTTTATTTGTATATTATTTATGTAAAAATAGTAAACTAATGATGTATCAAAAATGTGTTACGTATCAAAAGTATAATTGCTTGTTGCATATTTTTTTAATGTCATCTATTTACTTTATGTCGACACTTCATATGATTCTTGCGCTTACTACTTAATTAAAGCGTTGTCACAGTACAGAAACTAAGCACCGTATGATTTTTTATTACAGAAAAGTAAGTAACAATTATGAAAATAATACCTATATAATGTAATATGAACACAATTACCAACATAATATGTCATTTTGCTCTCATATTTTTAAAAGGTACATTCAAACTTTTAAACTGCTAGAGTCTACTTCTATAAATTGAAATAAAGTTATGGACGCAATCTAAAATTTCAATAACTCATTACTATTATTAAGAGATTGACCAGCTATTCTGCAATCAGAATTGCCGGCTTAAAATATGTTTATTCTCTATCATGGCGTATTGGTAGGTAGGTAAGTAATTTATAGGCACAATTTCAAAGCTAAATAAGATGCTATTGTTCACCGGTGTTTCACATCTATACTATCTATACTAATATTATAAAGAAGTAAAGTTTGTCTGTTTGTATATTTGTTAAATTGTAAGGGGTAATCTCAGGATCTACTGAACCGATTTTAAAAATTCTTTCAGCAATAGAAGGCCACGTTATTGCTGAGTGTCATAGGTTATATAAAAAACCGAAAAATAAAAAGGTTTTTACAGGTAGTCCGTTTTGCAAAGTGAATCGGAGAAAAAAACAGGCAGCGGACGGCGCGCGATGGCTTCGGGTTTAATTCGGATCGCGTTCGTGCTCGCTTCGGGGATTATTAATATTATGCCCAACGAAAGTGGGCACGGGTCAGCTAGTATTTCATAAATTTCTACTTATTCTAACTAAATAGTTTCATTTCATAGTTTGTAGTCTCCTTATGGCGCTTCATTTTTCAATTAAGTAGTTCCTACTGAAAATCAGGTGCAATCATAAATTAACTATTTAACAGAAAATATAAAAAATGAAAACACTGATTAAAAAAAACTAGATTAATTATGTCCCGTGTATTTAAACTATCTTCAAGTTTGGACAATGAAGCGGCGCGCTGTACCATTCTTTGACATGTTTTGTTTTGTTTTTTTGTCCGAGTCCCGAGCGGCGGAGTTCGAAAGGATTCCTCGACAGGTTGCGACATGTTCGAAAAGCTAAGAGGCATCGTGCTTGCGATTCCAGTCAGCACTTGCTTTGCTTACAAGCTGCTCATGTCTGTACCTATGTTCGCGATTTGTGAAAAGTTGTGTTTATTATTAAGATTAGAATAGGTACGTCTTAATTGTAAAAAACGTATTCATACAGTAGCAAAATGTCATTTTTTACCAAAATATATTTATGGTAAGTCTTTATTTACTATTTATTTTTTGTCACTTTAAACATGTTAATTTGTGATTTTTTAATGATTCATTTTCGATTTTGAGAATATGGTATGGCTCTGTAATTTCAGTTAAATTTTAATAGAAAATAGGCAATAAAAACTAAACAAAAAATAATTGTGTACTTCTCTATGATTAAAATTGAAACGTAGTGATTAAAACATTGATAAAACTAGTAATTCATTTAATAAATATTTATAAAAATAATCATGTTATTTTAATATTTAAGTAAACTGTTTATTTAAGGTTTATTTTTAATTCTTATGCAGATGTTTTTAACCTAGATTTGAGCCTACCTGTTTTTAGTGCTACATATTTAATGCAAATGTTCATAAAGTACCTATGTATATATTTCTGATGAAATCCATCTTTCAAGTTTATAGCGAAATTTGAGTGATTGTATCGAGTGTAGGTAAATACCTATTTGAGTGAATGTCAATGTTCACGTTGTTGTGTCTGCGTCAAATAAACACTTTGTAGATGAAATACACATTATTTTATGTATTATTTATTGCCACTCAAAAATATTATTATAACAGCACTTTAATAAACTTTTTATGACATCTAAGTTACGTACGAACAACACGAGTTTGTGAGTCAGGGTTCGATTCACACTGTGGGATAGGTACCTATATCTTCCATTTACTGTTACGTTATTACTTAACGATGCGAACAACTAACAGGATAAAAGATGTTATAAAAATGATAATCTATCATAGTCAAGAGCCAACCTCAGGAGAGGTAAGCTGTTCGAATATTAGTAGACCGTAGAGGTCCGTAGCCTTATAATTTTTCACTGTAGGATGTAATCGTTGCCATCCTTAAATATTCATGGGGATTATCCAGAACAGTTAGAGATATGAAAATCGTATCAAAATGCATTATGTAAAAAACAAAAAAAAAATTAAAATTACCTTAGTGACCTTAATAATGTCCATGATTATGATAATGTACTACCTACTTATATTTTAATTTGGAAAACGTTTTTAGTTCAAAATTTTTAAGTATAGATGTATTGGTTAATTATACAATTTTATTCTAATATGTACGTATTGAAGTTGATATGTCGAAGTTTATATCAATTAGAGCTGGCTAAATACAGGTATCGTACTTTAGATATCAGCTTAGTTTTATTATGATATCTTAATAGTGACAAAATAACCAACAATAATAACAACATTCTGGATATTTTTAATGCATTTTCTCTGTTTCAGTGTATTCTTATGCCTACTGCAACATTACACTCAATGCAGCGGGTTGCACCCGACCTCTTGCACAGAAGATTCGCAATGCTCCACCGGGCTGTACTGCGAGCCCGGCGTCCATTTGTGCCGCCAGTGCCTGAGCTGTGACGCACTTCAACGCAAAGCCCCGGCGACCGGCCACCACGAATGTATCAAAGCTATACGAGAGTGCGGCGACTGTTTCGAAGGGTATGAAATAAATATTTCATTAATTTATTCTGTATATACCTAATATTCGTGTGGTAAAAAGTTAGTCGCCCAAATAAACACATACCAATGCACATACGTTATTCTACGTCCTATCCGGTTGCGCATTTTTAATTACATTTTGCTTCTTTCAAATTAACTCCTTCAATCAATTATCAGAATAAATTATCCGCTCGTAATCATCGCTGTATTATACTTAAGATAATTCACTTTTTTATATTTTTCAAAGAAGTATCTGTAATATTATTAAATAAAAGACGATTTAGTATTGAACTCTGCGTCACACCGGATGATATAACAAAGGAAGTATCGGATAATTAACCATTATACACAACTTTTTCAGTCCTCATTTCAACGTAAGACTAAGAAACCAACGGAAAAGATTACCTAATATTCCATTAAAAGCAATTTTGTTCTATATAATCGTGTGGTTCATCTTGTCAAAGGATTTCTTAGTCAGTATTATTCAAGTCAACCTCTACTCTATTAAATTGGTTTAAACTAGTGTTGATCGTTTGTTTAACCAATCTATTTTGTTGAGGGATTTTTTAATGGTAATTAATAGGTTATATAGCATCATGGTCTTTTGACAATGTAAATAAAATTGAAATGGGACAAATTCGAATTGCGGCGAATTGCCATCAAGACTCCATCTTCGTCCTTTTCTCAATGGCGATTCGATCTCAATCACATCTTAAAACTATGTACCGTTTATCGACAAATAGTTTATCAGGGATTTCTGGAGTTGTCAGTTTGCAATATAATCTATAATAACGTAGCATTCAGATAAAATATTAATAAAAAGTGTTCGGTTTAGTTCTTATTCTAAGAAAATATGGGTAGCAAATAGGTGTCTGTGGCCTATTCATTTAGATACACTATAATGGTATAATTATGTATTAGGTACCCATGCAACATTATTTTTTCATTTTAATTGGTATATTGTAACATGCCGTTTCAAAAGCCTGGCCTTTTTATAATTACCACTGGTAGATATATATTATAACAAAGTTCAAACAGTTAAAGGTAAACTTAAGGTTAAAGGAAAAGGTAACTAAATTCCAGGTTGGTTCAAGAGTACGAAGGACCAAACGGGCAATGCACGCGACCGAAGAAAGTGACTCCGCATGGTGTGTTGCCTCCGTACGCCTGGGCTGCCATCGCCGCTATTCTCTTGCTCATGCTCATCATACTTTGCCTGTTTGCCAGAATGAAAACATTCAAATTTGCGTACGGTACGTATATCGATGTAGCAATATAACGATATACCATAAATGAATAATGTGTAAAGTAAAAGTAATCAATTATTAGAAGATAAGAAATTTGATGGGTCCTGAAACTTGCTGACGAGCATACAAGGTGGATTGCTAACACTCTGGCATCACTCCAAGGGGCATCCTCTGGACTGTAGTTACCTAGTGGTTCAAGCTGAATGGGAACAACGCAACTTAACGCACGAAGTGTGAACCGGATATTTGCACACTTGTTCTACGAGGGCGATGGTGGGTAATAAAGTACAGCCGAAATGCAACTGAATCGTTGTGTTTAATCAATTAAGATTATCACTTCAACCGTTTACACGTCCTATTGCTCTATATTAAAAAAAAACACCTCTATTGCTATAAGTTACATGTAATGTGAATAAATTGCTTAAATGAAATAAGTTAAAACATTAAGTTATTATATAAAACCATATTCTATAATTTTATATTGGTATTTATTAGAAGCTTCGGTTAGTATAACCCATGTCAATCTTCAAGCTTTTGGTTTTTATTTATCTTCTGACTGCAAAAAACTCCCTTACATATTTTTACAAGGTCTCAAAGATAAATGTACTTCCTTGGACAGCATGTTTGATTCTATCTTCTATTCTATTTGAGATCTATTTAAGCAAATCGTTGTATATACGAATCGTTATATCCATGTAGTTAATGTGTCGATTTATATTTTTAGAGCGCTAAAATCTCATACGCCGTATAGCGGTAGTGGCGGCCTCCGACAAATTGGCTGCGTAACCAGACATCATTTTGAATTAACTTCTATAAATTTTATTGACTTTCTTGAGCTGATTATTTTAACTTTTGAAATAATATTGTTTCTTATTATTATTTACTTGTAATGTAATTCGAAGCATCGGAATTTTCCTGTGACAAAATTTTAAAAATGTCTTTCAATATTTTAGCTTCCAGTACATCAGTGCAGTCTGTGCAGGCAACCGGGACCGTACCACCTCCTTATAACTACAACAGTCCACCTGTCCCACTGAGTCCCCCTGACGTCCTTGAAATGCACCAACTGAAAGGTATGGACAATCACGTCACGTTAATTTTAAACATATGCCAAACACTTCAAAAGATCCAATATGACGTATTATGTATAGGTAAGTACATGACATCAGGCCAAACCTTAGTTTGATGACTCTTGTTGTTGATAGTTATTCCAATTTACGATCCCGTTTCTTGTCTGTGCTGCTCAATTATAATAATATAAAATACTCATAGGTTCGTTGGCAGACATTGTTAAATTAATTACTTACATTCTATGAAGAAATTAACAAATTTAGCAATAACACACAGATAAAATAATTTTATAATAGCCCTTATCCGTCATCATATAAATATGCTCTCACCGGGACTCGAGCCGGAATCTCACAGAGATGGTGACACCTTGACACCGGTGTACTAATCACCTAATCTATCCCCTTACATTATAGTGTGGTTACTGTCTTTTCAGGATCACTATCAAGTGGGCCCTCGCCGGAAAATGAAACTATGCGGCCTCGCGAAAGCTCCAGAAGCCAGTCTGCTCGCGTTTATAACAATCCTGCTTATGTGCGGCTGCCTCAAAATCCACTCAGGTGTTTATAGTTTTGGGGGACTAAGCAAACGTCTAGCGCGAGTGTCAGTGGCATTGTGATTTTCCGGCGCTGGTCTCATAGGTTTTGATAGATGCCCGGAGTCTTGCATGCACCAATATATTTTCGTTTTTCTAATTTTATATTTTATTCGATACTTCTGTAATGAAGGAGAATGTCGTGAGTCATTCTACACACACCTGTCAAGAAATTCAAAGGTGAAGTAGACTAATCGGCACTGGGCCAGTGTGGTTCACTAAAGCCAAATCGCTTTAACATAGCTATAACGATGATGATGAACTAGGAGACTTGGTCTGGGTGGGTCACTCATGTGAGTGAAGTTCCATCAGCAACTCCAGGTTTGTTCGATTAAATTAACTTTATATCACGGCCGCGTAGTTTTTGTCGAAAAAATCTTTACGATTTGACATCATTGATGTGTGATACAAAGCCTAGCTTAAACTAAGTAACAGTCCATGATGACGCCCGTCATCATATATTACGTATTAATTCGTATTCGTATCGTAGTTAATCGATAACTTGTAGAGTCAGAGGCGGTAAGTGGATGCACTTTGTCAAACTAGACTTGAACGTATGATATAAAATTATGGTATCTGACAGATTCAACAGGAGAGTTCAGTTTAAAAATGAGGTAAGACCAAAAATAAAGTTGGTCACCTGCCGTTTTGCGCATTCCTTGGTAATTGATGTTGTGCAGTCCACATATGGCTCAGCATATAACAAATATATACGTCCCAATAGGGCTGTAATATCTTCTTGTACGAGACCACAACGCCACTCTAGCCAGACTTGATGGTAGAAAGTTTTGTGTTGAGTTTTCTATCACTTCGCCTAGAAAAATCTAATTTTACATTTTAACATTAAAGTATCTATGTAAGAATATTACGCAACATATTCTCCATTTGAAATTACAAATATGAAAAGGTTAAACTGAAAACGTACAAAGTAAGTGTTGCAGGTACAACTGAGTATTAGTCTAGAAATATACAGAAAAGGGAAAGATACATATGTATCTGCTCTAATTCCTGTGCGGATAACTGAGATAAGTGCGGATAAGTGATGTGTTGAGAATTTTGTAAAGACTATGTTTGGACAAGATATTTGTATTTTATTATTTCAGTTATCAAACTCGAGATACACCAGTTGCAAATTTAGAGGAATCTCAATCTAGGACTAATGGTTACTTGTTAAATGACGGTGACGAACGATTAACTAGTATACAACAAGAGGATGGGAATCATAACACGCCAGAGGACAATAACTTAGACTTAAGGTATTTTACAGACATTCGTAAGACTTTTTGATAAAAAAAATAATAGCTATAATCGCGACTTTTGTATAAACTGTTAATTGTATCTACATTTCGTTTTTTTCTTTTTTCTACACGATAAGGATTGTAGCATTTATCACTTCCATGTAGCATCGATTATACTAACAAAAAATCCCTTAAAGGGATCTAACGGTATTCGCAGAAATAAATTAACTGTTAGAAATAAATTATTTACGATTATTTTTGTTTTGCAGTAATGAATCACCCTATTCAACGATGACAGTAATTGACCCTAGGGTAAGTTATATGATTTTCTTTAAAACAAATAGTTTATGTACTGTAAGTCGTTGCATCGAGTTCTTCTTAATAATTAGAGACACATTTTAAATCACATTAAAGAGTTAATAATGAAAACCAAAAACAAAATTACAAATCTGCTTTATTTTTATCAATATTTATTAGAATGTTAACTATTTCTATGTTTCTATTCCAGATTGAAGATTCGAACAATAATTCAGAACCGAACGAGCATGCGTCATCGCAGCGGGGCCCAAACACGCGGTATTGTCACAATTTTGTGTCTGGACCATCGTTTGTGATAAATGTCGTTGAAAATATTCAAAATAATCAGTAGCATATTAACGTTACTAATTGTGCCAATTTAGTTCGATAGTATAGAATATAGATAGGATAGAAAATTTTATTGATTACGTTAATTAACTTTCGATTTAAATTGAACTGAAGATACCTGATACTTATATAATATTCACGTAACAAAGTAAATAGATTTAAATGAATTAAGGGCCGATTTAAATGGCCAGATACCAGTAAAATAAATATGGCGGATTTGCAGATTCTCTCAAACTGATCTATCGGCACGTTCCGAATAGTAATTGCAGTAACCGTCATCATTGGTATCTGGTTAAAAAGGCGTTTCGATTGAGAATGATTGTGTTACCAAAATGACTTATTAGTCAAAAATCTCATCACTATTAGTGCAAATGTGAAAACAGTAATAATTATCAAAATTTATTATTTCCAATTACAAATTATTATATCATCAGTTTTCAATCACCAATTATTCCACCATCGGCTTACAGTCTTATTCATTGTTTTTTTTTAACAATATAAGTCTTCACGTCGTAATGTATATATCTAGAACTAACTGAATAATGTTTGCACATTATACTTGTTCATTGACATTGTCAATGTTGAAATTTTGACAGTTGAAGCGTAATCGCACTAACGCTCGGTCCAAATCGATATTGCGATGACATGAGCAGTGTCATCACTGTTGTCGCCAAAGGGAAACGTACTACATATAAAAACTGTCAAAGGGACATATGTATTTAGGTGTTATTTTTCTGAATTGTACTAAAATAATGTGAATAAAATTTAAACCTAGCTTAGCTTTCCGCACTATATGGGTATAGAATATAGCTAATAAAAATGCAATAAAATTTAACGACATATCAGTAGCTTAGCGATGATAATTTCGGGATGTGTTTTAGACCGCCGATACCGAAGCAGAGAAGTCTTGTTCCCATCATCATATCATTTGTGTCACCTAGACCATGACCAGTAGCTAAATAGTTGCCTCGACAACGAAACGCCTACGACGAATGAACTAATATCTCGATATTCAAGGTTAAAGTAACAATTTTTATCCAGGATTTTTGGATAAAAATTGTTACTTTAACCTTGTCTAAGGGAACGCGCCACTGACGGTCCGTATTGCGTAGTATTTATTAACCTATTCATTAATTTCATTTTCCACAAATTATTTCTTTATTATATTATTTTATTTGATGGTCTTATGAGTAGAGTAGGGCCTTTAGAATCGATCTTATTACCCTAATTTATCGAGATTTATTATATCTCCCTTAGAGAAAAGTCGGCTTTAAATATTGACATACTATGATATCTCAATAAAAAATACATTTCACCAGAATTGAAATGGAAAGGTTGACGAATAAATTGTAAGGTAACTATTTTAAGTTATTTTTAATGTTATATCAAAGAGAATGTTTTCTATGTCAATGAGGCACGCTCATCTCTCATGATCAAGTCCTGAGCTAAAATCCAAAGACATCATTTTAATTCTAACGCTATTCTCGTTTTTTTTTAATTATACATTCTTTTTGCTACCATATACAATCATAACTGCGACCTTTTTATTGGAAACTAAGCCATAGACGAATATATACATACCTTAATTTTACTAAGTGAAGATCGATGTTGACTCGTATAAACGCAAATGAGTTTATTTTTCTAATTAAGATAATATTTTTTGTCGTATTTACATATGAACCGTCATCTATCATTTGAGAACAAACTATGCCTTTCGATTGATCATAATCGTAGAAATATAGATAGCAACTGGATAGTATTAATGATGATGAATGATAATGATAGTCTCTGTTTTGGCAACAGAGATGGAAGAAACATTATGTACACAGCAATAGGGTACTTCCCTCTATATTACAAAAGATCTAAAAGCATATAACTATGATAGCTTATGCATTAAATAGTCGGAACCATCATGTTTAAGTACATAAAATAACAAAAACAATATAAAAATTAGTTTCAAAGTATTCACATTTTTAATCTATACGTAAAACAAGAGCGAAACATAGGCCGCCATGTCGTGACGTCATAAGGTACTGTAAACTTATGCGTGTCAATGTCATTATGAATCATAGTACGTATAAAGCCGCAAAACAATAAAAAAAGAAGTTTGTAGGTTGCTTTTTTAATGTAAGAGAACGTTATAAATACGTAAGTTAAATTGAAATCGCACGTGAATCACACTATGGAAAGCAGTTTTGTAAAAGGAGATAGTACGAATTTACCAAAAATAAATGCATTAATGGTCGGAAAATTCTTTGCTGCAAATCCCGACTTTTGTTCTGCCGAGTTACGGAGTATTAAAACATCGATGTCAGTATTACTCTTTTATTATTATTCCTTTATTAGTTGTTTATATATAAAAGAAGATAATAACTCATTTTAAATTATGAATATAATAATACATAGCATCAAACATAGAGCTTTGTTTATTATTTACATGCCGTATTGACGTCATCGCTACAGTCACAACTCGTGCGGCGCCTTCGTCTAATTACGCGCGAAATTTGAAAATATTAAATTTTAATGCAATTTTTATAGTACTTAACGAGTGTATAAAATTTTTATATTTTTAGTATATGGTTTACTGACACGCACGGATCAAATTAAGATTCTTTTCAAAAAAGAGATTAATTCCCTATTGGTCCTAATAATATGATTCATTCACAATTGTAATATTGATCAATCAGAGTATATTTCTACTGATAACCGCCACATAAATTATTTTTTTAAATTGTAATTTTGGAAATATGTTTGAAATATTTATTTCAATTTTGAACTATGATTATTTTATACTGACTGCGACTACAATATTACTGTATATATTACCTGTACTCAAAGACAACATAATTTTCAGTTGCAAAGGAAAATTATCTTATTTATTTTACTTTAAATTTACTTTTAGAAACTATGATAAATGATCTCGATACTAGGTGTTACGAAAAATTATAGTTATTACAATGGCCATGTATTGTTACCAATGTTACGCATGATTTATTTAAATAAATCTTATAAACGATGAATTAAAATAGTTTTATTTCATTGAAATAAAGACGCCACTTATAATACAGCGAATGAAAAAAAATGAAAAAAGATTTTTTATTGACTTTATTTATTGCACAAAAATCATTTTAAAATTAATAAAAATGCACACAGATTTTCTTATAAAGATAATTTTCTAGTGACTATGCGAGTCGTTGCATGGGCATGGGCCACAACACTGGAGACGTATTTTTGAATCATTAGATGTGAATTTGGAATTCGAATACAAATCGTGCGCGAAATTATTTTCTACTGCTTACAATTTTATAGATTTTGGAATCACTTTGAATTCAATGTTATCATTAAAAACAAGTTCTTAATTAGATTCCGTTTCACGCAGAAAAATTAAAAATCACAACAAAAAACCGGCGATGACCCACACGTGAAATGGATCACTGTCAACGTCACTTCAGCGTTAGATATTCTACTATACTCTGTCCATTATGTTATTTTCTTTTTGACAGATCGCGCGTATGAAATATTGTTTCTATTTTCAAATTATAGTACTACAGTAATAATATACTTTCTAGACGGGTAACGCCCACATAGTGAAGTGCTCTGTGCATAACAAACTACCACAGACAATAAGCAGTTCTTGAAATCAGATAAATCGATAAATTGTCTTCAAATCAAATATTTGTAATTTTTTTTTTTATTTTATTTTTCAAGAAACCATACAGCGATATACAGACTATGTTTTCTACAGTGTGTGCCAATACCAAGGCCAATTAAAGGTTTCCTTGCACAAAACCATTCGTAAGTAGTAACAACGGATGTTTGAATTTAAAATAACTTCGTAAGAACAGTCTCTGCCTATTACCTAAATTAAAGTTATACAAGTATTAAAATTATACATAAAGTACCTAACACATTCATTTTAGAAAATAAATTATACAGACACACTCCTTCAAACACATAGCAAAGATACTATATAAAATACAATACAAATATATACATACATATATACACACATATATACATACATAAACATATACACACAAATAAATAAACAAATCTTCATATCGAGTGTTAATGTTTTATTTCCTTCTCGACAGCTACCTTACATTATTTATAGGTATGTGAATTTTAATATTAAAACGCATATGTAGTTAATAACATCTACGTCAAGTTTAAATCAAGAATTATGATCAAGAATACTTAGAAAATCACATACATACCATTTTTTTAACAAACTAGCTAGGTAATTGGTAACTCGCCAAAAATATAAAATTTTGCCTAATTTACTTGGCATGTGTAAAACTTTATTTTTTCATATATTTCTGATCCATTTAAGAGAGAAAAAGGAAAACTTTCTTAAATGGATCAGAAATATACGAAAAAATAAAGTTTTACACATGCCAAGGAAATTAGGCAAAATTTTATATATTTGGCGAATTACCCCAATTGGGTAATTCGCCAAATATATAATATAAAAATTAAACAAGTAAATTTATTTACATTATTTATTACATAGATTCATCAGATTCTTCTTCGTAAATTACACTAGACTCGTCAGTTGAGTCCTCTGTTACATAAATAACCAATAGGCTATTTGACAGGTTTTTAAAATCCATTTTATATTATTTAGTAGAGTCTAAGGAACCCAGTAAAAGTTGTTATTTTTAATTCTGGTATATATTAGCTGAAAAACATCGAATTAAAAATTCAATATTTGAATAGTGCGCCAAAACGCTACTTTGACAATATGGCGCTGCAATGAGGTCGGTGACGTCACTTGCCTGTATTCTGATCTGTGACAACTGGCATATATATTTGTTTGTTGTAAACATAAAACGAAAGTGCGATTGAATGTACTTTTTATCAGTGATTTATGTAACAAAATGAGTTACAAATGGTGTGTAGTACCAAAATGTACAAATACGTCGTTAAAAACTCCGGAAAAACTATGTGTTCCAAAGAATATCGAAGTGCGCCGAAAGTGGTTGCAACTTTCTCGGAGGGATCATAATGACACAGCGAATAGTACAAATATTTTCTTTTGTGAAGACCATTTCGATGTAAGTAAACATAATATTTATATTTTGTAATAATTAATTACATTCAGAATGTTAATATTTTCGTTATTGATTTGAGGTTATAATACTTCTAATGTTTTTAACAGAATGTCTCTTGCAACTCACTTCGAATATTTCCGCTGTTTTCCATAATATTTGTTAAAATTTGTAGCTACAGAGTCTTATGATTTCAATAAGCAGTACACTAAAAGATCCCCACTAAAACTTGTTTGTTCGTTACAGATGGAAAATGACATGGCAAATTACTATCAGTACAAAATGAGTTTCAGTCAGAAAATAATTTTAAAAAATAAAGCCCTGCCTTCTACATTTCATTGCCAGCCAGATCGCATTAAAAGAATGTGTGATGCTGGTACTTCCCGATCTGCATTCATAGAATAACATTTTGTCAAACGGCAAAGAATGGAACTTGTTAAACAATGTGAAGACATTCAATAACCGACGTAATGTGAACAAATTATCGTTTATGTTCACGGAATTGTGCCAAACAAACTTTTTGTTGAAGAGGTTGAAATTTTGTTTTGGTAGGTTGTGAAAAAGAAAATGTGTTTGGCATTAAGATTTTGATTGTTGTATTGGAAATTGTAGTGCAAGGGTTTTTGTAATGTTTTAAATTGTTTTTATCTTGTATTTAAATAGAGATATAATGAAGAACAAAATGTGTATGTAAATTTCATCCCCGACAACATTATTTATAACCTAGGTATATCTTGTGGAAGTTCATCATTATTTCACTTTCTTATGATATAATTTAAGTTACCAGTAAAGTGTAATTATACTTACTTTGCTGATTTTACATTTTTTAGCTCCGAAACATAAATGTCAAAATTATTTTTGAAAAATAATCCGACCATGATTGCGTCGACTTGCGGCAGGTTTCTGCTGTCTGTTTTTACAAAATCGTTGTCTATGGTTAAAAGTACTTGTAAAATAGTGCAAATAAACAAAAAGAAAAACAATGAATAGTAAAGAAAATCTAAATATAACGGAGATAATCTACCACAACTAGGCGCAACACAAGTAGGCAAACGATGTTTACAAGCAAGTGACGTCATGATAAACTCGACCAATCAGGAGCGTTTTGTGTCACATGACAAACGTTTAAAAAATGCAATTTTTATTTACGGATTTTAAAATAAATCAATCATTATTTTCAACTTACGTTAATAAATAATCATTTTTTAACTCTTAATTTATACTGTTAACAGTAATTGACACTTTATTTTTTGCATTGTCAAAGAGCCTATTCTTGTGCCATCATGTTATCAATTGCAAAATCTCGATCCCAATCAGACATTATTAATTTAAATTTAAATCGATTAAAAGTTCTTCTTAAATAAAATCGATATTCTGTTTTAATCGAATCGGTAACTTGCGAGTTCATCACTGATTTCAAAATATCTTAAACTGTCAAAAAGAAAATAATATAATGGACAGAGTTTAGTAGAAATCAAAAACGAGTGGGTTGAATCACTCGTTGCACAACGCACGAAATGAAAGTTCAGAAATAGTGAATTCGGTAATTCGTATAGGAATTTCACGATTTCGAAAGCGAATTGGTTTTCTATTGTTTCAAAAATTCGTCTCCTGGCCCAATGTTTATGACTCAGACGGACGAACTTAATTTTTACAACTTAGTTGGAGACGCGCTCGCATACGCACGTATCTCGCTGCGCTGTGTAGCGTATTAACGATATTATTGTAATTTAATTTTGCTTCTATTCTGTTACTGCGACGTTGTAGTAGTGTAAAACTTAAAGCTACTTATAATAAGATTATATAATAAATGCAGTAGTGATAGTTTGTGGTCCTGTAACTTGGAATTTTTGAATTTTCACTGCTTTAGATATACGGTGCACGGACAACATCTCCGCGGGGTTGACACACATGACTGGACCCCACCGAAAAATCTGATTTTCATAACAAACATTTTCTTGGCCTATTTCGGTTCGCCTTGTAGCGGTGCGTGTGTTGCACTTTCCGCGAACCGACAGCTCTAGCTTTACGCCGATTGGTGTCTCCAGGGCCATCTGTGCGCCGGCGGAACTCACGGGATCTTACTCTGAGGATCATTCTGCCGGAATTCCACACAACTAGATAACTGTGCGTCAATGCATATTTGTGTCAGGACTCAAAATTATGCTCATTGTCAGTGCCATTTTATATCACATACTGGTTGAATTTTATAAGTAGGTGTGGAACCGAAACCCTGACTATGAGGAATAGCGAAAGCTACTCAAGACACTCTCGGGCCCGATTTTGGTGAAAATTAAAACTGCATCACTGTATGTAAACCATAACATAATTGAAAAACGATAATTTCAATCTAGGAATAAAACCCGTTGATTTTAACAAAAAATACACATCTATATTATTTGCACATTTCGAATGTGTCGCTATTAAGTAATAAATTCTGGAAAGTCGGACAGACGCCATACAACAAACTTCATCGGCGAAGTAGATCATCAATCGTCTAATATTGAACTTACACTGTCGACAAGAGGCATCCCAGTGATGGAATAGTGAATGTTACCAGATAACATCGACCACTCATTGGGCTGAGCCGCTGGGGAAGGAGTTGATGAAGATGCGGGATCGGGGCGTGAATTGAGTTCATTTTGAGCGTGGGATCCAGCGAAGGCTAGGCAACATAAAGTTGCCCGGTCCGCTCACATTGTCTGTACTTAACTCTCCGGTACGGTAGGATACCAGAGCTCAATGAGCTGAGACGTCATAATAACCATTATCCGCCGAGGTCGAGGCCAAGGGTTGGTTATGCTCGGACAACAATATGTCCAGTGACACCCCTATCACAGGCATTTAAACTGTGATAACTTGCGATGGCTGTCAATTCCGGAGGAGGTGGGCGTCATGGGTTATATCGATAATTCCTAGGCGAGCATAGAGGCTTTCGCCTCGACTGTTCTAGACGTCATCGGTGACTGAGCCGCCCGGAAAGGACTAGAATTTTCCCCGATTGAGTCACTTACAATAACGCTCAAAAGGGAGTTCCAGATGTTATCAGGTTCAGAGGTGGCATCAAAAGTGTCACGTCGATCACTGTGCTCGGAGTGGTGATTGATAATAGGCTGTCTTTTGCGCAGCATGCATTGTCAATAAGGCAGCACATTGTTAATTGGGCAGCGGGCAAGGTGCCCAGACTATCAGCGGTGTCTTTGTGTATACTGTATTGTGGTAGAGAACCATTAAAGTTTTTTAAAATGGCATTTATATCGTCATGGTGACGTACTAGTATGCTACTGCATGCTTAGCCGAGCACGCGTTGCTCCACGTTGTTTCTTGACCTTGATCCTTGACTACAGTCTGCTGCCTTACCGATAGATTAGGTGGAGCACACAAAGCCCGTGCTACCAAGTAGGAATTTCGGAATACGGGATTCATAACACCTGAGTCCACTCTTGCCGCCTGGCAGAAGCGACTGGACGTGTCTGACAAGTGTAGGGTGAGATATCGGTAAGAAATCTCATAGTTCCTGATGGGTCACTGTCATTTCAATGTTTGGCTCTTTGGGCTATCGTTGGTGGATTGTAGTAGGGAATGTAGGGAATTTAACCATGCTTTATATTATGAGACATTAAAGTTCAATAAAACATTATTTTGTGAGAAATCTACATAACTATGTCATGTCTTAAAGTCTTGACAATCTAAGAAGTTTGTTGTGATAGATCTCTGTGTATCTGTCAATATGTAATACTCGTACATTGTGAAGACTTTAGGAGACAACGCCACCTACAGTTAATTATTTTACGTGAATGTCCCGGACCACCGCCAACAGCTGAAGTCGCCGGTGCCTAGGCGGAGGGCAGCAGCAGCGCGGGCGCGTGCAGCCGCGCCGTGTCGGCGTCGAGGTGGCGCGCCAGCGGCGCACGCGCCACGAACAGCTCCACGTCGCGCTCCTCGTCCGCGTACGCCGGCACCTCCACCGTGCCCTCCGGCTCTAATGTCCCAGACCACCGCCAACAGCTGAAGTCGCCGGTGCCTAGGCGGAGGGCAGCAGCAGCGCGGGCGCGTGCAGCCGCGCCGTGTCGGCGTCGAGGTGGCGCGCCAGCGGCGCACGCGCACGAACAGCTCCACGTCGCGCTCCTCGTCCGCGTACGCCGGCACCTCCACCGTGCCCTCCGGCTCTAATGTCCCAGACCACCGCCAACAGCTGAAGTCGCCGGTGCCTAGGCGGAGGGCAGCAGCAGCGCGGGCGCGTGCAGCCGCGCCGTGTCGGCGTCGAGGTGGCGCGCCGGCGGCGCACGCGCCACGAACAGCTCCACGTCGCGCTCCTCGTCCGCGTACGCCGGCACCTCCACCGTGCCCTCCGGCTCTAATGTCCCAGACCACCGCCAACAGCTGAAGTCGCCGGTGCCTAGGCGGAGGGCAGCAGCAGCGCGGGCGCGTGCAGCCGCGCCGTGTCGGCGTCGAGGTGGCGCGCCAGCGGCGCACGCGCCACGAACAGCTCCACGTCGCGCTCCTCGTCCGCGTACGCCGGCACCTCCACCGTGCCCTCCGGCTCTAATGTCCCAGACCACCGCCAACAGCTGAAGTCGCCGGTGCCTAGGCAGAGGGCAGCAGCAGCGCAGGCGCGTGCAGCCGCGCCGTGTCGGCGTCGAGGTGGCGCGCCAGCGGCGCACGCGCCACGAACAGCTCCACGTCGCGCTCCTCGTCCGCGTACGCCGGCACCTCCACCGTGCCCTCCGGCTCCACGCGCCCGCCCGCCTCCTGCGCATGTCACACTCCGCTATAGCTCACACGCTCAACATTCGATCATTAACTCGATTTTACAATTTCTTAACAATAAAACTGTACATTGCACCATACTTTTTAAACAAAGAATAATACAGTTAATGTCAAAAGATGATAACGAAATCTAAAAACGTGAATATACACAATTGATAGGGGAAAATACGAAAACTATAGTGTAGGAGATATAAAAAAAAATATGTCTACGGAGGGTATAAAAGCGAGTGCAAGCTGTTGGCCCGGGCATTGTTGTCCGTCATTTTTGCGAGTTGCCACTAACGAAAAACAGATGGCGCTACGTGTGCTATGTAGCGTTCGAGCGTTCGACAGTAGCTGAATTTATCCTGGCGCTCTCGAGCTCGGAGGCTTCGTGGCGACTTCACTTCTCATTTACTGGTCGACGAGTGAACACATGTTTTTAAATTACCCTCTATAGCTTTCTATTAAATATTAGTTGAGTTTCTTTTGCATAAATTAAATGAGAGCTTTAAGCATTTAGTGTTTTATAAAAAGTTACGTCTCTTAATAATAGCGTGGATCTTCTTATAATAGATTCATCGTGCGAGGTCCATAGTGTACGGTGCATACACCGCACATAGCGGGGTCAGCACTTACGTCAGTGCATGGAAATCCGAGTAGGAACGCGGCGACCAGTGTGCATACAAACCGCGACTCATACCTACGCGTGCACTCATTTAAATTAAGTAATTCTGTGACAATACAGTATCATTTCCAAAAGTACTTTATTTTCTCTGATGTAGCAAAAACCCCTACATCAAATGGTCCTTCGAGCCGGGTGTGAGTGAGTGTGTTGTCATTATCCATAGGGGAGCCAGAGGCAGTTATAGATTCTGAGTTAGCCGCCTTTGTTACGGGTTCTAGTACAGAATTTACGGCTATATTGGGCAATCAGATTTCAACAAAGTGTACAGGGATTTATTGGTACGCTCGACTAAATGGTACACTTTAATACCCGCCTTCCACTGCGAAAGGGCAATGAGCTGGGAATAGCTGAGCGAACCGGAGAAAAATAGTTTTGCCTTCCACCAAGAAAGAGTTTTGGTATTGTCCTTCCACTGCGAACGGATTGTGCAGAGAGAGCTTAGTGGAAAATGAGCTGGGTTAGATGACCGAGATTGGTTGCTTCTATTGCCAGCGGGCATTGCGGTGCGGAGTGAGCTTCAATTTGAGATAACCCACTATAGCCTCAAGACGTGTTTTCTTGTAAAGTGATAATGACCGACGTTTCTAGTGATGAAGATGATTTTATGTATACAATAAATACATGTGTACTACTATACATATACTTTAAGAAAAAGAAACGTAACAGACTAAGATTTTGGATGAGCAATCATATTAGACAGAGACCTGCCAAAGGCGATTTACTGCGAATGTTCTACGATTTACAAGATGAATATTTTATTTACAATTTACTCGTACAAGATGAATTAGTATTCGACACTATGACACAGCGGACTCGTTTCAACTCGTTTAGCCCGCCTGGCTCACTCGTTTTCAATGGAAGCACTTCTATGAAGTTTTACGTTGCGAGTCAAGCGGAGTTCGTACGAACTCCGCTTGACTCTTTGACCACTTTTGTGACTCTTTTTGCTCGTTTTGTTCGCTCCGCTCACTCTTTTACAATGGAAGCACTTCTATGTAACTTTCTGTTGCGAGTTAAAGTCTGCTCCGCTCGCAGTGGAAGGCGGGCATAAAGAATCTCTGAAAAAATAAATATATACGGCTTGGATAGATACTATTAAAAGTTTTAAAAACAAGTGAATGTATATGGTTACCCGAGGCGCGTACTGCAGCAGCAGCGGCGGCGCGGGCGCGCGCGGCGGGGCGGCAGCGCGCGGCGCGGCCAGCGCGGCGTCGGCGGCCCACGCGGCGCCCGCCAGCTGCAGCCCGCGCACCACCAGCGCGCCGCCGCCAGCTTCCTCCGCGCCCGCGCCCCACCTGGTGTGCAGAGCGAGCGCGTGCACAGAGCAACCGTACCGCTCAGCTGCTCGCGCGCGAACCGCCCAGATCACGCGCTCAGGGCGCAAAAACGAACGCAGGTCTAGCTCTGTGAATACATTGCATACACAAACTATTATCGCAGCCAGACTGATTTTTCATTTCTAGATATGTGCATGGACCACGTCTATACCTAAGTGACGGTGTGGAGAGAAAGTGACGATGTTAATATTAACTGATTTAAGCTTTATTTGTAAATTATTTGTACGTTTGCCCTTATCTACCAAGTAATACAAAAAGTTTAATAAATATTTAACAGTGTAATCAGATATTTCTCTGTAGAAAATAAGGAACTTAATTAGAGCAAAAATGTACCTACAAAATCTTAATTTCTGATGGATCATTAAATATTTGTAACAACCGGTATATTTGATATTTTGATGTAAATTTATCTTTGACAAGATTGTTGTTTAATATATATTCTATGATAAAATACAATAGTTGAGAGATTAAAAACAATAAATCTTTAAAGCAGTTTAAAAGTCAATCAGATTTATCTTACCTGTAGGCATAACTTCCAAATTAGGTGAATTGATGCGTGCCTCTGCGGCCAGCGCGCGAGGGCAGAACTCGTGCAGGTACGCTAAGCACGTGGCGGGCCCCGCCCACCAGCACTGCCACTCTTCTGGCGTCTGGAAACCAATGAAATTGCACACTTACATTACACAGTTTCATGGTCAAGGGTAATAACTTTTTCCTGGTATACAATTACTATCTTTCCGTATGTGTTATATCGGATTTTACTATTGGAAAAATATTTTCGGTTTCCGAAACAAATTATAGGATTTGCATTATATCACGTAATATTCGTTTTAAAATATAGTTTTTTTTTAATATTATAAATAAATTTGATTAATTTTTATTGAAATATTTAAAAATGATTTTCTACGCGATACGCGCCCTGTGGGCTTGACGTGTACAGGCTACAGACCTGGTGCAGGGCGGGCGCGGAGCGAGCACGCGCGCGTCGAGCCAGAGTGCGGTGTATGCCGCGCGATATGCGCGCCGCGGCTGCCACCTCGCACAGGCACACGCTGCCAGCCTGACGCACATCTGGCCGATATTGCAGAGTGCGGTGTATGCCGCGCGAATGCGCGCCGCGGCTGCCACCTCGCACAGGCACACGCTGCACCACCACCCAGCACCTGACGTCTGAATAACACATCATTATGGCCGATATATTGCAGAGTGCGGTGTATGCCGCGCGATATGCGCGCCGCGGCTGCCACCTCGCACAGGCACACGCTGCACCACCACCCAGCACCTGACGTCTGAATAACACATTATCCGATATATTGCAGAGTGCGGTGTATGCCGCGCGATATGCGCGCCGGCTGCCACCTCGCACAGGCACACGCTGCACCACCACCCAGCACCTGACGTCTGAATAACACATAATTATGGCCGATATATGCAGAGTGCGTATGCCGCGCGATATGCGCGCCGCGGCTGCCACCTCGCACAGGCACCGCTGCACCACCATGCACCTGACGTCTGAATCATTATGGCCGTATTGCAGAGTGCGGTGTATGCCGCGCGATATGCGCGCCGCGCTGCCACCTCGCACAGGCACACGCTGCACCACCACCCAGCACCTGACGTCTGAATAACACATCATTATGGCCGATATATTGCAGAGTGCGGTGTATGCCGCGCGATATGCGCGCCGCGGCTGCCACCTCGCACAGGCACACGCTGCACCACCACCCAGCACCTGACGTCTGAATAACACATCATTATGGCGATATATTGCAGAGTGCGGTGTATGCGCGCGATATGCGCGCCGCGGCTGCCACCTCGCACAGGCACACGCTGCACCACCCAGCACCTGACGTCTGAATAACACATCATTATGGCCGATATATTGCAGAGTGCGGTGTATGCCGCGCGATATGCGCGCCGCGGCTGCCACCTCGCACAGGCACACGCTGCACCACCACCCAGCACCTGACGTCTGAATAACACATAATTATGGCCGATAATTGCAGAGTGCGGTGTATGCCGCGCGATATGCGCGCCGCGCGCTGCCACTCGCACAGGCAACGCTGGCACCTGACGTCTGAATAACACATAATTATGGCCGATATATTGCAAGTGCGGTGTATGCCGCGCGATATGCGCGCCGCGGCTGCCACCTCGCACAGGCACACGCTGCACCACCACAGCACCTGCGTCTGATAACACATATTATGGCCGATATATTGCAGAGTGCGTGTATGCCGCGCGATATGCGCGCCGCGGCTGCCACCTCGCACAGGCACACGCTTGTAACGTTATACGTACATTCCTACTTTAAACAATAATAAAAGGAATAATTAATAAAAAAAAAACATAAAAATAAAACTAAAAACTAACAAAAAAAGATTATAATAATAAAAAGAAATCTAAATTATTTAAAAATAAAAAAGTACACTATAAAAAAACATACAACTTAACATCATAAATACATAAACTTAGATTAAAATAAATAAATTCATTAATTACAAATTTAAAACACACTTAACTTAATTAAACAATAAACGTAACTTAACTTACCAATATTATATATACAATAAATAATACAATCAACTAAGCGAATAATATGTAATCGATGATGGTTCACTTATTTGACGCGCGGTACCCTAACCGGCAGCTATTCATTCCTTACGCCTTTTGTTCGCATAGACCAATGGTGCGCGCTCTGTGCACGAGCCGTGCGTGGCCGATCTTTGCCGATCGATTCCCACTCGTCGCAGGAGCAAGCCCGTGGTAGCACGGTCTGCTAATTGAATATTGTCACAACATTTTTGTAAATATATAATAGCAGTCACGTATTGACTGTATTGTATTATATTGTGATAACTATTTACACATTCAATTCACAGTAATATACTTTTGTGAAGTGATTTATTTCCCCGACAGGGTAAGTGATGAACAATTACTATTTTATAATCGCTTAGTATTATTAAAAGTATAGATAAGCAGTAATTAATAGTATAACGTAATGCTTTATGCTTAAAAGTGTAATTAATAATTATTTAGCACCCTTTGTTTCTTAGTCGCGTTTTAATTATATAAATTTTATCGTACAGACAGCGTCAGGTCAATCTACCTCCCAATAGCACTGCTACCTCAGATGTAACGATCCAAAGGTCAATAAGGGTGACTTGACGTGACGCCGTGTCTACATACTTTTGTATTTAAATTAATAATAAATAAAATGAATTGTAAATAAATAAATAAGTAGTAGGCACTCGATTACCTATTTGCTTTTAATTTTCTTTTGTTAGTTGTTTGTTCTCGTACTCCGTTCTGATTGTGATCACCGCCACTTCACCTTCTACCTACGCTTTGGCACCCGACTTCGCTTGGCTCGGCTTTTATGGTGATCGCAATCAACGGAGGCGCTCAATAGAATCGTGGCTTAAGCTGATAATCATTTCCCCAGGGAACAAAGTACGGGCTTAAAAGCGGCGCCGCCACTTACGGGCATCAACCCTGGCCTGTCGCCATCGCCATCGCCACCTACACCACGCTACTTGGTTCCCCCTCCAGCGGTCACCCATCACCTTTGGCTGCAACCCACCAGGGAAGTCCGGGAATCACGGAAGCAACCCGTCAGTCGGGCCTAAATTACCCACGACCCATTTATATGTAATAAAAAAATAATAATAAATACATTTCTCGTGTACGCTGGAGTTGGGTATATTCAATTAACCACCCGCGACACTGGCGCCTACAACTTGGTAATTTTATGGGCTGATGGTTTGCTTTCGCTGTATGTAGTTGTGTGTTGTGTGCTTTTTATTATTTTTTTTTTTTGTGATCGTCTTGTATGTTTCTTTTTTTTTTTGATTTGCAGCTTTTATGTATGCTCTTTTATATAATTTTTTTCATTCCATTCGTAATTTTAATTGTCACAGACGGAGTTTGCTTACTTATTTAGTATTATTATATATACTTATACTTATAGTATTATACTTATTTAGTTGCATAGTACTGGTTCATCACTTACTAAAAGTCGTAATTTTCGTGATAAGAATATTTTTTTTTTTGTCATAATTAACATCGGGTTCCGTACATATATTTTTTATAGACAAGCTAATTTTTATTAAAATCATCTTCGAATTATTATTTTCTCACCGTTTTCAATTGGGTTCCGTACACATTTTTTTTTTGTTTCGTAAATTTGTTTTTTTTTTTACTATGTCTTATCCAGTAAAGTTCTTGTCATTACAAAAAACCGAATTAGAATATGAAATTACTATTAGAGGTACTTCACCTGCTACCACAGTTCAGGAAATGCGTAAGCAAATTGCTAAATTAGGTCCGCTCTTTCCTTCCGAGGATATTTTGGATAGCCCTTTCGAAGCTTACGATGATTTGAAAGGTGTGAATGAGACTCTTGAAAAAATTAGGTCTAGTTTGGAATCAAGCTTAGATAGGAATACATTATTACGCACTCAAAACCTATTAAATCATTTGTACCATCGCATAAATCGAATCATCATCGATGACATATCATCTAAAGCAGATTACGATTCTTGTGTATCTAAATTTAAAAAATATACGGACATTTCAAGGCATCAAAAGATAGAGAAATAGACCCTTTAAGTTCAAATATGGATTCTTCAAATCCATCATCTTCTGCAATGCCTGTGAATGTTTCAGTTACTTGCGATCACGGACTATCATCTGATCTGAGCAAGATAAAATATGATGGAAAGACGTGCGTTCGAGCTTTCATCCAGCGTATCAGTGAATTTTGCGTTGCTCGAAATATCGCAGAATCCAAGATCTTATCGTATGCCACTGAAATATTTATAGGTGACGCCTTACACTGGTTTCGGAGTGTGAGAGATCAAGTGTCGACATGGAATGAAGTAATCGATTTGTTAAAACGGGATTTCAGCCAGTCTGATTATGACTACAGACTGCTATCTGAGATCCGTTCTCGAACACAAGGTGAATCAGAGAATATTACCATTTATTTGTCTATAATGTCTGGATTATTTTCGCGTCTTACGAAAACTATATCAGAGGAGGACAAATTGGAGATCATCCTCCATAACATCAGACCGTGCTACGCCAGTACCCTTGCATCGGCAAACGAAATTTCGACACTCGATTCCTTACTGTCATTATGTCGCAACTACGAGAACATTCAAGCACGTCTTGCTAATTTTCGCGAACCTAGTGGTGCGACATCATCTACATTAGCTCCCGAATTTGCATATAATGACAATAAACATAAATTAGTAATAAAACAAACACATTTAAACAAAATCACAATATTTCATTTACAAAATTTAATAATAAAAATAACAACACAAGTTTTAATAACGTTAATCGAAATATAAACAAAGATAATTCAAACAATCAATATTTAAAATGCATTAAATTGCATATAATAAATAACTAAAACTCAATCAATAACAACACAACGATGAAATATACAGAAAAAATCTACCGATAGAACAATCCTACAGACAATCAATATCCTAAGAATTCATATAAAAATCAAAACTATATACATGCCATTGAAACAGGGAAACCTCGCTTCTGCCCAAGGTGTCGTGTAAACACCCACAATTTGAGACAATGCACGGAGAACAAAGACGAAATCTATTGCTTTAGGTGTGGTCTTAAAGATGTAAAAACCCCTATTGCCCGGATTGCAATAAAGTTAAGCCTTCTGATTCAAAAAACTAAATAGTTCGAATTGTGGCAGTTCCGCCAGCCATTTTGATAAAACCGACTGGGAAAATTGGCTGCAAACAATAAGAGTATTCTTTAGTTCATATAAAACGGCCACAATTCATGATTTACCTAACAATGACAATAGACCATATGTTTCTGTCATCATAAATGATTTACCCTTCACTGGACTTCTAGATTCAGGTTCAGCAGTCACAGTTTTAGGCAACAATTCTCATATTTTGTTAGAAAAACGAGGTTGCAAACTTTTCACTGACCGTTGTGTTCTCGTCACAGCAGCAGACGGTCAATCATTAAAAAGTTTAGGTTATATGAATATCCCTGTACACTTTGAAGGTGATTTCCACCTTATTGAAGCTGTTGTGGTACCACAGGTAGTAACATCTCTGATATTGGGTGTTGATTTCTGGCGAAAGTTTAATTTGTGCCCTAAATATTTAGGTAGTATCTCCCTCGCTACTGTTCCGAAGGAGGTAAAAATAGAAATGAGACTCTTATTCATGGCTATGATCACTTGAGTGATTCGGAAAAACTGATTGCCGACAATATCATAGACCAATATAAAGATATTTCGTTCGAAAGTAAAGGTCTCGGTAGGACAGACTTAATTACCCATCGAATCGATACCGGAGATGCTCAACCGATACGACAGAGGTATTACCGCATGTCACCGGAGAAGCAGCGCATCCTAGTTGAGCAGGTAGATGAGATGTTGGCTCTCGACGTAATCGAGCCGTGCGAAAGTGCTTGGTCTTCACCGGTTCTCTTGGTTACAAAGAAAAATGGCCAGCCGAGGTTTTGCCTCGATAGCCGGAAGCTTAACTCTGTAACCAAGAAAGACGCATACAATTTGCCATATATTTCCGAGATTTTGGACAATCTTCGAGATGCTCGTTTTTTGAGTAGCATCGATTTATCCAAATCTTTCTGGCAAATTCTTATTGCACCTGAAGACCGCGATAAGACCGCCTTCTATGTTCCGGGTAGAGGAACTCTACGCTTTAAAAGTACCGCCTTTGGATTGACTAACGCACCAGCGACTCAACAGCGTTTAGTCGATTTATTGTTTGGTGAATTTGGCCCTAATGTTTTTGCTTATTTAGATGACATAATCATTATATCTAGAGACTATAACTCACACGTCACGCTTTTGTTAAAAGTCCTAGAGAAGCTTAAACATGCCAATCTCACCGTCAATTTAGAAAAATGTAAATTTTTTCGCAACCAACTTAGGTATCTTGGCTACGTGGTGGATAGTTTTGGATTGCGAACTGATCCCGAGAAAGTTGATGCGATTTTGAATTATCCAACTCCTTCATCTCGTAAAGACTTAAAAAGATTTCTCGGGACAGCGACTTGGTATCGCCGTTTTGTTCCCAATTTTAGCACCATAGCTGGACCTCTTAATAAGTTGACGTCAAATAAAAAAGGTACGCCCTCGTTTAAATGGACTCCGGAGGCTGATGCTTCTTTCCATAAACTCAAAGAGTGTTTGGTCTCCGCTCCCGTCCTCACATGTCCTAATTATGACCAACCGTTTGAAGTACACACGGACGCGAGCAATTTCGGAGTAGGTGCTATGCTCACGCAAACCAAGGACGGCAAAGAACACCCAGTTGCCTATATGAGTAGGTCCTTGACTAAAGCTGAGAGGAACTACAGCATAACGGAGCGTGAGACTCTAGCCGTAATTACTGCCCTTGAGCATTGGCGGTGTTACTTAGAGAACGGTAAGCCATTCACTGTGTATACAGACCATAGTGCGCTGAAATGGTTTCTCTCTCTGAGTAACCCGACCGGTCGTCTGGCTCGTTGGGGAGTACGATTGTCATCGTTTAATTTTGAGCTTAAGCATCGTCGTGGGGTCGATAATGTAATCCCGGATGCTCTTTCGCGTGCCGTTCCAGTAGGTGCTATTAGTTCTTCCGAAATAGCGGACTCTAAAGACGAGTGGTACAAGAACATTTATAACGGTTGCACTAGCGTACCTCAGGATTATCCAAATTATCAAATTAAAGACCAGGTTTTATACAGATTAACTAAAGGTAAATGTAGTCTTAATAACGAGTTTTCATGGAAGATCGTAGTTCCTTCCGAATTACGTGACAAAATTATTTCAGAAAATCATTCACAGCCGACTGCCGCTCATTTAGGTATTTTTAAAACATATAACCGCCTCTCACTTCGTTACTTTTGGCCAGGCATGCATAGGGACGTCGTTAAATTTATCGGATCATGTCAGAAATGTTTAGAGTACAAAATGCACAATCATCAAACGCTGGGTATTATGGGTCGTCCTAAGCAGTGCTCTCGACCATTTCAGATGATCTCGATTGACCTTATGGGCCCGCTACCTGTTACTCGTAAACAGAACTGTTACATTTTAGTCGTAACATGTTTTTTCTAAATTTTGCCTCATATATCCAATTAAAAAAGCTACTTCAGACATTATTATCAAAATTTTAGAAGATTCAGTTTTTCTCGTTCATGGCATTCCACAAACTATATTCTTAGACAACGGTACACAATTTATAAGTCATGATACTACTTCGTTTTTCCAAAATTATAATATCCCTAATATTTATTATACCCCAAAATATACACCGCAAGTTAATACGGTAGAAAGATATAATAGAACCATTATAACTTGCATTTCAACGTTCGTTGAAAATGACCATCGCTCTTGGGACATCTTTATACCAAAAGTCCAGTTCGCCATTAATAATTCGGTCAATGAAGCGACCGGCTTCACACCATCATTTTTGGTATATGGCAGAGAGCTTGTTACCTGTGGTACACACTATATAGACTCAGATTTAGGCGATGAGGTTTTGTTCTTACCTCGGGATATTTATGCAGAAAATTTAGGGTGTCTGTCAAACATTTTTAATGACGTACAGGCAAAACTTTGGCATGCACATAAAAAAAATACAGCACACTATAATTTGAGAAGAAAAGATGCCGAATTTAATGTTGGAGATATTGTTATGAAGCGTGCTTACGTTTTAAGCGATAAAGACAAATATTTCAGCAAGAAATTGGCACCAAAATTCATTAAATGTCGTGTAATTCATAAAAAATCTCCTCTTGTGTATGTCCTTGAAGATATGTCCGGTAAAGACTTAGGAACATGGCATATCAAAGATTTGAAACTTATTGGTTTAAACAAATAGTATTGCTATTTTTTTATTATTATTTCAATTTACTTAATACGTTACTTTGCGTGTAATAACATCTAGGTATGTAATGTAGTTTGTATGGGTTACCAGTTTTTTTTAAATAACAGGAACCTTTCTAATGGTAGTATGCGTCAATATTCCAATGTGCTTATTGTTGCCCTTATGTTAGCGTGATGTATGAAATAAGTTTTTGAATAAAACAATAACTAATCACTTTAAAGTGCGGATTTTATTATAAAGAGAATAAAATCCTTGGTGACGCAGCGGGGTAATGTAACGTTATACGTACATTCCTACTTTAAACAATAATAAAAGGAATAATTAATAAAAAAAAAAACATAAAAATAAAACTAAAAACTAACAAAAAAAGATTATAATAATAAAAAGAAATCTTAAATTATTTAAAAATAAAAAAGTACACTATAAAAAAACATACAACTTAACATCATAAATACATAAACTTAGATTAAAATAAATAAATTCATTAATTACAAATTTAAAACACACTTAACTTAATTAAACAATAAACGTAACTTAACTTACCAATATTATATATACAATAAATAATACAATCAACTAAGCGAATAATATGTAATCGATGATGGTTCACTTATTTGACGCGCGGTACCCTAACCGGCAGCTATTCATTCCTTACGCCTTTTGTTCGCATAGACCAATGGTGCGCGCTCTGTGCACGAGCCGTGCGTGGCCGATCTTTGCCGATCGATTCCCACTCGTCGCAGGAGCAAGCCCGTGGTAGCACGGTCTGCTAATTGAATATTGTCACAACATTTTTGTAAATATATAATAGCAGTCACGTATTGACTGTATTGTATTATATTGTGATAACTATTTACACATTCAATTCACAGTAATATACTTTTGTGAAGTGATTTATTTCCCCGACAGGGTAAGTGATGAACAATTACTATTTTATAATCGCTTAGTATTATTAAAAGTATAGATAAGCAGTAATTAATAGTATAACGTAATGCTTTATGCTTAAAAGTGTAATTAATAATTATTTAGCACCCTTTGTTTCTTAGTCGCGTTTATTTATATAAATTTTATCGTACAGACAGCGTCAGGTCAATCTACCTCCCAATAGCACTGCTACCTCAGATGTAACGATCCAAAGGTCAATAAGGGTGACTAGACGTGACGCCGTGTCTACATACTTTTGTATTTAAATTAATAATAAATAAAATGAATTGTAAATAAATAAATAAGTAGTAGGCACTCGATTACCTATTTGCTTTTAATTTTCTTTTGTTAGTTGTTTGTTCTCGTACTCCGTTCTGATTGTGATCACCGCCACTTCACCTTCTACCTACGCTTTGGCACCCGACTTCGCTTGGCTCGGCTTTTATGGTGATCGCAATCAACGGAGGCGCTCAATAGAATCGTGGCTTAAGCTGATAATCATTTCCCCAGGGAACAAAATACGGGCTTAGAAGCGGCGCCGCCACTTACGGGAATCAACCCTGGCCTGTCGCCATCGCTATCGCCACCTACATCACCGCTACTTGGTTCCCCCTCCAGCGGTCACCCATCACCTTTGGCTGCAACCCACCAGGGAAGTCCGGGAATCACGGGAGCAACCTGTCAGTCGGGCCTAAATTACCCACGACCCATTTCATTGTAATTTAAAAAAAAATAATAATAAATATATTTCTCGTGTACGCTGGAGTTGGCTTATCATTTAACCACCCGCGACACGCTGCACCACCACCCAGCACCTGACGTCTGAATAACACATAATTATGGCCGATATATTGCAGAGTGCGGTGTATGCCGCGCGATATGCGCGCCGCGGCTGCCACCTCGCACAGGCACACGCTGCACCACCACCCAGCACCTGACGTCTGAATAACACATCATTATGGCCGATATATTGCAGAGTGCGGTGTATGCCGCGCGATATGCGCGCCGCGGCTGCCACCTCGCACAGGCACACGCTGCACCACCACCCAGCACCTGACGTCTGAATAACACATCATTATGGCCGATATATTGCAGAGTGCGGTGTATGCCGCGCGATATGCGCGCCGCGGCTGCCACCTCGCACAGGCACACGCTGCACCACCACCCAGCACCTGACGTCTGAATAACACATCATTATGGCCGATATATTGCAGAGTGCGGTGTATGCCGCGCGATATGCGCGCCGCGGCTGCCACCTCGCACAGGCACACGCTGCAACCACCACCCAGCTCCTGACGTCTGAATAACACATCATTATGGCCGATATATTGCAGAGTGGCGGTGTATGCCGCGCGATATGCGCGCCGCGGCTGCCACCTCGCACAGGCACACGCTGCACCACCACCCAGCACCTGACGTCTGAATAACACATCATTATGGCCGATATATTGCAGAGTGCGGTGTATGCCGCGCGATATGCGCGCCGCGGCTGCCACCTCGCACAGGCACACGCTGCACCACCACCCAGCACCTGACGTCTGAATAACACATAATTATGGCCGATATATTGCAGAGTGCGGTGTATGCCGCGCGATATGCGCGCCGCGGCTGCCACCTCGCACAGGCACACGCTGCACCACCACCCAGCACCTGACGTCTGAATAACACATCATTATGGCCGATATATTGCAGAGTGCGGTGTATGCCGCGCGATATGCGCGCCGCGGCTGCCACCTCGCACAGGCACACGCTGCACCACCACCCAGCACCTGACGTCTGAATAACACATAATTATGGCCGGTTTATTGCAAAGCTAGCGCAGTTCCCCTGGTATATACTAAAGTTGTGTAGAATTGTCACGAGATATTCTTTTTTAAACTTTAATAACGTTTTAAAATGTTTTATTGATATGATAAACAATGTTTTTAAAATATCAATACTATATATTTCCATTAAGAGTAACTATAACAGGATTGTTTGTTTGGAGAAATGTTAATAAAATATTCGACTCGGTTCCGGAGTCTCGCTCAAGTCGCATACATGTTTTGTTTATATTTTTCCTTATTTAGCAGTTATAATGCAGTCAAAAAGAAAAAAAAAATCTGCCACAAACCAAAGGAATAAAGGAATATGGCAGAATTACTGGGTGCTATGACAACATAAATCATATGTCACAACATATGCATAAACAATAAAAAAAAATTTACACATTCTACATTTTTAAAATGTAGCAATATATGTATTAACATCAATCAACGAATAAAAAGCATGAAGTACCTTTATGTTCGTTGGCTCATAGTCTCCTTTTATAAGAGCGCTGCTTGCCATTAGCTTTTTCCACAGAGCTAAAACCATTTTCAGGGGAGTCACATTATTCTTACTGGTTTTATTTACTCCAATCACTGTTGAATCAAACTCTGGAAGAATTTAAAATAGTAATAAATTTCACAAAGAAGTGATTCGTACAATAAAAATATTATGGATATCTTAGCCAGCAGCAAACCTTTTAATCCATTGATGATATCAGTGGCAGTGTTCCTCTCCCAAGCCACCCGACAGTTCTCAGGCAAACCCAGCAGCTGCGGTGGATCGATGTTGGGTAATGTTTCAAAAGCAGATATGTACGCCTGGCAATATGACATATACACCAGTATAATATTCATTTTAAAGTTACTAACTAAGCTATAGAGCTATAAACTATTATTTGTGAAATACCTTAAATAAAGCAAGCAGAAAAGAAATAAAAATGTGTAAGGTTGTGTATGTTACACATTTCTACATTGATTTCAATATATTATAATTACAACGTTGACAACGGTTTTATTGTCTTCATATTTTTCTTCAATATTTGAATCGTCATAATTTATTAAATGCAGCCAAAGACATTCTAAGTATAACATGTATCATGCCATCTGTACGTCACATAAATAAATAGCCGAGATTTGTATAATGAATGAATATAATAAATACACTTATAAGTGTATCTACACCTTTTACATATATGGTGTAAAATAAAGCAGAGGTGGCTTTAATTTACACCATATACGAGTATGTAAAAGGTGTGTTATAATCAAATCATAAGTCCTATGTGTCTATTCTCAAATATATGTGTGAGTTCGTGTTGTTACATTGAACTATCATTTCATAAATAAGTAGTCAGTCCAAATAGAGCACTACCACAAGACGTATTACTGTGTCTCCTATCAGCGCAATCGAAATAAAACCTTATCACCAAGAACATGGTGTACGGCTTTAATAGAATAAAAAAATAAACTTATTTATTTATATCTGCGTATTATTATTGTGTTTGTTAAATTAGTGAGATAAATTCGCCAGCAGGCAGCCAGCGGGGCAGTGCTAGTGTCGACAACAGTGGCAAATACACACGTGGGCCGAGGGCGGTGTGTGTGCGGCGGGCGGCAGGGCCAGCGGCAGGCCGAGCGGGCGCCAGCAGGCAGCCAGCGGGGCAGTGCTAGTGTGGACAACAGTGGCAATACACACGTGGGCGAGGGCGGTGTGTGTGCGGCGAGCGGCAGGGCCAGCGGCAGGCCGAGCGGGCGCCAGCAGGCAGCCAGCGGGGCAGTGCTAGTGTCGACAACAGTGGCAATACACACGTGGGCCGAGGGCGGTGTGTGTGCGGCGGGCGGCAGGGCCAGCGGCAGGCCGAGCGGGCGCCAGCCAGGCAGCCAGCGGGGCAGTACTAGTGTCGACAACAGTGGCAATACACACGTGGGCCGAGGGCGGTGTGTGTGCGGCGGGCGGCAGGGCCAGCGGCAGGCCGAGCGGGCGCCAGCAGGCAGCCAGCGGGGCAGTACTAGTGTCGACAACAGTGGCAATACACACGTGGGCCGAGGGCGGTGTGTGTGCGGCGGGCGGCAGGGCCAGCGGCAGGCCGAGCGGGCGCCAGCAGGCAGCCAGCGGGGCAGTGCTAGTGTCGACAACAGTGGCAATACACACGTGGGCCGAGGGCGGTGTGTGTGCGGCGGGCGGCAGGGCCAGCGGCAGGCCGAGCGGGCGCCAGCAGGCAGCCAGCGGGGCAGTACTAGTGTCGACAACAGTGGCAATACACACGTGGGCCGAGGGCGGTGTGTGTGCGGCGGGCGGCAGGGCCAGCGGCAGGCCGAGCGGGCGCCAGCAGGCAGCCAGCGGGGCAGTACTAGTGTCGACAACAGTGGCAATACACACGTGGGCCGAGGGCGGTGTGTGTGCGGCGGGCGGCAGGGCCAGCGGCAGGCCGAGCGGGCGCCAGCAGGCAGCCAGCGGGGCAGTGCTAGTGTCGACAACAGTGGCAAATACACACGTGGGCCGAGGGCGGTGTGTGTGCGGCGGGCGGCAGGGCCAGCGGCAGGCCGAGCGGGCGCCAGCAGGCAGCCAGCGGGGCAGTACTAGTGTCGACAACAGTGGCAATACACACGTGGGCCGAGGGCGGTGTGTGTGCGGCGGGGCAGGGGCCAGCGGCAGGCCGAGCGGGCGCCAGCAGGCAGCCAGCGGGGCAGTGCTAGTGTCGACAACAGTGGCAATACACACGTGGGCCGAGGGCGGTGTGTGTGCGGCGGGCGGCAGGGCCAGCGGCAGGCCGAGCGGGCGCCAGCAGGCAGCCAGCGGGGCAGTACTAGTGTCGACAACAGTGGCAATACACACGTGGGCCGAGGGCGGTGTGTGTGCGGCGGGCGGCAGGGCCAGCGGCAGGCCGAGCGGGCGCCAGCAGGCAGCCAGCGGGGCAGTACTAGTGTCGACAACAGTGGCAATACACACGTGGGCCGAGGGCGGTGTGTGTGCGGCGGGCGGCAGGGCCAGCGGCAGGCCGAGCGGGCGCCAGCAGGCAGCCAGCGGGGCAGTACTAGTGTCGACAACAGTGGCAATACACACGTGGGCCGAGGGCGGTGTGTGTGCGGCGGGCGGCAGGGCCAGCGGCAGGCCGAGCGGGCGCCAGCAGGCAGCCAGCGGGGCAGTGCTAGTGTCGACAACAGTGGCAATACACACGTGGGCCGAGGGCGGTGTGTGTGCGGCGGGCGGCAGGGCCAGCGGCAGGCGAGCGGGCGCCAGCAGGCAGCCAGCGGGGCAGTACTAGTGTCGACAACAGTGGCAATACACACGTAGGCCGAGGGCGGTGTGTGTGCGGCGGGCGGCAGGGCCAGCGGCAGGCCGAGCGGGCGCCAGCAGGCAGCCAGCGGGGCAGTACTAGTGTCGACAACAGTGGCAATACACACGTGGGCCGAGGGCGGTGTGTGTGCGGCGGGCGGCAGGGCCAGCGGCAGGCCGAGCGGGCGCCAGCAGGAGGCAGCCAGCGGGGCAGTACTAGTGTCGACAACAGTGGCAATACACACGTGGGCCGAGGGCGGTGTGTGTGCGGCGGGCGGCAGGGCCAGCGGCAGCCGAGCGGGCGCCAGCAGGCAGCCAGCGGGGCAGTGCTAGTGTCGACAACAGTGGCAATACACACGTGGGCCGAGGGCGGTGTGTGTGCGGCGGGCGGCAGGGCCAGCGGCAGGCCGAGCGGGCGCCAGCAGGCAGCCAGCGGGGCAGTGCTAGTGTCGACAACAGTGGCAATACACACGTGGGCCGAGGGCGGTGTGTGTGCGGCGGGCGGCAGGGCCAGCGGCAGGCCGAGCGGGCGCCAGCAGGCAGCCAGCGGGGCAGTGCTAGTGTCGACAACAGTGGCAATACACACGTGGGCCGAGGGCGGTGTGTGTGCGGCGGGCGGCAGGGCCAGCGGCAGGCCGAGCGGGCGCCAGCAGGCAGCCAGCGGGGCAGTACTAGTGTCGACAACAGTGGCAATACACACGTGGGCCGAGGGCGGTGTGTGTGCGGCGGGCGGCAGGGCCAGCGGCAGGCCGAGCGGGCGCCAGCAGGCAGCCAGCGGGGCAGTGCTAGTGTCGACAACAGTGGCAATACACACGTAGGCCGAGGGCGGTGTGTGTGCGGCGGGCGGCAGGGCCAGCGGCAGGCCGAGCGGGCGCCAGCAGGCAGCCAGCGGGGCAGTACTAGTGTCGACAACAGTGGCAATACACACGTGGGCGAGGGCGGTGTGTGTGCGGCGGGCGGCAGGGCCAGCGGCAGGCCGAGCGGGCGCCAGCAGGCAGCCAGCGGGGCAGTACTAGTGTCGACAACAGTGGCAATACACACGTGGGCCGAGGGCGGTGTGTGTGCGGCGGGCGGCAGGGCCAGCGGCAGGCCGAGCGGGCGCCAGCAGGCAGCCAGCGGGGCAGTGCTAGTGTGGACAACAGTGGCAATACACACGTGGGCCGAGGGCGGTGTGTGTGCGGCGGCGGCAGGGCCAGCGGCAGGCCGAGCGGGCGCCAGCAGGCAGCCAGCGGGGCAGTGCTAGTGTGGACAACAGTGGCAATACACACGTGGGCCGAGGGCGGTGTGTGTGCGGCGGGCGGCAGGGCCAGCGGCAGGCCGAGCGGGCGCCAGCAGGCAGCCAGCGGGGCAGTGCTAGTGTGGACAACAGTGGCAATACACACGTGGGCCGAGGGCGGTGTGTGTGCGGCGGGCGGCAGGGCCAGCGGCAGGCCGAGCGGGCGCCAGCAGGCAGCCAGCGGGGCAGTGCTAGTGTGGACAACAGTGGCAATACACATCACGTGGGCCGAGGGCGGTGTGTGTGCGGCGGGCGGCAGGGCCAGCGGCAGGCCGAGCGGGCGCCAGCAGGCAGCCAGCGGGGCAGTGCTAGTGTGGACAACAGTGGCAATACACACGTGGGCCGAGGGCGGTGTGTGTGCGGCGGGCGGCAGGGCCAGCGGCAGGCGAGCGGGCGCCAGCAGGCAGCCAGCGGGGCAGTGCTAGTGTGGACAACAGTGGCAATACACACGTGGGCCGAGGGCGGTGTGTGTGGCGGGGGCGGCAGGGCAGCGGCAGGCCGAGCGGCGCGCCAGCAGGCAGCCAGCGGGGCAGGCTGCTAGTGGGACAACAGTGGCAACACAGTGGGCAGGGCGTGGGCCGAGGGCGGTGCGTGTGTCGGCCAGTGGCGGCGGCGGGCAGTGGCTTGGCGGCCGGGCAAGGGCCGCGGCATGTGCGAGCGGGCCGCAGCGAGCGGGCGCCAGCAGGCAGCCAGCGGGGCAGTGCTAGTGTGGACAACAGTGGCAATACACACGTGGGCCGAGGGCGGTGTGTGTGCGGCGGGCGGCAGGGCCAGCGGCAGGCCGAGCGGGCGCCAGCAGGCAGCCAGGGGGCAGTGCTAGTGTGGACAACAGTGGCAATACACACGTGGGCCGAGGGCGGTGTGGTGTGCGGCGAGGCGCGCAGGGGCCAGCGGCATGGCCGACGCGGGGCGCCTGCAGCGCAGGCGCCAGCCGCGTGCAGCCGAGCGCGGCGCCGGCCAGGTGCGCCGGGCCGCGGCGCGTCAGCGCGGCCAGCGCGCGGCGGTCGGCGGGCGCGGCGCGGGCGGCGTACAGCGCCAGCACGAGCGCCCGCCCGCTGCGCCCTCCTCCCTCCAAAGCGCGTGCGCACGCGCACACTTCGCCCCATTCCCATGCGTACCACCGCGACCAACCTAAAGGATTAAGGAAAGGATACGTGATGTCGCAAAAATATTGAAGTGATATACATTTGATTGTTATGGCTTAGATAAGAAATAGCCATAGAGAAAATGTCATGGCGGTCGTTTGATTTTCGGACTTATAAATAGATTAGAGGTCACACTTTGTATTAAGTTATAACATTTTTAACAATTACTTTAATATTTTTCAAAAAGTTAAGTTTCTTATGTGACTTGTTTTGTTCTACGCATGATAGAGTAGGTACACTTTAATTATTAATGTAATAAAAGAAACAAAATAGGATCGGTTTTTCATTCTAGTCAAAAAGTTTAAATACCGAAATAAATTACCAATAAGGTAAAAAAATAAAATAATTGACCAATATAATTTATAGAATATGTAACATAAATTATGTTGCTTCGAGTTTTTGATACTCGTAGTAATAAATTTATAGATTCTTTTCTGTGTTTAATTTCATCACCTAACCATTTGAAGGTCTGTTTGTATTTATGTGGAGGCGCCCATATTATTGGTTATAAATATCTACATATATCACCGGGTCGGTTCGATTCCGATAAGGATTATACCCACACCCTGAACTTCTTAGCTGGCAAATAACTTTTAATTCTTTTGTATATTTCATAACTACGAAAACGCTACAGAGTTACAATTGGAATGCTTGGAAATGTGGGGATCGGGAAATTCTAATGAGTACACAACCTTACGCCATGATGTAAGATTTATTACTAACTTTTAATTAACTACTACACTTACTCGCTAAGTACTTAACATAACTACTGTGTAACGTTACGCGTGATATGCACACACTTCACCTCCGGGGTGAGATAAAAAAAAAAATTTGTTGCAACATATTTTTTTTTTTACACAATATAGTATGGCTTAGTTCTATTTTTATGTACTAGTTTTTCTTTATTATCCTTACATATTTTAACATTACAACCTAAGTCTTCTAACACTTTATATGGACCTTTATACAATGCATCTAATTTCTTTCCTGTTTCATTTTTCAATAAGATCAAATCATTTTTAAGATATTTAATTGAGTTTACAGTACAATCATATTGCATTTTTCGTTTTTCTTTGTTACATTCCAAATTTTTCTTTGCGTCAGCACTAGCTATTTGTAATCTATACTTCAGTTGCAACGGGTAATTGTCTATATTATATAATGGTTCGACATTATCACAAAGTCGAGAAGGTATGCGACATAATTTACCAAATACGAGTTCGTACGGAGTGTATTTTGTTTCTGAATGGACAGTGTTATTGAAGCAAAAGCACCAAAACGGTAGCCAATAACTCCAATTATTGGAATAACTTTCACATTGAATCCTTAAAAATACTCCTAGGTTTTTATGAGCATTTTCAAGGGCACCAATCGATTGATGATGATATGCTGTAGAGGACAACTTTTCAATATTAAAAATTTTACATACCTGTTCCATAGTGGTAGACATAAATTCCGTTCCACGATCCGTCGCTATTGCTCTCGGAACGCCAAATCTTAATATAAAATGTCTAGCAAATGCATCTGCAACAGTATTGGTATCTTTATTTTTTAGAGGAAATGCCTGTACATATTTTGATAATTCACACTGTATGGTCAATATATAGCGGTTGTCATCTAAGTCATTATCTAAAGGACCTACTAAATCTAAATATACTTTGTCAAAAGCCGAGGAAGCCGTTGTGGTTATTTCCATTGGCTGTTTTATATACTTAAAATATTTCATTTTCTGACATTTGTCACATTTCTTAACATATTCTTGGACATCCTTTTCTATATCTTGCCAGTAATAGCGTCTTTTTATTGTATTTACCATTCTACGTACACCCGCATGTCCGCTGGATGGTAGTAGATGGAAATCGTTCAGTATTATTGTCTTTTCTTTATCATCGTGTATTCTTTTGACTCCTCTTAATACACATATTCTTGGTCCGGACCATTTCTTCATAGATTTAATTTCTGCGCAAATATTTTTAATAAACCCAATATTATATGTCTCTTTAATGATACATATTTCTTCTATACATGTCTGAGAACAAAATAAACTTAATTTCTGCACAAATTCGGCTCGCGAGTAATGTGCCTTAAAATTAAGATTAATGCATAACAATTTTTTACTAGGTATAAGCGCAAAGCATTCAGATTCCATACTTATTAAATTATTTTTTCTAAACTGATTTAATTTTAAATGTTCAACAAATATCATTTCTACCGATTCACGTGGTTTCCGCAATATATCTACAACTCTTGGTTGATCAGGCCTGTTGTTGGTAGATATATTTGGAGCCACAGAATCAATATTATGTTTTCCTATTTCATTCAATTTTTTTGTTTGACCTCTAGTCATTACACATACTATTTCCTTATGCATAGATTTTAAATCATTTGATGTTATATTTATTCTGGACAATGCATCAGCTACAGTGTTCTCTTTCCCTGTAATATATATAATTTCAAAATCGTATTCTTCTAATAATAACCTGAATTTTAATAATCTACTAGTAGGATCCCTCATGCTAAATAAATAAATCAAAGGTTTGTGGTCGGTCATTATTGTGAAGCGTCTACCGTAAACATAGGGTCTGAAATATTTCACAGCCCACACTACTGCAAGAAGCTCTTTTTGTATAGTTGGATAGTTTCTTTCGGCTTTATTTAAGGGTCTACTTGCATATGCGATTGGCCTTAAGTCTTTATTACACAGAACTGCTCCTATGGCCGTACCCGAAGCATCAGTTTGTATAATGAATTTATTTTGTGGGGAAAAATCAGGATATTGCAAAACTGGCGATGAAGAAAGTGAGTTTTTTAAGAAGTCGAAAGCTTTTTGACATTCGTCAGACCAAATAAATAGAACATTTTTCTTGCATAAGTTATTCAAGGGTGCTGTGATATTTGCAAATGATTTTATAAATTTACGATAATAGTTGCAAAATGCTACAAAACGCTTGACTTCGTCGGCGTTTTTCGGACAAGGGTAATTTTGCAATACTTTTATCTTATCTGGATCAGGCAAAACGCCCTTTTCAGATACAAGATGGCCTAAATATAGAATTTCTCTCTTTAAAAATTCACACTTTTTGGGGTTTAACTTTAAATTAACTTTTCTTAATCTTTCTAAGACCGATATTAAGTTTTCATTATGCAGTTGTAAATTTCTCCCAAAAACTACAAGGTCATCTTGATATATAAAACACTTTTCGAAAGCTAAGCCTGACATTGCTATTGACATCATACGACTAAAAGCATTTGCACTAATTTTGAGTCCCATCGGTAGGCGTTTCATTTGGTACTGTCCCGTACTTGTGGTAAATGCTGTTAGCTTACGACTTTCAGAATTCAAGGACACTTGATAATAGCCTTGATAAAGGTCAAGATGTGTAAAGTATATAGCACCACCAAGAGAGTCTAAGATTTCGTTGATATTTGGTAAAGGAAATTTATCATTGCAAACAGTTTCATTCAACTTCCTATAATCTACTACTAATCGCCATTTCCTTTCCTTGCTATCTAAACTTTTCTTAGGCACCAATAATATTGGACTAGACCATTCACTATTGCTTTTTTCAATAATATCATTATTTACCATATCCATTATCTGTCTTTCTATTTCTGGTTTTAGAGCTTGAGGTAATCTATATGGTTTAACGTAAACAGGGAGTGAATTTTTACAAGTTTGTATAGATTGTTCATAGATGTTCGTGGTTGTTAACTTGTCACCATCAATATAAAAATATCTGAATATTTGGCACATATCGATTCTATAGATTTACGTTCATCATTGTTTAAATAGTCTAATTTTAATTTAGACATTAATTTTGATACCCTATCAACATCAATATCAGTTTTTTTGAATGTACAGATATTGTAATGACTTAGAAGTTGCAATTCTGGAATAAAGTCAAATAAGCAGATATCATTTTCAGTAACATTTAATATTTTTACTGGTATCCTATCATTTTTTACTCTAACTATTGAATTAGCGAGAAATACATCTTTTTTTAACTCTTGGCCACATACTAACACATCCTTATTTGAATAATTTTTTACATATACGTAGTGTATGGACTCACATCTTGCGGGAACTTTTAATATATTATTTCTCTTCTCATGTTCTTCTAGAAGATCGAAATAATAAGTATTTGTATTATCATGAAGTGTTAACTTATTTTTAGAAATGTTTATGTTGGCATTATATTTAGTTAGAAAATCTAAGCCTAGAATTCCATCAGCTTTTAGAGGTAATGTATCGAATGTAAGAAATTTTTGATGAAATACATGATTTTCTTCAGTTATAAGATTTAAATACGCATAACCTTGAGAACATTTTTGCCCTCCTATTCCGTTTATTACGATATTTTCTCTATTTATTTCTACATTGCTTGGAATAGCCTCATTTTTAATTACAGATAAGGTAGCGCCGGTATCTATAAGCCAATAATATTTGATATTATTTAAATATAATTCAACATATTTTGCATTGCCATTAGACGATAGAACAAAATGCTTAAGATCGAAAAAACTGACTTAAGTTTGTCTCAGTTGTCTTATTATTTTGGCAATTATCGGTGTTTGCGTCACTATCGGCCGAAAACAAACTATGAGTTGCATTTGAGTTATTTCTGGACATTTTACCTCTTTGGAAACTGTTATGACTCGAATTGCGATAATAACCCCTACGATTCACATAACTAGAACGCCCTCTGTAATTGCCGTTATACTGACCACGGTAATTGCTGTTATATTGACCATACTTAGGAGAATTATTAACTTTACCTCTTTGATATTGGTAGCCTTGCGGTCGTCTCTTATTATAAAATGTACCACGTTGTTTAGATGCGTGCATGATGTTACCTGATGGTTGCGGGAAGGATGACATATCCTCATCCTTAGCTGCTTGTATCGCATCTTTCAGGCTGGTATAGTCGCGTGCGTCGATGATAGTTGATAATCTGGAACTGCGCAGTCCACCTGAAAACCGTTTTATTGCAATTTTTTCATTAAGCGGCTTTAACACAGAGTAGGCCTTGGTGTCACCATCTGCCTGTGCGATTGTCATATCTGTAAAAAGATTTTCGATTTCATTTGCATAATCATCAATGGATCTTGCCCCTTGAGAGATATTTTGCAATTTTGTTTGAATCGCAATAAATGACTTTTTAGTTAAAAGGTGATTTTTCATATCTTTGATTAAATCCTCCACAGTTATATAGGTACCCGACATACGTAACTTAGCATTTTCAGAAAGTCTACTTTTAAGTACAAAAGTAATCAACAGTTGTTTACCTTTGTCATCTATCATGTTCGCGTACATCTCCACTGAGTCGATGAGTCGCTTTGTAGTCGCCTCAGCACCATCCATTGCTGGAATCAAACTACACGCCACCTTAAGATCGAATTCCATTATGGTAAATTCTGAATCCGTGGTGTTAGGCAAAATGCACAAATTAGTGATTTCGTCGTATACCTTCTGAACTTTTTGAAATATATCTATAGAAGTTGATACTATTTCAGAATCCTCATCAGTTTGTAAACTTATAAAAAATTCCTTACATTTTTTGTATAAATCAATAGCTTCATTTAGCTTTATAGCAGTGGTTTTAGAGGAATACCTACTTTTACCTTTTTTAATCAAATATTTTCGTATTTCAATTATATATTCATAGTATGCCAGTAAGGTATCACACATGCTTAACTAAATTAAAAATAATATATATCTTAGAAACAAAGTAACTTAACATATCCTTTAAACTTCTATAAATAAACAATTCATAAATAAAGTAATGCGCCTTAACTACAATGACGAAGGAATGTCCTGCGTTAGCAGTTTACGCTCACGGTGTCAAATTCGGTGAGTGTTTGTGCACGGTTTAAGCCACATTAAATTTACGCGTTATAAAATGTTATGACCTACTTTCACTTTACTATAGAATTTCACTTTTATAAAATTTTTTTTTTTTAAATTTTGAATTGTTCTCACTCACGATTCTTCAAGCTACTTCTTCGTTGTGGTCGCGCTCACGACGACGTAAGGATGCTCGTATGCGTTGCATAGTCTGCATGCCGATTTCTTCTTGTATCCAGCGGCGATGGCATTTTTTGTAGAAACGAGCTCCGACGTATATAAGAAGAATAACTGCTATTATAGACACCACGATGACAGCTATGTTGAGGTTCTGCACGCGTCCTCCGATATCCTTCAAAGTAGCTTCGTTGTTTCCGCCGGCTGCATTTTGGCTAACGAAAACATCTTCTTTTCCACGGTTGACCTACACATTTTTTAACCACACCTCCAACCAGAGTAACTATTAGAATATTCTTCTATATTTCTTTGGCAGGGTCGCCATGAAATGTGGGGATCGGGAAATTCTAATGAGTACACAACCTTACGCCATGATGTAAGATTTATTACTAACTTTTAATTAACTACTACACTTACTCGCTAAGTACTTAACATAACTACTGTGTAACGTTACGCGTGATATGCACACACTTCACCTGCGACATACCATTACTATCAACAAATACAATGTTTTCCGGATTTTGGACAATTCCTTACAAGGAAAAATATTAATTCCGATGCAGGAGTCGAAACCACCTTCAAAGAGTTTATTGATTCTCGCCTCCATTAGTTTTTTTAGTAAAGTGATCAATTAACTATAGGATGGCAAGAGTATGTAAGGACATATTATAATGTAACTTCTTTTAGATTCTATTGAATCGTGGATACTCTGAGGGTTCCAATCACAGTACCTTGAGGTATGTAAGCGCGCCGCTCCTGTGCGATGGCGTGGAAGAGGGCGAGGCAAACCTTCGCGCGCGTCGTCACGCCGTCCGTCGCGAACGCGCCCCAAGCGTTCAGAGTGCTCACCACATTGTGTTTCACCCCTTCCGGTGCCTGCACTCAAATAGCGTCAAATAGCGATCCAACCCTTGATCTTTAGCCCATTCCGAATTATTTTATATAATTAAATGAATAATTAAATACATTTAATTAAATGAATAATTGATTCTAGTTGATAATGTTAATATTAGATATTAAAATAAAAATTAGGCATAATCGTATGAAATAATACGAAAATGCGGACTTCAAATGATAAATTAATGAAGGATACACCTTAGTATCCTATCAATAGCACGCACTGAATATTCAATGTATTCCTTTATAACGTACAATAATAACAATAAAGCCCGTCACAGACGTAGCTATATTGTTATATATATTATAGCAAACTACCACACACGGAGACGATGCTATAGTATATATTTTTGTACTCATTAGGTATGTGCTCGTTGTTCGAAGTAAGATATTAATATGTCTTAAGATATAGTACTTCATAGCTTCGTGACGTCAGAAACATATATTATAGCTGCGTGTGCCGGTATTAGATAATTTGTATAGAAAATATATGGTAATATGGTTAGCTATAATATAATATATTATAGCTACGTCTGTGACAGGCTTAACGTAGTGCTGTATAGCATACTTCATTGATTTCAGCGGAATTGAAATATTGATTAGCCTGTCTAGTGAAATATATCGACTCGTTATCCCACCTACAACTCTATAACAAAAAATACAGAATTATTTAAAAAATATCTGTTAGAATATCAACTTACTTCCAGAATAACATTAACGCATGAATTAGCAATGCTTGGCGGTATATCACGATCTTCCGCGACAATCCATAACCGAAATTCTTCACTGAAATCATCCACCTGAAATTTAATTTTGATAATGAGAAGTATGATATATGTGATACATACTAATTTAAATTTCGTCGGTCGTCTTTTTGCCGATAGTTCAAAACAAATTTCGATAGACGAACTATTTTTCATTTTTTTATATGTCTATAAACAAATGTGTATCCTTATATTCATTTAAAAGCTTATTTATAATATGCATTGCGTTGCGCTAGAGATAATCGACACGGACGTGCATATATAACTCGTTCCTGTGCATACATGTAATATTAAAAAAAAACAACGCAGTCCATCATATCCCTTCCAGTTGCAATGCAAATTCAGTCAAAGTCCAAAAAATTTTGCTGTCTCAATATCTGCCACTGAAGTATCGATATATTTGATAGGAATTGGGGTTTCTTTCGAAATCTATTGATGCTGCATAATAATTTATTAATATATAAAACCAACCTATTAAATATACATATATACTTGTTTGTGCAATGGAAACGACACGAAAAACTTGAAATTGAAAACAAGTAAGCTCTAATGTTGTGGAATTTATAATTGCGGGTTTTTAGGCGATGTTTTGTTGTATAAGTGTATTTTTTTGCCCAGTGGTGACTTTCAAAAGAATATAACAACAAAAATTTGCAGTAGCAGCGCACAGAATTACAGTAACATGACGGCCAAAAGGGTATTTTATCCAAGCATCTATATGATGGACGAGATATGCGCAAAACACGATAGTTTGGTACAAAAAAAAATATTATTTCGTCGTAACCAGTAAAAACGAAGTTTCGGGAAAGCAAAAATAATTCTCTTAATTAGTTTGTCATTATAAAGTTCGTTTTTCGAGAAATAGTATTTGTTTTTTCCTCAGGATTCTCAGCCTTCCTCGGCTGAGAATCCTCACAAGGAGTACGAAACGTACCCAGGATACCCCCGCAACGGCAAGTGTCACGGAGGTTATGTCGGACTCCACGCGACCGGAACGGTCCAGCCACCGACTAAACTCAGCCTGGCCTAGGTTCTAGTAACTAGTGATGTGCCGAGTCGCCGTTTTGGTGGATCGAGTCGATTCGAGTCAGTTAATACGGTATTCGAATCAGGACTCGATTCCCTGATTCGGGCCCAGTACTCGAATTGTATGTTTGGTATTCTAATATTTCTAGACTCGAGTCAAGAAATTCGAGTCTGGAAATTCTAGTCCAGTCCAGAAATAGAGCCCGATTTTAGAACAAAAAGGAAAAGGTTAGGTTAAGCACAACGACACAAAAATAATAATACTGTAATGTTTATTAAAAGATAATAAACATTGAATCAAGACATAGAGCATAGGAGCTTATGTAAACAGTTTGCGAGTACAAGCGAGGTAACCTAACACGAATACTAGACTCAGTAGGACTCGTATAAATAGAATCAAGTTAGCGAGTACGAACAGAGGGGCGATCGCACTAATAAATCGCAAGCGAAACGCACTGACTCGAGTCAAACCGTACTCGGCACATCGCTACTAGTAACTATATAGGCAAATCGTGATTAGTATAGATCTCCAGAATTGTTTGTCGGAATTACGCCCAAGATAATCGAAAAATGTGTTAAGAGTGTGTCCGCAGGATTGACAAAACAGAACGACCGGCCGCTGGACGAACGCCTCGACGAAGTGCTGCAGCTCTTGCGAGATGGGCGAGGCGCCCACGACGAGCGCCAGCCAGCCGCCGCCGCCGCGCGCCGCCCGCACCGCCGCCTCCCACGCGGCGCGCCCCTCCTCCACGCCCACCTGCTATTCCGTTTGTCTATTAAACACTAGTAATGGTCGTTATTTCAATAACAGATAATATAATGAATTATTTTCCCGTAACGAACTACACATTATTTAACAACGGCTTATACAGTTATCCTGCTGTTGCTGTTGACAAAGGATCGCCTAGTCGCATTGTTGTTGTTGCCACTTGAAACCGTTGTGTAGGCGTAGGCGCTCGCTCTGTTGCCTGACTGCTTATTCTTATAATATTAACCTTTCTCACAAGGAAATAAAGTTCCTATTTGTTTATTTCTTATAGTAATTTTACTAATCCCAAATTCACAATTTTGTACCTTCGCGTGTATGACAATTAAACTCATTTTGATTTACAGTGTGATTTGAAATAACAATTAAGTAAACTGTTGCTGGCTTGCTGGTGCCTAAGCTGTTGTCATTTTTTTAGTTACGCATTATTTGCCGTTGTGTGATCGTTGCAATAATTAGTGCCGTGTTTGGATTTGCCGTTGTGTGATTGCGTATGTAAATTAAATTATCTATTCGTTGCTATAATTGGTGTCGTGTACTTTTGAATGAACTACTAAATAATTAGAGAATTAATATTCTGACAGTCCTAAGCCTAAAAAAGTATGAAGGAAAGTTCATTGTTAAGAATAACTAGCTATAATAACAATAACAATCATACTCAACAACATTTGTCAAAACAGCAATATAACTGGATAACAGACAACAGTTTACAATAACAGTTATAGGAAAATAACACAACAGTGTTATTCATTATTACAAAATAGTCGTTATTGCCATTACTATTAAATACTGACTCTTATTTCTTTTTGGATTTCTACTTCTATGGCGTTGCGCAGCTTTGGAAAAACATTCCGATAATAATTTAAATTTGTAAATCTATAATTCTTTTTTATTAATTCTTAGAAACATCTAAAAATGACCTGTCGCAAATGTTTAGTTAAAAATTTATTCTTCTACAAAACTCCCCAACAGCGTACGGCTTGTAATTTGTGAGTTTTTTAAGGTAATAATTGCTTTTTGTATATACAGGATGTCCCAAAAACGACACGTCACAGTGACACTGGGGTTAGGCCAGCACAAGAGGCATCGAATAAGCCTAACATGACCTCAGTAAAAGTTGCTCGGTTTTCAAGATATTGTCAATTTAAACTTTTTCAAAATTTTCACGTTTTTTAACGTGTTCAGTGCTAGCATTACGTTAGATAGCCCTCAGGTTTCGATTTTTCTTTTGTACTCTTGTTGCGAATAGTTGCTTAAGATGATAGAAGTGTTATTTCGTTGATAACTAATGTAAAATGTGGAAAAATACTGGATTGAACTTGAAAAAATTGAACAACGAAAAATTACTTTCAACTTTGATCACTTGCCGTGAAAAAAAATTCAAAGAAACTAAATGAGCAAATAACGTTAAAAACTTGCATGTCTTATGCTTATTCCAAAATGGTATAACACATGTGTCTTATTTTAATATTATACGATTTTTTAATGCTTCACTAATACTAGGAACCCCGGAAGCTACCGCTAGCAGGTAAAAAAATAATGTCACGCGCAACGATAAGGCATTGTTATTGTTATCTATTAGCTTTTTTGTTTGTCAAATGCATGAGAATGAAAGATAAGGATAGTTTATTACCCTTTTGTCGGCTAGATATTGTAAGCAAATAGCTTTGTTTTTGACGTACGTGTCGTTATCATCTTTTCAAAGAAATGGAGAAGAAAGAGGGGTTGTAGTTTTAATTCTTATGGCCCTGCACTGCAAATCAAGTTGTTACGACAGTTCGTTACCTTGCGTTTCGTACGACAACCGTGTTAATCTCTGCGTTCCTTGTTCCGTGTATTCCTTAATTTAAATCGACTTGGCTTTTCTCTGGACTCTGATTTCTGTTTTGAACGACAACTCGGCGCTCTGTTGGACACTGATATTGCTTTACGGAACTGTCTTATTAACGATGGCAAATCGTGGTACCCAATACACTCACCGTGACTACTCGGACATGCACTTGATTTACGGCGAAACCAGGCAGGTGTAAAATATTTTCAAAGGTAGAATGTTTTCGCAATAGATTAGAGATAGATAGTGGGCGTGTGACCTGCGCCAGAGGCCGCTGGTGGTCGTGCGCGTGCGCGGCCAGCACGTCCTGCGCGTGCGCGGCCAGCAGCAGCGCCGGCCGCGCGCCGCCGCCGCTCCAGCGCGCCGCCGCGCTCACCGCCGCGCTCGCGCTCATCAAGCCCGCGCCTTCGGCGTGTAACGCACAGGTGTACAGGTGTAAATATATATCGTAGTTATTAAATATTCCAGACACGTACGAGTCAGACTGAGCGTCGGTGGCGCTGTGGTTGCGGCACTGGTTTATGCTCCGCATAGAATCAGGAGGCCCGCGATCTAATCCCCACCGTGTACCAATGTGTTTTTCGTTCTGAATTTCATATGTACATTTATCCGACGCTCCTACGGTGAAGGAAAACATCGTTAGGAAACCTGCGGACATCTGCGAAGCGATTCAAAGGTGTACGTAGTCAACCAACCCGCACTGGGCCAGCGTCGTTGACTAAGGCCTAATCGCCCTAACGTAGTTAGGGTAGGCTCGAGCCCCTCGGTAGGGACGTATTTGAGCTGTGATGATGATGAGTCAGACTTAAAATAAAATTTAAATAACCAATTGTAAATAATTTTTAATTGCAATTATTTTTGTGATGCCATAAAGCGATACCATCCCAAATTTCAACGAGAAGTATCCTATAGGTTTTGATTCCTTTGTGAGTGTAAAAATATGTGCCATAACGGTACAAAAGGTCTCGTATCTTTTGATTACGTCGACTAAGAAGTTAAATTTGTTGAATTGCTGAAATGGATTGAGGAATTGATTATTAAAAATTAACTAAAAGACCTCCACGCGTTTCATGGAAAAAGGATTATGACAAATGGACAACAAAATGTTGTTAAAAGAGGTTAGCTTTTTCTACGTAATGTGGGACCCTAAAAACAACGTAAGAAAAATATTGGAATCCGCACTACAACATATAATCCAGGTAACAAGTAAATCAATTTCAATCAACTACGTTGTTTACTCTATTCTTTAACTTCAACAGATTACGAAGATAGCATTTTTAATAAAATTAATAATTTGTAAGCTAGTTATTGTCAAAGCTACTTATAGTATCTGACAAAGTTAGTGAACAACAACGGTCAACTTTAGCATAACAAAAGCATTACCATATTTATAAACTAGCTTTTGCCCGCGACTTCGTCCGCGTGGAATAGTGACTTCCGGCAGATTTTTGGTTTTTCCCACATAGTTCCCGTTCTTGCGGGATTTTCGGAATGGTCGAGTTTCCGCAGAATTTTTAGTATTATTATGTTGATACAACTTAAACAAATTATTTCGACCAAATTTGGTACCATAAAAACGGTCATTGTGACTAAACCTTAAAAGATAGACATATGCCGTCGCGGACTTTTTTTTAGATCATGTATAGAGGAATAATTCTTTCATACATATTTTTTGTGTATCTTGAACCGTTTTCGCAGCGCACGCAAAGAAAGCCTTCAAAAATGAATAATTTTCCCCGTTTTTTACACATTTACCGCTCTGTCTTTGCTCCTATTGGTCATAGCGTAATGTTATTTAGCCTATAGCCTTCCTCGATAAATGGACTATCCAACAAAAAAAGAATTATTCAAATCGCACCAGTAGTTTCGGAGATTAGCGCGTTCAAACAAACAAACAAACAAACAAACAAACAAACTCTTCAGCTTTATTATATTAGTATAGATGAATGTTGATTTCTAAATGAAAAACGCGTTTAATGGATAAATTATTACCATAGGTACAAGGCTGAGCTACGTAGGTAAGGAAGTTGATTATTAATTATATTATAAGCACTATTTCTATGCTTACCTAACAATTCGTCTACTAGTGCCACAATAGCTCTGTAAGTAGAGTCAGGACGGAGAATAGACACAGCTACTACAGTCTCAAAACTAGTCAGTGACAATTTTGAAATAACATTTAAATCTCCTGATTCCAGAAACTCTTTCAACAGTTTGTCGTTTTCCAGTATTAATTTGTTGAAGAAGTCTTCATCGGCAATCTGTTAACAGAAAATGACGCAATTATCCCCAGTATTACAAGTAATAGCTGTAAGTCAAATATAGAGTACCTTTAACTGGCAAAGTTTTTTAACGAGGTCGTCAGAAACCCAAGGCAGAGTCCTCTGTATTTCGTTACATTTAACACGATCTTCGATACCCAAGTAATTTCCGAGAAATAGTTGCCATAGCTGTAATAAAGTTAATTAAATAAAAAGAACACCTTTGGTTAATGTTAAAACAGTTTATTCATGCAAACATACCCTATCTGGAATAGCATCTTCATAGATTTGTTTCAGTATGTGTAACACGACCTTATATTTGTCTTTTTTGTGAACACCGAGTAGTACGCGCTCAATAATTCTTCTCGTTATATACTTGATCACCCCGTTGTTATTTACGTTTTCCGATTTCTGTAACCATCAAACATATTTTTGTGGTTTGGATTCGAATAGTAAGTACATTATAATTAATTTCAAAATGGAATACTAGGGTTTTCTCGGTGAATTTTTAAAAGCGTATGAGTGTTATAAGAAGTAATTAAATATACAATTCATAGAACAATCAGTGAAATAACAATTATGAAAATATCAAGTTTGGTCCATTTAAACATTTTTGAACGCAAAATTTACTAAATATACAAGAAAGTTTGAGATTCCTAGATATAAAATCTCTTTGATAAGTAACTTTTTGTCATAAGCGCAACCCGTGACTTTTCTATTTCGCAAGAATGAATTTTGATTACCTTAGGGTGCGTGAATATGACCAACGGTAATGAAATGAAACATTTATTAAATTAGAATGGAAAATTCTTACTTCACGCTTTAGGGCATCAACGAATACTTCCAAGATGACATCTATAGGCAATGAAATCAGTGGCCGTTGTGTGGAAAGCCTTTTGACTGCCAGTGCTAGAAGCGCGCTTCTTGCTGCGCTAGGTCTGTATGCTTCCGAAGCCACGTGTATGTCCTTTTCTATGGCAAGTGCCGCTTCCAGAGATTCTGTTATCGTGGAACTCGTTTCTCTGGTCTTGTTCAACGATGCTAGCAGGTTAGCGTCGTGTAATATGTCACCGTTAGTTGATAATATACTCAGAAGATTTTCCTGTAACAATTTTATTGCTGTTATTTTTTAACAATTTTATTGACTGCACTTATTAAATGTAAACATTAACATTCATCAAAGTTAGTCCATCTTTCTCTAATCAAAATATATAAAAGTAATTCCACTTTTCCTTGTAATTTTATGACTCAAGAACGAGCTCCAAAGGTTTAGGTTTTCTTCGGGCTATTAAGTAAACAGTCTATGTGATGTTTGTTCAAAATCGGAAGAGCGGTTCTTCATTTATCACATTATTTGTAACAAATGAATTCAATAAATGGCGGATAATTTTGTTAATGGGGATTTTTGTGTCAAATTGAAACTTTTTTCAGTGTTGACAGTACAAGCATGTTGTTGTCCTCTATGCGGTCATTTCATTTTGGACGAGCTACGATTAAAGCAAATTGTCTGCGATAATTTATTTATCCAAATGTTTTGTTTTAAGATTTAAAATAGCTAGCAATTAATAAAATATTTTTTTGTTTGAATATATGAATTTGATGTTTGATTTCATAATAGTTGTAAAAGACGAACCCGCTCGAAGGACCGTGGTTAGGGTTCTAGAGGACGTTAAATAAATAGACTATATATTTCACCGTATGTTTGTACATAAAGCGGTGTCGTCCGCTCATCCGTTTGCGAACAGTTCAATGACGAATATCGAGTAGTCGTGGCAGGTCTTCCGCAATCCTACGTTGATGCTTTCAACAGAGAATGATGGAACTAAAGCTATAGTCGGCCTAATAAATAATTTTGGTCCCGAGTTACTCGAGATAATTTTAACGAGATAAATTTATTTGGAATTTAAATAACCCGTAAATAATAATAACTTTTTACAGCGAAGAACGTACGAGTAGTTAAGGAAAAACGTTTTCTGCTGTATAGATGAGATGGCGCGGACGAGATTCCCGTAGTGGCCAATATCGGCTCGTTGGTACGCGGTACAAAAATATGTCAGCTATTTTTTGCTATAAATTCAAATTTAGTTATGTTCCAAATTCAAAACTCTTTTAATCGAACTTATTCATCTCCTCAAAAAGATTTATTTTACGCACACTTTGCGAATAGATTATCATTTATCGAATAGATGGATTGAAAAATTTGTTGATGACTCTGAATGAAGCAGTAAGATACATATTAAACTACAATACTTTTATGAATAGATGGAATGATTGTAACCATTACCTGCAACTCATGTTGCTGCTTTTGTAACGTAGCCTTTTTGAGTTTAATCTCCTTTGATTTTTCGTTGATTTCCGGTTTAAGTTGTTGTAACGCATAATGCACGAGTTGATCTAAAACCAAAAATCAATAATTAGTAGATGTCATGATTGATTGTTATTGCAAAAAGTAAGCAATGATCATCGCTATATAGACCCTAGTATTGGTCAAAACTGTGACACACTGAGATTCTTGCATACGAGATACGGTATACACCCGAATAGACAGAGAGTATTTCAAAATTGGCACCGAACGATCATATTTCAATATTTTTTTGGAAAGGAGCCGGGAAATGTAGCGTTGGTAGTATGAAACTACGATGTGTAAATATCGCATTACGAATGCGCTCGACGCCGCTACGTAAAATCGATCAGTGTGCATATCATTGGGGAAGGCCTCCAGCTAGCTGTGGACGTCTTTCGTTTGAAATATAGTGAGTGGAAAATTAATAGTTGGCAGAATAAGAGTGTAACTCTCGGTTCTCAACCAAATATCATCGAGATGTTCGGCCATAACCGATACTTAGATACGAAATGGGTTCGTAGTATTTTATTGATATTTTGCAACCTTATTTAAAGTGTATATAATATACTATATAAAGATGAAATATTTAATCTTTATATAGTATTAACGGTTATTCAATGATGTCTCAGTGATCAATTCACAGAACACAGGCAGTGATCACCGCTGGGTAAGAGGCACATTGAATCTTAATGTTAAAGCCGAGCGGTATCGTCTGCTTTAACATTAAGTCGTCTAATTTAACACCAAAACCCCGAACTCTTTCAACTTCAGTTGCAAAATCGCTTCGATTGCCTAGAGGACTGCACAGATGTGGACACATATAATGACAGGGTTGTGGAAGCTGTTCTTACGGTGGATTCACAGTTTTTCAAACCCCGCCGTACTACGAAGGGAAGCAAGATCTCGGAACCGACTCTTAAGCTAATGGAGAAACGGCGTACGATGGACCAGCAGACCTCTGAGGATGCTCGTCGGCGACTCAACAAACAGATCTCGAAGTCTCTTACTCGCGACATACGCCAATTTAACACTGAACGTATTACAGAGGCTATTGCCTCAAGAGCGAAACAAAGGCTCCAAGGTGTTCGCGAGAGATCTGTCACTGGGACAGAGTCTGCTGACGAAGCTGAAGAAGGAGGACGGCAGAGTCGTCACATCCCGACCTAAGCTTATGGCCGAGATTGAACGCTTCTATGGACAGCTTTACGCGACGAGGCAACCACCTGTTATTCAGGCCTCAGACCCTAGAGCCAAATTAACCCGGCACTTCACCGAAGACATCCCGGACGTCAGCCTGTATGAGATTAGTGTGGCTCTCAAGCAGTTCAAGAACATCAAGGCGCCGGGTGATGGTGGAGTTACAGCCGAGCTACTGAAGGCAGGCGGACTACCAGTTCGAAAGGCCCTTCAGAGACTCTTCAACTCCGTCATACTCGATGGCAAAACACCTAAAGCATGGCACAGGGGCGTGGTGGCACTGTTCTTTAAAAAGAGGGATAGAACTCGATTGAAGAACTATAGGCCCATCACGCTCCTGAGTCATGTTTATAAGCTGTTCTCGAAAGTCATCACGAATCGTCTCGCGCGCAGGTTTGACGACTTCCAGCCTCCCTAACAAGCCGGATTCCGAAAAGGCTATAGTACCATAGACCACATACATACGCTGCGGCAAGTTATACAGAAGACCGAAGAGTTCCTGCCACTGTGCTTGACGTTTGTGGACTATGAGAAAGCCTTCGATTCCGTCGAGACATGGGCCGTGCTTCAGTCTTTCCAAAGGTGCCATATAGACTATCGATACATCCAAGTGTTGCAGTCACTGTACAAAAACTCCACAATGTCAGACTGTCTTCCGGACCAGAACTCGAAACCAATACGCCTCCAGCGAGGTGTCAGACAGGGCGGTGTGATATCGCCGAAACCGTTCACCGCTACGCTGGAGGATGTGTTTAAGCTTTTGGACTGGAGAGGACTGAGCATCAACATCAACGGCGAGAACATGACGCATCTTCGTTTTGCTGATGATATCGTAGTCATGGTCGACACCATGGAAGACTTGTGCATAATGCTCGAAGACCTCAGTAGAGTTTCACAACAAGTGGGTCTTAAAATGAACATGGACAAGACGAAAATCATGTCGAATCACCATGTAGCACCCACTCATGTGAAAGTTGGAGGCTCTACACTGAAAATTGTTGACGAGTACGTTTAGCTGGGACAAATAATTCAACTAGGTATATAGGTCCAATTTCCAGTAAGAGGTAAATCGGCGGATCCAACTTGGCTGGGCAGCGTTTGGGAAGCTACGCGGCATATTCTCGGCCCATCTACCGCAGTGCGTCAGTCAGTCAAGACGAAAGTCTTTGATTCGTGCGTATTGCCAGTGATGACATAAGGAGCCGAAACCTGGCCACTCACAATGGGCCTTATAAGGCGGCTCAAAGTCACCCAGAGGGCAATGGAGAGGGCTATGCTCGGAGTTTCTCTGCGTGATCGAATCAGAAATGATGAAATCCGCAGAAGAACCAGGGTCACCGACATAGCCCGAAGAATTGCGAACCTTAAGTGGCAATGGGCGGGGCACATTGCTCGCAGGACTGACGGCCGTTGGGGCGGAAAGGTTCTGGAGTGGCAGGCATATGCTGGACACCGCAATGTTGGTAGGCCCCCTACAAGGTGGACCGACGATTTAGTGAAGATCCCGGGAAGGCGCTGTACGCTTGCAGCGCAGGACCGATCTGTGTGGAGATCCTTGGGGGAGGCCTATATCCAACAGTGGGCGTCTATTGGCTGAAATGATAGTATTAACATGTACAATATCACGATACATTATTTATTCTTATGTATATGTAAATTTATATAGTATAAAAAAATATTATCGGCAGTTTGAGGGACAGAGAATAAAAATATTATGTAGAATATAATAATATAATATAATACTGTGCCCGGAGGGGCGGAGTGGAGACATTAAAAATTCTTTATCTTATTACCACACAATTAAATAATAAAAGACCTGTAAGAGAATGTAGTCCCGCAGTAAAGTCTAAGAGGGCTAGTCGTGAGGCACAAGTGGGCGGGAGAGTGGGCTGCATTCGACCCACCAGTACTAAACGACATCCACCGCATACTAGTTGCCACCAGCTGGGGTGTACTCGATCCACTTCCGTTATAACCAGCGTACGGTTCAACCTGCACCATACAATGTCGTGTTCAATTTTTGTGTTCTATTCTTAGCTAGGAATACCGATTTTTTCAAAAATACAATGTTATATTTTTCAGTAATATCCGGCCCGTAACTATTTTAAGTATTTCACTATTCAATTATTTTCATTCGCTTGTTACATGGAAAACATTATATTGGATGCATACAATGTCAAACAGTACACACACGACAATCCATGGGGACACCATAAAAAAATACAAAGAGTGAAACTATCTGTTTCACATGACAATAATAATAAAATATATTTTTCGTTCCTCATGCTCGGAAAGGAGCGTTTCCTTGATCTGAGTATTGGGAGCCCTCCTTAGGGCGGAAAGAAAAATTTAAAAAATAGAACTGAATTAGGTTATGTACATACAATCTTTGGTACAATGATAATAAAAATATTTGGCGGAATGGCCAGTAAAAGATAACGCGATGTGTTCCAAATTTAAAAATACATGTGAAAAAGATAATTTTGGCGGGAGGAATCTGTTACGCTGTAACGAAATCTTGATTGTGTGATTTAGGTATTTAAGAAAAACAATGATTCAAGCGATTCTGAAATTTCTATTTTATTTATTTCTATTTTTTATTTTCCATGCATTCGAAATGAAAAGTACAGTGCTACACACGGGTAAAAGGAATCAAACCCTACTATATTCTAACAACCTCGTAGGGATTGATTCCTTTCCACCCTTGTAAAGCAATCTACTAATTCACAAGCGAACGTGCTTATCAATGCTTGTACATCGCTTCAGACGGGCGTGTAGTGATGTGCCGAGTCGCTGTCGCCAGGACTCGATTCCCTGATTCGAGCCCAGTACTCGAATTCTATGTTTGGTATTCGAATATTTCTAAGACTTGAGTCTAGGAAGACTCGAGTCTAGAAATTCGAGTCAGGAAATTCTAGTCCAGTTCAGTCTGACTCGAGTTAAATCGTACTCGGCACATCGCTACGGGCGCGTGCTTCCCTACAAACACTTGGTGCTACAAGTGCGCCATGTTGGATACACACCACATACCTGACAGCATACTGTACTGCGGTGACAAGTTTGTCGCTGTGTTGAGATATGAAATCACATTGTGCATCTGCAAGATGGTTTTTCAGCCAGGTCATGGCTTCGCAATCAGGGTCGATGATCAGAGGAGTGAGTCCACACTTTGGCGATAGGAGTGCCTGCGATTAAAATGCAATTAATAATCAAATTTAATTCGGGAATGGTTATAATTGTCTTGATTTCTTGATTTTAACATCAGCCTTTACATTTTTTATATTGATACATAATGATATAATTATAATGTTACGAATGTCAGTGTTATTTGAAATCGATAAAATAAAAATCATTTTACCGATTTACATACTCGTATTTGTACATATGAAATAATATTCTCACTTGATCAACAAGAACTGCATTCTTAATAGCGGAGGCGTCTGATGGTAGTCTGTCCGCATGCCACTTCAGTTGTTTCTCTGTACTGGCGAGGAAGTTGACTACCGAAAATGTGGTATCCTCGAAGCCTATCAGCGCGCTCCATTTTTTCAAATATTCCCTGGTAAAACATGTCAGTGACGTAAATAGTGTATAATAAGGCTTGTAATTATTTAATGTACGAAGAGTGTTTAGAAATATTAATGGTTACTTCGCCTGAGGATCCGTTGCGTCTGGTAAATACACGATAAAAGCTGCCGCCAGCATTGAGCGGTGATTGAGATCCAATATTTCTTTGGAGATTTGTTCAAGCTGTAAATGTTGCGCCACAAGATGTTAGACATAAATACCAATTAACAAAATACATGTTAACGAATATAAACATAAATAGAAAAAATCTATAGACTAAAACTACTGATATTTTTATTTAATTTTATATTATTTAGACTTTTTTTGTAATGGACATTTAAAATATGTCTTTACACGTAACATAAAACTAAAACAAAAAAAAATATACCAATGAACACACATCCCAAGGAACATTTTAGCAAAAAAAAAATCATTTTAACCAGTAGAATAACAGCTTGAGAGTTTATAAACGGTGTACAAAAGCGTACAAATATATTTAAGGCTGTATACATACATTGTATTCTTTTATACAGTAAGGCTGGTTTAGGACTGTACAAAGCCGAAATTATTACTGTTGGCTTAGCTTAAGTAGCACGGAAATACTCCAAAATACAGTGCATGGTATAGTGCAATGGCCCAATCATGAGGCTAAGTGCGGTGGAGCCCAGCTAAACTAACTAAGCAAGTTTATAAGACTAGGGCAGTATATCAACTGAATAGTGCTCTAGAATTATTTCTTTTTGCAGCCTATTTCTGTTGAATATTGCTATTACTGAATAACGGTGTATACTTACTCTGTAGTACAGTAATCATATAAGGCTTAATAATAGTTATCTAGGACTTAAGGTGTTCGTTACAACATATAACTAATAAATTATAACGTTATAAAAATTTTATGATAACACCTAATATAAAATTATAACTTTTACTGCTACTGTTAAATATCTAGTAATAAATGAAACCAAATGCTTGACTTAGCGACATCTAGTGTAGTTAGGAAGAACTGGCAAATCACACTAAATCCAACGTGGACTGGCAAGATGGCGCTACAACGGTCATTCAAAATTGAACTCTATTTCCATGAATTACCTGTGTCCAAAACTTTATTTGGATAGACTTTATTGAGTTGTCAATAATGACTAGATTATAATATGCAAATCAGGTTATAACTTATAGCATTCAATTGAAATGAAGATGTTATTTTCTGCTATATTTTAATTTAAGCCCCAGTAATGTGCCAGACTCGATTGCGAGAATTGACGTTCGGAGTTTCATACGCTCGGGATTGTGCATTTCGTTCGTAAATTGGCCAGTTTAATGGTGTAAATATAAAATTTAGATAGGTATTAAAATTAAATAGCAAATCTATACTAATATTATAAAGATATAGTATAAAGTAAATGTTATAATGGAAGCAAGAGAAGTGTGCCAGGATCGTGTGGCGTCGCAAGTGGAGAGAGGTGGTCTCTGCCTACCCCATTGGGAACAAGGCGTGACATATATGTATGTATGTATAATTATAGAAGAAAGAATAACATAATATATATATGTAGCATAACGTTATGCTACATTATATAACTTAAGCAGATTAACACACCTCTATCTAGGACACCCTTAAAAAGCTAATTTCTGTACAAGAGTGTCATACAATGTTGTCTGCTGAATAATGGTTTAGTCTTACTTTATTTTAAAGCTATCGTGATTAGCAAAAATGTTTGTCTTTAGTACAGTTTTTGGTGTTACAGTAGACCATTATACCGGTTATAGTGTTTCAATATATAGTTATGCAGCTTATCGAGTATTTAAATTTCTAAGTAAAAAATGGCGTATCAAAATGTCAGTCTTGCATAGTATTATTGTGTTCATAGTGATTTGATTTTGCTTTATTTCAAATTAGCATGACTGTTTGTGTCATCAAAATATATTTGTGTTAGTAAACAGGTACCGAGTACAGTTCATTTATTAATTTAACTGTAGGTACCTATTGCGGAAATAAATACAAATTATATATACAATATGGGTCTTCTTTACTTTCAATTGAACCCTGAATAGCTGTAATATTCACTTAACTTATTCTATTAAGCACCTACTACAGTAAATAAATTCTAATGTACAGCAAAAGTTACTCTTTAGGCTGTTGTACAAACATAACTTATGCAAAAAGCTTCATAATAGTGTACTAGAACTGTATAAACTTTCACCTGAAAACACAAAGAAATTAAATTGTTGTCAATAAAAATGCCCTGCGGGCTTATAAAATTAGTCTCATGTTAGGTTACACGGTTCTTGAAACACAAATAATTTCATTAAAATCTATTATTACGAGAGCGCGTGTGTTTTTGGCTTAATATTGGTAAATATAATCACCATGAAGTAACAGCCGCAAGCAAAATAATGACCAGGAAATTAGTAATGGGTATTTACCATATAGCAAAATGATATTTGATCACTTCACAATTCAACAGATATTTATTATGGCCGCCGCTTGTCAATAATTCAATGAATTAAGTTCAGGATGGAAGGACTAAACATAATTTTAGACTTATATTCAGACGTTCGCAAGCCTATGGCTATAAATAAGAATAAAACAACTACTTAAGATTTGCGCACAGTATCTGTATATTGGTATTAAATTATTTGCCGAATCAGATGTTGCGCTATTTCACAGCTGTTATACAGCTAGTTCTACACTTTGTGCTGTATAATTTGGGGCCCTTTTTGCGGATATATCGACTGGTTATCTGGATATACAGTCCTAATTCAGCCATTTGTACAGCCTAAACTCTTGAAATTTTTCATTGTACAAAGTTTATACAGTTTATAATGTTACTTGGGATGTGAGCGACACGTACACACATGTATAATATAATATGAAATATTTTTATGAATGTTCTTCAAAATATTATTAATATTCAAATTCAAATTATTAATATAAAATAATATTTTACATCGAGGCACTCAAAAACAGATTAAAAAATGAAAATTATACAAACGTCAGTCTCCCACGCATCGTACTCGGCGGCGAGCGCGTCCAGGAGCGCCGCGGCGGATGTGATGGAGGCATTAGCCGCCTCCAGCTTTAGCTCCAGCGTAGCTGCGTCGCGCGAGTGTTGGCCGAGCTGCTGCTGGAGGGACTCCACTCGCTCCTCCACTGTCGCCAGCCCGCTGGAGAGCGAGCTCAGTTGATCCTCCGCCGCTTTTAGGTTCCTATTTTACAAGCTTTTTATATTAGCTTCACTTGTAACTTATGTAAGAAAATCTTGGAATCTTAATTTGACCCACTTCCCGGTCTCCGATTGAGCAAAAATTTTGCATGCACATGTAAGTCGGATGATAATGCATGGTTATATGAGTGACGTCATTCTAAATCTAACTTGGCGGCATTACCAAGATGGCGACTATGACCCTACAATATGGGTATCAAATGAAAGGGCTTGCAAAGAACACTTCGATAAATAATGTGCCGTTACTCTTAATTCAATATGGCAGACTTTCCCAAGATAGCGGACCAATTATTTATAATGCACCCCTACAATATGGGTAACAATTGAAAGGGTTTGCTAAGCTTGGTTTTTTAGTCGGAAAATAAATTAAAAGTAAAAAAATATTTTTTTAATATAAGCTTTTATTAAATGCGCCAAAAAGAACAAAATAAACTTTTACATATAAACGCTTGTCGTTAATAGTACATTACTGCAGCGGCCAGTAATAGAGGCATTGATGGACGAACGTGTCAGCCCACATGCATGTGGCCCGAGGCGAAGCCGAGGCACACATACGTAAGTCCATCAATGCCTAGCTGTGGCCAAGGCTTGTGTAGTACTTTTCTCAAATAATGCGTGGAAATTAAAACTTTCAAACTCAATGACCAACAATGAACAAAATTTTTCACGCGCCAAAGGATTCGTTTTTTTTTTATTATAAAACAGGTTTTTTTTTGCAAGCCAGTTGGATATTTAAATAAAACTCTGATAAGTTGCCTCCTTGGTTTGCCATTTTTCGGAGCAACAAATCGTTCTATTTTTAAAATACACGATAGATAGGGAATTTACATGTATATTTATTTGGCCGCTAAAACACGACAGATATGGATTTTCATACATTTTTTTTTGTATTTGGCCAATACAGCAATTTCGATTTATCTCGAAGAAAGTTGTCAAAATAATGCTCAAATTTTCAAGCATGTTTGAAAAAAGTATTCTGTAAGTAAATCTCGGGCGCACGCGCGCCTCGGCCGCGCAGTGCGCTAGGTTGGCGCGCACCCAGGCGGCCAGCGGCGCAATGATTTGCTACGTGTGTGGACTGAATCACAAAGTAAGGGACGCACCGCGCCAGCCGGCGCTGCTGCGCGCGCAGCGGGCGCACGCGCGCCTCGGCCGCGCAGTGCGCCAGGTTGGCGCGCACCCAGGCGGCCAGCGGCGCAATGATTTGCTACGTGTGTGGACTGAATCACAAAGTAAGGGACGCACCGCGCCAGCCGGCGCTGCTGCGCGCGCAGCGGGCGCACGCGCGCCTCGGCGCGGCGCAGTGTGCGCCAGGTTGGCGCGCACCCAGGCGGCCAGCGGCGCAATGATTTGCCTACGTGTGGGACTGAATCACAAGAGTAAGGGACGCACCGCGCCAGCCGGCGCTGCTCTGGCGCGGCAGCGGGCGCACGCGCGCCTCGGCGCGGCAGTTGCGCCAGTGGGCATGCGCAGGTTGGCGCGCACCCAGGCGGCCAGCGGCGCAATGATTTGCTACGTGTTGTGGACTGAATCACAAAGTAAGGGACGCACCGCGCCAGCCGGCGCTGCGCGCGGTGCGCAGCGGGGCGCCCGCGCGCCTCGCACGGCCGCAGTGTGCGCCAGGTTGGCGCGCACCCAGCGGCCAGCGGCGCAATGATTTGCTAGTGTGTGTGGACTGAATCACAAAGTAAGGGACGCACCGCGCCAGCCGGCGCTGCTGCGGCGCAGCGGGCGCACGCGCGCCTCGGCCGCGCAGTGCGCACAGGTTGGCGCGCACCCAGGCGCCAGCGGCGCAATGATTTGCTACGTGTGTGGACTGAATCACAAGTAAGGGACGCACCGCGCCAGCCGGCGCTGCTGCGCGCGCAGCGGGCGCACGCGCGCCCTCGGGCCGCGCAGTGTCGCGCCAGGTGGGCGCGCGCAACCAGGCGGCAGCGGCGCAATGATTGCTACGTGTGTGGACTGAATCACTAAGTAAGGGACGCACCGCGCCAGCCGGCGCTGCTGCGCGCGCAGCGGGCGCACGCGCGCCTCGGCCGCGCAGTGCGCCAGGTTGGCGCGCACCCAGGCGGCCAGCGGCGCAATGATTTGCTACGTGTGTGGACTGAATCACTAAGTAAGGGACGCACCGCGCCAGCCGGCGCTGCTGCGCGCGCAGCGGGCGCACGCGCGCCTCGGCCGCGCAGTGCGCCAGGTTGGCGCGCACCCAGGCGGCCAGCGGCGCAATGATTTGCTACGTGTGTGGACTGAATCACTAAGTAAGGGACGCACCGCGCCAGCCGGCGCTGCTGCGCGCGCAGCGGGCGCACGCGCGCCTCGGCCGCGCAGTGCGCCAGGTTGGCGCGCACCCAGGCGGCCAGCGGCGCAATGATTTGCTACGTGTGTGGACTGAATCACAAAGTAAGGGACGCACCGCGCCAGCCGGCGCTGCTGCGCGCGCAGCGGGCGCACGCGCGCCTCGGCCGCGCAGTGCGCCAGGTTGGCGCGCACCCAGGCGGCCAGCGGCGCAATGATTTGCTACGTGTGTGGACTGAATCACAAAGTAAGGGACGCACCGCGCCAGCCGGCGCTGCTGCGCGCGCAGCGGGCGCACGCGCGCCTCGGCCGCGCAGTGCGCCAGGTTGGCGCGCACCCAGGCGGCCAGCGGCGCGCACGCGGCGGACGCGCGGCGCGCCGCCGCCGGCTCGAAGGACGCGGCGCGCGCCGCCACCAGCCGCTGCACCGACTCTGCCGCTTCGTCGCTGATCTGGCTCGCGTCCAGATTTCTGATTCCAATTACATATTTAATCAAACGCCAAGTTTCATTATGTAGAGCTTACATAATACTATTCGTAGAAGGGACATGTTTATACAATTGCGACGTAAAAATTACATCCACGCCTATGTGATACATAGAATACATACTTTTAAATTTCATTGAAATTTTACAATCATGAGAGGTGTAAATCGGTAAACCTGCTCAGCCAAATACCTAGACTAATCTTGCGTCCACCAACTGTTAGCAAAGTAGGTTTCTTTCTGCGCGCATTTACGTGCACATTGAGAAAATATAAATAGGTTTAAAAATTAATAAGCTAGACGTATGGTTGAATGACGTTGTTCAGTCAAAGGGCTGTTTGATTGAACGGCTATTTCAACCAGTTGGCTGCAACATATACAAACCAAAAGTTAAAAAAAAAAACTAAAGTGATAATAATAATTAATTAATATAAGTAACGAGCGCAGGTAGGATGTGTAGACTCACAAATTTTACTTCTCGATGCTCGGAATTAACAACTATTTTTAAGCACAAGTATGGCAATATAGAAATAATAATAAATTAATTCTGATTTTGTTTAATAGTGTTCGAAAATGTATATATTATTGTTAGACATGTACCTGATATCTTCTTTTACACCACGTTTGGATAGAAAATTCTTCATGGAATGCCATGAAGTGTCCGCGATGCCCATAAGGCGGAGCACGCCTTCTAACACATCTCGTACTACGTCCGGCGGAGCTCTCAACGAACGAATCTGTTAAAGACGATCAGGTATTGTAGCGGCGCGCTATATGGCCGCATCCTCTTTTGTTGTTTGTAAATTCTAGTACCGACTCGATTGAAAAAATAAGTTTATCTTATATAAATAAAAATAAAAAAAAAACAAAATCTATCAACAGCTACAAATATTTGGAAAAGCAGGAAATTTATTAAAATATTGACATATAACATTGACTCCTCGCCGCAGTATAAATATATATAACTTGACAAGTAAATTAAATGTTTTTTTAAATACGATAAATAAATAATACCTCATTATGTATAGAAAAACGGAAACTTTGCTTTATAATTAATACAAATGAAACCAAGTGTTGCTCACAGTCTGAACAACAATGTAACAACTAGACTTCTAATATGGAGCAAATATGGGCCTTGTTGGGACGGGCGAGTTAATGGTATCTTGTAAACTTATGCCGATATAAAAAATATGTCCATGGTGGTACTCACCTCGCTAAGTGCTTCCGGACGAATATCTCCTACGGCCGCACGCGCCGCCGCAATTACTGGCTCGACAGACGCCAGCTCTGCTTCTATTTCTTTCTTTCTAGAAATTACAATAAAAAAATATAGTAATTAGTTGTTTATTCTGCTTTAAGTATTATTTTTGTATCTTTTTACTCTTGTGTCTTGCATGTAATAGTTTATTTAGATTAAGGATCTCTTATTGGGTGCAGGGTTGATAACCTGAGACACAGCAACCTTCCTAGTTAAAGTATCAACCCATCAAAACCATATTACCTATTTTTATTTATACACTTCTACTGTATTTATAAGTGAGCAAAAAACTTCAGTATCGTATGTATAGAACAAGAGAGTCCATTAGATTATTGTCTATTTCTAAGTTAAGGTTGATTTTTATGGCGGGTTTGAGCGTTTGCATCTTTTCGCGACGGTAGGTGTTGGCGCACACCGTCACGGAGGTCCATAAGCACCTCGTTGGCAGCTCTGCTTGTGTAAGTGACATAGTCATGTTGGTACCTCGTCTGCAGCTGCTCGTTTTCGGCTTCGATGGCCGCTTTGAGCCCGTGCATCTCCTCGCGGCGATCGGTGTTGGCGCGCACCGTGGCGGAGATCTGTGCGAGCGCGCGGTTGGCGGCCTCTTGTTTCTCACGCAGTGCGGCTTCTTGCTGCCCCGCTTCCTGCTGCAGAGCAGCTACCTCGCCGCGAGCGCGCCGCAGCGCCTCCACTCCAGCCTGTTTTACACAATATATTGTTTTTCTCAAACATGCTTGAAATTTGAGCATTATTTTGACAACCTTCTTCGATATAAATCGAAATTGCTGTACTGGCCAAATACATGCGAGCAGCGGCCGGCAAAAACGTATGAAAATTCATATCTATCGTGTATTTTAAAAATGGAACGATTTGTTGCTCCGAAAAATGACAAGCCAAGGAGGCAACTTATCAGAGTTTTATTTAATTATCGAACTGGCTTGCAAAAAAACCTGTTTTATAATGAAAAAAAAAAACAAACGAATCCTTTGGCGCGTGAAAAATTTTGTTTTCAAATAAAAGCTCTGGTTAGTACTACTTACGCATTGTTTGAGAAAAGTTCTATACAAGCCTTGGCCACAACTAGGCATTGATGGTTCAATTCAATTTCAATTGATAAATGCCTCTATTGCTGGCTGCTGCAGTAATGTACTATGCTCTTGAAAAAGATTTAGATAGATTGAGCACAATCTCAATTATAAATATTTTTTCTTCTTGATTTGAAATATTAGCGCCAAAGTAGAACCGGGCTTCACTTCGCACCAGACCACCAACCACCGATATAATTGAATTTGTAACTATAGCTATGAACGATACATGACCATAGCCCTTCACAACATCTTTCCAGAGAAAGTGGCTAATATAATTAAACCTGCCGCTAGAATTTCTGTTAGATGATTATTTTATTTAACTCATAACGCAGTCCAAACAAACACAAAACAGCACTGTTTCAATGTGTGGCTATGGCAGACGGACCGATCAGTGTGGAGATCTTCGGGGGCTGCATTGTGCAGTAGCGAGCGTCTCTCAGCTCAAATTATGATAATGATGAAACAGCATATTTGTATTATTACAATTAAACATAAGATACCATAATATAGATTATTATTGAGGTATCCAGTTGAAGTTCACTCAAAATGCGAGCATGCTGAAGTCCAGCTTGGAACTGGTGTTACCACTCCAGATTTCGAAAATTACAAGCCCAATATCGCTCGATTTTAAGAGTAAACTTATGATATTTATTGATATTACGATATTATATCTGGTACAAAGCTCAAGAATTTGTATTTCAAATTATGTGGTAACACATTTTGCTGTTCCGAGACGCGATATTATGTCGGGCACTCCACAAACTCAGCGGGTCTAGAGCGAATTAAGTCCCACGGCATATCAACTATAATGCCTCTAACATACGTTATGACGCGAGCCCGTTCATCACCACCGAGTTCTTCTCATTTCTTTCTTTCTTCGCAAGTGTACGCAGCCTACTTCAAGATGTTTTACTTCACCGTACTTCATCATAATAGCAGATATATTATATTCGAAGAACGTAAAAACATTAGTACAAGGCAGGTTAAAGGACCTTCCGACAAAAGGGTAATGCCGAGATTATAATGCCACCGATGCTCTTCGTATAAATGGTGAATTCCTGATATCCCAAAATCCTTGAATAACATTTGTATTTTCAGTTTGACGGTAATTCTTTACAAGGAACAATTGAAGTAACCATGAACCATTTTATAGGTATTTTGAAACGTACCGACAACATATTGCATCTCTGTGTAAGTGCTTGTTTCTTCATAGCCACAACGTGGTAGTAAGTCTTTATAAACCTGACGTATCTGCAGGGTGCACGCAACCATTCTTTTTCCAGGCTGTCATATATAGAAACAAAATTATCTGTGGGAACAGCCAGAACTTCCTCTTTCGATGTATCTGAGAAATTTTCTTTACTCAACCTAAAAAGAAATTGGAAATTAGTGATATTCATAAAGCACCTCGATTTTTCTAATATATCATAAATTTCTATTCTTTCTCTTCCTTTAACAAATAGTTACGTCTATATAGAAACTGCTCAATAACTATTGAGAACCAGTAAACATAAAGCCAGACAAAAAACTAGTTTCTAAAAATGTAACTTCAAAGTAATTAAGTAATAAACTTTTGCAAGTTCGACCTAATCACACACAATACCTATACGTCTATTTTATAATTTATTTAATTAGGTAATTTCTATGAAACCCAATTAGTTAAAGGCTTTTGATAGACTGAGTTGTCAGCATACAACGTTATACAAAACTGACCGAGAAGCTCACTCAGCATATTAAACAGAAAAAATATAAGATTACTTAGAATACTCAAGTTCATTAATTAAAAAAAATAATTTTAATGAAAATAATTGGTATTACTTATATTTAAAAGGTCTAGTTTCTTGATTTCTATACATACAAAATCCTGCTGTCTTGTAACAAATACATATGTATGTACATATGTATATACATATGTATATACATATGTATATACATATGTATATACATACGTATATACATATATACATATGTATGTGTATATTGAAGATTGGCTGGTGCCCGTGACTTCGTTTTTTTTATGGGATAGGGCAGCAAACGAGCAAACGGATTACCTGATGGTAAGCAATAACCGTTGCCCATGGACACCCGCAACACCGGAGGAGTCACAGATGCGTTGCCGGCCTTTTAAATGGGAATAAGGGGGGAAGGGGGGTTGGGCCTCCGGTACCCTAACTCACTCGGCGAAACTCAGCGCAAGCGCTGTTTTACGTTTGGGCAAGATTAGTACTTTGAGTAGAGTATACTTTTTTACGTGGCGAATATCTTTATAAATTGTCGGTGTATTATTATTTTTATAAACTTTATTTCCCAAGTGAATGGGGTAAAGACAAGATTTTTTACGACCATGTACCTATGTTTAGTTGCGCAAAGTGCGAGGTGTGATTCCAGTGGTTGAAAGAATGAATGGTATGGTTTTGACTATGTTTATGTTCCATTATTTTTTAATTTCTATGGATAAGTCTGTGTATTTAGCTATTTTGGTAGTGTTACTACATTTTTTAAGCTTCCGTCGCGTGTGCAACCTTAATGGTTAAAGCTACACAGAAATCGGATATGTTCTCCTTAAAATTATATAAAAAATATCCCACGACAACATATGTCTATCTTTTATAGTTGACTCACTTTCTTGACTGGCTTTCTGATAGCTTTCTGATTATATTTGTCTACTCTTATGTTTATAATACTCTCAGTCATACCTAATTAAAAAAGTTAACATTATTAACTATTCCATAAAAAAGAATCATAGAAATCGGTATAGAACCAAAGTTATACATGAAATACGCTAATAATAAGCCATCGCTCGTGAATATTGAATCATGCTACGAGGGGTGATCCAAAAGTAATGAGAATAGGTATATTAAAATAACTATATACTTAAAAATTAAATTTATTTTTCTACATTCACATTAGGAGATTTCCTAACAGTTCGATACACTTAGTCCATCTCTTTTCTAAACCAACAATACCTTTAAAAAACTATTAATTATCTTGACTCTCCCAAAATGCCTCTACAGCGGCCATCACTGCGTCATTATCTTCAAATTTCTTGCCCCGGAGGTGTTCCTTGAGCCGAGGAAACAAATAAAAGGCGCTGGGGGCTAGATCTGGAGAATAGGGTGGGTGCTCCACCAGCTGGAAGCCGGCTTCTTGAAAGGCAGCCATTGCAACTTCAGCTTTGTGTGCAGGTGCATTGTCTTGATGAAACAGCACTTTTGCGCGCAGTTTACCCCGTCTTTTTTCCTTGATGTCCTCTCGCAATCTTTTAATTTGTTCAGCATAGTAGGAGCCTGTTATTGTAGCTCCCTTATCATGGTATTCAACCATAATTATTCCCTCAGCATCCCAGAAAACAGATGCCATAAACCTTGCCAGCAGAGCTTGAAACTTTGAATTTCTTTGGTGTCGGTGAGGATGGCCTTTTCCATGTCATTGACTGTTGTTTTGTTTCGGGATCAAAATGATGAATCCACGTTTCATCCATAGTCACAAATCGAGCCAAAAAAATTTCTTGATCAGCCTGGAACATTTCAAGATTGGTCCTTGAAATGTCAAGTCGTTTTTTCTTTTGTTCGTCGGTTAACATTCTCGGGACCCAACGCGCGGAGACCTTTCTCATGTTCATCTCGGTAGTTAAGATCCTTTGAATGCTACCAAATGAGATGCCTGTGTTGTCAGCTAAATGTCGAATAGTCACTCTTCGGTCTGCCAAAACCAGATCTTCGACTTTTTTGACGTTTTCCTCAGTGAGGGAACAAGATGGGCGGCCTTCGCGGTGTTCGTCTTTCGTGGATGTTCTTCCCATCTTAAACTCCTTGCACCAGCGTGCAGTTGTAGAATATGGAGGCGCAGAGTCCCCTAATGTTTCCACCAAGCCTGTATGAATGTCTTTGGTGGACATTTTTTTCAAGCAGAAGTATTTGATGACGCTTCGTACTTCTTGTTTCTCCATTTTGATGTTATCACTCCGACTGCTCGTATTCAAATGAATGTAACGTTTAAAAATGACGTCCTATTTATACCATTTTTTGTCCGGGAACTTGTGCAGGTCCAGGGAGTTGAACAAATATTTTTTCAGAATTTTATTATATTTAGAAATATCTGTTTATCATTACTTTTTGATCACATCTCGTATAAGGATTATTTTTGTATAAGGTCGTGAACGCACAGACAGGCTACTTGTTTTTATATGATACTAGCTGGCCCAACAGACGTTGTCCTGTCAAATGTCTCAAATGTCAAATGTCTCAAATGTCACGTTGTCTCACGTTGTCTCAAATGTTTTTAAATAAATAATTTAGCTGAAAAACAATATCTATATGACCGTATTGTGAATCTAAACCATTCTCAAGCCCCCTGGAATACACACAAAAAATTTCATCAAAATTGGTCCAGTCGTTTAGGAGGAGTTCAGTCACATACACACGCACACAAGAAATATATATATTAAGATAAATATGTAAAAATGTTATTAAATGTGTCTTATTTGAAGAATAATTAAAAATGGTACCTAAAATTACGACTCCACGCGGACGAAGTCGTGGGCACAGCTAGTATGAAATAATAAACGAAACTTTTTTTTAAATTAATTATATCAATACAAAGTAGGCAATTTAATAAAAAGTTTCACAATAAAACAACGGAATTAATTCTACAATATATTTCTGCTCCACGCTAGGTTAAGTTTTTTTGTATTGAAAGTGCACGCGTATACTTACTGATATCCAATCAAAATGATGAAAGCGTATGTGTGATCTTATTCCCTTTTACCAAGGTGCATCGCTGTGGGCCACACGAAGCGCTACAAATACGTGGCATAGATACCTCTGTAAAACTAGTGAAGGCATCAGGCGCAGAGTTTCGGTAGACCACCTTTCAATCCACACCAAGTGGTCAGCTTCGTGCAGGAAGGGATAACTCTCCATTAGTTCCCATATATTTTCTTGGTCTTTATCAAGGCATATAACTATGCCCAAGTTTTGTTTCATGACTGAAAGTGCGAAAATTAGTTATCGGTAAGTCACTATTTCAAACTGATCTTAAGTAGCAATATCAATGATATCCTCAGTAATGATAATAGTAAACCTCACACTGTAATTCAGAAGAAATAAATCAAATCTTAATTATTTGTAAAATAACTAATTGTACAATAAATCCTCTTACATTTTAGATTGTCTATTTACGTCGATCTTATTAAGTTTTACTACAAATTTGGGAAATGAAACAGTGTCGAAAACATTAGACAAATCCAAAAAAATACCCGATACAATGTATATCGGCTTCGATTTCTTATACCAGATGACCAAAGAAATTAGTAATATAATTAAAAGAAATCGCTACGTACGTAGGTGTTGCAGGTTGCAGATTTGTGGTTAACCTTACAAGAACCGTGTGTACTAGACATGACTTATTATCAGGTAGATAGTCGGCTTGTTTGCTGACTTAAGTGTGCTAAGTATACCCCAAATAGGGTTATTAAAATGATACAGTTATTGGTTTTTACAAATTTACTAGTATATTGTACCTTCAAATGTATTTCCAACGTTCTGTGGCGGCATCAAATTAGCAGGAATCCCGTGAACAGAGTTAGCACGCAGCAATGCTTCAATAACAGATAGTACGTTTGTTGTAACAGCCAGTTCCTCAATTATTAAAAGAGAACGCGTCCCTTCACCCGCACAAGCAAGCGCCTGTGGAACAATACGCAAATTTTAAATGTTACATATGCGTCCCAGAAAATAATATCCTAGGGGCATTTATTTTTCATAAAAACTAAATCTATAGTTTTAAACAATCATGAGAAGATTTGCCACGCTTTTAATGACACGTTAATCTCTTAGATATTTTCTTGGAATCTTCAAGGAACTAGAGTGTATTGTGTATAATCTGGTTGTATAAACTGTATGGTTGCTTGAAGTTTTTTGAGCAGGAGGCCTATTTTTGAATTACGAATGCGACTTCGAAATCACCGATGTGACTAATAATCACAGATTTTCAATAATTCTTATTTTTGAATATCACTGATGTGACTACCTTAGTCACAGGTGTGATTTCATTACGAGTGCCCTCACCCACTCGTAATCAAGTCATACTTGTGGAAATGTAATCTGTGTTTTGTTTGATTTTTCAGTCTATATACATATATATGAATGTAGCTTATACATATATGTATATAAATATATATAAAAACCATAATGGTTAAGCCGGCAATAACGGGCAGCGGTACATTTTGCGTGGAACCGAACTTTTACATTTATGTGTGTACTTTATCTATGTTGGCAGCTCTGCGATCGACTTTCAAAAATTGGATGTTTACGAATCCGTGACCTCAAAGTCACCGCTGACTATTTAGTCAGCGGTGATTTCGAAGTCGCATTCGTAATTCAAAAATAGGTCTCCAGATTGTTTTAAAAAAAAAAACAAATCAATGAACACCACATTTCTCCAGTTTTATCTTTCGTCTTTACCGTTTATTCGTGTTGTCAATCAATATATACAAAAGGACTAAATCCTCCATTGATATATTGATTTATTATCAAAGATATTTTTTCCGTATTTTATTTTTTATTTTATTTAGCATATAAAACAGGTTACAATAATATTATTATAAAAAGAAAATAGAATTAGAAGGAACTCTCTGTGCAAGACATGTGAAACATGTGCACATGAGGGTTAAACGTGTAAGCAATCACAATAACTAATACCTACTAATAGTTGAATAAAATAAATTATTTCAAGAGGAAAGGAAACAATAAGAAACCATAATAATTAAGTGTAAAAATAACAATTAAAAAGAAAAAAGCTATTAAACTTTTAAGTAAAACTAAAAATTATATGACGAGACCATATTATTATCTTTTTTTTTTTTTTTTTTTTTTTTGTTTCCCTGAGGAAAATGCATTAAATTGCATACCCCGGCTGTGGCGAGCCGGGGTTATGTGGGGCTCTCCTCCCCAGAAGGGGGAGGCCTACCCACTAAAAACCTCAGGGATGGCCTTCCTCAGGCATGTAGTGAGCCCCTGGGAACAGAAAGCTTCTTCCGGGAACCCCCAGCCTCCGCTCCCCCGTCGACACAGGGGAGCCCTCCTCGGGGGAGGCTTACTACCTCCCCCGGTCTCCTCCACCGACGACGCCCCCCGGCCACGGAAGGGGCGTGGTCCATCCCGGGTCGCCGTAGCAGTCGCGACTTACTCGCGCCCGCCGGCGACCCGCGGACCATATTATTATCTGTTTATCTGTTAAGTGTTCGAATGTAACTCACATTTCTGACGACAGTGGTGTACTGGTGGTCGTGGTGCAGAAAGAAGGCGGTCGCGCTGGCCCCAGCCGCCACGAGGCGCGCGGCCGCCCGCCGCCCCACACCCGCGCTGCCCACGCACACGGCGCCGCGACCTCCGAACTAAGGTTTACGAACATACCTTACAGATTTGTACAATGTGTTACAATAACGCTCTAGCTAGACGGACGGACTGCATTTCGACTGCACACTAACTGCAAATTTGCTTGAATACATTTGGCAACATTTAATCATTCTAAGTTTCTTCTAATTTCTATTTGATAACTGTTATTACAATTAGATATAAATTCAAGATACATGTATCTTTTGTTTTTTTTTTTCAAAATATAAATAATTATAATTAAATAATCCATTATTCTAAAATGCTACAAAGGACATAAATATGACTATGATCAGACGGTGGAATGATGATGACGGCGAAATTTTTCTTTTTTCACGGGTGCGTTGCTGTATTACGGGTTGTCTGCACACTTATTCTCCCCAAAAAGTTTCGCAAGGTTATAAAAATACTCACGCTTTGCAAAGTTAATCCTATTTCTAAATATGTATACTTTAATAACAAAAAAATAATAATCGATAATATATTTGACAATATAATTTAACGTTTTTTTTTATTATTTCTGTGTAACGCAAGACAATAAGTTTTATTAATAATATGTATTTATTTCTTAGGCATATTGTCACAATTAAAAAAAAGTGTTTTCATTTTAAAGGCATTTTTAAAACAACCTATTTTCAAGGTATTTATATATTTCTCTTTGTTTAATAATTCTGGAGTGCATTTGAAACGAAGCATCTGAATGTTAAATAACGCAAATATTAGAAATAATAACAAGCTTTATCTGGAGTTCCAAAATAGAGCCCCGCCTATTATAACCGTACTGAAAATACACATTCATAAAAATGGTACACGGTACAAATTATATAAGGCTATATAACTTAGGTACTTATTAACTACGTAATGTGAAAAGACATTATAAAAGGATGAGTACAATATGAAATATTTTATGCGTTTGTGAATATGAAATGTCATTGATTTGTTTAATCTTCAGCGTAAAACTGGAGGCTACTATGTAACCCACGTGGTCCACATACAGTCTTTCTATACCGTTATACCTATTAACCGGTACACGTTTTTGATAATACCATTAAATCACCAGCAATCAACTTTTTAATTATTGATATTACTTTCCACAAACACATAAATCTGAATACAGTTACACGGATACCATTAATACTTACACACCGCGCCATGGCCGTGTACAAAATAGACAGCTCCACGGACACTTCCACTCCAGAGTCACCAAATACGTTCTCGTTTTCTGTTACTAAAAAAGAAAGGAATAAAGAAAAGAAGAAAGATTCTTATTCACTTTGACGCATAGTACACCCATTGCTACAATAATATATAGATAACTTCACATATAAATATTATATGGCAATGCCACGGGAAAAAACATTTAAGTACTCAGCACGACACGGGGATGATTTAATTTACAATATTTTTACAATTCTATTAGAGTGAAAATATTTTGAAATTTGCACGTAATAAAGTAGCTATCCATAAATTAAATAAATTAACAACAAACCCACAGCAAATTTTTAAATATATAGGTATAAAGGTTAAGATGTCAAGTACGATGATGAAGTGCACTATGTATATAGTTTGATGGTGGGTACAACAGTATGAGTGAAAATACCTTACCATGTGTTGGCAAAAAAATATTTTTTGCTATTGTTGCTTGCCAACATTATTGAGCTTTTAATCACTTTTTAGGGTGCGTGTAGATGTTTGTTGATGAAATTTAGTAAAGGTTTTTTTGTAAGCTTACGTTTTATGATAAGTTGTTTATATAATGGAAACGCTTACAGCACTGATTAATTAACTTTTGTGTCCTTCCGCACCAGTCGCCATACTCTATCGCCTCTAGGTACACGCCGTCTGTCTTCGGTTTGGGTGTATAGGTCATCTGTTCACTGGTATTTGAGTTAAAATATTTTCTAGATATTGTATTAAACATTTCATGTTCTTCCAAAGATATTAGTCTATTTTTGAAAATAGCTTTAGCTTCAGCAGTTACGGCCTGAAATATATTAGAAAAATGACATAGCATTTTTATAATGTGCAAATTAAACTACAAAATAACAAAACATTGTTAATACCGAAATTACGTCATCTTTGTTCGAAGGCGAATACCATTTGATATTCTCACACCAGCGTTTCATGTGATCAGAATTCCACCTATAGTGTGGTTTAGAGCGGAATGTATCCGTGATCTGTGAAAATATGTCCTTTGCCTTGAAAGTTTTAGAGGAAAAAAGCATGTGTATAAATATTAAATGTCACTTACTTCTTTATACATAGAAAGCATACTAGTCACAATGGCTGACAAATCCTTTTCAGGAAAACCTTTTTCCAAACTTGCTTTAAAATAATATTTCGCGATTTCTATTATTTCCTCGCCATCAGGTTCACTGTATAAAGAAAAGATAGTTTAAGATAACCATCGCATCCTCAAATCTGCAATACTTACTGCTTACGTAACTAGGATGCATAAATATTACGATTTGTCAAACACGTATATCGACGGCGAAGTGCCAATACCTCCTATCTAACATTTTTCGGCAAAATGACATTTTAATGCTATTGATGTTAAGGTATATTTCTGCGTGTATTGATGAAACCACCTATTCGTATTCTTAACCACAACTGCAGAAAATTTAATGTGGCAATAACTTCTAAGTGAATTAGCGTATATTTTTCATGGCAATAGCTACTATCTACATACAACGCGACTATACCTCAACGCATAACATTGCCGACTGAGTTTACCGGGCGGCCGCGTCGGAGTTACATTTTGATTAGTTTTCTTTTTCTTGCACCAATTAGTTGTCATTGATTTAACAATAAACAGAACTACTTAATTCTTGTTGTTGTATAAGATTTCTTCCTAAAATAAACAAAATTTGTTTATAATTATTCTTTTAATTAACATCAATATCTCCTATCGTATATTTAATTTAGTAAAATCACTGGAAATGTTTAACCATTACCTCCTATCTAACCAAATATCCACTAAGCTATTCATAATCAAATCAATATTACATTCAAACATTAGCTTTGTATGTTTAAATATTATCTGTATGCATTGATTTCATAATTTAAAAGTTCACAAGATTTTAAATCTTTTTTTCACTTCCTGTAAAACTTTGTTTTTGTTAGTTAGGAGGTATTGGCACTTCGCCGTCGATATGTAGTCCATTTTTTATAAGGGTTCAAATGTTATAAAGGAAACTATTGAGGAAATACTAAAGATCATTGATCAATGCTTTCCTTAAATAAGAAAAGATTTAGCCTTTAGCCATATGTAGATACCTGGTTGTATTTGTATATATGACCCAATAGGGAACAAAGCAAATATGCTTAAATGTACCCATTTAGAGATATTTTTATATTTTTATAACTGATCAGAGATACAAATAACGTGGTGGTAAAATACATAAGTTAGTCGGTTCACATAGAGAAAATAACAAAATAACCTATAGAATTACTGACCGAGTCGGTTAGAAGAATATAACAAAAAAAAATAATAAAAAGTGCATAAGTAAGACTAAATGTATTTGTTTGTTAAATTGATATATATATATATATATCAATTTATATATATATATAACAATCTTATCAGATTTCGATAGATTTTTTCCGTTTAAATATTGCAGGGAGCGTTGGCCATCCTGCCTGAGACGTTTTGCATCGCGCCGTTGAATGGAATAGAGAATTTGCGAATCGGTTTGTAAGAATATCGGGCACAGACATGACTGATGACTGAAAATGTACAACAGTCATTTTTATATGGTTTATACCTATTTGCTTGCGGTATTTTGTAGTTATAGCACTTATTAATGAGAAAAATAGTGATAATACGAGTAAAACATTTGATGCTACCTTCTTGAATACAATTAAGCTTTTCTTCACTTTTGATTGGCATTTTTGATTTTTTTCTGTCCATCGACATATTTTCAATCGTGTTTTTAAACAGGTATTATCTCAACCATACTTTCTTTAATGCATATTAAAAATTTTGGTGTTTTCATTTTAAGATTTAATATCAAACTGCAGAATTTTTTGTTTGTAGAAAACGGCTGATTACTTCTATTTTAAAATAAACGCGTATAGAATCTTAATCGGTACTTAAAAATGATATAATTAGCCATAAGTTTAATGCGGCTAATCAATCAAGCGCAACGAACGCTTAGTAGCTAAGGGTCATACGCAATGGTAACGCCATCTAGCAATTTATGCATGAATTGTGGTTTTAATAAGATAATTCATAAGTTATTCAGCTCAGCATAATATTCATCAAATTACGCACCATCTTCATTCAATGGCTTTTTTCATTCAAAATGTCATTATATCGCAAAAAAACGTATTTGTTTGTGCATAACGTTTTCGGATTTTATAATTTTTACTTATGCTATATGAATTTTCGCTGGCTTTATATTAAATCACATTATTCTCAGTCAGCGGGAAGTACCCTGTAGTTTTAGGATTCCTTTTATGGGTGCCAAAATATGCTTCATAAAAGGAGCATAAAAAGTCGTATCTTTTTCGGTCGACTTAGAAGTTTAAATTTTCACTATTGCTAGAGACTGTAAACCTGAGTATTTGGTATTAATTTCAAATTGATATCTCTCTCCTGAAATAATGGGTCTTGGCAAACAATACAACAGACGGACAACGAAGTTATTCTATCCGAAACGTTTTTTGTAAGCAGTACGGAACCCTAAAATATTGCAGTTTTATAGTATATTTACCTGATAGCCACATGAGAGAGCGCATGGGCCAGTCTCGGCGAGTGTGAGGGGGCGGCGGTGGAGCACACCACGCGTAGCCTGTGCGTGCGTACCCACTGCGCGCCGCCATCTTCGTCGCCCGCCGACCAAAACCCACCGTGCTGAATCAACTAGAAATTCATTGAATTCATAAATAAAATATAGACATATTATTTCAGACCATTAAAACTCATAAATGTTTTTGTAAATTTATTAATCAGTAATTCAACATTAAATTTCAGTAATTAGAAAAAAAAATCTACTTTTAAAAATTATTAAAAATAAAAATGTCAATAGCAGTCCAGCTGGCTGGACATGTCAAATAAATATAATCCTTAGACCATGACCGCCTGCAACACTTAAAAAAGGGAAAGTGAAGTATAGTCTTTAGATTGATCTTAATAATGTCCAGACACACAGACTTATATCAAAACATGAATAAAGATTATGTGCGTACATATTTCACGGATTCATAACTGCTCGATCACTTTTATTTTCAATCTTATACTAATGTATACATGCAAAGCTAGGTGGCGCTCTGTTAGTTCAGCTAAGTGCTATAATTTGTCACTAGATGGTGCTGACACATTAGTGTATCGCGATAGCGTTATAAGAACACCGGGTGTATATATGTGTGGTACTGGCCTAGGTAATTTAATCCTACGGTGAAAGAAAACATCTTGTATTTTTGGTGCTTCGTATGACATTTCATTTTGTCAATACGGAGCATAGAATCTATTTAAACCGCTATTACTGTACATTATCTAACTTTTCTTTTAAATAACTTCAGACCAAAGATTTTTTATATCACGTTTATTAGAAGTATTTCACTAGAAAAAAAATATACAAGGTTGAAATAGGTAATTCTTGCCTTTTTTATCACTGACGTACTCGTTATTAACTATTACACCGTCAGTGTTTTCATTTTGCAATCACAATATAATAACGCGTTTTTAATGATTTAGTTTTTTTATATAATTAGATATGCATACGTTATGTAGACAAAAGTTTAAATTTTAGTTCTTTTCATTAACAAGTAATATTTTTCTTTCAATTCATTAAAAATAATTATTTAGTATTTTTTATGCGAAATACAGTCTGCCCTGGTAACCTGAAGCGCATAGTTAGGTTAACAACTTATTGATTTTTCCAGCTGTGTAAATGTTTTCATGGCATTTAAAGCGACTGTCCATCATTCTGTCTACATGTCAATTGCGTATTCAGTTTAATTATAATGTTTTTTAAGGACTAGATAGTAATGTACGATGCAAAGAATACATATATTCGTAGTCACCAAATTTAGTGATGAAACGGATATCCGGTAACTATCCGGTATCCGGCCTATCCGGCCTATTTTCACTATCCGGCCGGATACCGGATAGTAGGGCACTATCCGGCCGAATACCGAATACTAGATGTTTCCCGCGATACCGTTCGCGCTGAGTGCTTTACGCCCTAAACTCGTCTATATCGCGCTTTTCTGTGGGAATACAAAAGTTTTTAAGCCTATCTATATTGTTTCTCGTTGTCTAATCTATCTCTGTATCAAATTTCAGCAAAATCAGTTCTTTAGTTTAGGCGTGAGAGAGTAGCAGACAAACAGACTGAATTTATAATATTAGTAACGGATTATTTTGCACATACACACACATATATGAAATAAAAATAATATAACAATAGGTTATGGACGGACACCATTTATTAAATTAAAATAATGACAGAAATTGTTTGATAAAAAGTTAATTACTAAAAATACTAGATCACGCCGAATGCGTCCGAATATTTCCGATCTTAATCACGCGCGCATATTCAAATCAAATTGTAACGCGATAAGCGGCCGAATATCCGGTGGCCGGATATCCGGCGCTCCGGCCTCGTAGTTAGCCGAATATCCGGTATCCGGTATCCGGCCAAATCACTATCCGTTTCATCTCTACCAAATATCGACATATAATAATAAAATATATTTTTTGATATTCGTAAAATCTTTCTCTTTTAACGTGGTTAGCTTAAATTTTCGTAAAACCAGCTACTGTGTACTCAGAACGATTACGTATTTTAAATAAATCTAATTAGTTGTCATTTTTTATTAACAAATACAGTTCTATATTTATTATGAAGTAGGCGTTAGAGTTATAACGTTTAATAGCTATTCATGTTTTAATTTACAGAATATTAAAATTATTATACATATTATTGCTTAACTTAGTCTATCATATTGTTTTTAATATTATCGCACCTAAGCATATTCTACAGCAGCGATAAAATATGCAACAAGGGCCATCTTCCATAAATATAAAGTCGGACATTTGGCTCTTAAGGCCAGATAAAATCTTGTTTTATAGCTAAATGAATTAAAACACACGAGGTAGAACCATAAACTATACACAATATATATTATAGCAAAAGCAGAACACAACTGCAAAAAGCCGGAATTGTTAGGATAGTTATAATTACTAATTCTGTATTAGGGCATTTTCATTTTAAATGGTGTAACTTTTAAAAACAAGCATTAAAAATTTACTATCTATTTTATGACTAAAACCTATTTTTTATTCAAAATAATATTATAATTTATGTGATTTATATAAAAGTTCTATATAAAAATGACAATTTTATTATTTAATTCAGTTTTTTCGAAGAATATTGGAAAAAAGTTGTCATGTTAGTAACAAAAATCTAATATCTATTAAAAATGATATGCAGAAATCACTGCTAACGTTTTTGTGTTATAATTAATCAAAAAAAATATGAACACTTCATCATTTCAGCCAATAGACCCACTGTTGGGCATAGGCCTCCCCCAAGGATCTCCACACAGATCGGTCCTGCGCTGCAAGCGTACAGCGCCTTCCCGCGATCTTCACTAAATCGTCGGTCCACCTTGTGGGAGGCCTACCAACATTGCGGTGTCCAGCATATGCCTGCCACTCCAGAACCTTTCCGCCCCAACGGCCGTCAGTCCTGCGAGCAATGTGCCCCGCCCATTGCCACTTAAGGTTCGCAATTCTTCGGGCTATGTCGGTGACCCTGGTTCTTCTGCGGATTTCATCATTTCTGATTCGATCACGCAGAGAAACTCCGAGCATAGCCCTCTCCATTGCCCTCTGGGTGACTTTGAGCCGCCTTATAAGGCCCATTGTGAGTGGCCAGGTTTCCGTATGTCATCACTGGCAACACGCACGAATCGAAGACTTTCGTCTTGAGGCACTGCGGTAGATGGGCCGAGAATATGCCGCGTACCTTCCCAAACGCTGCCCAGCCGAGTTGGATCCGCCGATTTACCTCTTTCTGGAAATTGGACCTACCTAGTTGGATTATTTGTCCCAGGTAAACTTACTCGTCAACAATTTCCAGTGTAGAGCCTCCAACCTTCACAAGAGTGGGTGCTACATGGTGATTTCATTCGACATGATTTTCGTCTTGTCCATGTTCATTTTAAGACCCACTTGTTGTGAAACTCTACTGAGGTCTTCGAGCATTATGCTCAAGTCTTCCATGGTGTCGGCCATGACTACGATATCATCAGTAAAACGAAGGTGCGTCATGTTCTCGCCGTTGATGTTAATGCCCAGTTCTCTCCAGTCCAAAAGCTTAAACACATCCTCCAGCGTAGCTGTGAACAGTTTCGGCGAAATCACATCGCCCTGTCTGACACCTCGCTGGAGGCGTATTGGTTTCGAATTCTGGTCCGGAAGACGGACTGACATTGTGGCGTTTTTGTACAATGACTGCAATACTTGGATGTATCGATAGTCTATACGGCACCTTTGGAGAGACTGAAGCACGGCCCATGTCTCGACGGAATCGAAGGCTTTCTCATAATCCACAAACGCCAAGCATAGTGGCAGGTTAAACTCTTCGGTCTTCTGTATAACCTGCCGCAGCGTATGTATGTGGTCTATGGTACTATAGCCTTTTCGGAATCCGACTTGTTCGGGAGGCTGAAAGTCGTCAAACCTGCGCGCGAGACGATTCGTAATGACTCTCGAGAACAGCTATTAGACTATAGTTACAGCTATAGTTCTTCAATCGAGTTCTATCCCCCTTTTTAAAGAAGAGTGCCACCACGCTCCTGTGCCATGCTTTAGGCGTTTTGCCATCGAGTATGATGGAGTTGAAGAGTCTCTGAAGGGCCTTTCGAACTGGTAGTCCGCCTGCCTTCAGTAGCTCGGCTGTAACTCCATCATCACCCGGCGCCTTGTTGTTCTTGAGCTGCTTGACAGCCACACTAATCTCATACAGGCTGACGTCCGGGATGTCTTCGCTGAACACTTAGCCATTAAATATATTAATTTATTTAAAATTCAAGAATTCTGTCAGTATCGTAACATATCATCCAGAGCCCCGCATCGCGTTTACGTTTCGAGGAACATTTGTATGAGAAAAGAACACCGCCATCATGCGACGACAGAAAGTTTGACAATTCGATTAGTGAGCTAACACAAACGTGATAGTATAGTAACTCACTTGATTATTTACTTGTGAAATCCAGTGAGATTGAATATTTAAGTGGTTTTAAGGAAAAATATATTCTATTACTATGACTGCTCGTTATTTCTTTGCTTGGAGAATGTTGGCGGTCGCAGAAATGCAAGATGAACATATTCGCCTTCGAAGAAAAAGGGCTATTTTCCGCTCTTCTTTTGATCCAATACAACATCTTTCGGAGAATGAATTTAGGAATAGGTATCGCTTAAGTAAAGAGGCTGTTTTCTTTTTATGTAAGGAATTGGAACAATTGACAAATTTAAAGCCAACACAACAAATAAGTCTCCAAGAAAAGGTATGTTTTCTTTCTTAGCATTGGTCATCATTTTGCATTATTAGGTATTAGGATAGATTCTACCTGCACTGTTATTATTCTAAGTCTATAGTATTGCACGGCTGGAAGTGAAATGTGAATAAACGCACTACATTGTGCATAGCATTTGTATTATTTAAGCAGTTTAGAAAAATCCAACCAAATGTTTTACTGCTTTGCAGATGTTTTATTGCTCTAAAGATGTTTAGAATTTCAATTGTTATGACATCGTTTGGCTGGTATTTCGGCTTGTGTCCGGCCTCACCTTGTGTCTCTTTCTATCTTGCAAGTTAAAACGAAATAGCACTAAATTCATTCATGGGGAATGTTATCCTATTGTTTTAAGAGGTGTTAGTTTTTGTAGAGCCGACTCTCCTAGAGTATATTTTGTGATTTGGTAGTATAATATTCGCTGAAGTCAAGGCCGAAACCGCAGGCAACATGAGAAAATAAAAAAACTTTCGGCAAAGTGAGCAAACGCAAATGTGTTTCGAGTAGCGAATCAAAACCTACACTCTCGTGTGCTACACATACTTTAAAGTTTGAGTTAACTCGCTTAACTTTTTCGTGACGTTTTCTAGTATTGAACAAAAACTTACACTCGACGCTCTGATGCAAAGCTTATCTTTCGAATAATTTTTTCGACCAGTCATAGAATTATAAAATGATATAGAATCATAAATGTAGTTTATTTTTCTTTGTATACATATATCATATCAATAAAAATATTTAGTTTAGAAGATTCGAGATTTTTTAGTAAAATAAGGTCAAAATATTGAAGGACGTGTGCTGTGACGAAACAGACTTATTAGGAATAGTGTTCACTGTGCGGTAAAAGTCTTAAAATTTTATTGTCAATATTAATTTCCTCATACCTGAATAAGAAATGAAAAAAAAAAATACTTTATAAATATTTATTTGGTACAATCGAGTATTTTGCAAGCTAACAATCTTAATTAATGCTTCAGTGCCATAATTTTAATTTTAGTCAACATAACCGTGTTATTTTAATTAGGAATATAATTTTATAATACCTGGAGGAACAAATAATTATCTGTAACATTAAAGTACAGTAATAACACTCGTCTAATGGGTAATGATCATATACAGTAAACAAGATGCATGAATGACATCAAAAGAAATTACTATCTAACAATAATCTAATATCCTCTTCAGTCATGGACATTACAAAATGTAATAGAAAATTATTTAAATTAATAACACCACAGTCATGGCAGCGTTGAGGGCCAGTTAAGATTGACTTAGACAAACATAAAAATCGTTTTTCGTCAAAAATTTATCAATATCAAAGTAGGTATATCACCATTTTGAAAAGTGATTTCTCCACTACCCGTAAGTTTAAAAAAAATGTATTAACATAATTAAATACCTATGATTTTTCTATCTAGGTAGGTATCTAAACGTTGACATCTTTGGTATACCTACTTATATAAATTCCATTTAGTTAAATATGTACTAAGTGTGTACTTTACATGTCTATTTCGTAACGTTTTTGTCCGTCTTATAGTAACGGTTGCTAACCGGACGTGACGAATGTAGCTTGGGTTACAATGAAACTGAAAAATTAAATAAACATGAACAGAATCCTTCTTAATTCCACTTATTATGCTTTTAACAGCGTTTTATTAATACACAGATCAAGAAAATATAGTGACAATCTTTGCATTTACAAAAACAATTTTCTCATAATGGATATTTTAACAGAAAACATGCGTGACAATCCAGACATGTCCGGCAGTAGCGAATTAGTGAGACAACTAGTTACATTAATTTATTTAAATAAATTGATATAACAACCGACGCGAAATCTTACTTTAAATACAATACACTAGTATTTTACAATGAAAGATATCATTCTAATGTTAGCCGTCATACAAAAATGTTCTAAAAATCGAATGCAAGTTAGGCAAACTGTCCTCGGGACAGTATAAATTTGTACATTTTTGAACCATTTTTAATTAAAATAAAATGGAAATAGTTTTTTTTCTGGAGCCAAATTTCAAATCAATACAGGATTATATATATATATACTTTCTGTGTAATAGACTTCTTGTTAAAACGATGTTTCGTAATTGTTTTTTCATCAGTTTGTTTGGATGCGACAACCGAAAAACAGCCTGCACTATTTAAAGTGAAAATGCCCATTAAGTAATTTATTAAATTGCCGTTACATATAAGTGACAACTTTCCTTATACAGGCTGCGTTATTTTGCGTTAAAAATCTGGTGGGGCTGTACAGAGGCACACGGCCGTTGGTTTTAACGTGAAACGTCTATGTTAGGATATCGCTTTTAAAGTAAAAGATTGAAATAAAAACAAGATTGACGGTGTTTTGAGTATTTTAATAAAAAACTCAATGTCACAACAGCGAGCTGACTATATAAGTGAAATATTCACACCACATTTTTGTTTCTAAGACTAATAGATTTTTAATTATTAAGGTACGATGATATAGTCCTTTTCGTTACGGTCCACTTTTTAAACCTGGTACCCGTATGTATCGGCGCGATTTTAAAGACGTTTCACGTCAAAAAGACAAACCTTGAGATACATTTGGTAATAGTTACTTACTTGGAGCACAAAGTGGGACACTTCGCGGCCGGCAGCAGCGCGATGCAGCGAGCGCAGCACGAGCGCCGTGTCACCAGACCCGCTGGCTGCACTTGCGCTCACTGCATTGTTCTACAAATAAACAACCGTTTTTGTTGTATTTCGATAAATGGGTCAGACTATCGAGAAGCTAGTCAGTCCATCGTTATTCTGTCATATTTCTTCAAATTTACATCTTATTAGGTATATTATCTTCACTTCGTGATATCGAATGTTCTCATGGGACTGCTAAGAAATAAATAACCCCAACTCGACCAACGCTACTTTTTTAAAATTACTTCTCATTTTTACCATCACACAAGGTAGTTATTTTGTGATGCAAGGAATGATTGGTTCCAGATCCAGTGTGGTCAACATATTTCAGTATGATGACGATTGCAGATTTAATCACAAAATAGTTCCCCTAGATAGTCATCTCCATCCGAATTTCACAAAACCTAAGTCTTTAATGCAACTTAATAAAATACATTATTTTTGCATAAATAACTCTTTTAAATACATAAGTAAAATTAAAATTGAATATTTAATTTCTTACCCTCTTCAACTCCGCAATAATATGGGCGGGCTCCAACATGGGCGTGCAGTCTATAGTAATTATTGTGTAATTTGTTTCCTTCAGCACATGCTCTACCAATAAACTGAAAACAGAATTAAAGAAATCAACGCGGTAATACAGATTTAACTTATTTTTACCTGTACACATATTGTTTTTAAACTTTTCTTATAACTATATGTTAACAAGCAAGTGGTTTAAGTCGCATATAGTACATGACTCCTGTGAGATTTGCAGCAAATCTGATGCGTGTACGTTGAAAACTTGTCATGTAAGATGTAATACGGTACCCAGTAATATTGCTGCCTATTTTATCATTCAAATCGGTACACAATACTACTGCTTAGAGGTAAAAATAGGTACGATACTTTGATGATTGAAGATATGTATTTATAAAAACCTATGAAAATGAATCTGCCATTTATTTCTTTCGTATACCTGATTTAACATGATTTACTAACTCATGTTGATTGGAATTATGCTTAACCCGAGTTGAATTCTCTCCGATTTCAATTTGAATACTTCGTCCCGCCATAGCATATCTATTAACAACCTATTATAACAAAACCATGCCAATCATTTGTTAGTACTATTTTCATGCTATTATGACATTCACAACATTGCCGATTTGAAGTTATTATTTTACTAAATTGCCCATTTATGTTAACTATAATTTTTAATGTAATTATGAACATTATTTAGTATTTTCGTAAAATCAATACAACCGTTTCATCTAGTTACCTTGAGTTATATGCATTTCATGTTATAATAACCTCCGCGTTATGCCGAATTAGTGTTGCCCAAATTCAGTCTTGGTCTTGCAGTCTTGGTCTTGTTCTTGCGTTTTTGCAAGACCAAGACCAAGAACAAGACCGCGTATTTTTAGCAAGACCAAGGCCAAGACTGACCGTGCAAGACTTGAGCACAAGACATAGCCTGCAAGACTCTTGCGTCTTGCAGCTAGGACTTAGCGCTATTTCACTGAGTAGTTAGGTGTAACAGTTCGGTGTATAGGTAGGTACGCTTAGGAATTCTATGAGACGCAAAAAACTGTATCAAAGAATATGAAAAACTGAACCTATGCGCATTACGACTAATACCATAAACATAGCGAATAAAAATTTTAGACCCAAGGCATAAGGCTCAGACTTTTGACCTGACAATGTGGGGGAAGCAACTTAAAACAGAAAGTCTGCGCAAGTTCAATGAACTTTATGAAGAATATAAAAGTCTACACTCACTGAACAAATCTCTGGAATTACCAGAAAAAGAAAATAAAGTATGTGATGAAGATGAAGACGTAATAGACTTTGATAAACTCTATGAATGTCCCTCGACGTCATCTGGATCTTGTCTTCAAGGCTTAGTGATAGACGAGTTGGAGGAGTACCTGAGAAAACCAAGAACTGCCAGCTCGGAAGACATTTTAGATTGGTGGAGGACGCATGAGACAGAGTATCCGATTTTATCGAAAATGGCCCGTGATTTTCTCTCAATACCTGCAACTTCAGTACCTGCTGAGAGGTTATTTTCTAAAGCATCATTAGTAATTAGAAAACATAGAAATAGGTTAAGTGATGAGTCAGCCAGATGGTTACTTTGTATTAATTCTTGGTCAAAAAAAATTATATAAAGTTTCATAACCTAATGATAAAGCTGTTGATTTGTGTTGTATTTTATTTTTTATTCAAATAAATGATAAATCGTAAAACTCTTTTATTAAATTTCTTATAAGTTGAGGGTTCAATCTCTTTCTAGACAGATAAGTATTGTTCTTTAAAATACAGTCAAGTTATTGTAATTAATTTGTTTTTTTACATGTTTTAGCAAATGTAAGCTTATAAATCATAAATGTTTATTAAGAAACAGTTACTTCCATGGAAAACGACATATAGGTCAGTTGATTTTTCGAATTTGTTATCAAATCTTCAGTTATTTATTAATCTGCTTGATCTTTACTATGGCTATGTTAATTCAAGCTCACAATGTTCCAATTCTAATACGTTTTTCTAAGATTTAAAGTAAACTTTAATAAATAGTAATAGACTAATAGGTAATTGCAAGACTTGCAAGACTCTTGCTGCAAGACCAAGACCAAGACCAAGACTGGGAGCGCAAGACCAAGACCAAGACCAGGTGTATTGGCGCAAGACCAAGACTGGCTAAGTCTCGTCTTGTTCTTGCATTTGGGCAACACTATGCCGAATTGATAAAATTAATTTAATTAAACTTATTGCAATATTTATGAAACTGATTACGAACGTAAGAACATGCTGATCAAATTTAATACTGGTACGAAAGAATACTTTCAAAATTGTGTATACGAGTATATTATATGTATATTATTATTTTCTCCGTTCAGTTTCATTAAAAATATTTTCGTTTATACTCGTTAGTTTATACACATCGGGCGGATTTGATTTGGGGTTCATTTGGTGGATCTATGCTTAATCTCATATCTGTTCACTCTGTGAAACTGCTTGATTTATCAAAGCAGGCCATGGTACTGATTCTTTCATTCAGATTCATGAAAGTAATGCATGCATTGTAAAACTTCATGTTTACATGTGAAATTGTTCATGAAACTAAATGTTGTGATCTAATTTCAATTCATTAATTGCGTAATATAAATTTGGCTTTAGAGCAAGCAAGTTTAGAGTCACACCCTAACAACAGGCAATGCGGGACAAACATTCGGCAGTTCCGCTAACTGTGCTACCTGCAACTGTACGAGATAGCGTACTTTTTAGCAGTGGCGTCTGGGCCTAGGATCAGGACATGCGTGAAGCCGGAGCAGAGAGCAGCTCGCAGGATGGGCTCGCATTGCGCCAAGCGGGCCGACATGTACAAGCCTTCTGGGGACCATTCTCCATGTTTTGTTTCCAGTACAGGTGCTGGTCCGAGCGTATCTGCAAACTAATTAAAACATAATAATGATGATTTTAATTACAATATTGTATTAAAACCAATTGAAATATATATATGCATATTCTTACTAAATATTTTTATATCAAACTAGTACAATTTTATTTTCATTTAAGATTTGTTTCAAATTGTAATGGCGACAGTAGCCTGTAGGGACATAATTGTACAATTGTTATAGTCGATGTTATAATTATATCTTTCTTTATACGAGTATGACCGTTGCCGCAGCGCTGCGCGACAATCTAGCAAGCTTAAATTCAAAGGCGCTATCTTTGTAGCACGCGGAACTGACCATGCCATGCATTTGCTATTGTTTTCGAGAGTGTATGTAACATATTGTAAAATATAAATGTCATATCAATTTAATATGAAACATTTGTACCTTTGATGCTGTCAATATCATCAGTCTCAAACATAACATATCAGTTTCAAACATAAATGTAAACTCGTGATAGCTACACCGCCCTGCGGGCGATCCGCCGGCTGGGTTTAGAAATAGCGCCTCACAAAACCTAGGCGCTATGGTTCCACGGCCTTCCGAGGCGCCGGGAACCACCCAGCTGCCGGATCCGGGTGGGTGACGCGGTGGTCCCGGTGGGGCCGTACATGAAGTACCTGGGCCTCACCTTGGACCGCCGCTGGAGCTTCGAGGAGCATTTCGTGCGGTTGGTCCCCCGAGCCAAAAGGGTGGCGGGCGCATTGCATCGCCTGCTGCCCAATCTCGGTGGACCGAGGGATGGAGTTCGCCGCCTGTACGAGGGCGTCGTGCGATCCGTGGCCATGTATGGGGCTCCCGTGTGGTCGCAAGACTGCGCGGGGTCCCCCCGCTGCAGAGCTCTGCTACGGAGCCTGCAGCGGATAATGGCCATACGGATAGTATGCTTACGTATCAAGTTAGTTTACGTAGCATATTATTATAACGCAAAATACTTCTAGCTCATTGTAGTAAGCATTACTTACGAATATATTTCTTAGAAACACTTTTAGCTGATTATTACATGTTTGATTATTATATGTCCTATGCAGGCAACAAAAAATGTAATAGATGACTTTAAACTTACGATTTCGTGGAAGCTATCGATGGTATTTTCTTTAAATACCCCCAAAATGCTTCTTTCAATTGCCAAAAACACTATCTCCTCTGGGGTATTGTGTATCATATTCAATCCAACGTTTTGTACGATATACTCGAACTGTGTCAATATTTGTTTTGTCTGCAATAAATAAAGATCGATACAGTTTTAACGTTAAACAAGAATGCTTCCAACCGACTTACATCAAATGTCGGTTCACAGACAAAAACAAAAACATCACCACTTTTTTACTCACCAGAGAATCGTCATAAACATTTAGCAGAGTGTTAGACTTATTTTTGTTAATCCATTTCATACATATCTTCACTGCTTGTTGCAGCAGTGGTAAAGTAGCTTTTGTCATCTCATTTTCAAAATCAACTTTACGCAGCCAAACTTCAAGAATTTCTTGGGCGCAACTGTGTTCTTCGCTAAAAGAAATATCACCCTTTCAATTTAAACTTGTAAAAAAACAGAACGTTGAAAATCGGTAATACATTCTAAAATGCGAACGTTAATGTAATAATTGTCTCACACGAGTCGGTATAAAAGCAGAGATCAAGTTTTGATAAGAAGCTGGATGAAACAAACGTGATCTATACCTGAGTAAGATAATTCCCATTCTGGAAACAGTAGCGGGCGAAGCAAGGTCCAGAGAATGCGTCTCGAAGAGGAAGTTAACGTTCCGTTGAAAAGTGACCCGCCAGCCGGACGGCAGCGTCAGCACGCGGTTGTCATCCAGCACAGAGTTGAGCGCTTCCACCCACTCAGGCTCGATGTCCCCATCGCACACCACCCACGACCACACGTCTGACACATGTCCACACCGCACAATAATAAGGGGTTGACCTCTTACGAGTACACGTTTGACACAGGTCTACACCACACAACCGTCACAACCACACAACGGTCTTACCGTGGGAGAGCCATGCTTCGGCACGAATTGGGCCGGCCCGACTCGAGGGATACCACGGCCTCACAGAAAACCGGCGTGAAACAGCGCTTGCGCTGTGTTTCGCCGAGTGAGTGAGGATACCGGAGGCCCCACCCCCCCTAATCCCCCTTATTCCCTTTTAAAAGGCCGGCAACGTATCTGTGACTCCTCTGGTGTTGCGGGTGTCCATGGGCAACGGTTATCGCTTACCATCAGGTGATGCGTTTGCTCGTTTGCTGCCCTATTCTATAAAAGAAAAAAACACAATGACAGGAGGTTAAGCGATGATAATAAAGTATTATATTTTTTGTACTATAATATTTGCACTACTACTACACTACTGCACTACTCACGACCAGGTAGGCCGTGAGTGAGAGAGTAGACAGTCACCGTAACTGTACAGTAATGTCTACAACACCAGGAGCTGATGCCCCGCGTTGCGTGGCGGCAGTACGTTTGCGATCAAGTGTGCGTTTCATAACACAAACCAATACGCTATCCTTCATAAAAGATATGAAGGATAGCACATGATCATAACACGTAACCTGATAAAACATTTTAGGAAAATTAAAGAGTTCTTAAATACCAGACCGCAACTTATTTTTATAACGAAAGCTATAGGACTGTTTAGACATAGGTGCGTCTTTTTACGTCCTCTTTTTTGACTATAAATTGCTTACCCAATTAATATTCCTATGAAGAAATCTGATAAATGTTACTATACCTGGCGGCTGGTTTGATATTTCTAAAGCGGCGGCGCTGATCACTCCGTCAGTCCATTGCCTGGTGTCGTGGTCGATGTAGCCCAACAAGGCATTGCGACTCATGGCCTTTGGACAGATGATATACTCTACTATGGTCTTCCCTTGGCTTATTAATGCCTAAAGAAGCAAATACAAATTTATTGCACGCAAAAACATCATAAATCGTTGCTCGTATGTTTTTACTCTTCCTTACATTTTTGAGAAGCTGTCGGATAGTAGTCTTTCCAGAACCGGGAGGTCCAACGATGCCAACACCCATTCGCTGTTGTAACTGTTCGTAAAGCTCTATACACTTCTGTACCTACAAATAAAGTGGGCATTTAAAAAGGAAATCTGGTTAAGGATAAGGACCATTTAATGGTGTTACATTCGTTATTTAAATCCAAATATTTCTGTGTACCTGGGTTTCGTTGTCAACAAGACCCAGAGTTTGAAACGATGCATTGATTGCCTCTGTAATTGGGTCTGTAATATTTTCTTCTTCAGGGACGTTAGCAAAAACGAGGGACAAAATATTTTCAAATCTGAAAAAGTATAAATGTGAATAAAACAATTCTGTAAACTAATAAACTTGAAATACAAAATTATTAGACCACAAATTATTATTAAACGGTCCATCAGTTGTCAATACTAATTGATGCACTGAGATGTGAAGGAAATTTAATGCATAAATCTTTTACTATTGTTATTAAATATATACATATGCGTTTTGTACCACAGTAAGTGTTTACGATATGTTTTGTGTCAACACCTTTTCACGTCGTCTTTAGTGAGTTTGGATACGTTGTTCAGTCTGAGCACTCGTCTAGCGATCTGCTTTTGCTCTGTCGAGTCAAGATGCGGCCGCGCAGCCAGCGCCGCGGCGCAGCTCCCAACCGCCGCCTTGAGGGCCCGCAACCCCCAATCATAGTGGCGTTGTTCGCTAAGTAGATAACTATAAAAAAATGAATATTGGTTTTTATAAATAGAATAGCTTTCTGCTCACGACTTCGCCCGCGTTTAATTTTTTTGCGATAGAAATTATCTTATATCTTTCCTCGGATCCGTGACGTGCATAGAGATGGCTTCAGTTAATTTCCGTGGTATGTGAAGAAACGGAAAGGAAATAAAAAAGCACAAGCATACTTATTTATTGCAAAATATTAATCATGTGTAATCTAAAACAAAAGAAAATGTTTAAAAATAGACAAAAGAAAGGTGTAAATAAAATGTAAGTATATATGAATGGCGTGAGTGTTTTAATATGAATTTATATATAATAATTAATATTAATGTAACAAATAATGTAACATAGGTCCAAATTACATATTTGTGCCGTTTGAGATAATAGCTAAACTTCGGACCGGAGGTAAAAAAATAAAAGTGAAAGAATTATCCGTGCTATTAACTCAAGTCTCCTGTGACCAGAGGGCTGAGAGTAACCTCTGTCAACAGATTACTTTGGCAAAAACGAGGTAAGCTGCGAGCGTTCTATGTGCTGTTCCCATAGGCACCCAGCTGCAGGACATTTTTTATTTATAGTTTAATTTTAGACATGATTTAGAAGTATTTTAATATAGAATTATTATAATCATTTAGTTTTGTATTATTTTTTATTATTGAGATTTACATATATTACAATTTATAAATAAACAACTTAAGCGTAAGCAACCTTGCTAACATACATACCTGGCCAGCGTGAACACGTCGCGCAGGTACGCGGCGAGCGGCGCAGCGGCGGGCGAAGCGCGCGCGCACAGCAGCGCGGCGGCCAGGCGGCGCGGCCGCGGGCTCATCACCGCTACGGGCCGCAGCGCGCGTTGCAGCGCCGCGGGCAGCGCGCGCCGCCCGCCGTACCCGCGCCCCGCCGGATTCATCGTCGCCGCCACGCCGCACCACTCCGATACCTCAATCTGCGATTGAATGAAAAACATATAAGTACTACTAAACTGTGGAATGAATTGTCGCCTGCAGTATTTCCAAACCGATGCAATATCGCAACCTTCAAAAAAGAGCATGTTCCCATTTCAAAGGCCGGCAACGCATCTTTGACTCCCCTGGTGTTGCGGGTGTCCATGGGCAACGATTATCGCTTACCATCAGGTGATCAGTTTGCTCGTTTGCTGCCCTATCCTATAAAAAAAATCTTTATAACATTCAAAACTCTCACAGAAGTACATCTAGAAAAGCACAAAATTAAAGACTTTTTGTAGAATAGATAAAATTTGATTTGATTAAAATGAGAAATGGGATTGCTTGTTTTTCCTCTGAATATTAACAATTTACCAGAGGATTAATTTTTAAAAATTAGTTGCAGAAATATGCAGCATAGGAGTATTAAAATACATCTCAATAATTAAAAAATTCTAAAAAAAAACCTAGATGTTATTACGAGTATAATAAACTGTCTGTCTGTCTGCAGGTATGAGAAGAACTTTTGCTAACAAAATGTAATAAAAATAATTAATATTGTGAACCTACTTGGGAATATACCTATGCTACCAAAATTTTTGAGCGAGTTCCCACAGCTACAACTTACACTCTGACGGGTAACAATCCAATCATGATAAATGTTTATCATGATTGAATGTAAATTATGCACAATATATATTTGGCAAAACAAGTTTATTATTAGTTTAATTAATATTTTATTATTATGTTTAATCAATCTAACTTACCCATGTATTAATAATGAGAACTAATAATTAAAACAACTTAATAGCGACCTCAAACCTCATGGTTTTCATTCGCTGTTATTTTATTATTGTATATACATATATGGAATATCCACCGCGTAGGGATGAAGCCGTACGAAACCACAGAAAGCAAAGAAGACTGTGGAATTTATACAGTTTCAAAACTGCAATCTATAGAAGACAACTAGATTGATAACTTTTCGCCGATAAACTAAGACAGTAAATTTCGTAGCTCTGTGTCACCTATCATCATTCTGACTCTGCAGTCCATTGATCATAACGTGACTACATGGTATTTAGCTAAGATATCTCATAAGTGCCAACAATATGTCGCTCCAGGCAGGATTTAGACGGTAGATTGGGCTTTACACTGAGTTCGACATAATTACCCATCGACCTGCCTTGGTTGCTATCCATGAGGGGTCTCCAACTTCTCCATCGATACAAGATCGGACTTGACATTGATAATATTAAAATTTGTCTAATATTGTAGCAAATTCAATAAATTTTAAGTTTTAACTTTTAATTTGTAGGATACACAGATTTTGGGCGGCGGGACTGGACCTCCGGCTTTTAAACCGGGGGCGGTCAGCACCTGTGTGCGGTGGCAGGGGGAGTCGATCGTCGACCTGTCATGGGCGACTCCCTCTGCGCACCGGATGGTGTCAGGTTGGAGGGTGGCGGCGGAGGTGGTTACACTCTCCGACCACCGGCACATCGTGTTCGACGTGTCGGTGGCCCACCGCCGCCCTTCCCGCACACTCCAGGAGGACAGCCGTCCGCGACGTTGGTCCATCAAGCGGCTGGACCGGGATGCGGCCCTAGCCGCTGCCCACGTCGCGGAGTGGGCGGAGGAGGCAGGGATTTCGCCCGACCTCGATGTGCATGCGCGGGCCGCCTGGCTCCGGGATACGATGACGTCGATCTGCGACGTCTCCATGCCCCGAGTCAGGCCGCCCCGGCGGCGCTCTGCGTACTGGTGGAACGAGGAGATCGCGCGGCTACGGGTCGTTGTAATAGCCGCGCGCCGCCAGTACCTCAGAGCCCGTCGAAGACGGCAAGCCTCAGTCGATGAAGTCCTGAGCGCCAGAAGCACGTACGGAGCCGCGGCCAAGGCGCTCGGCGTCGCCATCGCCGACGCCAAGGCGCGGTCCTGGCGCGAGCTGCTGGGGGGACTGGAGAGGGACCCATGGGGGCGCCCGTACCGGATGGTACTGGGCAAGCTCCGACCGTGGGTCCCTCCGCTGACGGACACCCTGGACCCTCTCGTCGTGGAAAGAGCGGTGGATACGCTCTTCCCGAGGGTCCGGGACAGTCCCCCCGCCGCCCCGTCGCCCGGCCCTTGGTCGGACGACCTCCGGGTGACGGAGAGCGAGCTCGCCGGGGCCGTTTCGCGGCTCTCTGCGCGCAACACTGCCCCGGGACCGGATGGGGTCCCGGGAAAGGTGCTAGCGCTGGTGCTCAGGGCGTTCGGGAGCACGGTGAGGCAGCTCTTCACGAGCTGTCTCCGCGAGGGCGTGTTTCCCGTCGACTGGAAGTCGGCCAGGTTGGTGCTCCTCAGGAAGGAGGGAAGGACTGGCGACGTTCCATCTTCGTTCCGTCCGATCTGCTTGCTGAACGAGGCGGGGAAACTCTTCGAGAGGGTTATCTCCGCTAGTATCAGCGAGCACCTGTCGCGCGCGGGTCCCTACCTATCGGACTGCCAATTTGGATTCCGGCGCGGGCGATCAACGCTGGACGCCATCCAGCGTGTTCGTTCCCTGTCGGAGTCTGCAGTCCGATCGGGGGGGGGGGGTGGCGTTGGCGGTGTCGTTAGACATCGTCAACGCCTTCGGCACCCTCCCCTGGCAGGCCATTAGGGAGGCACTCGTATACCACGAGCTGCCTCCCTACCTGCGGGCCGTGGTCGGGGACTATCTGCGCGACAGGACGATCGGCGTGATGGGACGGGACGGGATGGAAACGTCGAGGAGGGTCAAATGCGGTGTTCCGCAGGGGTCGGTGTTGGGACCCCTGCTATGGAACCTCGCATACGACGCGGTCCTTCGCACCAGCCTTCCTCGCGGCGTGAGTGTCGTCTGCTACGCTGACGACACTCTCGTCGTGACGACTGGGGCCGACTTCGGGCCGGTGCTCAGGCTTGCCGAGCTTGGGGTGGCATGTGTCGTGCGGGCGATCCGCCAGCTGGGTTTACAAATAGCGCCTCACAAAACCGAGGCGCTATGGTTTCACGGCCTTCCGAGGCGCCGGGAACCACCCAGCTGCCGGATCCGGGTGGGTGACGCGGTGGTCTCGGTGGGGCCGTACATCAAGTACCTGGGCCTCACCCTGGACCGCTGCTGGAGCTTCGAGGAGCATTTCGTGCGGTTGGTCCCCCGAGCCAAAAGGGTGGCGGGCGCATTGCATCGCCTGCTGCCCAATCTCGGGGGACCGAGGGATGGAGTTCGCCGCCTGTACGAGGGCGTCGTGCGGTCCGTGGCCATGTATGGGGCTCCCGTGTGGTCGCAAGACTGCGCGGGGTCCCCCCGCTGCAGAGCTCTGCTACGGAGCCTGCAGCGGATAATGGCCATACGGATCGTACGAGGCTACCGTACAATCTCGTACGAGGCGGCGACGGTTCTGGGACGGTTCGGTGGTGTCGGCCGGGGGGGCGATGGGGGGAGCGCCCTGGAACCCGCGTACGAAGTGCCTAAGCGGGAGTGGCACCGACGGATTGTGGCGGCCTGGCGTGCGCAGCTCGAATTACGGATCTGCGCGCGCCAGCGGGCCGTCGGTGCCGTACTCCCGCACCTCGAAGCTTGGCTCCACGGGAAGGAGGAGGTCACCTACCGATTGACTCAGATACTCACTGGGCACGGCTGCTTCGGTGAGTATTTGTGTCGAATAGGACGGGAGGGATCGACAAATTGTCACCACTGCGCATCCGACCTTGACTCGGCCCAGCACACGCTGGCGGAGTGCCCCGCGTGGGCCTCCGAGCGCCGAGTCTTGGTCGCAGAGATCGGGCGAGATCTGTCTCCGCCGGCATTGATTGCGGCAATGCTGGCGGACGAGGGAGGTTGGAGGGCTGTGGCCTCCTTCTGTGAAGCAGTGATGCTCCAGAAGGAGGCCGCCGAGCGGGGTCGGGAGATGGCCGATCCCGCTCGAAGAAGGCGGCGCCGAGATCGGTAGCACAGCTGCGGCGCCGCCGCGGGTTGCCGGCGGGCGCGAGGAAGTCGCGACTGCTTCGGCGACCCGGGATGGACCACGCCCCTTCCGTGGCCGGGGGGCGTCGTCGGTGGAGGAGACCGGGGGAGGTAGTGTAGCCTTCCCCGAGGAGGGCTCCCCTCTAGGCAGGGGAGCGGAGGCTGGGGGTTCCTGGAAGTTGCTTGATGTTCCCGGGGGCTCCCTACATGCCTGAGGAAGGCCATCCCTGAGGTTTTTAGTGGGTAGGCCTCCCCCTTCTGGGGAGGAGAGCCCCACATAACCGCCGGCTCGCCATAGCCGGGGTATGCAATTTAATGCATTTTCCTCAGGGGGAAAAAAAAAAAAAAAGGATACACAGATTTGATATGTAAGTCCGTATCGTCATTGTGCGCGCCCGTCATGCAATAAATAAACAAAAATCGGTTTTGCAAGAAAGAGCTGCCTTGCAATTGTCAGGTGAAGTTTGTTCATTATTCATAGTTATACCATTTGCATACCTCTACGGTCCTTTTTTGAACTATGACATATAATGTAAAAACATCTTTTTTTAATTATGTAATATATTATAGTTTAACCACTTCTTCCTATGATATGCGTCTTACGTATGCATTTTTTTAATACGAGCGAGGCACCTAATTTCGTCAATATACTTAACACAAGACAAATTGAAAGAAAAGTGTTTATTCGACCAGAGATTTATAAGACAACAATAATCTACATTACCACTAACCTGTTTGCCGTTGAGCAGAGCGACGCGCTCGCTGCCCCTGGCGGTGGGCAGCATAGCGGGCAGCAGCGAAGCCAGCTGGTGCGACACGGCCGCTAGTGTCTCCGCTGACAGCCGGTTGAACTCGTCGAAGCAGCCCCACGCGCCGCACAGGGCCAATCCGCTGAGCAGTCGACCCATGCATTCGGCATCGATGGCCTGTGTATATGCAATAACATTACGTATTGGCACGAAAAGAGGTTAGATATTTTATCGATTCAACCGCGACTGGACTGTATCGACCCAGCGTTATCAACTTGCCGCGTTACTGCTTTCTTCACCATTTCGTAATCGACTCAAAGTAGACATTCGTTATTCAGTCATTCATTCGTTATTCGTTTGTTCAGTCATCTAGCCTAATAAAATATATACCTCATCGCAGTTAAATATGAGAACCAAACGCCCGAAAAGACCGCCCAATGCTTTCACAGACTCCGTTTTGCCAGTTCCGGCAGGGCCAAAGGGGTTTCCCACCATGCCAAGGTGCAAAGACTGCAACAAATTAACACTGATAAAGATTCCGTTAAAGTTAATCTAATTACTCGTACTCCGTTGAAAATATATTGAGCATTTTACAGTTAAATACTCGTAGTATCTACCGAATGTACGCAATATACGTTATACCTGTGTAAGTATCAAGAAGCACTCGTCGGCTGACTCCGTCCGTACAAATTGACCCGTATTCGAGCCGAGATATTCGTAGGAATATGACACAGTAGCCAAACCCATCTTGGCAACTATATCTTTGTTGCTTAACAAATAAAATCTGTAAAAATGACACAGGTAAATAATCCACGGCTTCAGTTACAAAAACACATTTGCATGCCATTGATTAATAACGTAATCGAAATTTTCGTATGGCAGAAACACACTTCCTAATAACATACTTTATGTTCAGATATTTACATAATGTTTATAGAGACATTATGGCAGTCAACATTCATACAGATGGAGAGAACTAATTCAGATGCAGAGATAAAATGAGATAGGTGAAAAATCCTATAATAATATCTTATCTCTTAGGTACGATTAGCTTGGGTCCCTAGACTCGGTTCAAAAGTGCGTTGTGAGACTCGTCGACGATCCCGTACTCACAAGCGGTATCGAGCCTCTAAGTCTTAGGAGAGAATTTGCTTCCTTATGTATGTTTTACCGCCTACATAATGCCCATCTCCATCGACAGGAAGTTCATGCTCACACACTGGTACTTAACCGTTAGAGCAGCGATTTTGCGCTGCGTATAACCCAAAAAGATTTATTAAAAGTGATTGAAAACCACTGCGATAAATTACAAGCCATTTACATTTTAATATAACTATTTTAAGACATAAGTATTGTAAACTATTTTTGGGGCTTGAATAAATACATTATTATTATTGTAGCTTAAGTCACGCGTCTTTATAAGACACGGTCCTTTATGAGGCGTACACGGGGATACAGATCCAACGCGTAGAGGCCATTTAAGCAAAATTTAATGAAAGTGTGCGTGGAGTGTACCAACTGGGTCTAATCTCTATCTACATGATGAAAAATGCAGCTAAAGACTACACCCAGTTAGATGCACAGAAACTATTGTCATTTGTGGTCAAAAAGTTTGTGGACTATTGCATTTCGATTTTGGTGGTAATGAGACCCGGACTATGGAAGAGACTCCGGTCACCTGCCTTCTCAAAGCCTCCTAATTGATTTTAAATATGGCAGGTGGTGACTCGCCGCTCACTAAATGCCCCCCCCCAAAAAAGCAGACCAATATTGGTGCGAAGAAAGCAACATTGGTGTGAACGGCTAAGGGTGTAGAGAGGTGTGTCTGCGACAGCGATCGAGACGCCGTCGGCGTTATGACATTATTACACTTCCACCCTTCGAGCATCTGCTCTTGCGACTCCACTCTGCCCGGCTGGTTAAGGCAAGACAGAGGCGGGTGGCATACGCCATACATCGGTACCCTCGGTGACGCAACTCACCGACAGCTCGCCACAAGCTGCCCTGAGGGAAACTGACTGCACTGATGGGACATTTATGGCAGTTAAGGGGCATTAAATGCCCCACCAGCGGGCGATGGGATCGTCACTTCCCTATTATTATTATTATATTATTATTAATATTTGTCTAAATGAGAGTGTTTTATTTGACACCATAAGTTTTTCCTTTAGAGTAATCAAAATATGCATAACATTTTCCAATAGATTTTTAGAATTTTTGATATTATCTTCAACTTCATAAAAGTATCCGTTAAAGTGATGTAGTTAGTATGTATGATGTAGTAAAAAAAAGTTCTCGTGTAAATAGCCGCTTTATACACTGATTATGCAGCACGAAAGTTTAAGTTTAAGATTTCTAAGATTTTTCTGAGATACCAACCTTCTCATTATTAAACGTTGTTTATAATTTATGAAAAAGCTTACCGAAGCTGTCTTTGCCAATGCCAATCGCTCGTCGCCATGACATTGTTTTCGATAAGCACTTGAATCACCGTAAGGTAATGAGTGCATTGTAATATGAGTGCTTGTCTTTTATAGCGTTCACTTTCATCCTCCGTTTCTGATGTGGCATAATAAGAATTTTCCTTTTCTATATTATCCTTTAGATTGTGAAGTTCTTTCTTGAGTATCGATTTTTCTACTTGCTCGGTGAATCTAATGTTTTGCGCAAGACACAGTATTTGAGTCGGCAGTGTAAAAGGATCTTGGTCGCGCAAAGCATTGTTACTAACACACATGAGTGTCATATTTTTAAGAGTTGACCGCATAATGTTTTCTAAACTTTTCAGCCAAATCTGGAATGTTTAATTTCATTGTTCGTGGTAATAATAAATCCCAAAAGTTATCCAACAACTAAGGGCGGTTTCAGAATAGAATTTTATATACACCCTTATAAGCTCGTTTAGGTAAGGCGCGCCACTTCCTACTTGCGTAACTTGTCTACCGACTAAACTCTGCTTAAAGCCTTGGTCGTATTGATCTTTATAGGCGTGTAATGAGGGCGACCCCTCCAATTTACGCAACTTGTACCACCGTCGAAGCCCTTATAAGCTCGACTTGAATAAGAGTTGAGGCCCTATCCAAACCTCAGCCCTCCACTCCAGGGGGGAAAAAATGTTGAGGCCCTTACAAACTCGAATGAGGGTAAGTTGAGAAACATCTACTCTTACTTCTTAAAATGTGGAAATTCCGCACATACGCAGAAAAAACCCTTATCCGAAATCACTTTAAGTAAAGATTAAACTTTAGTTAGTATTGTAAACTCTATTTATGATTACATAGCAGTAGCCATTATTATAATAACGATAATTCCCATATTATCAAATGCACAACTTTTTAAGTACTGCTCATGTTTCCTGTATTGCAATCTATTGGATTGTTCCACACTTTCTTGGCACAAATGAATATGCTTTTTAACTGTTAGACCAAACCCAGGCAAAGATCTTAGCGTAAATCTAAGTAGTTATAACTCATGCCAGATTACCTCAACTGGACAGTCAATATCCACAGGATGGTCTAAGTGTAGTGCATCGTCATCTTGGCTGCATAAAGCGGTAATGGACATGCCCTCGGGGCCTAGTTTCACGCCGCTGATGCCGGGAAAAAGTTTTTTAAGATGTGTTTGCATCACTGCTTCCCTGCCGCTAGCACCTGCGCGGGCTTGGCCCAGTAACTCCAATAGATCATCATCACTTAAGAAATATAATCTAGGGAAAACTGATCTTTTTTCCTGCAAATCATTGAATATTTAAAATGAAATCTTTCCTAATAGAACATTTATAAAATTGTTAATAGCTATACTATATGAAATTTTCATTCAGTCTCGTATCTGATAAAAACAATTAAAGGCGACAGTTTGTTATTTATAATTAAATAATACTCACATCAATGTATTGATTCAAAGCAGATTGACATGCATGAAGTTGCTCCGAAATCGAGTCTAACATAGGCTGGAGTCGTGTGGACTGCAGCAAGACGGACAGCCTGGGATCTGTCTCGATCATCCGGGCGACTTGCCTAAACCCAAGGTCCACCTTTCTGAATCGCACACCTAATTCACCTTCATCATTTGACAGCACCGGTTCCAAGTACAGCCACCTGTAATATGTTAACCTGCATAATGTTTTGTAACATTTTGTAGTACCTACCTAATGTAAATTTATATAACTGCTGTAGATAAGGCAATAATTTATTGTACTTGAATTATTTATTGTGGGCAAATTTGTTATTCACCTCACACAGTCAATTATTCAGCAGATAGAAATGGAACTAATAAACACGAAAAAAAATATCTCAAATTATTTTTATAATTATAAGTTACAAAATATCAAGCTTCAATACGTTTGATTCCATTAAGTTTTTATAGGTGGTATAATTTTTTCCATGTCACTGAAGTGAGAACTATCCGTACCGCCCGTCTCATGGTATCATTGTAATTCATTTTAATTAAACTAATATCACACCTAATACATTTATAAATAATGCAATAAAGGAGTCTTTCATTCTTAAGAATAGTTTTGATATTAAAGATGAGATGTCTCATATAACTTCTGTACACGCTAAATATGAGGTTTCTAGGCGAGCCAGCGGAAATGTAATATAAAAAAACACAATTATCAATGTAACAACGATTAGATTGGTTGATATTTAATGAAATTTCCTGCTTTTATATGATTTTTAAACAAACTATTATAAATAATTATATTTCGTCGCTTCATTCTTCAGATATAATAAACAACATGTAGTCCCTTTATCCTGCAGGCAACTTCCGCACCTAAAGAGAAAAAAGTATCTCAACTGATTTTTTCTTCTTGTCAGTAGCCACCGTTGCGGAGTGTCATTCTTTTATCGTGCGCGCGGCAACAAGCATCTTTCTAATACTCCGTATTATTTATTCACTTAGAAAAAATGCCAAAACGTAGTGCTGAAGAAAAAATTAAATATTATAATGCTAAAATTCAAAAATTACAAACCAAAAAATCAAAGAAGCGCCGTCATAGTGCTATTGTGTACTCTTCGTCGGATTCCGAGGGTAATTTAGGTAAGTGTTTTAAAATAAATTTTTCATAGAAAGTGCTAAAGTGAACCATATCCATATTAATCAGTGTCTGTAAGCTTTCCTGGAGGTTAACTGCGGGTTAACACGATGGTTAAGCATGACATTAAGAAAAAAATTCCTGGAGGGTGACCGTGGGTCATCACGAAGGAAACAAAAATGCAGATATACTTTATAAATCAGTGCATCATATAATCATCTTAATTTAATACAAAAATAATTTTACTTAAAATATTTTTATACCCTCAATGAAAAATAATAATGTATTTTTCCCTCGTTGTTCGTTCAGATGTGGGACCACAACCGATAGAGGACCATTATGATGCAATGCTATCTGAGCCAATACCCGAGCCACCCGTAGCTTGCCTTGGAGCGCAGCAGCAAGAAACCTCTGATGAGGCCCTGCCGCATCAAGATGGGAGCATCGAACTCGTACCTGAACTCGATCCGCAATTACTACAGGCGTTGGGAGATACTTCTGACGATATTCCTATTTATGGCCCTGACATTCACTCAACATTAGCTGAACGCTGGCTGCCTATTCTTAAGAAAGGCATACAAAAGGAATCGAAAGAAAAATTGTTGAAGGAATATAACGTTCCCAACAATTGTAAATTGTTAAAAGCACCCACTTTAAATGCCGAAATAGCGGCCGCCATTTCGGATATAATAAGAACCCGTGACAAGAAGATTGAAATTAAACAAGACCAACTAGGCCTTGGAATAACTGCAATAAACAGGGCAATAAGCTTGTTACTGACGGGTGAGGATAAAATACATGCAGTAAAAATTTTATCCGATGGCTGTCGAATTCTTAGTGACTTGCACTTTGTTGAAACACAAGTAAGAAAAAAACTGATCACCCCTGGGCTTGATAAGTCTTTTTTGTCGGTTATACAGGATCAGGACAGAGATGAAACTCTTTTCGGAAATACACTACCGGAAAAGATAAAGGCTTCAAAAGCTATAGAAAAGCAAGGAAAATTAATAAAAAAAGTTAACACCATAAAACAATCGGCAGCAAGTGCTCCATCAACCTCGCACCCGCTATCAGGGAAACTGGATGGGCCCTCCTCGCTTCGCGCCGTCGAACAGGGGGAGGGCAACAGCATCATACCGGACACCATACCATCGCCCTCCAACGTCTACAATACAATCGTCGTTCCCTCGCCCATTGACATCAACGACGAGCAACAAGCGTGCCCACACACGACAATAGACCAGGTACATGCCGGTAGACTAAAATACCACTATAAATGCTGGATAAATATCACGAAAAAAATCCAGTAATTCTTAAATGGATCAAAAAACGGTTACAGTCTACCTTTTGTAAAAAAAGTTGTACAAAAATCCATTCCAAATAATTCATTTTCAATTAAAGAAAAACTAGAAATGTCTAATGCCATTGAAAACTTAAAAAAATTAGGGGCTATTACATTATGCAACCCTCAAACAGATCAGTTCTTATCTAGTATATTTTTAGCACAAAAATCTAGCGGAGGTTATAGGTTTATATTAAATTTGAAGCAATTAAATAAGTTTATTTTGAATTCTCATTTCAAATGGAGGATTTTAGAACTGCCTTAAAAATAATACCAAAAAATGGTTTTATGGCCACTATTGATCTAAAAGAATCCTATTTATTAGTATCTGTCGCATCTTGTCACCGTAAATACTTACGTTTTCAATTTGAGGACGAGCATTACCGGAAATTCACATATGAATTCAATGCAATGCCTTACGGGTTATCGTCCGCACCGCGAACTTTTACAAAAATAATGAAAGAGGTTATTGCTAACTTAAGACTGCGTGGTTTCAGATCTGTTATATATCTCGATGATATTCTATGCCTAGGAAACAGTTATGTTACGAGCTGGGGTCAGTAAATCAAACTGCGGTCTACCAAAACACTGAACTTTTATTAGTTAGTACACTAAGTTCACTAACTTCACTGAAAGCACTGAAAGTCGCTTCTTAGTTCTCCAATATCACTTGTTTTCGCACTGTATCGCAAAACAATAATGCTTCCCGGCGACCGGACACAGCCTTATATAGTCCCCTAAGATACTTGCCACTCTTGCCAGAACATTCGCGGACACACTCGAATGTGTAGTCCAATACGTCGCGCGTTCGAGACGTTTCGATTATAACTGTCTCGATACTCGAATATTCTCGATACACAATACTCGAATATTCTCGTACTATCTTTCTCGAATATTCTGTGTTTGTCTATCTCTTTTTAATGGTGTTTTCTCATTCTAATACTTCTCGAATGTTCTAACTATCTCTGTCTCTTTCTACTATTGCTATCTCTTTCACTCCTATTGAAATTTATGTCCTTTTACTGAAGTAGGCTTAATGGCTCATAAGGGGTCCTGAAAACGCCTGAAAACGGGTTTTCAGGTTATTGCGGCATTGGATAGAGGGTAGCCTGAAACGTACTGAAAACATGTTTCAGGCGCCTGAAAACTACTGTAACTTGGGTGTAATTTAGATTTTTTAGTATGTGAAAGAGCTACTTCTGAAACGGCCTGAAACGACGTTTCAGCCTGCTAAAAACGTTTCTAAGTCACAGAAAATCACTTTTGAAGTTGTACTAAGCCACCGGCGTAACACTACCCCCTCCTAAGACATGCTCGTCCCGAGCATCATTATTTCCGTGGTATTTCGCCAGTCGGTCAACGTGAACAATCTTACAGGGACTACGTGCATTTCGCTGTATCCGGTACGTGACGTCGTTGATCCTCTTCAAAACTCGATAGGGTCCTTCCCATTTGGCTTGAAGCTTCGGAGATTTCCCTTTACTGCGGACTGGATTATGTAGCCACACCAACGAACCCTCTTCAAAGCCCTTGTTGTTTACATTTCGGTCGTAGCGGGTTTTCATCTTCTCAGACATCTGTTGGCTTGATTGTCTGACTTGCTCGTGTACATCGTTCAACTTGTTGCGCAAATCATTCGCGTACTCGGTTATATTCCGCGGGCATCAGGTGGAATTCCAGTAAGTAGATCCGCAGGCAACCGTAGTTCTCTACCAAAGTTTGCAAATGCTGGTGTCACCGAAGTACTTTCATGCACTGCGCTTCGATATGACATCAGGAATGGTTGGATGTGCTTGTCCCAATCCTTTTGCCTGTTTGACACAACCTTTGCAAGATACCTCTCCAATGTTTGGTTAAATCGTTCCACCATTCCATCAGATTGCGGATGGTAAGAAGTGGTCCTCGTTTTATGGGTACCCATAACTCGACACATCTCTTGAAATATTTGAGATTCAAAATTTCTTCCCTGATCACTATGAATTTCAAGGGTACTCCAAAACGGCAGAAGACTTCATGGACTAATTTATCCGCAACTGTTGAAGCCTCTTGGTTAGGAATAGCGAAGACTTCCGGCCACTTAGTGAAATAATCCATCGCAACCATGAAGTACTTGTTTCCGCATTCACTTTCCGGAAATGGTCCCGCAACGTCTATGGCAATCCTTTCCCATGGTGCACCAACGTTATACAGTTTCAATGCACCTCTGCTGCGTGTATGAGGTCCCTTTACTGCAGCACAACTAGTACACTTGCGGCACCAATCTTCAACATCGTCACGGCAATTTATCCAGTAAAATCGTTCTCTTATTTTCAACAGAGTTCTCGTCACTCCCAGATGACCTCCCGAACATCCGTTATGGTACAGCTGTAAAACATCCGGTATCTTGGCTTTGGGTACAACCATTTGTAGATGACAACGGTCTCCTCGAGCGTTTTCCCATTTGCGGCACAAGACTTCATCTTGGATAACCAGGCTGTCCCATTGAGCCCAATAGCTCTTCGTGATGGAACTCATCGACGCAATATCACTCCAGGCAGGTTTAGGAGTACCGGCTTTGATCCATTCGAGAATCGGTTTGATGTCTACATCATACTGCTGAGCGTGCTGAAAGGTTTCTTTCCATTCATTGCTAAGATCCGTGTTTAGCATTCTCACAGGTAGGTCTGCTTTTGCCTCTTGTTTTACGCAGTGCTTGCAGTCTTCAGAGCAAGGTCTTCTTGACAAAGCATCTGCATTACCATGAGATCTTCCACTGCGATGTTCAATCACGAAGTCATATTCTTGAAGTAACTCGATCCATCTCGCAACTTGTCCTTCGGGATTCTTGAATTGTAATAGCCACTTCAATGCAGCATGGTCAGTACGCAGATGGATTTTTCGACCAAGCAAATATTTGTTGAAATGCTGCAATGTTTTCACCACTGCCAGTAATTCTCTTCTCGTGACACAGTAATTTCTCTCAGGTTTGGACAAAGATTTGCTGAAGTATGCTATAACAACTTCGCGATCTCCTTTCCGTTGCGACAATACACCACCTAGCCCAGTATCACTTGCGTCTGTATCCACTATGAATTCATTTTCATTATCGGGATACCCCAGAATAGGTGTGTTACACAGATGTCGTTTCAGTTCTTGAAATGCGACGTCACAGTTTTCATCCCAGCAAAAACTTCTCTTTTCTTCCGTGAGTTTATGAAGAGGCTTGGCAATGTCGGCAAAGTTCTTCACAAATCGCCGGTAGTAGGAACACAAACCCAAAAATGCTCTTACTTGTGTCTTGTCTCTCGGAACTGGCCAATCCTTTACGGCGATGATCTTCTGCGGATCTGTCTGGACACCCGCTTCCGAAACCACGTATCCTAGGAAGCTTACTTGTCGTTTGAAGAAGGAACACTTTTTAGGGCTTAACTTCAGGTTGGCGCTTCGAATTTTTGATAGCACCCGTTCTAGATTCTGAAGGTGTTCTTCAAACGTACGGCCCACGATGATGATGTCATCCAAATAGACCAGGCAGGCTTCTCCAATCAATCCGCTGAGTACCAGCTCCATCAGCCTTTCGAAAGTCGCCGGTGCATTACACAGCCCGAACGGCATCACTTTGAACTGCCATAGTCCCTTTCCAGTAGAAAATGCAGTCTTCTCCTTGTCCTTAGGGTCAATTTCTACTTGCCAGTAGCCACTTTTTAAATCTAACGTGCTGAACCACTTCACTCCGGTAAGCATATCCAGCGTGTCATCAATCCTGGGTAATGGATAGCTGTCCTTCTTTGTGATGTCGTTCAGGCGGCGGTAGTCAACACAAAAACGCATGCTGCCATCCTTTTTCCTAACAAGCACCACGGGTGAAGACCATGGGCTGGACGAAGGCTCTATAACACTTCCTTCACCATTCCTTCAATCATGGTCTCCACTTCCTTTTCCGTGCTATCGGTAGTCTTCTTGGTCGCTGGCGGATAGGCAATTCGTTCCCAGTGTTAATTCTGTGTTGAACTAAACTCGTCTTCCCAATGTCCTCGTCGTTAGTAGAGAAAACATCAGCGTACTTGAGTAACATCTTCTTAGCCTTGTCTGTCTGTTCCTTAGACAAAACGTCTCGACAGTCTTCCAAAAGTTTTGACACGCTGATTCCTTCATGTTTGTTGACATTTGTATGAGTCGTGTCTTGACAACGACGCAACCAGTCTACCTCCTCACTCGTACCAAGTAACATTCCTTTTTCGATCACGTGTTCTTTATCGTCAAGATTCAGTACACGAACTGCTGCAAAGCCAGTGGTTCTTACCAGAGTTCGTGCCATCTTCCATGGCTGGTCATGATCTAATCTTTCAATGAGTACACATCGATGTATCTTCCCAGAATTGTAAGGGAGACTAACCGGCACAATGGTTTCTGATTTTGGGGGTAGAGCGGTTTTCCTTAAGCTATACACTTTCCCCGGTGTGGCTCCTTCCATGAACAATTCTTCTCGTCCACAACTCATAATTCCTTGCTTGACGTCGATCTCACAACCATTCTTCCTCATAAAGTCTAGTCCGAGAATGCAGTCATCGACAATATCAGCCACAATGACGTTGTGCAGGTAAACTTGATTACCCAACTTCAACTCCACCTTCTGTTCGCCTCGGACGGGTATGTGCTGACCGGTGGCGGTTACTAAATTTAATCGCTCCAGGCTGTTGTTTCTGAAGTCCCTCAGAAACCGATTCGCAAGTTGGGACTGACAACCGTGCGAGAAGCTCCGGTATCGATTGTCAGCTTACATGGCCTTCCGTTAACCTCGCCATTGATGATCAGGCTGTTCCCATCGTGGGCTTGTGAGATCGAAATCCTTGGGCTCTGCGAACACCAGCCAGCACTCGCCCCGCAGTCCTGGCGTTTACTCGTTTCCCTGCTGTTGTTGGACAGCGCTATTAGCTGCCCTGTTCTCCTGACCATCCTCATCAATCCCTGAGCTACGCTTAGGACAACTTGATCGGAGGTGTCCCTTTTCGCCACAAGTGTAGCATCTAGGGCTGTATCCCTTGAAGCGGTCACGCACAGGTGTTGCAACTACCTCCCTGACACGGTGAGACCGATGGTCTTGCCTCACAGCTTCTACTTCTAGAGCATGGGCCAGGGCGTCTTTAAGGGTTTCGTGGTGCCCGAGTCTCACAGCAGCTCTCACTTCGAGGTCCCGAATGCCGTCGACAAAAGCCTGTACCAGGTTGCCCACAATTAACGTCGGTGCGGACTGGTACGCTTTACGTACCAGTTTTTCTACCTCTAGGGCCCATTGTTGCAGGTTTTCACCAACACGCTGAACCCGATCTTTTAGCTGGGCCCAAAACACATGTTCAAGGTGTGCGTCGCCGTATCTTGCCTCAAGCGCTTCCAATAGTTCCTCATAGCTCACCTTCTTGTCAAGAGCTTCGAGGACTGTCAAGGCTTGATCTCGGAGGCCTAGCTTGAGTGCGGTCATGGCCTGGGCTTTAGTCCACCCATTTGCCTCCATTACAGCCTCAAACTGTATTTTATAGGCTGACCACGAGGAACTCCCATCAAAAGGTGGCACTTTGAATCCTCGCACCGAAGGAGCGGCACTGACGATAGTGGCTGTCCCATCTCCGACCTTCAGATTACCCAAAGCCTTCTTGACATCGGCAATCTCAGATTCAGCTTCGGTGAGACGGTTCTCGTGTTGCAGAACCTTATCTTCTATCACTTTGACCTTATTGCCGAAAGTCGCTTGGAGATCTTTGATCAGGACCATTTGTTCATTTTGGCCGAGCTGCAGTTGTTCCCTCAAAAGGCGAGTCTGCTCCTCCTGACGGCGGGCCTGCTCCTCCTTATCGCGCTGCAACTGCTCTTCCAGACGGCGTGCCTGCTCCTCCTGACGGCGGGCCTGCTCCTCCTGACGGCGGGCCTGCTCCTCCTTATCACGCTGCAACTGCCTTCCAGACGGCGTGCTTGCTCCCTGACGGCGGGCCTGCTCCTCCTGACGGCGGGCCTGCTCCTGCATCATCGCCATGAAAGCCGCCCAATCTGGTGCGGCAGCCGACGTTGAGGGAGTGGCTTCCATAACTGACTGCTGGTCCTCGTCAGTTGGCGGCTGAGTAGCTCCGAAGCGTCTCTGGTCGGCTTCCTGTTGTCGCTGGCTTCTAGTCCGGATTCTTCCTTCCGTGTCTTCCTTTGGTAGAACCGGCATACTGATCCCACTTCTGACACCAAATGTTACGAGCTGGGGTCAGTAAATCAAACTGCGGTCTACCAAAACACTGAACTTTTATTAGTTAGTACACTAAGTTCACTAACTTCACTGAAAGCACTGAAAGTCGCTTCTTAGTTCTCCAATATCACTTGTTTTCGCACTGTATCGCAAAACAATAATGCTTCCCGGCGGCCGGACACAGCCTTATATAGTCCCCTAAGATACTTGCCACTCTTGCCAGAACATTCGCGGACACACTCGAATGTGTAGTCCAATACGTCGCGCGTTCGAGACGTTTCGATTATAACTGTCTCGATACTCGAATATTCTCGATACACAATACTCGAATATTCTCGTACTATCTTTCTCGAATATTCTGTGTTTGTCTATCTCTTTTAATGATGTTTTCTCATTCTAATACTTCTCGAATGTTCTAACTATCTCTGTCTCTTTCTACTATTGCTATCTCTTTCACTCCTATTGAAATTTATGTCCTTTTACTGAAGTAGGCTTAATGGCTCATAAGGGGTCCTGAAAACGCCTGAAAACGGGTTTTCAGGTTATTGCGGCATTGGATAGAGGGTAGCCTGAAACGTACTGAAAAGTTTCAGGCGCCTGAAAACTACTGTAACTTGGGTGTAATTTAGATTTTTTAGTATGTGAAAGAGCTACTTCTGAAACGGCCTGAAACGACGTTTCAGCCTGCTAAAAACGTTTCTAAGTCACAGAAAATCACTTTTGAAGTTGTACTAAGCCACCGGCGTAACAGTTACAATGAGTGCTTACAAAATGTTAGAGAGACAATAAAATTGCTAAATTGCTTAGGTTTCATAATTAATTATGATAAAAGTAACCTAGAACCACAACAATGCTGCAAATACTTAGGATTTATGTATAACTCTATAGAAATGACTATCTCGCTGCCATTAGATAAGCGTCATTACATACTTAACTTAGTTAAAACATTTTCTCATTTACCTGTTGTAAGTATTAGAGATTTTTCACATTTGGTAGGCGTTCTTACTGCAGCTTGCCCGGCAGTACGTTATGGTTGGGTTCATACTAAACTATTGGAAAGACAAAAATATTTGGCGCTCGCAAAACATTATAATTATCAAACAAAATTCAGGCTCAATATGGAGATATTGTTAGATTTAAAATGGTGGTCAGATAATATTCTTACTACGTCTAACCCATTTACAGTTTCCAATTATGACTTAATCATTTTTACGGATGCTTCAAGGACTGGTTGGGGCGCGTTTTGTGAAAATAAACGTGTAGGTGGTGGATGGAAAGATAACGAACTCAAGTATCACATTAACCATTTAGAACTTCTTGCCGTTTTTCTTGCCTTGAAATGTTACGCTCGCAATAAGTTCAATAGTAATATATTATTACGTATAGATAATACAACTGCGATTAGTTACATTAATCGCATGGGAGGAATACAATTCCCACACCTAAATAATTTAACAAGAACTATATGGCAATGGTGTGAGGAACGTAATATCTGGTTGTTCGCTTCATATATTAATTCTAAAGAGAATATAGAAGCAGACCAGGAATCAAGACGAGTAAATCCTGATATCGAATGGCAATTGACTGACAGAGAATTTAAAATAGTTGTTGCGTCACTAGGGGAACCGGTCATAGATCTATTCGCTTCACGCACTAATGCTAAGTGTAAAAAATATGTTTCTTGGAGACAAGACCCAGACGCTTTTACAGTGGACGCATTTACTCTAAATTGGGAGTCGTTATTTTTCTATGCATTTCCACCATTTACTTTAATTTTAAAATGTCTACAAAAGATTATCAATGACAAGGCAGAAGGTATTTTTGTATTCCCCTACTGGCCCTCACAGCCATGGTTCCCTGTGCTGAAAAGTTTATTAAAATCTGATATTATTTATATTAGTTCTGACTCTAGTTTTTATTCGTCCCCTTCCAGGACGTGTCAACGACCGAGGCCGTTTTCCCTGGGTGTAGCGCTGCTCTCAGGAGAACATTCGCTGCACGGGGAACACCAGTTTCTGCACTAGACCTTATAATTGCATCACTATCTAAAAATACCCTACTCCAGTACAGCGGGACGTATAAGTTATGGTGGCAATTTTGTTTCAATAATAGCATTAACCCTTATAGAGGTTCTGTATCGTACATTATGGTGTTTCTTACAGAACAATTTAATAAAGGTTCTTCTTACGGAACAATAAATAGTCATCGTTCCGCATTGACACTTCTCTTGGGGACTGAAATAACCTCAAATGACCAAATAAAACGCCTCCTTAAAGGCGTATATAAACTGAGGCCCACAAATTATAAATATTCTTACACATGGAACCCTCAAGTTGTGCTAAATTTTATTGAAAATTGGACCCCCAACAGAAACCTTACCTTGGATAAGATTACTAAGAAACTAGTTGTATTATTAGCCTTATGCACAGCTCACAGAGTCCAAACTCTTGCTCTTATAAAAATAAATAATATCATGATTAATTCTACGGGCGTTCAGATACGTATTACAGATATAATTAAAACTTCAGCCCCGGAAGAGAAAATCCATTCTTGTTTTTACCATATTTCACAGAAAATACTGCAATATGTCCCGCTACTGCCTTAATAGATTACATGTTTCTAACAAAAACTATAAGATCCGATTCAACTAATAATCTTCTATTGACGTACAAACGACCTCATAAGCCAGCGACCACTCAGACTATCAGTAGATGGATCAAGCAGACGCTAGGCGCAAGCGGCATTGATGTGTCTACATTTAGTGCGCATAGCAGTCGTCACGCCTCCACTTCTGCGGCTCGGGCTTCTGGCGTTTCCCTCGAGACAATTAGAAAAACCGCTGGCTGGTCTGACTCCTCAGGAACATTTGCAAAATTTTACCACCGTCAAATCATAGATGATACTAATTTTGCTACAGCGATATTACAAGGGGAATAAAATTCTAGATAAAACTGTAATAATAATGTGGTATTTGTGATTTTAATAATTAGCTGTAATTATGAAATGATTTGAAACACCAAAATAATGTATGATTTGTAATTAGACTGATTGTATAAAACACTGAAACTAAATTACTTATTGTCTCTCTAAGTAGCCAAAAATATAATTTGAATAATATTTTTTGCTATATTTATTAACTTACCTACCTACCCAAAATTTTCATCTCTTAACATCTACATGTTGTTTATTATATCTGAAGAATGAAGCGACGAAATATAATATATGATCAAACGAACTTAACAAGTGAAGTTCGATCAATATTATATGAGTACGCTTCATTCGAAGATATAGGCTCCCACCCACCCAAAACCCATAAGAAAATTTTGTGTTTCTCTCTCTAAAAGAATGACACTCCGCAACGGTGGCTACTGACAAGAAGAAAAAATCAGTTGAGATACTTTTTTCTCTTTAGGTGCGGAAGTTGCCTGCAGGATAAAGGGACTACATGTTGTTTATTATATCTTCGAATGAAGCGTACTCATATAATATTGATCGAACTTCACTTGTTAAGTTCGTTTGATCATATAATATTTCGTAGATTTGTGAAAATTAAATTGAAGATTCGTTTTAGTTATTTGAAAAGGGTCTCATGTTGCTGGTTAACACCAGTCTTCAGGTGTCTTCGCATAACATATTGTTACGCCGGTGGCTTAATAAAACTTCAAAAGTGATTTTCTGTGACTTAGAAACGTTTTCAGCAGGCTGAAACGTCGTTTCAGGCCGTTTCAGAAGTAGCTCTTTCACATACTAAAAAATCTAAATTACACCCAAGTTACAGTAGTTTTCAGGCGCCTGAAACATGTTTTCAGTACGTTTCAGGCTACCCTCTATCCAACGCCGCAATAACCTGAAAACCCGTTTTCAGGACCCCTTATGAGCCATTAAGCCTACTTCAGTAAAAGGACATAAATTTCAATAGGAGTGAAAGAGATAGCAATAGTAGAAAGAGACAGATATAGTTGGAACATTCGAGAAGTATTAGAATGAGAAAACATCATTAGAAAGAGATAGACAAACACAGAATATTCGAGAAAGATAGTACGGGAATATTCGAGTATTGTGTATCGAGAATATTCGAGTACCGAGACAGTTATACTCGAAACGTCTCGAACGCGCGACGTATTGGACTACACATTCGAGTGTGTCCGCGAATGTTCTGGCAAGAGTGGCAAGTATCTTAGGGGACTATATAAGGCTGTGTCCGGCCGCCGGGGGGAGTCAATCGCCAGGGCACCCAGGAAGAAGGCACCGGGACCCGACGCCATAAGAAATGAGGTCCTGAGGCGGCTACCATACAAGGCCATTGCGACATTGACCCGCCTGTATAACGGCATCACTAGAACGAGCCACTTCCCCAACATCTGGAAGACAGGTCGGGTCATAATGATCCCCAAGCCCGGCAAGGACACCACCAGGCCGGCCAGCTATAGGCCAATCACGTTACTTCCGACGATGGCCAAAGTCTTCGAGCGACTGCTGCTGACCACAATGATGCCACATATCCCACCGCGTGAAGAGCAGTACGGCTTCAGGGCAGAACACTCCACCACGCTCCAGCTGGCACGGGTGACCCACACGCTGGCAGCAGCCTTGAACAAGAAGGAGTACCCAGTAGCGGTCTTCCTAGATATGGAGAAGGCCTTCGACCGTGTATGGCACGAAGGCCTAATCCACAAACTGCAGCAAACATCCCTGCCTAGGAGGACCGTGAAAGTAATAGCATCCTTCCTTACAAACAGGAAGTTCCACGTGGCGGTGGAAAACGTGAAGTCCGGCGACAAGACCATCAAGGCCGGGGTGCCGCAGGGCAGTTGCCTCTCGCCGTCCTGCTACTCCTGGTTCACAAACGACATCCCAGTGAGCCCAGGAGCCACCCTGGCCTTATACGCGGATGACGCGGCGTTTATTACGACCTCAATCAACGCGCAACATGCTGCCAAGAAAATGCAGCGGCAGCTGGACCTCCTGCCGGAATGGCTAAGCCGCTGGCGCCTGGTGGCGAACCCCGCGAAGACCCAGGCGATGCTGCTGTCAAGAGTCCACCTGCCCGATAGTCTGTCACTCCTTGGTCATCATATCCCCTGGTCAGCCAGGGTGAAATACCTCGGAGTGACAATAGACAGACAGCTGACCATGACGCCGCACGTCGAACAAGCAGTCGCACAAGCCAAGACGGCCAGAACTCTACTGATGCCAATCTTAACTTCGAAGCTGCCGCTCAACGTGAAAACCAGCATATATAAGCTGTATATCAGGCCACGTATAACATACGCGGCGCCGGCATGGTACGCGCTCACAGGAAAGACAGCCAGGAAAAAACTGGCAGTCCAGCAGTCCAAATCCTTGCGAGCAGTGGTCCGTGCACCGAGATACCTGAGGAACGACGTGATAGCCAGGGACCTACGGATGGCCAGTTTGCACGACCACATAAGGACACTTGCGACCAACATGTTCCGCAGGGCTGCCAGTTCGCGATTCCAACATCTCGTGAACATAGCCCCGTACCACGCCCGCCCGCCTGATAGAAGAGCGCAGCCAAGAAGCCTCGTCCTCACAGAGAGCGACGAAGAATAAAAGAAGGAAGATTGACAAAGTAGCTCAACCGAGCTAAGCAACCAGGACGGAGCCAAGACCCGTCCCCCCAACGCCCCGGCATTAGTTAATGTCGGCGATGAGACCACTGAAGGGGGGCCAAGACCCCCGACCAGTTTCCCCTGCCCACAGAATGGCAGGGATGGAAGTCCCTGATCGATCGGGGGGAGTATTGTTTTGCGATACAGTGCGAAAACATCTAAGTGATATTGGAGAACTAAGAAGCGACTTTCAGTGCTTTCAGGAAGTGATTAGTGACTGTTAGTGTGGTAATTAATAAAAGTTCAGTGTTTTGGTAGACCGCAGTTTGATTTACTGACCCCAGCTCGTAACAATATATTTTATATAATACTACTTTTTATTTATATTCAATAATTAATAATGATAAAATAAACATAATCATTGAAATTTACACATTCAATGAGACCGATAACTTTATAGTACATTTAAAAATCAAAATAATATTTATTCAAAATAGACCCCTACAAGCCTTATAGACGTCAAAAACGACGACCAACTAAGTGCTACATAACCTTTATATGTAAAAGAAAAAAGGCTCTACTCCTTTTTAGAAGAGCCCTCTCGAGAAGAACAGGATGATGTTACTTAAGTACTCGTACGACTAGCATTAAAAGAACAGAATTTAGGGTGCGACAGAATTTCCGTATGCTGTTGCCAGATCTGCCATCGGACGCGTCCCTGGGTTGCGGATAGGGTAACGCCCCCCAGATATGGGGGGGGTATCGGCTTCGGCCGGCGCGAACAAAAACTGGCGGAGCCCCAGAAGGGGGGCGGTGGATGACCGGGTCAAATTCAAATTCATTTATTCAGTCTAGGCTGTTACAAACACTTGTGAAAGTCGAAAAGCTACGCCATTGGTTCGCAAATCTACGGCGGGGGATGCTACCCAGCAGGCAGCGGGCCGCTTCTAGCGGCCAGTGGCGGACGGACGAAGCCCCCCTTCTTCTTTATGAAGGGGTGGTTATCGTCCAGGGGACCCATTTTGGGTCGGTGGATAGCCGGAGATATACGGCGGCCACCCTCGTGGTTGCGTATAGCGTGCGCCTACCGCCATATGCCGACGGGGTCGTGGTAGTGTCCGCAAGGGTTCCCATGGCCTTGTCAGGGCGCGACGCAGCTCTCCTTCGGGATCGAGCGCTCGCGCCTCGTTCGTGAGGGAAATCGCTTAGGTTATTAGAAAGTAGGCCTTCCCCTTCTGGGGAGAAGAGCCCCACATAACCATGCATTTTCCTCTGCTTTAAACAGCTTTAATCGTTATAAGAGTGATAAAATAACTTAAGCAGAGTTCGATACTGGCTAATACTGATTGAATGGTTAATATAATTTGAATTTGTAAATCCAGATTGAATTCGACTAATATTCTGACTACGTGTTGCTTGGGTAAGCTTTTAAAGTCCTTAATCTTGAATTAAATCAGGGATGATTTAATTTTTTTTAAATATGCCTTATGCTCCGATAATACTTAGAAATATACAATCTCTACAAAAGTATAGGTTTATGATTGCTTACTATTGAATAAGTTGTATATTATAGTATCTAGTAATTACATTGCCCGATGTATTCTATTTTCCAACCTTAACACAGCAATGCCAGCACTAATACCTTGCTGTAGATAAAGGTAAGAGCTCTACCTGTTTCTTACCTTTATTCTTTTTATCTAATTACAAATATTTATATATTTATGTTAAAGTGACCACTTATTGCGGCTTCATCGTGATATTTTCCTTCGCCGTAGGATCGTTAATTAAATGCACATAAGAAATTCTGTATCCCTGATGAGAAGGCCAGTGCCGCCCATGCAGTACCACCAACGGCGCTCCATCTCTTTGATGCGTAACATGTAACGTATTGTTAAATATTAATTATTCAATCGTCAATCGTGCAATGAACAAACTGATATCTGTTCAACACTTTTCTTAATTTGTTGAATGTTGTGAAATATTTTGTCAAGAATGCAGATTACATGTAAAGTAAAATCAAACCAGTGAATAGGGTCTTGGACTGTACTAATAAAATGATATGATGTTTTGTACAGGGATAGTTTATAGGGTTAGAATTAATTAGTAACAGGAATAATTAGATAAGAATCACAAATTTAAAATTTTTCTTTATTTTGAACATAATCAATTATTATTTTTAATGTGAAAATCACATGTTTGCAAACGCCATCACAACGCGTGACGTCATTTATCATTGCCACTTGTCACCTTCTACTTGTTTACGTTGTTTGTGATTTCGAAACCTCGTTTATTTCTTGCACATTTCTCTGTGATTTAAAGTTTTATCGTTTGCTTGAAGTAAAATTTCAGTTCATTTACGATGGCAAAGAAATTCTTAAGAGCCGATAATTTAAATTTGCCACGTATCGATTTTTTGAATTATAGGTATCAGGGATGGCAAAATATCAAAAAAAATCCTGTGTCAAATGCAGATATAAATACAACAAAATCTTTTTTTTTGTGTTGCTGACTTTCAGAATAATTCTAAAGTGACCATATTACAAGCAGACTATAATAAAGTTTATATACAAGATATAATAGGTAAAGTATTATTATTATAGAAAACAGTGATATACCCTTTGCTGCATAAAAGCACTACATTAGATTAGTTAATATTACAAAAAAAAAATTATTTGTAAATTATAAGTACTTAACTAGGCTTTTGTCTCAGTTTTGGAAATGAAATTTTTTTTTTGGAAATGGTTTAATTTTTAAAACTGCTGTTTTCTAAAATACACTTAAAACATTCCTTAAATTGTATAATTAATGTATGTATTTTATATTTAAGAAAAAATAAAAAAATATTGTTTACTATCATAATGCTGTATTATTATAATTAATCCTTGATTAACAACCATTTCATAAGATCATCTTGTAAATTTATAATCTCTGTATGATAAATGACGTCATAATCGAGACATAATAAAAGAATGGTGTTTTATCGCGAAATTCAAATGTGAAAACTAATTTTCAATTTTTTAACAAAAGAACGCAGTAATTTCAATAGGAAAATATTTTTAGCAGCATTTTAGATAAGTAAACAATAGGTTGAGATGGTTTTCTTGAAACAGTTCAAGACCCTATTCATTTTCTTTATCCATAAAAGTCATGTCTTTAGTCATGATCATACTAATTAACTTTATATAAATTATCTAAGAATTTACGTACGTCAAATTTTCTTTAAGTTTTAATGCCTCCTGACCAACTAAGTTAGTTTGATGGTCAAAGGTTAACTGGAAGATCCCGTCCGCCTTTGATTTGACATTTTAAATGTATCGTTCTTATTTTCTTTGTATATTTATATGCGATAAACAAACAAGAATTAATAATTAATACCAATAAAAATAATTATTATGTTTTCTATTTGTTACCGAAGCAGTATGGACATAGAGAATGTATTGGAAATAAAATAATAATCAATGATGTCATATTTATTTACAAAAAGTATAATCAGTACATTAACTATAAAAATATAACATTATTAGGAAACATGTCTTAAAATAGGTAAAATATTATTATAAATGCATTGAGTTAATAAATAAAACGGCAAGTACGTACGAATGTACATACATTTTATGGCACACACAGCAAAAATACAAGGCACTTACATTCAATACATATGTACTTAACAAACTATGTACTACATGACAAACACGAACACTTAACAATAGTCAACCTAACTTGTTAAAAGACAATGCACAAGTAGATATGTCACGATTAGTGTTCAGCAGGAAACGCCAATAGATATTAAGAGTTGCTACAAATAGAAGCCTTAATATGTTTTTGATAATATGATAACTCATTAGATAACTCTTAATCTTTGGAATAATATATAAAGTAAATAATTAGCTCCTTCGATAGTGGCATACAGAACGTAATCACCTAATAATTAGCATTTTTAGCAACGCATTTATACAAGTAACTAAATACATGTCATTCAGCGTAGCACTCGTAATATCATTTGAAATAATATCGTAAAATAATTTAAATTTTAAAATAACGAAATATTTAATACAAAGATAAGAACTAGAGACACTGTACTAGGGTGTGTTAATAAGATAAATATAATATATGTATTTCGAGAGTAAAGTAGATTTATTTATGAATCTAATTCACAAAACAGACCATATTTAGTTGCCATTATGTCCCACAAGACATGAAAGATATGTAACTGATATGATAAGTAATGCGAGGTTTTAGACATTAGTGTGGTTTTCGAAGACCAGTTCCATAATAAAATCACACGAGTATTTAAAGGCCCAATTACATACAGCCGAAATACTAGAATTATTTCATTTGTGTTTTTGGTAGATATTCCAAATTAGAAATACATTACATCATCAAATATGGTATGGTAATAACTTTACTTTTGTTACCTGTTTATATATTATATACCTATTACCACATTTACAAAATTGTCTTAAGAAAATTGATTACTACGGGTCATTACTAAGGGTATCATTAAAGCATTTTAAAGAATTTAAGATATGTATACATAAATAGTATGTATGTCTATTGTGTTTGTTTCTTAGTGTATATCGAAATTATAACTCATACATCTGTTCAATTCAACATTTTACATGACCAAATGATGAAGTCGTATACATAAAAATTGAGTATTTTATGTTGTGCATGATCTATAATAATCAGAACGTTTATTTATTTCCGAAAGATAGTACGTCATTAATGTATTGAGTTCGTCGATTTCTTTTTCTAATTTGTTCACTTGTGCATTATGATCATTGTATAACTCTTCCATGTTCGCAAGTTGTTTTAACTGTGATTGAGTATCACTGGCAAGTTTTGTAGCGCGAGTTAATAAAAGTTGAGCGCGAAGCCTAGAATCTTCCGTTTGATTTGCACGTTCCGCGAGTGACATGTTGGTTTTTTTAAATTCTTGTCTTAATTGTCTTGCCTTAAGCTCAGCTCCTTCAGCTGTATTAACAACATCATTGGCTTCTTGTTCGACTTGTTCAGCATCACTTTCAATTTTAAAAATATCTTTTTGTAAGACCGATAACCGTGTTTTAAGTCCTTCGACTTCATCTTTTGTCTCGTTTGCTTTCTTTTGTGCTAATTCGGTTTCCTGAGCTATTGGAATCAAATCTTTTTCTGCGGCCTCAATGTCATCTTTAGCTTTCGTGATTGCATTTGCTGCAGCATCCTGTGCCGCTTGTGCATCATCTAATGCAGTTAAAACTTTATTCGCCATCTGTAATGTGAGATTTGCAGCTTTATTTACAGAAGTAGCATTTTCTTTCAGAGCTTTAGCTCTTTCTAAGTCTGGTTTGGTCTCCGTTATAATATTCTCAATGTTAGTCAATTGAGAGACTGTAGAGTTAATTTTTTGCGATAGTTCAGTTATTTCTTTGGGCTCAATACTAATAGATAAATTCAAAATCTCGCTTGCTAAAGTTCTTATATCTGCTGGTGCATTAGATGTATTTGACAAAAATTCTTTTAGTTCAGAAGTAAGATCTAAGCTTTCATTCGTTACACGTTCAGCAGTTGATTTAAAATCATTAGCTTTATTATACAAATCTTTTGCTCTTGATCGAACTGAAACAGTATCTTGTTTCACCTGGGAAATCGATCTAAATAAATCTTCAGCAGAAAGTTCATGCTCCTTAATTCTATACTCGGTTTTGTTTGCAAAGTCCAGAGCTTGTTCAGATTTTGTAAGAGCTCCTTGGTCACATGATATTCCACCACATTTTCCACAACCAGCTCCACCACAAATATCACAGGTATCACTTTCTTGTCCGCACATTTTTTCATTTAGTTTCGGCAATTTGGAATCTAATTCCGAAAGATGAGCTTGTATCTCATCCAGTTTTTTGTCGTTTTCATTTTGAGTATTATTGAACTGCGTATATTGTAACTCGATAAGGCGGTCCGTATTTTTTATTTGTCTATCAGTATTGGCAATAAGTGTTTGTACACTTTCAGCATCATCAGAAGCTTTTACAGCTCGCTGTTTAGCTTCGCGAGTTAAATTTAATGCACCTTCTAAGTTAGCTTCTTGTAATTTCGTAGCATTGTTTCCCAGTTCAACAGTCTTTATTTTCAGATTATCTATGCTACTTCTTAAGCCATCTAAAGTAACATTACCCAAATTGATTTTAGATGTTATATCATTTAGATTGTCATTGCTTTCTTTTACTTTTTTCTCCGCATCTATAAGTTTATCTTGTAGACTACTAATATTGGACATAAGCTCTTTAACAGTTGTTTTTCCAAGTTTAGCACCCTTAAGCATATTTTCTACTTCCGACAACTTATTCGTCATTTCATCAAAATCTCTAGTGTATGCTCCAGTTGCTCCTACAACTTTGATTTTGCTAGCGTTGGCAATAGCGTATTCAGTTTGGAGTCGTAAATCATTAATTAAGCGATCCCAGTTATCAAAGCATTCACCACATGCATAGCAATTAGGAGCTTCACCTAAGTATCCTCTCGCACATATATCACATTTATATCCACCTATACCAGGTTTGCATTCGCAAGAACCATTTTCACGCATACACTGTTGTGATAGTGATCCATATAAATTACATTCACATTCGTGACACTGAATATCTGGGTCGCCCCAGAAATTTTCTTGACACTGATCACACTGTCGACCACCATGACCAGGTTTACATTCACATTTTCCAATGTAAGGATTACACTGTGGTGATATAGAGCCATTGGGATCACAGTCACATGGGTCACAACCTGTACCTAGTGCGATTCTCCAATGGTTTTCTGTACATTGGTCACAATTTATACCCATTACGTTGTTGAAACAAGGACACTGTCCTGTCAAACCATCACAATTTCCTTTAGTGAAATTGGTTCCCAAGACTGAGCAGTTACACTTACTGCAGGCTTTTTCTATTGCATTGCCAAAGAATCCGGTTTCACAAACTTCACAATTATCTCCTGCTGTATTATGTAAGCACTGTAGACATTTACCTGTATAAGGATCACAGTTTCCAGGTTTAGTAATATCAATATTGTCATTACATTCACATTTTTCACACGTTCCTTTAACAGGATCTCCATAGTAATTATCAGCACATACATCACATAGTAAACCAGCATATCCTTCTTTACAATCACAAACAACATCTTTAGTATCTGGATCCAGTTCACATCTATCAGCATGACTGCTTTTATGAGGATCCCCTACCACTCCCGGACAAGGGCATGGTCGGCAAGGAATGTCTACACCTAATCGCGGGTCGCCATAGTAACCATCTATACATCTTTCACACCTATGACCTTCACTGTAATCACGACATTCCTTACATGCACCAGTTTTATCATCACACTCCATAGCATGTCCATTACAATCACATTGTTGGCAATTGGGAAAGTTAAAGTATCCAGGTTGACATAAATCGCATGCACGACCATATGTGTTCGCTCTACATTTACATTGACCACTGGTAGAGTCGCAAAAATTATCAAGAGATCCTATGCTATTACAATCACACCGTTTGCAACCGAATTTGCTAAAGCCATAAGTGCCAGGTGCACAACGATCACATCTTGGCCCAACGATATTTTCAACACACTGGCAAAAGCCGGTATAAGCGTCACATTGATGACTTTTTGAACCAGAAGGATCGCATTGACAGGATTCGGTGCCGTTACGTATATAGAATCCAATACTAGCATGAAATTGTTTGCATATTTCTGGAACAGTGTCTCTGTTAAGACTATAATAATAAGCGTTACCACAGTCGTAGCGATCGAATTCATCCCTCAGTGTGCTTCCGTTTGCTAAAAATGGTAATTCATTAAATGACGGGATAAGTACTATTGAATCTATCAAGACAGATGCTCTGGAGTTAGAAGTGCGACCATCTTGACGGCCTAAGTTAATTCTAATTTCAGTTTCTTTATCTTTCTCTAAACATACTGGCGGTTCAACTAAAATACTACGTTGATTCGCAGGTAAACTTGTAAATACTGTATCATCTTCTGGACGTACATTGGCGCAAGGAGATTCAAGATCTATAGGTGCAGGTCTTTTTACTAATATTGTTGCCTCCTCCCAACTCGTCGAAGACTGTGGTTCGTATCTTATTAATACATTATAATTCATACTTCTTCTCAAATTATTAATTACAAACACTAAGGTACTGCCTTCTGGAATTTTCATAAAACCAGGCCCTGTCCAAGTTTCCCTTCCTTCTGGGAAATTTTCTCTGATAACAACATGGCATAATTGACTTTGAATTGCATTGTCGTCAATTTCGGAATCGCATTGACTAGATTCGCCCTCAATTATGATGGAATCAAGCGCCCCTACGAAAAAGTTTTGTATCGGTTGGTCACAGCGTCTTCCCGTGACGTTAGGCCGACATTTACATTGACCTGATATGACATCACAATCGCTATCTATGGAACCACCAACATCGCAATCACAAGGTAAGCAGCCGTCATCACTATCAGACAAACCATAAAACTCCGGCAAACACTGATCACAATTTCTACCTGTTACATGACGTTTGCAGAAACAGTTACCTGTAACAGGGTCACAGCCCCTTTCATTTATAGTACCTAAGCTGTTACAAGTACATGCTATACAACCTTCTGGATTTTGTGGGTCAAAACTCCAATAACCGTCTTTACATCTATCACATCTAGCACCATCTACATTTGACTTACACAAACAACGTCCTGCTGTTTTGTTATAAATTGCGTCAGTCTCATCATCACACAAAATTTCCTTATCAGTAGTACCTTCGGGATCACAATCACACGGCTTACATATATCTGGACTTTGAATATCTAAGTTAGGGTCTTTGTAAAATTTTGGTTTACACCGTTCACAGTTCACTCCTATTGTATTATGTTGACAATTATCACACACTCCACCACTAATCTTCCCTGTTTTATTATATACAGCAGCGTCGTAATGACAGGTTGTCGCATGATTATTGCAAGTACATCTTTTGCAAGCATTAGACGTTTTTCCTACAGCTGGCTGCCATGGTAGGTCGTTATAGAAATCCTCGCAATATTCACAATTGAGTCCTCTGGTGTTATGGGTACATTCGCAACGTCCGTGTACCATATTATTTTTCGATTCAACGCCAGGCATTGGTAAGCACCGCGATGCATGACCATAACAAGAACACGAGCCACGTACAGTCATTTCGTATATGGCATAGTAATACTTTTCTTGAATTTCTTTTCTTTTGTCTAGAAGATCATCTCCAAGGGTGTGTAATTTTGTGAAATTTATACGTAGATTTGTCATTCGCAATAAGTTTTGCACTTCTTCTGAATATGGGTTAGTTACGTTGATATTTGGAGGGAGAACTCTAAAGATAACTTCACCTTCAGTGGATGGAGCAACACCGGAATACCGGGATTCACACACAACTTCTGTTAATGATCTTTGAGAATGCTTCAAAGCACCTGGGAACGATTCATCACAATTATATGCAAAATATCTATAAACTCTCCAAGTTTTTCCAAAATCGAACGATCTCTCCACTAGCATAGCCGCTGGTCGAAACGTTTTGAACTGTATTATTAAATGGGTAAGATGAAATTCCGCCTCCATATCTAGTTGAATTGTAACATTTTCTTTACCATTTTCAGACTGCCACCACGATTTATTTCTCGTTCCAGGAAAAAATTTGTATATAATATTCTGTATTCTATGGTTGAAAGTCGGATTACGTACAGTGCTGTTAGTGGAATCGCACCAGAAGCATTTCTTTCGATCTTCTAAATGTGAAACTATGCAGTAAAGTTCGCGTCCATGTAGACCACACGTCGATGAGGCAGACAATCTGGATTCTCGGCCAATGAGTAAGTTGCCGGTGGCGGGGTAGCAAGAGCTGAGCTCGCAAGCGCGATCCAGCAAGCGTGGGTCTGCTCGCAAGCGGTCGCGTTCCCGATTGTAAACAGCGTGGCCGGCGGCGATAAACGCCAACGCGATAAACAAAGCGCGTAGAGCCATAACGCAGTACAGGCTCCCCGCGCGCCACTCACTGCACTGCCCTGGCTAGGTGGCCAGTCCAATGTCTGCCATTCTCGCGCTGCCGCACGCCCCACCAGCCATCCCCGCCGTCCCACACAAACAGGGACGCACTGAGGTGCTTTTAATATCTATATATTTTTAACGTAATGTAAATATTATATTGACGATTAGATTGGCTATTAAGTATTTAATTTAAAATAAAACTGTATTACTTCGATGGCGAATTTATTATTTCAGTATTATTTAAAAACTAAAATTAGACACACTGTAATACGGTGTTGATTAAAAAAAAATAAGAAGAAATAAATAAATAAATTTGGTGATTTAAAAATTCTTTGAGTTTACAGCAATGATCTCGATTCTCGTATCTATATTGGATAGTATTTGTTTGGATAATATATAAAAATGTTAAATAAACGTAATACGATTAAAACTGATATGAATCAGAGAAAATGTTTTTATTTAATAATTGACTTTTCTGTATTACATATGAAATGTAACAAAAAAGAATTACAAATTATCAAAGTCATAAATCATCCTTACTAATATTATACATGTGAAAGTAACTCTGTCTGTTACACTGTTACGGCAACAATACTAAACCGACTTAAATAGTATAATAAATTTACTACACAAATATTCTACAGCTTCAGAAAGAAGATAGGCAACTTTTTAATGCAAAATAAAGGTTGTAAAAATAAAGAGAAATATAAAGTTTCTATGGAAAGTATGTCTTTTTTAAAGAAGAAGCTAGAACGATTTCACTAAAATTGATTTAAGGAGAGACTCAGATCTCAAGAAGGATAAAGAGACATATTTACCTCGGTAAAATATATTAAAAATCAGATAAAAACAGTAAGCCGGGTTTTGAGGAAATTTGGTTTGAGGGTGCTTGGAGTTACAAGATAGAACGCGAGACAATTATTCCCGCGCGAAAAACTTTCCTTTCCACATAAATAGAATCATAAATTTGTAATAATTTGAAACCAACTTAGCATTACTAAATCCATAAGTGAACCATTGTATTTCGTCTGCTCCTCCCTGTCCCCATTCCTAATACCTAATTTCCAGGCTATATAATGAACGTAAATTAAAAAAATATATCATCTCATAATCTAAATAATACGTTATTCCCAGTATATATATTGAGTTCTATTAAGAAATCGTGCCTATTGGCACTATCCGAGCATCTATGCAATCATAGATGTAACAGACTAGATAACTGAATATGACTATTTTTATTTTATAATTATCTAATTTGTGCAATATATATCTCATATGGCAAAATGGACACTTTAGGTATATTATTAAATAAATTATTTATTAACTCTCTTAAAAAGTATATAATTCGAATAAAATATAGACATTTTAATTTTTTTTCCACATTATATGTAACGTTTATTTAATGCAGAAAGATACTTGAAAACGTACTAATACTTTGGTAGGATATGCGCAAAATCCGAATAAGAAGAAAATCACGCAGAGAACGAATTTCATGATATTTATAATGCTGCAATAAGGCAACTAGCATACATGAATAGATTCTCTAGAAAACCTAATCACAATTATAGTTTTTATGTTAGAATATAATACTTAGTGCATAATTGCCCATTGAAGTAATCTATGTTAAATGAAAAATAAATTTGACATTTTGAAATTAAAGATTTTGAACTGCCTCCATGACTGTTTCACAACTTTCTTCAATGCACTGATATATTAGAAACGTTTTTATGTTTGTGTTTAAAGTTTCTTGTAATAATCATGGAAAAAACTTAATTTCCATTCTGCGTTAAGTTTAAATAAAGTGATTAAGTGAATGCCTCAGCAATAATTTCACAATTAAACAGTGTATTCTCATAATACATCTACAGTATTTTTGATAAGATGGTGCCGTAAGAACACCGGTTCCCAATGCGACCCTGGCCGAGCCGACGACCGCTCCCGCCCGCGCGCCCTTACCGTTCTCCGAAACGAATGCTTACAAACAAAAATAACAACGCAGGTCGCAGACATAACGCATTTCGGGATGCGTTTTTGTTATGGACAGTAATAGACAATGTCGCCCATGCGGCCCATATGATATCGCCTAGCCAGCACGTGATACGCCACTAACAATTACTTTTCCAATACTTTTGCAACGTTTTGTGGCTAATATTTAATTTATTGATAAGCCTCCTAGGGACAAGTATAATTTCAACTTGTAAACTCTTACTTTTTGATAAATGCTTATTTATTTTTATATTGCATAAATCTGTTACTTGTAGATTTATATTTTGCGATCGAACAAGATGACAAAATTCGCTGTGATAAAATTGCTAATAGCGGCCAGTTAGATTACAAGAACGCACGACGGTATCACAGGGCTGCCGGGCTTCCGTCCACACATCCGCCGCTGATAAATCATTCAGGATCTACACATGCCGTCCGAAAAAAATTAAGTAATTCATACATAACTATTTCTTAGAATGACGAGTACTTAACCGTTAGCATCTATAATAATAAACTCCTGCAAGGACAGATTTTAAAAAGCTTTGTTCGCCTAACATCAAACCATTCATGAAACTTATTAATTATGAAGTATAAAAAAATATTTCTATATTTTTTCATATAAAAGCGATTTGGAATGTTATATAATTTGAATAGAGTTCAGAAACTCGCGCAGATAGACAATTGCGGTCCACGAAGTTGTGTTTACTCCAGTAAAATAAGGTACTTAGGTAAAATCTTTTGAATTCAGATTTCGATTCTTATTTAATGAAATAAGATGTATGCTTGCAGAAATGCAATTTAGTTGCATTTTGATTTTACTGAACTATTGAAAGAAGCTAATGCTCTAAACTATGTTTAACTATAATATAACTAAGGCGTGGTCTAAAATAAATGTATATATCTAAGCTGGTTATACCGAGCTAAGTGTATAACTGAAATGAAAATAAATATCTCCCAAGCTCTGGTTTAAGTACATGAAATATATTTACTTCCACTGAATCCGATGAAACACATCTTTTATTTATCATCATCTTCATCAACCTATTTATATTTGCTAAAAAATTATGTGATCTTGTAATTCAACTTTTATTTGTATCACTACTGAGTTTATTCCTGCTTACACGTGTTGAACACATTAAGCACACTATATTCTTATGCGTATACAAAGAGGAGTCCCCATATTGTTTAATGATGTGAATGCCCACCATTCGCTCTACTTCCTTTACTATTCTACAGAAACGGTCTGGAATATACTATACACCGCAATACAATACGTTTGTGCGAGCGCAAAAACAATGTTGGCATTTAACAATAATGTTCACAGTCGTTCCGGTGATGGATAAAGTTTTGGGATTCGCGGGTATCAAATGTCAAGTGAGTATGAAGGTTTCTTCTACTGTATCAAAAATATATACCTACTGAATGATTCATGGCTCGCGAAATAATATTAATGGGTAATATACGCTAGGTATTACACGGATTCTAGGTGCTGGTCTGAAAGCCTAATACATATAGAGATACCTGTAGAGTTAAATGAAATCGAACACTTTTATATGACATTAGGGTCAACTGTAATCGCACCAGAAATGATAGCAAACTGTATTCGCAATAGTGCTCAATAGATTGCACAGTAGTATTCTTGGTAGCAGGATGGTAGCGATATTGCTACTTAGGATCAATTTATTTAATTTGTATGGAAAAAAGTATAGCTTTATTAACTCTATTTTTATCTGCAGAACTTTTGTTTCTCATGATACACACCTGAAATAACCTATAAATAAGTGTTATATATTTTAATAACGAGTAAGTGTATATTAGTATTTTCATTAATTATTCACATAACTCAAGCTAGTGACACACACCCGCACTGACACGTAATAGTAAGCTGGTGATCGCTGTAACATACATGTATAGTTATTATGTAATAAACTATTGAACAGATTTTGATAAAATTTGGTGTGGGCATAGTTGGAGATCCGGAGAATTTTCATCACGGAAAATTATTCCCTTCCCTTGATAATCCGATATAACTCAACATAGGCGAAGCGACGGTATTTTAATAACATTGAAATAACAATAATTTGAAATTTGACATGACGTCAACACAGAATAACTAGCGGCCTCTTTAACTATTATAGATAACATGTTACAATTTCGACACTGATAACCTTTTATCAGTGTCAAGTTAAAATAGAGATGAGAGAACTATCCTGTTAAGTTTTTCACATTCAAACTAGACCGTAGTTCTATGTAACATGCATGTCGTTATGGGAACTTTGACTCGTTTTCATCTATGTATCTGTAACTTCGGTGTATAACCATAACATAAATATAAGTACTTTAGCACGTATATTTTGTAAGTAAAACTTCTTTATTTCGTTGCGTCTGTCTAATTCGTAACTTAAAAGCTTTGTTAATTTGTAACTTTACAGACATTAAAAGAAATTGTTCAATAAAAATTTATATTCTAAGATTATAATAAAATGGCATAGGCTCAGTTGTTAATCATTGAGACTTATTAAAATTTCCGTTTGGACAAATGTAACTATAATAATAATAACTATAAGGTAATCCTTAGATAGGTACCTACCCTTACCGCCCTGGCTCAAAATCTAACCTGTATATCGTTAAAAAAATGTCAATATCACACATTTAATTGCTTACTTCAGTATGCTAAGTCCATTAATAAAGCAATGATTATTTACTTGGCTGCCTGTAAAAACATATGTTGTAATTCTCTTCTACGTCATCATCGCTGTGAATGAGCGCTTTCGTACATGATAAGGGTTCATTCTCAAAAGGCGGTTATAATGTTAAAGTTCAACAGATAAATGCTTCTATACAATAATGTTTCATTTGATGGACCAAACAGGCTAGGATAAAGGGCAATGCCAGTTGGGAATTATTCAATGACAGTTGACAATTGTTCTCAACTGTCGGTATAGTCCTAAATATCATAATAAATATAATTAATTTACTCAGCGGCTATACAATGGCATTTTACTTTTTACTAACAATAGTAAAATTAAATTATGCTATCTTAATATTTAAACAGGCAGGAGCTATAGCAGACAAACACGATCCTTTTTATTTACAGAATTCTTTTTGAACCATAACGGTATCAACAAATAATTTATAATTACTAAAACTATAGGTATTATGATAAATATCAGTAGGGTAAATAATAATGAATATATATGTAAGGTAAATGGTTAGCCATAGCAATTTACTAATCTCCTACCCACAGTAACAAAGAAAAAGGTTACATTTGTATGATATCTTTATTCTTTATTATATTTAGAAGTACCTATATGTATTTATCGATTGAAAGTCAATAATGAAATAATATTTGCATTTGTCTGTAATGACTTAACTCCAAAAATACAAAATGAAATTATAATTCTTAACACCAATGATATTAAATAAAACATTGTTAAATATCATTGCTTAACGCACAAATGAATAGCATTCATTGGAATTAACATATACAAGTTGCAACAGTTTTAGTTCTACAAATTTTATGTGCGCATTTACACTTTGAATATATAGCCTCTATAATTTCGAATACTATTTACAGAGTTAAGGAAGTAAGGGCTCGATCTAAAATAGTCACCAGGTTCAGTTGCATGCGTTGCATCGTGATTTTAAAATACACTTGGTCGCGGTGCACTCGCACGATTTGCCACCATCGCGTCATCGAGTTCTCAGAACTTCAGAAGTGCAATCTCGTACAGCTTTAGCCAGTTGCATGTTTCTACTAATAATGTTTAATCAGCGCTATACGCGTATATACTTAGGTTTTGTTAATTTGCAGTTACTACAATTAATTAAAAACTTCTTAGATTTGTTAGTTATTTTTTAATTTATAATTGATAGGTAGATTAAATCAAAATAATACTATACTGCTATTAAGAATAAAAATAACTTCTACTCACTTGGAAGTTCAGGAGACCTATTTTTGATTTTTTTTTTTTTTTTTATAGGATAGGTCAGCAAACGAGCAAACGGATCACCTGGTGGTAAGCAATAACCGTTGCCCATGGACACCCGCAACACCAGTGGAGTCACAGATGCGTTGCCGGCCTTTTAAAAGGGAATAAGAGGAATAAGGGGAATAAACGGGAATAAGGGGGGTTGGGCCTCCGGTACCCTCACTCACTCGGCGAAACACAGCGCAAGCGCTATTTTACGCCGGTTTTCTTTGCCTTTTGAGGCCGTGGTATCACTCCGGTCGAGCCGGCCCAATTCGTGCCGAAGCATGGCTCTCCCACGGTAGAGATTACGAATGCGACTTCGAAATCACCGATGTGACTAATAATCACCGATTTTCAATAATTCTTATTTTTGAATATCACTGATGTCACAACTACCTACCTTAGTCACAGGTGAGATTTCATTACGAGTGCCCTCACCCACTCGTAATCAAGTCATACTTGTGGAAATGTTATCCGTGTTTTTGTTTGATTTTTCAGTGTATATATATATATATATATATATATACCTATAATATATAAACGGTTTAAAAAGTGCGGTGGTTTTTGATAAAAAAGTGTGAGTCAAAATTTTATCAAGCGTGTGTCAAATATCAATTTAGCCGCCAATATGTTATTTCACTGATTCTCAATTAGGGTCGAAATCAAAAACAGACTGATTACCCAATTTACGAGTGCTTTATACTGCTGCAATTATAACTTTAATATTTCCTGTTTCTCAAACTACTCACTGACATCAATTATTTTTTAGCTCGTGTCTGTATATATAAATACTTGACTTACATACATAATTCTAATTAGGCACCAACATGTATAAGTTATCTTTATAGAACAGTACCTAATTTTGGTGAGGGACAAGTTCGAATCGCAGGTCATCGCCCCCAGTTATCAATATAGGTATCCGTTTTTAAATACGAAGTGTTGCTGATGAGAATAATGTAATGATTTCAAATATTTGTCAAAGTAAAATTAATAAAATAAACAAAAATTCACGTAGGTATTTAATAGAAAATATTCGTTATAGCCGATTTATTAGTCCCAACCGGTAACAATTTGTCAAAATATAATATCTATGTAAATATTTATAGCGAAAACAGCTTTCAACGAATGACAGTCGATCTCAGTCAACGTTCTAGTATCTTCTGCCAAACAATTATATAGGTATAATTCTTATGAATAGTGTCGTCACAATTCGCGTTGTCGAGTGCCTGTCGTTATGAAGGATGACTTAATTAAGTGATAGAATGAAGGGAATTTAAATTTATAAATCAATTCTTATTTGATGGTGTACCTAATCAATTTTACTACCTCCAAAAGAGAACCTAAAAGAGGTTCTGCTAATATGATAATATAAAATGAAATGGATTTCGTAGGGGAATTTTAATGGGTGTTTTCCTACTGCCAATAGATACATGGATGGATACAGATCAGTGAACCGAAAAACATTTTAAATCATGATTACCAAAAATCACGAAAGTTTTGGATGTGTCCGACAACATAAAATAGCTTCTGTTTGTGACTAAGGAAATGTAGCTATGAATAAGGATTATTTTAAAAATATAGAAACGACGATGCAATAATAACCTTTAAACAATATTATACTCTGTCCATTATGTTATTTTCTTTTTGACAGATCGCGCGTATGAAATATTGTTTCTATTTTCAAATTATAGTACTACAGTAATAATATACTTTCTAGACGGGTAACGCCCACATAGTGAAGTGCTCTGTGCATAACAAACTACCACAGACAATAAGCAGTTCTTGAAATCAGATAAATCGATAAATTGTCTTCAAATCAAATATTTGTAAATTTATTTATTTCCTTCTCGACAGCTACCTTACATTATTTATAGGTATGTGAATTTTAATATTAAAACGCATATGTAGTTAATAACATCTACGTCAAGTTTAAATCAAGAATTATGATCAAGAATACTTAGAAAATCACATACATACCATTTTTTTAACAAACTAGCTAGGTAATTGGTAATTCGCCAAAAATATAAAATTTTGCCTAATTTACTTGGCATGTGTAAAACTTTATTTTTTCATATATTTCTGATCCATTTAAGAGAGAAAAAGGAAAACTTTCTTAAATGGATCAGAAATATACGAAAAAATAAAGTTTTACACATGCCAAGGAAATTAGGCAAAATTTTATATATTTGGCGAATTACCCCAATTGGGTAATTCGCCAAATATATAATATAAAAATTAAACAAGTAAATTTATTTACATTATTTATTACATAGATTCATCAGATTCTTCTTCGTAAATTACACTAGACTCGTCAGTTGAGTCCTCTGTTACATAAATAACCAATTCTTGTGCCATCATGTTATCAATTGCAACATCTCGATCCCAATCAGACATTATTAATTTTTTTGTCCTCTGTACAACACTCGCCCAGTTTTCAGGCGTCACATCACCACACGCGCTAGTTAATAACTGCAACATTTTATTTGCTGTAAACGGCGGCGTTGTGTTATTTCTTGCTGCCTTCCCTTTAATTTGTGCCCATATCAATTCGATGGCATTATACTGACAGTGATACGGTGGGATTCTAATGACAGTATGTCCATATTCCGCAGCCATTTCATCGACGACGTATCTTTTAGGTATACGTTTCGAATTTAAAATTCTTATCAGCTCCGCTTTCAACAATGTATCAGTCACATCCTCACCATTATCACGAAGCCAGTTAACAATTTGGTCTTTGGTACTGCTTTGCGTTGGCTTTTTATTTATTTGCCGCGAATGATAGGGCGCGTTGTCTATAAATATAATTGAAGGTTCTTCTAGTAGCGTCAACATTTCCCTAAACCAACTTTCATATACTTCTGCATTCATCTCTTCGTGATAGTCACCAGATTTTTTGGATTTAAAAGTTAGCAAAGCATCTGTTACAAATCCTTTTGCACTGCCTGCGTGGCAAACTATAAGGCGTTCGCCCTTGCCTATAGGCACAGCCGAAGTAGATGCTGCAGTGTCGTCAGTCCACGATCTCGATATTGTATGATTAGCATTGAGCCAAATTTCGTCAGTGAAAACCACATTCGACCAGTCTTCGATTTGTTTAGCTTTCCTTAGAAAATCATAGCGAGCCAGCACTATATCATGGCGTTCCAATAAAATTTTTCTCTCATCAGACTTTCTGTAAAAAAATCCAATTTTTCTTAGCACTTTACCTAGCGAAGATTTTTTGGCCACGGTACAAACCACTGTCTCTCAGTGAAATTACCATTCTTCTTACAGTTGGGATTTCTTTACGTTGATAGTACGCGTATATATGACGACTCAACTTATTATATTGTAAAACAATACACAATGAAAGCAATGAATGTGATACAAGCGTTGTATGGCAAATGACAACCAAACGGCGTAGCCGTATTTAATGACACATACAATCTAACGTCACTCCTCACAACTCCCGTTGCCTAGACAACCCCATAGACAATATATGACAATTTATTTCATGTATTTGCAAAACCAGATAAACGAATTTAATATTTATAATAAAAATAATATCGCTGCATTAAATCGATTAAAAGTTCTTCTTAAATAAAATCGATATTCTGTTTTAATCGAATCGGTAACTTGCGAGTTCATCACTGATTTCAAAATATCTTAAACTGTCAAAAAGAAAATAATATAATGGACAGAGTATAATAAATATCATGTCATAGTGAAACTAATTAGAGATAATACCTACATGTAATTCCATGTATATGATTAGTTTGGTTGTATTAATAATGTAAACCACATCGCCACAATGCATACAAAGAAAAATAACCCCAGACTACAATGAGATTTTAATACTTACATCTGTTGTGCAGATGTTGAGAGTAGGTAACAAAACTGTGAACCGATTTTGGATACGAAATAGATCTTTGTCGTCTACTTAGTGTTAAAATTAGCTATTGTTATGATAACCAGTGATAATGTCCAGTCGACATTGATCTCAATTCATTAGGTATCCAATAAATTTTGCATGCATTACATGGAATGGGAAAATTAAAACGTCCTATTTATTTCATTCTTTCTTTCCGGGAATACTATTATCTGCATCGCGCCTACTCCTGACGAGCGGTCACTGTCACTCCCAGCCAGGTCACTACGACCAAAGCTTTTATTCTGAGTTTAGTTTTAGGCGGTGTACCCTTCCATCCATGCCGTAGGGCCCTTATGGCCACCGTGAGGCTGCGTGCGGGTCTGGCTACCGCGCACGCCGTGGTGATGTCTCTCCGTCTGGGGGACTGTCTAGGGGTTCTCGGACAGACCCTCCCTTCCCTCCCTTGGCGTTGGCTCGACCAGACCTAGGTCGAGCCGGCCCCGTAGCACATGGCGGTAGAATCGCGAAAGTGTATCCCGCCATGTGCCTCGCATGGGCCTAGAAAACTCAGGGGGGTTTTAGTGGGTAGGCCGGTCCTATCAGTCTCCGCCGGCATTGATTGCGGCAATGCTGGCGGACGGGGGAGGTTGGAGGGCTGTAGCCTCCTTTGTGAAGCAGTGATGCTCCAGGAGGCCGCCGAGCGGGGTCGGGAGATGGCCGATCCCGCTCGAAGGAGGCGGGATCGGCCATCCCAGGAGGCTCGGTAGCACAGTTGCGGCGCTGCCGCGAGTCGCCGGCGGGCGCGACGACATCGCGCCCGCGGGTACGGCGACCCGGGAGGGACCACGCCCCTTCCGTGGCCGGGGGGCGTCGTCGGTGGTGGAGATCGGGGGAGGTATTGTAGCCTCCCCCGAGGAGGGCTCCCCTGAATCGGCAGGGGAGCGGAGGCTGGGGGTTCCCGGAAGTAGCTTGGTGTTCCCGGGGGCTCCCTACATGCCTGAGGAAGGCCATCCCTGAGGTTTTCAGTGGGTAGGCCTCCCCCTTCTGGGGACGAGAGCCCCACATAACCGTCGGCTCGCCACAGCCGGGGTATGCAACTTAATGCATTTTCCTCAGGGGGAACAAAAAAAGAAAAAAGAGTCCCACACACGGCCGCGCCTAGCCAGCGCGGTGTCACGGCGCAAAAGGTGCATTTCCCCTCTTAAAAAAAAATAAAATAAAAAGGGCCCTTATGGCCAAGGCTCAAGCTGAGTTAAGTCGTTAGGTCATCCCGGTCGATCCACCTCGATCAGACATAATGACCGTGGCACTTGGTTGCAGTGGTACTCATAAGGATTCTCAGCCTCTCCTCTGCGAAGAGAAAACAAAGTAGGCGGTGTTGGTGGAGCTGTTTCGGCCGGCATCGAGTCTAACATAATCTTCGTGGCACTTGACATGACACTTTTACCTGTTAGTATAATAACGCCATCTAGATATAATGAGACGAACTAAAGGGAACAAGCGATAAAAATAAGTTTTAACACAACTTGAAACCTTTCTATGAAGTTAGCAATCTTGATTATTCTAATTGCAATACTACTGCCATCTGTGAGAGGTAGCTGGATTCAAACATCACTTTTCATTTGTGCTTTGTTCGAACTTTAGTAGTATGCACTACTGCCACCTATTGGCATTAGTTTGAATTTAATATCACTTGTACCTGTGCTGAGAAGGTGTTGCTTAGTGCTTAATGTTCGTATCAGTGTGGTACATGTGCGCCACTAGAGGGTTCTTACATTTGCCCCGTTTGTAGTCTGTGTTTGTATCCGAGGACGCAAGAATAGTACCTACGTGGTGCTTGTAATAAAATATCTACAAAGACGCTATATAATAAGCAGGACTAGCCTGCATCATAGTAGTATCTTTTTTCAATGATTCTGTCAGATAACTTCAACTATGAATTTATCTAAATAAATATAATTATAGTCAAAGGAATATCTAAAGGAATATTTTTATAGTCAGTCTGCATTCGATATTTTAATTTGTACCATATTTTTTACAAATATAGAAAAGACATGACTTGCTCACAAAACTCAGCCTAAGCCTTCGTCCTAATAACCTCGTTGCTTGTAGTAAGGGTGACCGCTCCTCAGAAGAGGGCGCGGTGCAGCTCTAGCCCATAACAGGTGCCATATGCGCTAGATGCGGCGCAGAAGTCAAGGTGAAGCCGGTCATGTAATGCAAGGGGGCCTACTCATGGCCAAGAAAGTTTCTGCATTTAATCATCGGGATGGTATGTTAAATACCTATCCTTGGTAATACGGGTAAGGTATGAGTGATGTAGATCGCCGCCTCTCGAATGAGAAGGTTGGTCTGCTCTTCTGCGGCTTGTAAAAATCGCGTAGAACATGAATGAATGGCTATTACGCTATTCGAAAGCATTGATCCATGGCACTGGAAACACTAACCGCCTTTGTGCGTGTGCGCCGGCGCGCAGGAAGGCCCGCGCAGCCCTGAGGCGCGCCTCCCACGCCGCCGGAGCGCCCGGCGCGCCCCCTCCCAACGACGCAACCACCCATTGCTGCTCTTCGACCTGATGTCAACACATCAAAAAAATTACCTAATAATATCCACTTAAAATTATAATTGTGTAACTACTTCGTAATGTTTACACGTCAATACCAATACCAAACGCAGCATGCTGCGAAGAATGAACGACTAAGGGGGTGGCGGCGCAGATTCCACCTCTCGCAAGGCTTGAAGAGCCCGCGTTATGGAGTCGGGAGGGTCGGATAAAGCGTATCTTAGTCGACGGTGCCTAGTATTAACTGAGTTGACTGCGGAACGCGGTGTGTAAATACACGCCTGCCTTACTAACGGATTTGGATTTGTATCCCCGTGCACGCCTTATAAAGAACCGTGTTTTATAAAACGACGGGATATACACGACTTTATAATTAAACCGTTCCTTCCATTGTTGGGACTACAATATTATCGATAAACTTAGGTTTACTTAACGACTATTTAACTTAGGCACTTAACGATAACACGAACTCTAGAGGCCCTGCCACCAATTGAGTAGATTTTTCCAGATGTTGAAACCATACCACTAGAGAACAGCGGGACAATCCAGCATTACAAAGCTACACTGTGGCTTTAATCAATCTTATATCTATCATAACAACACATAAGAGCAAGGTTTAACTGCTCTTTGATGGGTTAATATTTGTCACAAATGTTAGTAAAATAACTATTGAAAGGACCGTGTATCCTACTATACTTACCTTATTGAGGATGTCCTTAAAGTCCTTAACGACGGGCACAGGCCGCTGGGTTTTGTCAGTGTAGTAAATGACGTGAAGTCGGGCGCCTGCGAACCACAGTTCTAGCTCGTTTAGAGCGTTTCTGATGGCTGCTTCACTCGATGCTGTAGCACATATTTTCTAACAAGATAAGATACATTTTAAGTTTTATTCCCATTTTTTGTCTATTACAGAAATGAGATGCACGTAACGGTTTATACTTTTTGTACGGATTTTTGTTTGAAATATGATTTTTCTATTAATTTGGTGTATTTTACCTAGTTAGAAATGCGAAATCGTGCATGAAAGTCGTATCGCATTGGATCGTTATCCGTCGCTTACCTAGGAGAAGGAGTCACACACTCGCTCACATGTGCATGTACGCAACGACACGATTCAAAGTATTTTCTACTCATACATACTCTTAAAATAAACATTGATAAATTACTTTTAGTTCCATAAACCTATACTATAAATCACATATACATAATAGAATTATTCCAATATATTTAAATTAGTTATATATACTGCAAGTTTTATGTGAGTAAACAGAGCATTCTGAATTTAACCGGGTAACACATTAATTTTTTTTAGTAAATACGCTGTAAATCAAACAATTATCTCAAGAACAAGTACCCAACAAATATTTTAGGTGTCATATATCCACACATATATACCTGGAGAGCTTTGATCTGCTTCTTGATATTGGTAGCGACATTGATGAAATCTTGCACCTTAACAAGGTCGGGTCTCCTATAATCCATATCCAGAAGACTGTAGACCTCGCGCCAGTGCTGTTCCGTGAAGTCCGTGCCGCGTAGATATTTGAGTAACATCGTCAAATCCTAAGTAAACATAATTATTAGTTTGTTTTCACACAGGATCACTAATTCACAATTTGTGAATTCGTGATGTAGTCAGTACATCAAGCTTACATTTGCACTACTAAATCCTCCGCAAGCAGATGTGATAGATGTTAACAAAGAACTGCATTCATAGTATGATCTAAAGTTATTAAATATGAACTGTAATTACTAATTACGGGGTTGAATTTCTTTTAACATAATGCAAAGGAAGCCCTGCATGGCGCTATTGCAGCTGGTCTGTCTAAATCGTTCTTATAACGTCGATTCGATCAGTTCATGACTTCATCCTCATTACAATGTGTATGCCTAAAAGTAAATTTTGTATTTCGCAATTTACGTAAAAGGCAGACAAACAGTTGGCCCGATGTTAAAAATTTGTTTTTGATAGCAGTGATAGCGCAGATTTAAAGTAGGTAATTATTATTATTAAAAGTGCATACTGTGTATTTTTCGAGCTCTTGTTGAATGAATAGTGTAACAGCAGTAAAAGGCTCGAGTTTTGATGACCATTTTACAACTAAATCGTCCAGCACATGCAACTTCTTTTGAAATATAATCCAGTCTTGTTGAATGATAGACTCGAAATCTAAAATAATAAATGTACAATTTAATTGATTCATTATAATTTGAGTGAAAGTAAAATACTAAAATTCTATTACTGGTACATATAAAGGTACGTACCATCAATATATTCTTTCAGTATGTTCCAAACTGCTAAATATTCTTTCATAAGCTGCTCAGCCTCTTTCCAAACTTCTGCTATTGGAAGAATCAAGTCAAACTTCTCACATTCTTTCCTAAAAAAGGAACTTAATTGATTTTTAACAGTAAATCGAACCGGCAATAATATGTTAAGAAAACTGTAAATAAATCTTCTTCTAAAATCACTTCTAGACACTTACAATAGTTCATCGCGCTCTGTAGTATATTTTTCCCACTGAGTATACGCTTCGAAAATGGAGCGACATCTGTCGGCCATCTCTGCATAGCTTGCGCCGTGGGCATCTTCTAATCGTGACTTACTTTGGACCCACCTCGACGTCCAAGCCTCTACGCTCGTATTCAAATTCTCCCAATCACCACTCAGACTAGATTTCACAACATCCGCCTAAACACATTTTAATATACACAGTAAAATGGCACTTGACGAAATCACAATTTATGCAAAATTATGTATACAACAAAACTGAATATATATGCCTATACGTAATTATATAGGGAGATAAGTTATATTACTGGGTATAAATGTTTTCATTTTTATATATTAAAATAAATTATTAACTCAATATATGTAATGCGTTCAACGCGATACTGCGTATCTTGTATCAATATAAAGTGCCGATAGTAAGTTCAAATTGTTGTTTTAAAAAATTATTAATTAAAAATAACAAAATTATTAACTCCTTAAACAGTATTATTTCAATATACTGAATTAATCTGTTGATCGTGAGAGAACGCCTTGTTACATTAAGTCCGATTCCAGTAGGTACTTTATTTATATTGTGCAATAAAAATTGAAATAAACAAATATGTATTGATTTCTGACAACAAATTTTCGGTGAGGATATATACTGTCAAAGACATTCACTAAAGGGTTTTATAAATAACTTTCAATATTAAACGGTTACGAGCTCGGGTATGGTTACAATCTTCGATTTAGGACCATTGATATGTAATAATTCTTTGAGAGCTCAAAATAAAAAATGTTTGAATAAATATAGAGTATATTTTTAGTTAGTAAGATCAATAACATTGACTATAATATAATGGTTATGGTACGAGTTTGTTCCGTGATTGCTCTAAATAGGTCTCAAATAAGTATTACCTGATGTTCAAATACTTGCTGGTGGCTTAACATCATTTCACGAATTTTATGCCACTCTTGCATTGTTTCCTCGGCTGTTGAGTCTCCACCCCAAGTACGTAGCATGTGGGCCTTTTGTTTCAGATTTTGAACGATTGTCTCTATCTAAATCACAAAATGTGTATTCCTGCTTATTTACAAAACATTATTATATATATTCCACTAGCAGCTGCTTTTCATAACGTGAACCGAACGTGAACTGAACCATGGTATTGTTCCAAATTTACATATAATACGTCCTTACTGAGGGGCATAAGAATTCTTTATGTAAAGAAACTGCCCCACTTCGTATTACACTGTTGGGACTTATTTATACATTAAGGTGTGTATGGTAGTACCGAATGACATCTAACAGGATTCAGGCTAACCTCATCTGCTCCCAGCGCAACCCGCTAACCAACAGACCAGGATCTGATGCTCCCTACCAACCCACACAGGTGTGTAACGGTGGGAGGGAGCCCAAAACCCCGAATCATATACAAGTGATAGGTTTGCAAATCCTTAGGAAAGGGCTATGTGTAGCTGTGATCATCTATTAGTTGAGATAGTGATGATATATAGGTGGCGTGTGCTCTGTTTATTACACCTTTGCCTCACATATTACGGAAAATGCACGAATATTTTTATGCCATAAAACAACCGTGTACAATATACTTTTCACTAAGATTTTTACTTACTTCTGGCATTTTATTTTGTAACGCTTGCTGCCTAGCACTGACTTCGGCCAGATCCTTGGCGGTCTTGGGCACAGTCTTATTGTCGAGCATCATTCGAGCGTTGACGACGAAGGCGTCGACCGCGAGCGCATCTTCCTTGCAACTGGCCTGGAGAGACGACATCAGGCTGGCCCATAACGTACGCGTCTGCGCTTCAAATTCTCGCCTGAGGGAAGCAGTGCCCACCGTGATCCACTCGATATTCTCATCGTCACTAAAAAGAAGATGAATACTTTAATAATGTTAAGTAAAAAATTTAATAATGTAATACCATAAATTTCCTCATTCGAAGCACACAGTTTCTAATTCTAAAAATGTTGAAACAACTTACAAAGGTTTAGTATACTTACAATAAGTCAGGATTTAGACTTCTAGCTTTAAAGTTGACACAAACTTTAAGCTTATAGCCATTGTAATGATTAAGTACCAGAAGAAAATAAAATTTATAATTAACAAATTTTGGTAAGGTTAAAAGGGTGGTAAAAATTTGAGGAATAACAAAAACTGCAATATTTTAATTGATGAACTCATGAATTTCGATTTTTTGATTACCAAGGAACACATAAGACTTTTTGATGATAGTCGCTCCTTACGACTCTAGACTTTGATATTCTGCACTTGATGTGCCAGCTATACAGCTGGTTGAGTTCGCTTCGATACGATCTCAGCTGGTAATACTAATGATACTCACAAGGTCATCTTCGCGACGGCTTGACCATACGCTTTGCAAGCTTTGAAATTGGCCTCCCAGTGTTGAGGCTCCGTAAGATGCTGGCGACACAGATCGTCTAGGTCGCCCACGCAGGCCAGGGCCGCGCGTCTTGTCCAACGCTGGCTCGTCCGCTCCAGTGCAGCCAGCGTACTTTCTAGCTGCTGCACCGCTTTATTGCCCAACCAGCTGTGCCTGCAAATCTTTTTTCATTAAACTACGTAGCAATGTTATCTTTAATCACTACAAAACCGTTCACAAGAAGGTACATTTTGTTAAAACAGTGCAGAAATGTTATATGAAATATCATATATTTCATTAATACACAGTTTTTTTTAGACATAAATTAACCACAGATGTTTAATATCTCCCATTAATGATACTATAAAATGTATGCAGCCGTTCAAAAAGATACTGGCAAAAAACAAATGACGCGCATATGTAGGTACAATTATAAAACAATGATACTATATTTAGCAACTGAAGTTTAAAAAAATGGAAATAGAATAACAATATGAAACGGAACGAAAACTATAGAAGGTATATAAACAGATGCAAATAAATTGATAATTTATTATCAAAGGACATTGTTCAATTTTGGCCCAAGAACCGATGTGAATATAAATTATACTATAATTTTATTTATTTTTATATTATTTGAAACATATTTTAGTATTCCACGGACACTTCAAATAAATAAATTCCAAATAAAAAGTTGGGTCACAATTGATGCCGTATAAAATGTTTTCCGTCAGCCAGTGCTGCCAGTTTCGGAAGTTTCGCGATTTCGGTAAATACGGATCGAATTGAAAACCTCCTTCTTTTTGAAGTCGGTTATTAAAATTAGTTGATAACGCTTTATTCATTTAAATACCTAAATTAACTAGCTAGAAAAAAACTAGTATTATATATTTTTAAGCGAAATCGCGAATTTCTAGCTTGGCATTCAAGTATATAGTTTTCGTAATTGGCAGCACTGGTGTACTTCATATCTTATCTGTGTCCGTTTCATTTAATTTTTGATTGCTTTGCGACTATAGATTCTTTTGTGATTTTCTATGCGTTTCATGGTTTTATTCTAACAACTTTGGCTTGATTACGGTCTCCGATTACATTGCGTAGGTATACTTGGTAGACTCGGATGTGTGTAAAGGACTGGATTTTGTAAAATGATAATTGTCAAAGAGTTATCTTAAACTTGACTAGGTACTATCTTTTTTCCTAGTATCTAGTAGAGTAGTCCTTTCCTAGTTCTAGAAGAGAACATATATAGCTGTGCATAGTATTGTTAATATTACTTTGATATTACTACTCTGATATTTCACGCAAGGTTGGTTATATTTTATTTATAACCTCAAAATATTAACTTTTTTCGTAATTATTTTAGTTTCCTGAAGTGTCCGTTCGTGAAAACTTATTTCATAGGATTCCATATAATTTTAAGAGTTTATATGAGTCACTTTCGATTCGAACGGTTCTTAGGCAGAACATGTATGGAGCCGGAACAATGTCCACTAATTGCTACAAAAATTTAAAGTGGAAATTTTTCACCTTTTCATCTCAGACTACATGGAAATCACATCTAATTTGAGAAGTACATGGCTTTTGAAACTACTTTGCAAAATTCATTGAGCTGCAATGTTGTCTTATAAAATACCTTCACTACAAACAGTGTGTGTGTAATATACTCATAAGTTTCAATTAATCGTAAATTCAAGTTAAATTAATCATAAGTTTCAATTAATCGCCATTTCAAGAATCGTAGTACAAGTGCGAAAAAATTGAGTAATGAGTGTGATTTATAAAGGGATAAAAATTATATCTATCACTCACTTCTCCACAATAGCAGCAAATATGGATTGTTCTTCGCCAAGACTATTCCGCAAGCCCACGAAGTGAGCAGGCAAGGCGACGAGCCTCCTCAGTTGTAGGTAGTGCTGTGACCGCACCTCCTCCATTGCTGGCTGCACGCGCACTGCATGTCCTCTAAAGCAATTAGTCGAACATTTTATTAAACTTCATATAAAGTACCTTTCACAAAGAATGGTGTGTTTTTCACACTTGGACCTGGTATGGACCAGGAGACCTATTTTTGAATTACGAATGCGACTTCTAAATCACCGATGTGACTAATAATCACCGATTTTCAATAATTCTTATTTTTGAATATCACTGATGTGACTATCTTAGTCACGGATGTGATTTCATTACGAGTGCCCTCACCCACTCGTAATCAAGTCATACTTGTGGAAATGTTATCTCTTATCTGTGTTTTGTTTGATTTTTAAGTCTATATATACAATATATATATATATGAATGTAGCACATATATATATATATAATATAATATATATGTATATGTATATATATATAATAACCGCAATAGTTAAGCCGGCAGCGACTACATTCATATATATATACCTATATAAATCTTTATATACCTATTATATATATATATATATATATATATATATATATATATATATATATATATATATATATATATAATAGGTATAATGGTTAAGCCGGCACTAACCGGCAGCGGCTATATTCTGCGTGGAACCGAACTCTTATATTTATGTGTGTACTTTATCTATGTTGGCAGCTCTGCGATCGACTTTCAAAAATTGAATGTTTAGGAATCCGTGACCTCAAAGTCACCGCTGACTATTTAGTCAGCGGTGATTTCGAAATCGCATTCGTAATTCAAAAATAGGTCTCCAGGTTCAAGTTCCGCTCGAGTCAAAAACGTTTGATGCGGTTCTTTCTTTCATATTCATATTTTATGGGACTTAAGCAACTGTAGCCCCTTACCATTTCTATTCTGTTTATTTTTCAATATATAGCATTACAAAAATATTTTGCATTATCATTAAAATGGAATATCACAAATATTTATTTGTAAGCTTGCTAAATTTGAACAAGTTATCAAAAAATCTGTAACAGTTCTAAGTTTGATGTTGATACATAGCGAAATAATTAGCAGTGAATAACATCTACTTTGTATTAACAAAGTAAAACGTGAAGAATGCAATTGACATTGTAGATTGGAATAGATAGATCCTATAGCATGTAACAGTGCAGTTTCGAGTGTCACGAATAAATTAATATATGTCAAATATTAATTTTATCGTCATAACCCGATACACTACGTGGACGGTTACCCATACCAAGCGCTTTACAGGACCTAAAGTAACTATCACTATAAATATTAATATAAAATATTACAATAAATAGTTTACCTAAGTACCAAATCGACTTTGAAATGCGGGAAATGTTTATGAAGCGACAGTAGCGATTTTATATATTGACATTCCAAAGCCTTATACAACTGCCAGTCCCAATGCAATTTCCACGAGTCCGTATTTTTATATCCGTTAACTTCGACCTGAAAGAATTTGCATTATAAAAACAGATATTATTGTATCCGTCATGAATAGAACTTGTTTTGAAATTTTAACTAAAAGCCAAAGCAAACAATATGTATCGTTAAAAGTATTACCTTTTCGATAATATCTCTTATATTTTTTACTTTCTTCTTCCATTCTGTATGTTGCGCTAAAAGTTCTGTATCCATCAATTCCTCAACAATATTTCTAATAGCTATGTGTTGATTGGTTAAATATGTGTTCTGCAAATTAAAAAAATTAGTGAAAAAAATTTCTCCTGTGTCAAAGTAAAAAGTTACAGTAAAAGGATGCAGATACAGCACTACCTTGTACTAAATAATATACTGGCCAAAAGAAAATAATGGCCACTTGAATATTTTATTTTAAAGACATATTTAAGTAACAAAATTATTCTTCTTACTTGAATTTTTCGTCAATATTAAAAGCTCCCCAATATTAAAAGCATTTTGAAGAAAGTAAAGCATAAGTATATTCCATATTTATTTTTATTTATTTATTTAATCTTCATTGCATAATAATAATACAATCGGCGGACTTAACGCAATAAGGCATTCTCAACCAGTCAACCGGAATAAATGTTGTAGACTATAGTGATTTATTTATTTAAAAAATATGACAAATAAGCAATTTAGTTCAATGTGGCAGGATGTGGCAATATTTCTTGTTAAGCTATCATTCTTATCTGGAATATAGGCTCACTGCCAAAGTAGTTACTTTCAACCTCCGTTTTGTTTTTTGACAACCAAGTTATTCTGCTTAGTAATTATGTGAAGTATCTGTGACTCCATATGGACGATACTCTCAACTGACAACAGCAGGGAAATACTATTGCTTAGAAGATGAGACATGAAGGAATGCTTGTAAGATCTTAATATTTCCTGTCATTTATTAAGAGTGGAATGTGTTATCTCGACGTGCATATCACAGAAAGAAAATAAATCTTCAATCAAATAAACTTATTTAACGCAAGATATTTCCAGTTTCCTATATAAGGAAAAAATAAATTACTTCTAATAAGATACAAAATGTTTTGAACTATCAAGAATCTCAACTCCCAGAACAAATACTTTGTTTCTTGTTTTTAAAATTCTTCGAAGTTATCTCAAGAAATAGGCGCTCTTGATTTGAACAGAAAATTTATCACGTAAGAAATAAAGTATCCTATTAGATTCAAAATTCTTTCTTTCTTAGATACAGAGTGTACAAATCTTGAATAAATATTGTTAATTCTCAGGTGCTTGAAAAAACATTTCTTGAATTAAATAATTCTGTGACTCGCTCCTAAAGTTACGGAACATTGAAATAAAATCGAGGGTCTACATATTTCTTATACTAATATTTTGAGACATTGGTTCAAATGTTACTCGTTTACTGTAAATATTAATGTTTCTTTTTGTTATACAATAATTTTTTAATTCAAGAATTATTCTATTTTTATGTAAAAGAATGCTGACTTAAGATGATATGTTTAAATTTCGAAATAAGAGGCTCAATATTCCTGATTCAAGAGAATGCATTTTTTATATAAAAGAATAGGTAAGTTGGAAGAAAACCTCTAAACTACCGTTAATAAAATACATAAATAGTATAAAAATTATTTTATTTAAGAAATGACAACGATAATGATAAAAACACTTTAAAATAACAATAATTGGAATCATATACAATCGTAGCACAGTCGACTTCTGTAATATGTATTATTTCAAAGGCAACAAATAATGTAAATATCGATTTTGATGTAAATCAAATGCCTTAGTTGCACTTTGCAGCTGATATTTTTTATCTTCAATCACAATATAGAGAGCTGGAAAATCTTGCAATTTTCCTTGTATAAATGGCTGGACAGTCTGGTGGCGGACGACGCAGCTTTTTCTTTGTGTTTACTTATTACGTGTTCAATATCTCCAACAGTCTAAAAAAAATCAATAAACTTTATGTCAGTAAGAATAAGGTTACGGGTCAAACCAAAGTATCAACAATGGATAGACTAGACAGCAACAAAACCTTTCAGCAGTTTACACATGGTCTACGGGATATAAATACAATTATCTATTTTTGTGGAAAAGCACAAACTAAATCACAACAAACATACTATGCACTTATCTCCTACTAGTGTTCTATTTGTAGTCAAGAAAAAGCAATAATATCCATAAGAATATATTCAACGACATTGGTTACGAAATAACAAGTCCTGGGTTTGAATTAGTCGCTGCAAATATTTGTGTGAAGAACAATAATAATATTTGTTGTCGGGTTATGGATGTATATATTTATTCTAATCCTATATCCAATATGGGGACATAGTTCTTTTAAATACAATGGACTTAAGTCCTTCAAGGTTTCGATGGTGATCCCATTATCTAAAAATCAAACAATTAGGTCAGAAAGAACATATTAGATGTTAGGTGAAAGATAAATGTTAGATCTAGGATGGCAGTATCGGTGGTGCGTTGGTTTCGTCACCCGCCTCCTAATTGGAGATTCGTAACCAGCCATGTACCACTTTGGTTTTCCAACTTTTAAATCTCATATGTAGATTTATCCGACGCTCTTACGGTGAAGGAAAACATTGTGAGGAAACCTGCATACATCTGAGAAAAAAGTGGTCAGCATGGTGGACTAAGACCAAAGCACACTAATTTGTTAGAGTAAGCTCGTGTACCTCGGTGGGAACGTGTATGAGATGACGATGTGATGTTAAGTTCCGTATAGCGATTTGATTCTGGGGAGGACGTTTATTGGGTAGTCAGGAACTCCTACTGGGGTTCCACATAGCTCAAAAGTAGCACTATCCCGCTGGGAGATAGGTGAAGGCATTTTTCCTCCCCGAAAAAACAAAGGTTTGTAAGTTACAAACTACTGATGAAAAAAAATCAAGACCTTTAAGATATAATTGCCTTAAGGGATGCAGGATGAAGATGAATGGATGGATGAAGGTGAAAACTTAGCCCTAGGTGCTATATGTGCACCCTCACCTTAATGAATGGGGGTTAATACAATGGACCTAGTTCATCATACATCATCATTTCAGAAGTTTCATGCGACTAGACCGTGAACCAACCTTGTGTGTGTTGTTCGCTTCAGGAAAAGCAGAGTTAAAATGGAAGTTTCCATTTTAACTCTGCGTTTCCTGAAGCAGCTGTCATTCGAAAACCTTTTTCCATAATTAACGACAATCCTGAGTATCAAAAATAGTTTGCAAATCATTTCTGATACGACAACGACAACGACAGCTTTCTCCATTAGCCTGTGACCGCACTTAAATAATTATTTGATAATAACAATAAATACTCACCCGTGAAGTTCTTAATAATGTCTTGTGGCACATCCCACGACGCAAGCAAATTTTCTAGTTCCATAATTATGTAGGTATAAAATGATCCTTAAATCTGTAAACTAGCTTCAGTGTACAAATAAACCTAGGTGGGTGGGTGAGTAACAAATAAATAGAACAGTTGAAAAATTAAATTCATAAATTGATAAATCCTGTTGTGCACAAAACAGTACTCAAGAGCTGCTGTTTCAGAAAGAAAGAAAGTCGGTTGAGTCCACAAAATCCTCATAGCGTTCAAATAGAATGTTGCCAAAATGATTATTTGACTTTCTCCCAAATCGGACAATTCCATACGAGAAAAATTTATAGACATCAAACTTAAATAAAACAATATTTTTCATAATGTTGACACATTATTGCACGTTATTGCTTTAAAAAATCACGGAAATGTAAACTTATTGTGGTATTTTGTAACACAGTTATCGATTATTAAGACTAAGTAATTACATAACTACCTACTACCTACCTAGTGATATTAGAGAATTAACCGTGTGTTCTCAAACTCTATTATAGTTTTACAGACAACAAGTGTATTTGTACAACATATCATTAGTGGCAAAGATATTACAAACAGTATAGGCACAGGTTGGAAGTGCTCAAATCGTGGCACGGAATAAAAACCAATTTGCTTGTAACCCGTAAGTATTATTTTCACCATTTATTTATTTTTAATTCATTATAGGTAATACTGAGACACGGCCGTGTGTATCATTTTTTACGCACACACAGCCGTTTTATATCATTCTCAACAATTGTTCAAACTGCTAATATCAAATATTCCTTGTCCAATACTTAAAATGCTTTTTTTATTTTTCGCTAATGTATCAAAAATGTAGTTTGGTTTACGTGCGGAATTATCATTTCCAATACGTTGAGACGTCACCACAAAAATCAACAAACCGGGACGCTTGAAGAAATCATATACCTACTTTCCGGACTTGTACTTTTTAAATTAAGTTTCTAATAGCAATATTGTAATTGTATATAGGAGCGCATTCAAATCCTCGGAAGTGTAGTTCCAGTTACAATGAGTCAAGGCTAACCTTTAGTTTTAGGCTGTAATTTAGCTCTGTAGTGCTGAACACATTGTAGGAACGATATCTTTTAACAGCCTTTTACACAATTAGTTTCATATTTGTCTCTTTCGAACATATCACGCAATAGATCAAGGCACCATTTAACCAGCAAATAGTTTACCACTAGTAAGCGCTACAATATTCCATGTTTATTAGATAAGTAATTAATGTGATACGAACCGTATCGTTGCACATTCATTCATTTATTTATATTTGTTTTGATGTTGATAATATTAAAGATAATAAAAGTGTAAAGAGGCATAAAACTACTTAGGTAAGGAAAGTGAAGGAGGGAAGGCAGTGAGTCGGTGGTTTTTATTTGTTGAACAATAAAGAATTTTGTTCTTATCTTATCCTAAAACTTGTTTAATATCTTCTACATATCTTGTCGAAATAAACATATTACCGTACCATACCACCCCTTGAAAGCGTAATACCTATACACATTTTAAAATAAACGCTAACTTGTCTATATACTCCATAGATTTAGTATAACATAGATGGTATATTATTTTGTATTTTTTATTCCTGATTTATATATATTTTTAGATATTGATGAAAATAACTACTTAAATCAACAAAAATTATATGTTATATTTACACTTGAAACGTATATTTCCGTGTGTTATCTTTCTTGGATGTGTATCCTGGTACTGCACACGTAACTCGTTGCTTTCAAAACACGGTATTCAAAAAATGTGTTTGATTATTTTTACCTATGCAAACGTCAAGAAGTGTGAGCTTGTGTGTAGGTACTAGAAGGCTGCCATATTCCCATCTCGCTCTACTATACGGGGAACGATAATTTGTCTCTTTTGCATTGCCTATCTATTGTACTAAATCTATGATATACTCATCTAATAACCCTGCTAATACTGTGACTAATTATTCGGGTAAATTTTTTACTGTGTGGTACTGGTGGTGTTTACACAACCGGCTTCACGATTTTGTTGGAAGTGTTAAGTCTTTAGTTTTTTATTTCGTCTGAGTATGCCGTATGGCTCTACGCGCTATAGCTCTGAAGGCGCCTATATTTTCTACCTTACAAACAGATTTTTGTATAATGGTAACACCATTCGGTTTTCCAAGAATGATTAATGTCTATGTTATTTTTCTGGATAATTCCTGTTTCTTGGATGAACATATTTCTGATCTGTCGTTCTTAGACGAAGAATGAAACAATCTAAGGATAAAATATTTGTAGTTATTGGTGATTAAGAACTTTCTAACACAATTTAAACATGCCGAATTTAAACGAAGAAAGAAATAAAAATAAACTTCAAGTCAAATATGCAACATTCTTGAAGTAAACATCATTTTATATTCTAAAAATAAGAATTTTTAGTTCTTGATTAAAATATGCAAAATCTTTGATAAATTTTGTTTTTTTTTGGTTTGAGTACTTAGTTCCTAGACTCTAAAACTGATAACAAAACCTGCAGTATTTTGAATTAAGGTTCTGGTTTCTAAATTTAAAATCCATATTCTTATCCCAATAATACTACAAACTTTATAGGAGAATTATTAGTTCTTTTTTTATAATTCAGTAGGACCATAATTGAAGAGATATATTTTGTATTGAGATATTTATATTTACATTCCAAATATATTCTCCAAGACATATTTGCGTTTTGGATTAATTAATATTTTCTTTCTAGATGAAAACTCGCAAAATTTGATGAGTTCTAAATAATTATATTCAAAAGTTTGCGCATATAATAAGTATGTTGGAGAACATCGGCAGTAGCATGCACTGTGTGCCAAGGATCGGCAAAACAAATTGCGAAAAAGATCAACTTACAGTACGATATATCTGTAATACGACGACGTTAAAACCTACGAAACCAAAATGTAATGATACCTGTGTTACGTACCTGCGATTCCAATGTCAAAACAGCATTCATCAATTTTTCAGTATAGTTTGCTAGCTGTTGAAGATCATGCCAGTAGACTGCCTTGTGGTCCTGAACTAAGGCAGACAGTTCTAGAGCAGCCTGTAGCATCATGGGACGCGTGGACGGAATCATCCTCTCTCCGAGCGTGTTGTGAAAAGACGCCACCTTAAAAACAGTCAGAGATAGTTTATCGTACAACAAGTCAACATTTTTCGTGTTTGCACTACGAAACGCTACCATTATTGGTCATTTAGACCGGTTTATAGTGCAATCCAGTGTCTGATCGAAAATGGTATTTACGATTGAAACCAAAATCCCAAAATAACAATAAACATTAATGCGCCCACCTATATTTAAAAACTCTATAGTTTCGTAATTAAATATTCGTCTGGGAAATGGTTTTTATATTATTTAAAGGGGTGAAGGGTAAAGTAAAGTGTCGATCTCAATCGTTTCTGTGGTTACCTGATGCAATCGTTGTGCATAGCATAGAGAATCGGTAAGAGTGGCCAAGGCAGTTGCTAAATTTGCAGGCGCGGGCAGGCCCAGCGCAGCCAGCGAGCGCGCTTCTCGCTCAGCGCGCACCACCCGCGCGTCATACTGCACCTCCAGTAACCGGGTCACTTTATTGAATTCCACCACCGGCTTCTCGCTGCTCAGGTGAAAAGACCCCTTTTGTACTTGAGCCTAAAACAAGGTTATTGGAGCCTAAAAAGCTTTTTACGAAAATATTTACCAAACTTACTACTTTATGTACGGATCTTACATTTTTCCTTGTTACGCACATACTATACGCCATAAACAATAATGTAAAACAATATCATATGTCGATTGCGTTAAAACAAGAAAGATTATGTGATAGTTAAAACAGATCTTACATTAAAGTTGTTATAAATTCCAGATTTGGGCGGTGAAGTGCTAATAACACCAACTGTCAAAGCCTTGAGTGCAGTGAGGTGTTATTAACGTAAAGGTATTATTAGCCTTCAGTGAAGTGCTAATAACACCTTAGTTTACACAAAATGAAGAAATGCTACTTAGATATTTTAATTTAGTTGGGAGATATTGTCTCCTTTTAATTTTGTGTCTTCATACCGTTTAAAGCTAAATTTCTCCAAAAGTGTTCCTAACTTTTACATTTCTACGTCTTGCTCAAAAGATTTTGACAAATCACAACAACGAACAGACGCTTTACATATCAAATAATTTCATATTGCTTCCTTTTTTTATTTGGCGAGTATGGAACCATAACGAGTGAAAAACAACCTGAATTTAAAAAAATAATAATAATAATAAAATTGATTTAAAAAATCACAAGGCGTATTTTATGTTTCGTTTCGTTTAGTCGTGTGTTCACTATTCACGACACATTCTGCGATAAACCGCTATACTTTGATCAGTGTGTCAAGTACAAACATTTATAATCAAAACGTAAATTTTCGCTGGTCACACTTGACCAATCTCATACCCACCCGATGGATAATTGTAACACGCTATATCCATCATGGGTAATAATATCTAATTAGTCTTAAGGAATAGTTAAAACATAAATATAGATGGGGCTATGACTGTGGGGGACAAGACCATCTGTCCCCACTGTTACCGACAGCCACGGACCACCGGTCATTTTATATATATATAATTGTAATATTCTTCCTTTTTTGATATCTTTAATTTATGGTTTGTAAATGTATATTTTTCTTATGTTTTATATACCAGATAATAAATATCTCTTGCAACTACGTGTGTGTCTTTTACACCCACAAAACGGAGAACAATACCTTTCTCCTGATCGACAAATGATATGTTACTTGTAGAATAAATAATATATAAGGAAATGTAAAGAAAAAAGACTAACACAAAAAAAAAAAGAGTGCGGACTAAAGAGTCCGCAGAAAAGCAAAAAGAGGCAAAAAAAATATATCTATTTCGTTTAACATACCTGCAAGTCGCGACACCAATCTTCGTGTAGTTGTATATACAATGAATTAAGATCCTTCATTAACTGATCGGCAATGGCTAGTAGTTCGGTACTTCCTTCGAAATCCTTGAGGTATATTTCAGCACAGCTGTGAATGTCCTTAACCTGTAATTATTAAAAAAAAAAGCTTAATATAATTATCTTGACAAGCAAGGTTACTGAAAACGAACATCTGTTGGTAACTGGCCATAAATAAGTTAAGCAGAGTTATCAAACGCTCTTGGTATAAAACCTCGCACCAAACATACACAACCTAACCGTAGAGCGTTAAGGTTTTAGTTAATCACGTTGGTCCAGTGTGGTTATTAATGGACTTCATATTTACGTGTATGCAGGTTGCCTCATAATGTTTTTCTTCACTCCTCATTTATATATACACAGCAATGCCAAAGACTATTACACCAGTCACCATGTGTATAGGTATATCACATCATAATCACACATGGTAACTTTGACACTGCTCTTATGCGCCCGTGATAGCGGCGGATTTCGTAGTGTGAAAGTTAACCGTAGGTACATGTGAAATTCGAATAACGTAAGACATTTGTATATAACATGATGATAACATAACTTCACGATTAGAAAACTAGTGCTGAGACCACAGTGCCGCCGACACTCCATTAAACAATTTTTAAATTAAGTTCCATCCCCACCTTTTAAATTTAATTGAAAAAAGTTTATAATTTAAAATTTCTAATTATTTATTTCAAAATATATTTTTTACGAATTACCTACATGATTAATTTTATATTATGAAGTTAATCGAAACATAAAAATGTGAGCTAGTTTGTTATGTGAATGTGACGTAGTGTAAAATATTCGTTATTTGTGGTTTGTTTTACGTAGGATACCGAGCCCTGACATATTATCCCAACTTAATAAGTTAAGTTTTTTTTATTGATATAAAATAAACCTTTTTCTGTTTGATATATTAGTAATTAATGATGTTATTGATTGCACTTAGTACAAATTCGCACACGACCATTAGACTGGATAATTTTTAAGAGAACAAAATTAAATATTGTAGAAGTCCTAGTGTACATGCGATTATTACTTTTGAAGACACAGCAATACACCTACGGCGTTGTCGTGGATCGCTCAAAAACGTTTCATATTTAACACTGCAATCTAGCTTATTAACAAAATTGCCAACAATTTTGTTATTTATATGTATATGTATACTTTCTGTATTAAAATGACACATTTAATATGAAAAAGTATAAAATGAAATAAAAAATATTCTTACAAAGGATATTGGTTACGTTTGCTGATTCCGCGCAGTTGATGATGACTTGTCCAACAAGCAGACAAGGTCGACACGTGTTTCGTCTCTCAGCGAGACATCTTCAGGAGTCTTGTCGACCTTGTCTGCTTGTTGGACAAGTCATCATCAACTGCGCGGAATCAGCAAACGTAACCAATACACTTTGTAATACAATGGACTTCCGCAAAATAACACCTGCTACAATAGAGTACTTAAACATATTCTTTACTGACTTTGACCTCCATTTGCTTGGCCCACTGTACTTGTTGCACGAGTGGCGACATCTCGGCTGGTTGATACATTTGCACGTCAATTTCGTCTGAATTAATCTGATTTCTGATTGTTTTCAGCATAGATAATAGTGATTTGACGAATACTTCTAATTCGCTGCTCAGGGCACTTTTGACTAGTGGCCTGTCGATTAATGACTTGTATCTCATAAACTCGTACAGCATCTGAAATAATGAATAATTCATTCCTTTTTTGGTAATTTAATAACGGAAGAAAAGTTTTCGAATAAAATTATTATAAATCTTATATGATTATAATTTTCACGCATTGCGTGTTACATTACAATGCAATTACTCCATTAAAGAAATTCTAAGCCGCAAGCTATGCCATAAATTAATGATTAATCGATGAATAAAGAAGACGTGGCTAAGTTAGTTGTGCGAAATAAAGCTTTCGATGACCTTAGTTCTTTTCGTCATCTTTGTTGCACCGCGTAAATACAATCTAAACCATGCTATTCATAGTTCGCCTTACACATGAACATACTTAAATGATACGATTACTTATCCACAATTGAATGCACCTGTTTTGTTGATGTGTTATGCAGACGAGGCTTCAATTTTTCTGCTATTTTCATTTCAGCCGGTCGTAAATTTGCTGCAAACTTCGATATAGCCGCGTCCCAGCTTGGTTTGGGCCGTTATATATCCATATATTAATACCTGCAACATAATAAGTGTTCGTTACTTATAATAGTATCGCATACATTTCTATTATTACCTAAAAATATGCCGTAAATATACATCTACCACAAGCTAACCATATAAAATCAAGTACACATAACGGATTTATATAAAAATACGAAAAAAATAAAATTTTGTTGAAAAATATAATATTCACCAAAAATTTCAAATAGGTTTGTCTTGAGTTCACATATAATGTGACGCTATAAATAATATTTACATTTAAATTATTTTTATCATTTATTCCTTCATTTTTGTAAATAGCTTCACGAGATTTTGACAGAAGGTGTAAACCATGATGCTCGCTTTATTTACGTAATAAAACATTTTCGATGTAAGTTTAGTTACGACTTTTTTACATGGGTAGTTAGTGCGATATGTTCTTATATTTTTTTTATCATATACATATATTTTTTTAATCTGAGACGCAAATTTAGACCATCCCCATTTGCTCCCTGAGTTGGTTGAATATAACTTTTTTTCTTTGAAAATTTTTGACCACTTTTATTGGTTAACGATACTTAAAGGTACTTTGATAATGTAGATAAGTTTATTGTGGTGATAACTAAATATTATTGTGATGATAACGAAATATTATTGTGATGGCAACGGCTAAGAATTTATTATTCAGGTAATTGACTAATAATAAATATTGTTTTTTCAATCAGATCACAGTTAACTTTCAGGATATATTACATCGCTTGTCATGTGTGTAATTAAGCAAATATAATGGGATTCCATTGTAATTATTTAATTAAATAATGAATAGAATAAACTACCAACTTTTAGTATATACAAACTTAAAAATTTTCCAAGAAAGAAACTTACTTTCAAATGGTTCGAGTAAATATTTTATTTTCAATTCCATCTTTTCCTCTGCACTAAGCAATTTGTTCAACTGACAGTATGTCAATCTGATTTCTTGAATCTGGAAGCATAGGAAATATTGTTGATATTTGTAAAAACTATAAATAAGTTTCATTATTTGATTAGGGAAGCTTGCTTCCATCTACAGTCTTAATTACTGACGAGCCCTCATAAGCATTACATAGCAACGATATAAGATTAAAGATATAATAAGTTTTTGTCGTGAGATATAACCGCCATTTCGAAATTTATCCTTTGTATTTTGACAGTTCTAAATGATAAATCGAGTTTCGGTGATCATGTTACAGCGGAAAAGCGCATGCTCTTAAAATCCTACTTACAATATGTGTTAGTCGATATTGTCGCACTTGTCGGTATATTGTTATTATAGCATCACATCCTACTCTAACAATGTATGCAACATGCACATAACGAAAGATATCGTAACCGTTTTTTTTGATCATGTTCTTATTACTAATGTGCAGTTATAGAGAGAATGTCCAGTGATTTAAAAAATACCAATATTTTGGATATTTTTATCCCATCTCTGTTTAAGTGATTATAATTTTGAATCGTACAATTTGCATTTTATAACTTTTAGTATAACATAATATTATTTCCAAATAACTATTTCACAACAGAGTTAATTACAACCTTCTTCAAACTCACTGTATTTTTGAGTTTGAAACAATGTGAATAAAGTTATATATCAATATCTACGATAACACCTATTTGTCAACAATTAGATGTTGTACTTCCACAAAACTATTGTTGCTTGTAGATGGATTTCTATTAATTGTGGTATTCATAAATTAACGGTATTCACAAAACTATCGATGGTATTCTGATTTTTGACTATCCTGACTATAAAAATTGAAAGTCATCAATTATTTTTCATCAATTATTATCAATAACATTGAACATAATGCGCTATTGATAATTTCGATAGCAAAGGTAGAAATACTATCGATATTCTAAATATTTATCAAAGTTATATATCGATAGTGATACTGCTGAACCAAGTTGAATACAATATCAAGATAGTTTCAAACTGTGTTTCACCGCCACAAGCCATTAGGGTCAATAGGACAAACAGTTTAGTCTGTGTTTAGTTGGTAGGACAATTTCGGTCGAGCCGGTCGATCGGTCTGGAATCATACTCGTATAATCACCGTAGCTATTGCTTGCGGTGGTATCCACGAGCATTCTCAGTCTCTCTTCTTCAGATGAAACAAAAAATATGTTAAACTGACAAATAAAGCGTCCATACTGGCAATACCAAATAAATTTTACTTCGTGCCCACTCCACACTCAATGGCACTCCTGTCACAGTACAAAACATGTCGAAATTGTTCAAAATTAGATTCTAAGAGTAAGCCTATTAGTATCTTTGAAAACTCGTATATAGGTATTTTAATTTAAATATACAGAGAAGTTTCACTCCCTTCTGTATACTGCACTCTTTTAGTAGGTTATTTAATTGGCTGAACAGGCAGCAGGCAGCTGCAAAAAGCACTGAACAGAGATAATCCGCCAAGTCGAGCGCGAAGCAAACATTGCCGTACCATCCTTTACTGGAACCATTTCGCCGCATTTTCAGGCCCCTATTCGAGAACCTCTAGATAAGACCAAAACGCAGAAATTTTCGTCATTTAGTAAGCTATAATCACATAAAATCACATAATACATAAAATCCAAAATTTCAAGCCTACAGGTCATTTAGTTCCGAAGTTAAGCGAAAGCAAAGTTTCGCATTTATGACACTCACTCACCCACTAGTTAATGTTGTGTGACTTGGCCGTTGAAAGGTAACACCACGTTTTCCAAGTTTCCACAATCGGTAGCGGTTCTGGCGACAGATTTCACAACGGCAAAGTCACACAACATTAACTGTAATAATAACGAAATCGCAATAAGGAACCTTAGACTTGGCTCGACTTTGTTCATTACTTTTTAGAGATAAACTAGCAGCTCCATCGTGACTTGGCTAATTTTTTAATCAATGTTTTTGGTGGGATTATAGTTATTTCGTCAGTAAAGAACCAATCTGCCGAGTGGGCGTGACTCCTAATTACTGTTTTCAAGTATAAAAAATAAATAAAGCAAAAGTTTACCTCCTTCAATCTCTTTTCAAAATTTAAACAAAAGTTTGGTAGAAACGGCTTGCCATTCCAGGCATGAAGGGCATAGTTAGGCCAGTAGGTTTCAGTCAGAGATTTGCAAGCACCAATCCATGTCCGTATTACACTCAAACTATCTGACAAAAGCGTTAAAATCTCATTTTCTTCCATTCCTTCGTATACCTTCCATATTTCAGATACTGGTAAATGTTTTTGTATGATACTACATAGTCTATGACCTGCAATGAATCAATAAGTAAATACATTTTATTCAATATTAATCCGAGATAATGAAAAAATCTAGTTCTATGTGATAACGATAATGCTTAAAACGTAAGAATTTTACTTCGTACTCCATTACCTATAATATTAAATACGTGAATCATTCTATCTTCGGAATATGAAACAGAATTAAGCCTCCATACATCATCCAATAAACCACCAACATTTTCTGCTATTTCTCTAACTTCTTGCAGCGGGCTGGTCTCCATTAATCTAAATATAAACAAGCGGGTTACAAAACATTAATTATTTATAGTATATCTTAGGTTTATTTTATATTTTGTCGAAGTTATGGGACATAGGTAATCACAACGTAATATTAATAAGTTCTCTGGGCAATTTATGGCGAGTTGACGGTGAGGTATGGACACCGAAGGCTACCAGCATTACTGATATGCTCCAAAACTATGGCATGCGTCTCTGTCTTGCCTCAGCTAGCTGGTAGAATAAAGCCGCAAGAGCACATTTAAAAGGTGAAAGTTAAATGTCATAATCGACGACCTCCATAGTCGAGTGGATAGTACACCGGTTTCAAGGTGTCGCCATCTCTGAGGTCCCGGGTTCGAATCCCGGTGGGGGCAGGTGTTTGTGTGATGAATGCCAGCATTTGTACCTTAGTCATGGTTGTTGATATATATTTCAATAAAAAATATTTATATATGTATAATAGATGTATGTCTATCCGTTATCCTAGATCTCATAACACAAGCCTTACAGAGCTTAGATTGGGCTAGGCTAATCGGTGTAAGTGTAACAAATATTTATTTTATTATTTACTTTTTATTATTATAATGCCGGCGATGTCTGAATATCGCAGATGCACCTCTCTACACCCTGTGCCGATGTTGCCAATGTAGGTAGCTTTAGGGGTAATGTAGCAGTTTTAATTTAGTAAGTGATGAATTAACACCTATCATATTTTATTCAAATAAGAGACAATAGAGAGAGATAAGGGAAGTGGCTGGACACTTCCTATAGTTGAGATCCCTAAGTTTCAGTCGCCTTAACTTAGGGTAGACTCGTGTGTATGGGAATGTTGCGTACACACGGCAAAACGAATAAACTTATATTGATGAAATTTGGTTAAAAATAAATTGATAAAAAAGGTAAGAAGAATTTTAAATTAATCGGTTTTATTTAAAATAGCAATAAAAATAAGTTGGTAGGTTATAGGAACGAATTATCACATTAGCTCTCCCCGTCAATCTAGTGCATTGTTCAGGCAATAAAATAATACAGCGTGAGGAATTTGTGAATTAACCGCTATATCACATTAAAATTATATTTACAAATTTACGCAAATAAGATATTATCTTAAAATTTACCCATTATTTTCGAACTTTTATTTGATTCTGAAAAGCATAATGGACCTGTCATTCTGTCGGTAGCCATATTGGAGTTTCTTTTTATTTTCATACAGAACTCTATACTATAGTCAAGGCCTTTTATTTGATACTCATATTAAGAAAGTGGTGATAAAACATGTAATCCACCACTTTGTAACGACGAGCATCTTGGATTTACTTCAATACCGAATGTATTTAAATTACGAATATATTGTTATTAGACTGAACCAAATTTCACATCAATCCGTCAACAGGAAGAGGGTTCAATTTCAATTACTAGATATGGCTCAAATAAATACTGCAGGCTAAATAAAACCCTTTAAAAATGAGTATTTCCTATGAGCAAATACGATAAAAATGCAAAGGTGAACTGATTATGATATAGTGATAATTTGATGTGGCCTCAATAATGACATAACAAAACAGCGTGACTAAATGCTAGGTAACAAAACTTTTTGTAAAGCCAATCAATATTGTTTCATTTTCGGGCTTTTTCGAGACGAAACACGCAAGCCTACCCATAGGTAACAACCGACCTTAATTCTTCGGATATATCTTGAAAAATATCATACAAGGCAGAAGAAGCACTATCTCTTTTATGTACATTTTGTTTTTCCGTAATGCTTTTCCAGTATTCTACTTCATCTTCTATTGACAGAATTACTGTAAAACAAAAATTAAGGTTAAATGTTTTTCAAAGAGTTTCTCGACTACTTTATGTCATGATAAAAGTTTGGCTTCAAGAAATTTTCGCTAATAGAATATTGTGCAGTTGAATTATTCAATATCTTACCATTCATATTTTCTCGATCTTTGCCATGAGTAATGATTCTCAAATTTGATTCCAAATCAAAAAGATTTTTTTGAATTTTATTAGATAACAAATCATTACCCTGCAAATATTTGTTTATTTAAATATAGCTATGCAACATAATACAGACTTACAGACAATGAAATTATATACAACAAGAGATACTCGTATATATCGTACTAGGCGTTCATATTCAGGTAATTGCTTGTAATTTCATTTAGATACATATAATTTGCGAATAAATGCAGTTCCTCGCTTCCATGCTGGATGGCTTGCGCTATCTTTTTCAATCTCGTACTTTTTATATGACTTGTTTCATTCAATAGTCTTTTGAATCGCTTAAAGATAAGTAGTGCATATAATGCGTAGAATGAGGATGCGACTTCTATTGTAATACATCATTGCTTAGAAACATTAAAATTGTCTTAGTATTAATCAATGAGGTTATACATAAACAAGAGGGTTTTAATCAATTTTAGAAAGTAGTATCTTTTCATCCGAACATTTTTCTATCTGTGAAGATATTCAAAATATTCCATATAAATTGTGATTTTATCGTGTGTTTTTTTGTACACAACATACTAGCAGAAGTCATGGTTTGAATACTATTTTCTATTTTAACATATAAACTATCACAATAAGACGTGTAGTCTAAGATTAAATTAAATAAAACTTACTGTAGCTAACAAAGGAGTATAAATTTGTTTTAAAATTTGATACAATGTTTCAGTTGCATTATTTGTTAAAGTTACAAGATTTATGTTGTTTATAAAATTTTCTCCTTTCAATTCCAACGCTGAGGATTTGTAAAATATGATGGATTTATCTTCGTCAAACTTTATCTAAAAACAATAAATACATTTATAAAATATACAACAGTGTAAGAAAATGTAGTTATCATTTTTAAGGTCTTATTCATAATCAAATATATCATAAATTATAAGTAACAAAGTAAACATACTTATAATTATAAAACAGTACAGGGAGAAACATATTGCCCATGCCTTGCTGATTATTTTCACTGTAAGGTCTCCAGCCGAAAACACTAATGTGAAGCAACGACATAGCTTGTTTGATGTTCATTTTTTGAGTTCATTAAGTAATTACTAATTGGATAAAAATATTTTCTTTAACAATATAGTTGGAGCCATGAGGCTAAGCTGCAGGCTGACAACGGCGCCCACGTTTCAGGATTGAAAGTGAATAGACTAGATTTTTACTATTGAATATGGGTGTTTGTATTATATAATTACGTAGTTGAAGTAATTTTAAATTCATAAATATATATCTAAATAAAAATTTGGGTTTTAAAAAAATGTTCCTAAACTTAAAAATTCCGTTTTGTTTTTATTCGTTTGATATCACAATTACAATATAGTTACGAATAATTCTCGATTAATCGGAATCTTACAAGTTAACAACATATAGTAAATTAAATCTGAGGGTCTAAAAACGATCTGAACATTATTTGCTTAAACCTTAACTGTATCCGCTCTGGCATGAGCAGACTGGACGATATGGTTGTCTATGTCAAAAAGGCGAGGCAAAAAGCGAGCGGACAACATTTACCCGCAGCTGGGTCTTATAAAAATTATCAATCAGAATTGCCTGCACACTGCACTGACGGTATCATCCACTCCTTTATTGCGATTTGAAACGAACCGCAAACACCTACTTATCACTGAATTTATCAAGTTGCAACCAAGTTCCGCGGTTGAAATTAAGATATTTTTAAATTTCCACCGCTTCACGCATTATCCTTGAGTAATAATAGCGTTCTGGGGTCAGGAATTTCGGATAATGGAGCTCAATGTAATATAATTGCCAGAAAACTAAAACTCTTTTAAATATTTCTCTTAAATCAATCAATATTTATTGATTGTTAAATTGTTATCAAATACATACCGTAGTATACAGGACCAAAGTATTATTTTTGACGAAGCTCTGGAGCAAAAGTATTTCAGAATGATGAAAAAAATTCGATAGAGCCTCATTGGCCGCGGCATTTATTTGCAGGTTTTTCTTATTATGATAATTTTCTGAAAAAGGTGTGTAGTTCATACAACATTTATGAAAAGTCTAAACTTGCTATCGTAACCTTTTTGAATTAAGTAGTACAAATACATACCGGTGGTTGTCACGACGAATTCTCTAAAAGAATCCATTACAAAGTTGTTTTTTCGTGTTTTTATAACATAATATAATCTTGAATTCAGCATACAGTACAAAACAAAATGTGTTGTATTTTTATAACGAAATAATGGAATATTTGTTTTGATTTCACTCAACAAATGTTGCTATGGTAACACTAAGGCTAAGTTCACACTTTACATGTAAAGTTTAGTGACATATAACTTGAGTACAAGTTTGCAATATTTTGTATGTAGATAGATATAAAGGTGACTAACATGATGCCATATACTTAATTTTACCTTTTGCACTGTGTGTTGATGACAACATTTAATACAATTTAGAATTAAAGATTTGCATACATGAAACTAACCTATGTAGATCGCAAGCTGATCGTAGTAGGACCAGTCGGTGTGGAAATATTTGTGGGAAGGCCTATCTATAGTAGGTGTTGTTGTGGTGTTTATTTGATGGTTTGTAAAGTATTCTTTCAAAAATTGCAGTCACTAGGCCACTATCACCGATTTACCAAAACTCTCGTTCATTCCTTCATATTATTACAAATGAAGTTACGAAATATAATCTTTGATATCATTACATCTCAGTCTAATTTTACGAAATACGAAATTCAAAAATCTAGAGAAATACACAAAATTTATAATAAATATTGACACCCTTAAATATACTAAACTGCACGATCTATTAATATTCGATACATGATATCGTCCTAGGTATAAAACTTAACGTCAGTTTCAATATGTTGTGCAGTCAGCAATACGTAAAGCTCTACATTTGCACTACAAAAACCACCTCTATTACGAGTGACACAAGTGTTGTTAAGGTGAACAAGTTTAACTTGCTGTAATACAAACATTCGAAATATCTATAACAAGATCGTAAAAGATTAATTTCAAGTATCTAACGTCCGGAGTTTTGAACAGCATGCAAATCACTAGTCTCTCACTAGTCAAGTAATAGACTACTAACACTAATAGTAAAGATTAAGAGCGTCTGAACCTCAGAAATGCACTCACGTCGTTGATTTCTATTCGGTCATAGGTGTACTCTTTCTGTAATAGCAATTTCTAAGATTGGGGAGTGTCCACTGCAGTTTTCGTCTCTTCAAACCATTTCAAGGTGTTGCTATAAAATACACACATACAACAGCATTGGTGTTAAATAAAGACTTTATTTAACAAATCTCAAACAATTAAGCAAACGATATTGTATAGTTTCCACAATTTTCTATAACTAATGTCACCGTCAGTTAAATGGTATAGTCAGCAGGAAAAGTATTTAATACTTTCGTGTCATATCACAATACAGTTTAATGATTTATACCAGTAATAAAAATATTAAACAATTCATTGTAACATGATACTAAAGTGTTAAGCTACTTTTGACGCTGACCTATTACTTCGCAATATGGTTGGAACTCCCTTTCAACAACTTATTTTCGTATTCCTCCTCAACAGGTTCGATTTCTATAGTATAGAGTATAAAAACAGTTTCTACCATATGATCACTACATATGACAGTACTTACCGAAATAGCGGTGTGTAAATATTTATTAAAAATATGAAAAGTTATTGCCAATAATGATTCTAAGTAAATATATCGAAGATTCACTAAGATACCAACTGAGACGAATCACAGATTTGAAAGTAGTTTTCACATATATGACAGTCAAGGAACAAGGAAATTTTTAGTATTATATTGTTAATATATTTATTTAAATTAAACTTAAATGAATATGTTAGTACACAGTTATTGCAGTAGAATAGATTTATAGTCAGGTAGCAGTCCCGTAATGATTTGAAAAAAAGGTAAGTTGAATTGAATCAAAAGAAAAAATATACATTTTCATAATTATTTATTAATAATACTAAATTAATCAATTGATTTCAGCCCTTTGCAAATAAATAAGTAAGTTATATAATTTGTATTCACTTCATGAATTTGCGTGGATGCATAATGCCATTTTTGAAAAATTTTATTTGTAGAAGAAAGTTTAGATAGAAGAAGACATAATTTTGTATTCAAATATATTTACTTTTATTCTAATGTTGTTCATGTTCGTGTAGATCGTAATGAGTTAACTATTAACTATTTGTGTTACAACGTGCATATAGCATTAAATCAGCAGTTGGTAAGTTCACTTCATGATTCATAGATTTTCTAGTCAACATTGCTGTTTGATCAATCTTACCTCAAAACCGAAATATGACTTCCAGGATTGGATATGGTCACTCACAATAATTATATATTTTGAGGATAAATGCAGGATAAACAACTTGTTCTTTAGCATGTAGCTACTATTGACCGTTTGGTTCTCTCTCTTCAAAATCGGTCCCTCACTACTGAGGATCGTGACTCCGTTTTATACCATCAACTAGGCGTCTCCATTGGTCTCGTTCTGTAGCTTGGTGGAGCGCGTCGGAGACAGGTATTTGCAGCTCTTCCACTATTTGGTCCGACCATCGTTTGGGACTTCTACCTCTAGGTCTTTTGCCTTCTATTTTACCAGTCACCACAAGACGTTCCAGGTTGCTGGTATCTCTGCGTGCAACATGGCCAAAATACCGCACTATTCGTTGTAGGCAGATTGTGGATAGACGTGGTATATTTTCTATCTGTAGCTGTTTCAGAATAGACAAGTTGGTACGGTGGGCCGTCCATGGTATTTGCAGCATGCGACGCCAGCACCACATCTCAAACGCGTCGATTCTTTGCCTATCTGCGGCTTTGAAAGTCCACGTCTCAGCACTGTACAGAGCAATGGAGAAGACGAGGGTGCGGACCAGGTGTGCTTTAGTCCGATGGGTTATGTTACGGTCTCTCCAGATTTTACTCAGCTGAGTCATTGCAGATTTTGCCATGCCAATCCGTCTCCGAATTTCAGGTTCACTACTCCCTTTGTTGGTGACCAGTGAGCCAAGATATTGGAATTGAGTCACTGTTTCGTAGTCATGTAGGAGACTAGTGATATTCATAGCTGCAAACCGGTCTATGACCATAAGCTTGGTCTTGGATCTATTGATGGTAAGTCCCATTTCCATGCTGATGGTTTCCAGTTTATGGAGCAACTCCGCCATTTCAGTTTCCGTTGATGTGAAGAGTGTGGTGTCATCTGCGTATCTAAGGTTAGATATTTTCACTCCGCCAATCTTTATACCACCCTTCCAATCCTCTAGAGTTTGTCGCATTATGTATTCTCCGTAAATGTTAAAAAGGATCGGAGAGATCACGCATCCCTGGCGAAGACCCTTGCGGAATTTGAAATGGCTAGATGTTCGATCTCCTACAGTCACAGTGCCGTATCCCGACTCATATAGCCTGCGAATTAGCATGACGAGGTGGGCTGGTACACCTGTGCTGGCTAGAATTTCCCAAAGTTTTTCCCACTTAACGCAGTCGAAAGCCTTTTGATAATCCACAAAACACACGAAGGCTGGGGTATTGTATTCGTAGCACTTTTCTGTTATGAGCTGTAGGTTTAGAATTTGCTCCCTGGTGCCTCTCCCTTTCACAAATCCAGTTTGTTCTTGGGGTATATTTTTGGACCGTTTGGTTAAGTATGGTAATATTAATTGGTCCAAAATGTGAATGCGGTAAGGTTGACGCTGATATAAATCATATTTTCTTTCAGTGTTCTATATTTGATAGAACTTCTTTTATTACTTCGCTATTTTCTGCAGACGTTTCTTTTCTACGTCCATTTCAAGTCTACTATACAATATATACCCGTGCATATAACATTAAATATATAAATTATTATATATATATACTTATATATATATAAACTTCTATCAAAATTCATTAAAAAAACTATATAAAAATTAGATTTTATTTACTCTTAATTTTCCTTTCAGCATATCCTACCTACTAGCTTTCGCCTGCGTGGATTTCGGGATTGGGTCTATAGAGGGTTAAAGGTTATAGCTTTTGTCCACGGCTACATATGCGCGGAAGTCGGTTTATGGCGCGAAGGTTTTATCGCGCTTCCCGTGGGACTATCCGTTTTTCCGAGATAAAAAAATACCGCAAAGCCTTGCTCAAGAATCACTCTATCTGTTAATGAAAACCGCATGAAAATCTGTGCAGTAGTTTTTGAGCGAAGCCTTTATTGCGCATCCCGTGGGATCTGTCGATTTTTCCGGGATAAAAAGTAACTTAAGTTACTCGGGGATAATGTAGCTTTCCAAAGGTGAAATAATTTTTGAAATCGGTCCAGTAGTTTCGGAGCCTATTCATTACAAACAAACAAATCTTTCCTCTTTATAATATTAGTATAGATCTCTCTACCCACCTATTTGATTCAGTTATAGACAAAGAAAAAGAAGAAAAAGACTTGTTCGTTTGTGATTGACAATCGATATTCCACTCAGAGTGATCACTGATCACGTCGGAAAAGTACAAGAGCACTGTTAGCAAATTAAACTGCAACATATGTATAGGATGTATAGAATTAATTTCGTTTGCTTTCATTGCAAGGCAAAATAAATGAAAACTGACGTTTCCTTTTTTGTTTATATAATTTTGCGTTCCAATCAAACAAAGTTGATTTTTGCCATTGCAAGATTGTGCCCAATATTTTATTAAAAAATAATGTTGCGTGTTCGTCCTGTAAGTGCTATATTTTGTGACAATTTCGTTATATTGTTACGTCAGTATCATTCCTTATAATAGAACAATTTTTGTCACACAAAAAATTTTAATCTTTTACTTTTAGATATTAAACTTACTACATAACTTGAAGAATGTTGCCTTCTTAACAAGTTCTGTAGATATGGATACAACATATATGGAAATTCCTATGTATAATGTAGAAAAGGCGCAACCACTAGAGATACGTAAAGCCAGGTTAGATATAATGAAATTATTTATTATTGATCCTTAAAATTATTGTATTCTAATAAGCTTAGATAAAACGTGAGGATTTCCTACGTACGTACAATTATTTTATGATGTATCGCTTTTGACAATTACTGGGTTCTTTTTATAGTGGTATGGATATGTCTCAAACAACAATATTATACTTAATGAACTCATTTGTAATTTCTAACATGTAGATGGGTGTGGTTTGTATAGAAAATTACTTCCAATCATTTTTTATTTATTTATTTATTGCATGATTGCTTGCAAATATTTGAAATAATAGTTTTGGAGACAAAATCAAGCTTTTGAATCACAAACCTTATAAAAAAGTTGAGATATGGGAATATTTTTAACTGTGGATTCCTTTCAATATCACACAATAAAAAATAACATTTGATAATTATTACATTATTAAATTTACATACTAAATAAAATGATATAAATGTTTTTGTTTCTCACAAACAAACATATTTATAATTACACACACACTGAACACTTGTTTTACATCTCATCAACCTATAATATGAAATATGTTATTTGAATTGATCATATTTTTGTCCAAACCTGTAATGACTAATATGAAATGATTAGTGTTCGACCGAAGCTTTGGTTTCAGCTTCGGCCACCTTCGGCCAAAAATACTGCCATCGCGAAACCTTCGACTTTGGCCCAAAACCCGTCCGAAGCAGAAGGTTTCACCGAAAGCCCGAGCAACCGTCGGGATAGACCAAACTGTTACGAAAGACTGAGTGAGAGCGTGACGGACGTGTCGTGTTTGCAGGGGCTATGGGAAGTCACTCTTAAATAATATCTGCTGCTCCTCCCAGCAGTGTTTCTAATGAGCAATTGTTCAGTGCTACAGGACAAATATATGCCGACAGACGATCAATCTTGATTGGTGAAAATGTAGATAAATTATTATTTTTAGCATACAACATAAGGCTGTTTAACTTTGATTACTAATATTTTTATTTAATACATACATAAATTGTCAATGAGCGAAGAATTTTAATGATTCCTATGTGATTTTTATTGAAATCAACGTAGCTTTAATGAAAAAGTTCTTGGGAGAGGAAGTTAAGTGCAAATATTACTAACATAGAATATTATTCATATAACTTGTTGTTGGCAAACAGTCATTACCTGATTATTGATAACTATTGGTATTGTTACATTTGTTTTGAATTTTCAAATATTTTCTAAACTGTGCATTAAATTGACCAACATTTAATTATTTAATAAGAAGTTAGTGTTTGTTTATTTTATTTATTGGTCTAGTTTCGGTCTAGTTGATTAAAACAAAGACTGATTGATTGGTCTGATTGTAATTTATGAAGAATTACAAATAAATAAATGATTATTTTACAAATAAATCACAAACTTTTTTTATCATCAACAGTCAATATAAACCTTCAATATTGAAGTTTTAAAATAATTTATAATTTAAAATTATTACTTTATATAATATTGTAGCTTGTAGACAATATTGAACAAAATTACTAATAGCTTATAAACCTTCGGCTTCGGCCGAAGGTGGCGATTGCCAATTAAGTGGCTTTGGCCAAAAATAGACCTTCCTAGACTGACCTGTTACTTATTGTGAGATGCACTTCATACCTAAAAATTATTCTCTTAATAATTTTTGATGTCCTAAGTAATAGTAGGAATATTGCAAATCAGACTTTTAAAAATAGATATTTATGAATTCCAGTTCTGGCACGCTGTGCTCAAACTAGTGGCTAGAGTAATGATAGCAATCTACGAAATGAATATCACGCGATTACTGAATCTGTCAAATACCTATATTAATGAACAACAATAGAATATTGATAAAATTACTAATACTACTAAATGTCTTTCATTCATAGAGTAGTTAGTTAGTTTAGCTGGGTTCCACCGCACTTAGCCTCATGATTGAGCCATTGTACGCATAGTAGAAGGCTCCTGCGTCTGCCTCCTTCCTACTCCATCCATCCCAGTTCCTCCCAGAACACTAGCAGCCTCCGTGGGCTGCTGCATGCTTCTGGCAGGGACGCCGGGGAATGGAGAAGTTTCTCCCGTTGGTCGGCCACACTTGCACATTCCATAAGAACATGCTGTGGCGTTTCCTCAGCCTCCATGTACCCCTGCACAAGAGGCTGTCTGTTATACCAATTGTGTACAGGTGTTAGTTTAAAAGGCAATGTCTAGTTATGGTAGCTATGACCTTTCGGATCTTGTCTCTCTTTATTTTAATAAGGGAACGGGCAAGCTTCTTGGAAGGTACCAGGACTGCTTCCTTCGTTCGCTTGCACCCCTCCTTGGCTATCCATTCTTTTAGGTGTAGTTCCTCTGTTCTCTTGCGCAGCCAGGTTTTTACTTCTGCCTGTGGAATGGGCATTAGGGGTTCTGGTCCATACACTTTCGTGTTGGTGCCTCTTTTTGCCAACTCATCTGCCGCGTCGTTTCTGAGTGAGTCACTGTGTCCTTTTATCCACTACAGGGTTACCCGGTTTGTGTCTGCAATGGCTTGGAGCGTGTTATGGGACTCCAGTATAAGGACAGAGTTGATAGTATTGTTTTGGAGGGCCTGTAAGGTCGAGATTATCTTTATGTTTGAGTTTGTAAGACCTCTGGCCGCAATCGCCTGTGCCGCTCGGGTGCATGCATTCTGCTTGGAAGATCGAATTTCGTTTATCTAAGGTTATGGATAATTTGATGGACGCACATGCTGCTAGCAGTCGCGAGCCTAGGAGGCTTGCCATCCTCCGCCGCCCGGGGGTAGAGATTCATAGAGTATACAATATATACCAATTTATTCACCCCTCAAACTGCGAGTCTCTCCTCTTGGAGTGCAATAGGCATAACTGCAGCTTGGAGTGAAAGTACTTACTAGTAGGACACAAACTCAACATTTCATAGTAGCCTGTTTATTCTTCCAAATCTGACTGCTATACGTCGTTTAGCCGATTTGTTGATTGCAACGTTCAACATTACACACAACATTACACATAACATCTCGGAGTTCATGGCACGGAATTAATGTGATATCTCAGTCTAAGATTAGGTTTTCGCATTGGACGTATGTAATGTGTTGTTGTAATATCTCGCTGTAAGTACATTATCGGAAAAGTAATGTGATATCATATTACTTTTTGAAACACTGTTTCGCGTTTGTCTAGCTGGTACGCAATATTGCGATGCACAGTTAGTGTGATCTCCTGCAACTAGCTTTTCTAAGCTGTGTAAAGCCTCCAGATAACAGACTTATCTATGGAACAGCATTTCATCCTCCAGTATTACTACTTTGAGCAAGTGGTATATTATCAATAACTCAGTATTCAACACAGATTAGTATACTATTACAGATAGGAAGCAGGCCTTGAGATGGCGGTTTCTTAGTCGCTACCTATTAATCTGTGGTCGCTACTATGATAAGCCTGGGATCACTTCAATTAATTGTCGATATCCAAATATCGACATATCGATTTCATGAAATTTATCGATAAATAACTAGCACAGCTCTAGTAGTTATTGTTCTTTAGTTTTTATTGTTCTTATGTATGTATAGAATCAAACAACAAATTATGATTAGATATATTTATTGTGCTTAAGATTGACTCTACCACCTGTTCGGATATTGGGAGGACCTTCTCGAGAAGAACAGGCAAGAAACTTGGAAGGTCAAATTTTATCTCCTCTTTTAAATCATAATTTACAAAAAGAATATTTAGAAATATATAAAATAAAATCTAAATCAATGTGACAAAAATAGAATATAGCCTTCATCCCCTAGTGTTCTCCATGTAGCCGCCACTGCGTCTTGTCTGTGATTCTGGGAACAAAATATATGAATTGTAGATAAATGTGATCTTGCTATATATAAGTTTAAATGAAATCAGACAAAAGATGGATGGAACAAATAAGCAATAGAAGATACTTTCAATAATTTAAGCGATAATCGTATTAAACTAGTAAATAAGTTTCCAAATAGACAATTTAACAGTTCTAAAGGCTGGTATTTAAATAAAAGTTGATACTTCTTATACGACATAAATTTCACCTTTAATACGTTTAAAAATACGGTGAAATAAAATGTTTGAGGTTATTGGAGTAAGCTTGGGTGATCTAGCTTGGGTAGCAGAAAACAAAAAAATTGCCACATGCTTATTATGCACCTCAAAAATGTTTTTATACAACAAAAATTGTTATATTTTGATAAGTATTTTGGAAAATTTTTGCCTATAAATATAAATTATAATAGCCTATCATAATGGTCATTCTATGCTATAGCCCATTTTAAATGTTGAATTAAATCATACCTTAAAAGTCAATAATATGTGTCTCCAACGGTTGTAATAGTCTCGCAAACCTGAAAATTAAAACAATATGTTAATTATTTTGTACGTTGTTGTTTTCTTGCAGTATACTTTTTGCGCTTTTCAAGTGCCAATCGATGCATGGTTAAGTTAGTATTAATAAGGGGTTCTGAAAATGATCCCTTTAAAATTTTATTTATTATTGTACAAAAATTATGAATTTGTACTCTACAAACAATGGAATGAAAATAATTTAAAACATCAGCATGATGTTCAGGACATCCAAACCAATCAATCTGAACAGATTTTAAAAACTCTTTTTTGATATTTGTTACTATATGATTTTGGTGAGGATTTTTGTCCATGTGCATATTATTTATATCTATTAGAGCTCCAAAAAGCATTACAAAACAAGAATTGGGATATTTGAGATTACGTCTTATTAAACTTTTGCGTTCTCTAAGACAAATCCATGTATGCAAATCAAAAACATTGTCTGTTAAAAAAGTATGGAATTAATAAAACACATTCTAATAATAACAGTCTAATAATTATAAGTCTATATTAGTCATCAATTTTATTTACATCTAACTAATATTTCTATTTTACATCATACTTCTTATTTTTATACACATTTCATTGTTGTGACTTTGTGAGTTCTCAGTACCAAACTACATATATGAAAAAAATATTAAAGTTACCACTTTCTGTAAACACTTTTTTTTGTCTGATAATAACAATGCTCATGGTTTATGTGGAACATGTGGCATCAACTGTAAACATGATAATATTCTAGTTTCATATTCTGATTAAAAGCTAGAGTGACAAATAGGTATAATGGATAAATATTTTAATATTTTTAAGGAATTTGACTTGTTGAATCAATACACCAACTGTTGCATTTGTGTATCTTTAAATTGAGATATTTTAGTGACACCACTTTGTGATTTAATAGAACTTGCAATAAATCTACTATGAATTCAGTGTTACATTAAAATGATTAATTTTATTAAACATAGGTTGTTAGTATATGAATTAAATCACCTGAATTGAATGACAGTTTTCTACTATTCATTTCACGTTCATTCCATTGCCAATCTGTAAGATAAAAGTACACATTTAATTGATGGCTATTCATAAAATGAAACATAAAAATAAAACATTCTTATCAATTAAAAATCAATACAAGACAAGCTTCATTAACATATATTATCCAACTTTTAATACGAAATCAAAGTTAAATAAAAACTAGTCACAAAAAGAAAATAGACGAATTTTCTCACCTATGATTAGAGGGTTGTCAGGTTTACCTGAACAAATTTCACTTTCAGTAAAAAGGGTAGGAGCTGCATATGTAATTCTAACATCCCCTAATTTTATGTATTTGCTCTCAAAATGAAGTTTACATACGCGTAGATTGCAGGTTATGTTTTGTTACAATTTCTGGAAACTTGTCAGAGATAACTTTTTTCCACAGTTCGAAAATTTCTTTCATCCTTGGGAAACAATATAATCTGATAAATTGGCTAGTGGATTTACATCCAGGAATGCAACAGCTGCGGGGACCCATCGCTGCAAAAAAATATATTTTATTAACAATGTACCATATAATGTATGTCACGCTTGGATTGTCAATACATTGAATGGAGCGATTGAAATAACATTTCTAAAAGATTTAAGAGTTGGTGGAAAAACTGTTCTAATTACTATATGAAATAAGACAAAAGTTTACCGAAATCAAAGCTTCATATAAATTGTCTATTTGAATCTATTGACCTCTTGAGCACCTTGCACCACTTAAATATACCGTTCCTGCAAAATAGATGAAAATCTGAAGAAGTTATGTAGATATGATTTGATTTCTGAAACTTAAAATAATCGTTTTGTAATTAATTAATATCATGAAAGCCGCTACGTATCAGTAGCAGTTTCAAAATGGCGTATCTTGAAAAAACGAATGAAGAATGAAGTTGATCTAAAGATTGATTGAGTATTGAACGAAGTGAACGAAAGAGTGCTGCTACTTTGATTTTTATCTGTGATTACTATTGGTAGAAGATTTATATGGATGCATTACACGGCTGGTATTCAATTACATTATTATATGACAGACATTAATGTATATACAGATAACCCGCTAATTCTTATTACTATAAATGTATCTACAAACATATAAAGCATAACATTTCTGGGTTAGATTAAGAGTTAGGCACCTGCCATTAAGTAAGACAGATAGCGTGCAGTTTTACCCTTTTTATCTGATTATTTATTGTTTTATTGAATTGTTATTTGTTACATATAAACTAAAAATCTGTTCTGAATTCTAGTTAGTGATAAATTTAATTATTTTTATTAATTTTCATGAGAATTAAAAAACTAATAAAATGTTTTTCATTACTTGTTTTAGACTTCACTACCAGTCCAGAAAAAGGGGAATGCTTGAAAATGATCTATTATTGAGCACATTTGCTAAGAAACATCTAGATAATTTCACTGAAGAGCAAACAATGATGTATGACCGTCTCATCAACTCTCCAAGCAATGATTGGGATCTATTTCACTGGATTGTTGAAAAGATGCCAACACCTAAGGAATTTGATAATGAAATAATGGATCTCTTGAAGAAGCATGCAAAAAATGAAGATAAAGAATCACTCCGCCAGCCTGATCTTTTTTAAGGTGCCAGAGAGTCTGGCTAACAAAAGCTGTTCCTAAGATTTTGCGGCAATTAAAAGATATGTAGAATGCCTACACACTAAATATATTTATAGAAATTATAAATTGCTATTTTTATAAACTGTATCGAGTCGTGTAGTCGACCTCGACAGCTTAAGATTTGTGAAATATATAACCGCCCTTGGCTAGATCATAAAGTTGTTGATCACTTGGAAAATTTAAATGGACGGTTCCGGTAGCAGTTTATTAGCATTACAAATTGAAATGTCAAAGCAAAAAAGATAAATGTTAGCATGAAAAATTTCATTTTGTTTTAACAAGTGATACAATCACTTGTTAAAACAAAATAAAATTAGATAAAGTTATGAGAGTTTTCTGTTAAATATTGTTATTGCTTTATTGTGATTATATTTAGTACATTTTTTTTAACTTAAATATTCCAGTACATTTTATTTAAATTACTACCAGAGACATTTACAGAGACATTACATACTTACACCACAATTAAGCACCTCTATTAAAATTCGGACTTTATTATTTGAGTGCAAATTATAAGTATATATACACCTCTGCGACATCCTTCAAAAGGAATTAGGTATGTGAACTACGTTAAACAATTCCCAATTGTACTACCATGATTTTATAAACTATTATCATATCCACTAACAAAGTAATCCCACTAAGGATACCAATCTAACTGTAGAACTAAATATTAATCAGTCTAACCACGGACAAATGACTGTAGCCATTGCTCTCGATTAGTCACGAAAGTATAACATGGATATTATCCGAGTTCAGTGATGGTTTTGTGAGGTGATCTATGAAGGAGTCTTATTCTTGTGAAAAAAGTATCGAAGTATCGACACAAGTGTATCAAGATACTTGAGAAGGTGGTTAAATTAACTTAACAACAATCTGTTTTGTAACCAAGAATAGTCCTAGCTAGACTTTGTGCCAGGTATATTGTTAGGTATATTGCGCCAACTAAAGTTGGGCAGTAACAAACGTTTCGGACTTCATCAGGGCTTCAGCTCCAAAAGACTGGTCGTTATCGTCCCAATCTTAATTGCTGGATTATTATGATTTATGTACTGTTGTAGAAAATATGCCATGATAACGGTTTTAGGGAACCCTAGGGCAATCCATAACATTGCCAGAGAAAAAGACTGCGTATTGAAGTTTTAAAGGATTATATTGCAGCCAATGGTGGTAATTTAGAACAAGCTTCGTATATTTTTATATTAAAGTATAAAGTCACATAAATATAAACACATGTCAAAATAATAAACATTATATGTAACCGAAGTTCTTTTCTATAAAAAATACACAGAATTAAAAAAAATTACTTAGATGATGAATTAGAGGATTTAATAAATAAAGATTGCTGTAAAATATGGAAATACAAATTTATAAAGACTGAGATTTCGACAATGAAAATAAACAAGAAAGCTACTTGGTGATGTCAATGATGTATCCACTTCAGAAAGCAGGAAAGTTTAGGTTGTGGCGAACTTCTGTTCGATTGCTTTGATTCAAATCGCAGAACCGCGGTCGTATAATACCGGAATGGCTAATACGGCCGAAGTCGGAGATTAGTCGTTACAATCCAACATATTCTATACGCAGTATAATATGTATGGTAATCACTGGGTTAGATGTTGTTGAATTGAAAACTATCTGAAATGACTCGAAAAATATATGTAAATGCGAAAAGGAAGGACTGCTATTCGATGGATGAGGAATAAGATGATGCACTTTAAAACTATCCAACTATGTTAAGAAATATGTTTACGGAAATGAGTACATATTAGTTTTTAAATTAGATGCAAAGGTGATAAAGATATTGAAGTCATGGCTTGGGCTAGCACACGCAGCTGATCCCTCAGCTTTATTTAGGGATCAAAATAGTTTCGGGATGAAATTAAAAAAAACATCAGAACTCTACAACCACCTTAGAGTAACTAAAAGACATGTCTTGGAAAATCCAAGGATGATATTATCACGTCACTCCCAAGAGACAAAAGTGCCAAAGAACTCGAGTCGAGACTTCAGTTCCACAAAAAATTTATGACAGGAGCACAGACTGATAGAGTCGGGCTGGGTGCAAGGAGTGTAAAGAAGGACCAGGATATAATAAAATCGTTTCAACGACAAGATGAAAATGATAGTTATAGAGTGCACGCAATGAATTTAGAAATGCAAAATGAGTGGTTAACTATAGGTGAATTCTGCATCCCGTTAGCCCTGAAGTGCACCTTGCTGTATGATTGGTCTCCTGCCCCATTAAAATTCTATCTCAATGCCTTCCAACTGACCCTCCCTGACCAGAGCAATCTAGTAAGATAAATAAATAAATAATAATAAATAAATATTTGTTACACTTACACCAATTAGCCTAGCCCAAACTAAACTCTATAAGGCTTGTGCAATGGGATCTAGGGTAACGGATAGACATACATATATATACATATATAAATAATTTTTATTGAAATATATATCAACAACCATGACTAAGGTACAAATGCTCGCATCATCACACAAACATCTGCCTCCACCGGATTCGAACCCGGGACCTCAGAGATGGCGACACCTTGAAACCGGTGTATTATCCACTCGACTATGGAGGTCGTCAACGTCAACGTCAAGATGGGGGAAAGCCTCCGAAAAATCTTGTTTTAATTGCGGTGAGGCAATAGGTACAGCTAGGCATCTATTGGTAGGTTGTAAGGTGCTCCTAGATAGGGGTCATTATTCACGTCGCCATGATAGAGTGCTTGAAATCATACGCGAAGCAGTAAGTCTTTCAATAGCTAGAGCCCGAAAAGGACTGACCATAGACAAAAAACAAATTAAGTTTGTTAAAGAAGGCTCAACTAACAACTCAAAGAGCAAACCATTGTCAATCCTAGCCTCTGCCCCTGACTATTTTAATGGACACGTATGAAAAGCATTACAAAATCCCAGAGGATGTGTGTGTTTCCTCATCTAGACCAGACATTTTCCTTTTCTCTAGACACACTAAACATGTAATACTTGGAGAGCTTACAGTTCCGTGGGAAACGAATATACCCAAAGACCACGCGATAAAAACAAATAAATACTACGATCTCACTAACGAAATAACTAAAAATGGCTTTACGGTTAAATTATACGCGGTAGAAGTTGGAGCGAGAGGTATACCAGCAAAATCTCTATACAACTTACTAAAAGACCTTGGCCTGTCGAAAGCTGCAATCAATTCAACTCTAGAGAGAGTATCAAAGGCAGCACTCGCAGGCTCCTATCAAGTCTGGCTCGACAGAGGGGGAAACACGAGCAGTGAAGGTGAGCGTTGATGCGCATCGAAAGGGGGCCCCCTTAAACCTACACCCGCGTCGCAAGTCCCGGGAGCTGCTCGGAGTTTCTCTCTTTGTCACACGATGGACCCGGCACCCGCACGGTGAATCCATGGATTGCTAAGATATTCGTCTCTCTAACAGATAGAAGAAGTCAGCTGTCAAAATTACGTTATTGTTGACCCGAGAACATGTACAAGAGTTGTAATATTTACTTAATTTATTGTTCATTATGTACTATTACACATAAGAACATATAATCAAGCGCATCAGAACACTGACTAAGTGACTTCTGTTGTACAAAATATTGATTCACGCATGTAAATGCAGAACCAAATAAAATATATCTAACAATGACCTTTAAGGGTAAATAAACGCTACAACGATAAAAACATTGTGGGCTTATTGTGCCAGTATAATGCAAGCTTGGAAGTAGATTGCCTTAATCGTAAATGAAATGTTATTGTCGATTTCATAAGCCTGTGAAAAACATTTCAACTACCGCACTATATAGCTATATACATAGTAATTGTTTATTTTAGATGTTGTGCATACTTTCAATTGACAATCGTTACTTAAGTACTTACGTTGAATGATTCGTAATGTAAATTGGTATCGTTATGCGTAAAGAAACGCTTATTCGTCCACGATATTAACATATTAATTTAAATGTGAATAAGGATGGATGCTCGGTGACCCAGTACTTACAGGCATTTCACTCGACCCATGAAGCGGCAGAAGTTTGCCCTTAGTGCGCACATTGTTCTACAAATAAATATCGTTCAGTGCGTAATCATTATTTTCATTAAATACTGCGTTATCAAGACAGTGAAGTTTTATAATTTGTGTTGATTAATAATATAAATACGTCATAGGTCAGGCCACAATCTTATCTTTTGCTGTTTAAATGTTTGTACTTACATCTAGTGAAGTCAGTTAACTTGAATAAGTTATGAAAGTAGGTACATCTCTTAATGAACTTACGATAATAATTTACGGCAAGAGAAAAAAGTTCGGAAAGATACAGTGTGAAAAAATATATCTAACAAAATAAACAGTTTGTGTGACACCTGATTGCGAATATTTGTGCGATTTAAAATGCCTTTACGTCGTAGCAAGGTAAGTGATTTATTTAATTATTTTACCAGTATGTATCCGAGCCTAGTACTCGAAAATATCTGAAATGCACTCGTTTATTTAATAACGAAGTTTAATAGATCTTTAGCTAAATGTCGTTATATCAGTCGTCCAGCTTTATAACTATTTTAATAGAGCTGTAGAAACTATTTATTTTTGTATTACATTTTAAACCTGTAGTGTAATTTTTGTTTACTATTATTCACAATTTGTTAATTAATCAATTCTTGAATATAGCTCCTATGTAGCAGCAAATTTTTTATGCTTATTACTTATAACTTTCATAAAAATTATATTTTTAGTTAGTTTAATGTACTTATATTGATATATTTGTTAAAACGTTAGTTAGTTCGTGCTTATTAAATAAATAAAGAAAGCTTTGTATTGGAAATCCCTTAATTTCCGACAAAACGTCATTTTCATAGTTGAAGACCTATTTATTATTAACTAAGTAGCTCTACACAATAAAAATGATACTGTAATATTAATGTAAAATTTATTGACGCATACTAAACCAGACTAAATTTTCATTTTGTGCTGTCAGACGACGATTCCTATTCACTAAGACAACGAACTAAACTAAAAAATAATTTGACATGGCTGAAATTGCGTTACGTTAATCAACAAGTTATTTTCCTACTCCATTGTCTTACATCAAATTAGGCCGCAAGCACACGGCGCATTAAACGCGCAGACAACGATGACTTGTATACGTTTCTAAAGAAATTCTAACCCGACCTTGTAACATTCCTAAAACGCGTGCTGTGTGCTTACGGTCGTAACTGACATTAGTCAAGTAAAGTTGAATTATATCAGTTGCGTTGTAATTTGAAGTTAACTAAATACCTAACTAATATTAAGATAGATGAGAATATTACGAATCAATAATATGGTTAGTGCTATCTAATTTGAATTTAGTTTTATCAAATGCGATATAGAGATATTTTATTACAATCACAAAGCTAGTTTAGATTATTGGGCGCGTTTCAGACAGATGCCGTCCGTTACTTACGTACATGCAATATCATAAACTCAATTTTCTAAAATGTATTTCCATTATATTAGGCATTAATTGACATGTCTCAATAAAAATGCATTTTCTCGGCCGATCTATTATGATTTTTTTGGCTTACTTTGATGTACAACAGAATTAGTGATATTGCCTACGCGGAAAACAAAGAAATTCAACTGAGTACAGTCAATTTAAAAAAAAAATCTTAGTTTTATACTTTAGTGGGACTGAAGTTAAGTCATATCTATTAACTTTCATTGTTTGCTTCAATGATAGTTAATAGATTAGTTTATTATAACAATCAAATGCTGAAAAATAATGACAAAATATTACTTATTTTGTCGAACTAGTATCTTTGCCTTTTCTGCCTTTTTCTAATAAAACAATACATAAGATAACAGCTTATCAAGTATGTGCAGACAGTATATTAATATACCAGTACAGATATTGTCAAAATCTAGTTAGTTACAATAATTTAGTTTTATTTATTAATAACATAAACTTGCCATCTTTTTTGCTAACAGTATCTCAGATTAAAAGTTAAGTAGCTTGCTATTTAAAACATCACAATAGTTGTGTGTGAATGGAATAATTATGAATAATGATAAATAATTGGACACCACCGGTAGTGACTTTCTGTTGGCGTCATGTGGTAAGCTACGAAAAACATACAGTATTGATATTGTAAATACTTATGTGGTTGTGTACCAAGCGTCGAAATTAATTAATTAAGCGTTGAATTAGTCATAAATTACAGAAATACAGGCTGGGTGAAAGAAATGGGTTTAAAAATAGACGAAATGGGAGAGCGAAGGGAAATCATTTGATGTGTAATTTGTGAGAATTCATCATGATGGTAGCAAGTGCATTCAGACATACATGTACCCAAGTACAATGTTAATAATTGCATCCAAATCCATACTAATATTATAAATGCGAAAGTAACTCTGTCTGTCTGTCTGTTCCGCTTTCACGCCAAAACTACTGAACCGATTTAAATGAAATTTGGTACACAGGTAGGCTAGAGCCTGAGAAAGGACATAGGCTACTTTTTCATGCAAAAAAGGTTGTAAAGGGTTGTAAAAGGTTGAAAGGAGGGATAATAGGTTGTATGAAAATATTGTTAAAAACACTGAACCGATTTAATTGAAATTTAGTACACAGATAGTCTAGAGGTTGAGAAAGGACAGAGGCTACCTTTTAATGCAGAAAAGGGTTGTAAAAGGTTAAAAGGAGGGGGTGAAAGGTTGTATGGCAGTATTGTTAAAACATATCCTTCCTGTGAGAAATTCGAATATAACGCGGGCGAAGCCGCGGGCGGAAAGCTAGTATACACTATTTGCTACTTTGGTAGTATCAACAAAATGGGACAGCACCTCACCAAGCACTAACATAATATATATGTTAGGCACCCGAATCCTTACCAGCTGGACGATTCACTAATACGAGTATTGTCAGCGTCAAGCTATGGCAGCACTGTGACGCCTTTGTCATTTAGAAAAAATCCCCTTAACGTTGTCCCAAAAACTTGTTGTTGCAAGCGTTATAGAAGTGCTTTGGTCGACTTACTCTGACTTCAAAACAACGAACTTTCGATGGAGAATACAATAAGAAAGAGCACTTCTATAATTGCTGAACGCCAGTGGCAGCCCTTTCTGACAATTTCTTGAACCAACTGACTTTGAACTACCCTTAAGGTAAAACTCCCAATGCATGAAATAATGTCTAGAGGGTATAATTTCAGATATTGTACTATTAGGTAGGGAAAATTATTGCTTTCCCAAAATATTCAAAGTTTGACCCTTTTACACTATTCCCGTGGCCCAATCTATAAATCACAGCATACTTTAATGGCGAAGTACTTCTCAGTTATTGTGTGATCGAAAATCATTAACGGAATTACCATTTTATATTCAAGATACTATTTATAAAATATGTATTACCTAGGTGTTGGTGAAATGGCTGATAGAGAACCAGCACAAGTTTCAAACAGTAAGATGCTGTAGCTCGTCGCTACGGTACAAGGAGGTTGAAGAGACCCAGGCGCCACCAGCGTTCGAGGCGGCTCCGGCGCCCGATCACAAGACCAGCCCGCATATCACCCCCGACATCTCATTTAGGGTAATTTGTTTTACGGTTAAACTATTTAAAATTCCTTCAATTGAATAAAATCAATTTATTTTTTCCATTAATAAAAGAATCTATTTTTGTTACTTAATAAAAAATATCATTAAGATATAAAATCGCCCAATGACCGACACCATTTGCTCACTAATAAGTATCTTCATGTCGGCGTTGACACAAGTTTAATCCTTAAACATAATTTATATTAAATTTTAAAGGCTTTTCTTGATTTTTTAAAAGATCATGGATGTCTCAAACAAATTGTAAGAAAGATCGTATCCTTTTTCGTTGTAAATTTCATGGATTATTAGCCATTACAGAAAGAATTGGTTAAGAAGTGTGAATAATACTAATGTTTAAGATTTGTTCTATTTCTTTTTTTACTACTTTTGTATGAATAGTTGACAGTTGGTGTCAGAACGATAACAAATGGGAATGATTCCACATTATTCAAATTAGTATGAGGGCCTCGATCCAACTACTAACTTATTATGTAAAGTTATATATCAAAATTGATTATTTCTACGGAATAGATAAATAATCGAAACACACGAACGAATCGAACACGCGACACGCGACGGTATTGACAGAAAAGTTTTCGGCGTAGATTGGGTTGCATGCGTAACCAGCGATATTTTTTAAACTTAGGTACTGCTATAACATGCCTGAGGAAGCCCATCCCTGAGGTTTTTAGTGCATAGGCCTCCCCCTTCTGGGGAGGAGAGCCCCACATAACCGCCGGCTCGTCACAGCCGGGGTATGCAACTTAATGCATTTTCCTCAGGGGGACCAAAAAATAAAGGTACTGCTATAACATCGTAACTAGACTACACTGATGAAGGATATCTTTTATTGATCATCACTTGAAGTTATCGTTTTGTACGACATGTTATGTTATGTGCTATCATTTATCAATACATTTAGGAATACGAACTGTAGTGGGTGTGTATTTGTTTACAAACCGGTATGTTTGCTGTATACGCAATGCCACGCAGTGGGTATTATTTATCAGATAACATTATTATCTAAAAGTAATTGCACTCAAAAATCTTAGGAGAGATTACAATCACAATTTAAACGATTAATTTTGTCAACCTACAACCACCATCGTGGACAATGATGGACTATTTTTAGTCTAAAAACTTCAAGTCTTACCTACTAGTAACACTTTGAATTGTAGCACACTGCACTTTATTAAACAAATTTATTTTTATTATTACTTCTCCAAGAATTATCTGTATTTCGTCTATTCGCTTCCATTATGTTATTATTTCCGCAAATTAATACAAAACGTGCGATACACGTGCTTAATTGTCATTAATCCCTTTTGTTGACCACAAACTGAGACTCGTGAGTGAATGACATACTTCCATACCACATATGCATCGAAATGTTTTCTTTTAAATCTTAGAAACGTGAAATTCAAAATAGTTGAATTTTAATCATTAAAATAGGAATGTGACTGCTGCTCCTAAACAAAATCAATTATTTATATAATCTTAATTGTAATTTGACGTGTCTGTCTGTCTGTGGCATCATAGCTCCCGAAAGAATGAATCGATTTCAATTTAGTTTCTTTTTTGGTTTTACGGGCGAATGGACCGCTCTAAAACTAAATTACTAACTATTAAACAAAATTAAAAATTACTAATCTATGCAACAAACATGAATTAGATAAAAGATGAGATAGGTAAGCATGTGACACTGATTAATTAGGAGCGGTCCCCCAACGAGAAGTTATTTTTTAAATATTAATACATACTTATACATATAGATACTTTAGGACTAATTTTCTTTTATTATTTTTTACTTTTTAAAGGTAGCTTATGTTTTTTGTGTCGGGGTTTTTTTTAATTTTAAATTAATTTTAAAGTCCGTTTTATCATGAATATACAATAATTACGTACCAGTTACTATGAACTGTCAAAATTATATAAAATAGAAAAACTGTTATTATAGATAAATACCTGTGCTACATACACCATACTCCGTATGAAGAGTATGGAATGTTACTGTTATTTGAGTAGGTGAAAAATTCGGAAATGTAATTCAAATTCAAAGCTTCGTTAATTTTTTTGTTCGGGAGTTTTAATTATTGAATGGAACTATAGATTTTCAGTAGGTATGTAATAAATCTATGAATAAAACGTTATGGCGTTAGAGAATTTATTTAATTAATAATAAAATGCGTCTAAAAATACATAATAAGTAACGGGGCGTGAAGGAACTATCATAAAATAAATTTTAAAAACCTGTATAAGAATCGTCGATGTTTTTAAAGACATGCATGTATCGTACCACCACATGATGACATGTGTCCCCTGTATTGGTTATCAGCGGAGAAATGTTTTTTCTATGATAAATTAACGTTTTTACAGATTAAGTTTATCGATGCTAAGACATTTTGATTAACGAGGTTTTTCTTTACAATAACACAGATAAGCAATAAAGTTCATGCCTTATTCTTAATTAATTAATTGTATTAATATATTGCTTTGTTTTAATGCAGATGCTTCGATCGGGTCCTTAGTTACAAAACCAAATGAATTTTAATGTATAAAATATGACACGAGTATAAATTTCGCAAAATCATTTATCTAAGTAATGATGCCGTAAGTAATATCAGATTATGAGTAATAAAATAAATTAATGAAATTTAAAAAATGGAATTGGCATTGGCAAATGGAATGGCAGTTGTTTAACGCTTGAGATTACGTGGCAAAACGTTGAACTTTGCTTTAAAATATTGAATTTGTGTTAGTGACTTGATGTGATTGAACTTTGCTTTAAAATATTGAATTTGTGTTAGTGACTTGATGTGATATAAGTCGCATAGTCCTTACTAATTAACTATCCATGCCAATAGAATAATATCAAGTTACTCATAACTAGGTCATTCTATTTATAGTTAGATTTCAGGGAGATATTATTCTGTTGTTTATGAAATAAGTATACAATAAGATCTGAATTTAGCGGTTATATATTTTTTAACCTTTATTTTGTTTTGACCGAGTGCTTGTTTATTTCTAATCCATTGCTATCGTAGCACGTTTCGTGGAGGAAGCACGCTGCAAAACTCGTGACTAAATATTATCCGTTAGACTGTATTACTTAGTTTTTAGAACTTGATCACATCAAATTCCATTGTTTAATCGTTAGGAAGTACAACGGCTTCTTAACTCCACCTAGCGGGGTTTACGTTCACATACTCGTGGAGGGTAAATCGCGAATATGTGACGCCACATTATTGTCTGTTAGTCAACTAACAGACGAGAGTGTTGCGCTCCCCACCTACCTATTATGTCGGGAGACTGTTCAAGTCTGACTAATATGCGGTGTGGAGATCATTGGAGGACGCACATGTCCAAGAGTGGACGTCTTTCAGCGGAAATGATGATCATGACCATTAGATCAAAAATACGTCCGTTATATTTGTTTAGAAAGTCACATCTTGTATGTGTAATGCTTCGTATATTTTCTATCGCGTAAACCCGTAACAGAAAACTTCACCTAGCACGTGAGATAAATGAATGCCCCTTTGAGCAATTTATAATTTAGATAACTTTCCTTTCCGGGAACTGTTAACTTAGGCTGGCACAGCGATCTATTGATCGGCGATTGCGCCACGGATCGTAGGTTTGATTTAAGCTTGAGACATATATTTTTAATGACCTGCAGAATTTGTTCCGGTTTGGACGTATGTGCATATAAGATTCTATTTTGGTACTTATATCTACAACATTAGATAAAAATCTTGGTAAAGGGAGACATTTAAAAAACATAATATGACTTTAATGTAATGCTTCTTCCATAGTATGATGATCTGAGGGTGAGCCTTGCTGCACCCTACCAGTTGCGGCCGAAGCCAGACGTGGGAGACCTTGGTTTCGGGAAGTTTTTCACCGACCACATGCTAAAAGTATACTACCAGCCGACACTAGGCGGCTGGCAGAAGCCGGAAATCTCGCCGTTTGAAAACCTTAGCATGCATCCTGCTTCCAAGGCACTTCATTATGCAGTTCAAGTAAGTTCATTAAACCCAAATTACATGTTTTCTATGTTAGTCTGGTTTAGTTAAACTATATTCTTATCGTATTCCATCCATAATTAAATAATAAAAAAATGAAAGTCCTAGTAGAACTGGCGCGCCAAGGGTTGCGTTCTAACGTTTCGTTTACATTTAGTCACTAGCTATAAATATGTTTATAATGGTAAAAACATGTATATCTATCTCTCTCTGATGCATTTTATCGTTTTCAGATTTTTGCCTTTACTTGTGTTACATGTTAGTGCTTCATGCCAAATTTAATGATTCCACATACTCTGATAATTTTCTATAGATTTTAATGGCTAGTGTCAAATTATGCGAAATATAGAACGTAAAGGGCTGTCGATCTTTTGATTGCGTCGACATAGATTAACATCAACATTATGTGTAATCTAGTTAAAGTATAAATTTATATTTTGACGATCTCTTGTGGACAAGTGATTAATATGCCGGTTTCCAGATGTCCCGAGTTCGAGCCCCGGTAGGGGTTGATGTTTGTGTAATGAAAACAAGCATTTGTGTCTTAGTCATGCTTGTTGATATATATGTATGTCTATCTGCTACCATAGATTCCATCTGGGGTAATTGGTGGGAATATACGTAATATTTTTTTATTTTAAATCCAAAAATAAATTAAGTACTTAATGTTACGTTTTTATTAAGAGATTTAAATTATGACAATAATATCCAGATATTTAATATTCTAGAATAATATTTATTAATCGATCAACCACTATCATGCAAATGCAGCTCGCTTAACCGCTTCATTATCAAAATGTAAACAAATGCATCTCGCTTAACCGCTTCATTATCAAAATGTAAACACCCGTCATATCTGTGTTTTGATTTTGCTAGTTCTCTGTTTACATATTTACATGTATTGGAGTAGTTTTATGCTTTAAGGTAGAGATTATAGGATGACCCGCTAGCGAATTTGTGACAAAACTTTAACAGTATAAAACCACACAGTACCTAATATGCGCTATAAAAAATACTCTAACAAAAACCTAACTCCTAACAATTATTTCATCATTAAAAAGACAGGTGTAATCAATCAACAACCATTAGTGATTGTTAAAATTAGAAGTCTTTTTGTTTTAAAGAAATCGCATTTTAAATGCGATTGGTCAATATTACTATTATCTTATCACATATGTTTGAACAGTTAAAATACAATCCGAATAAATAAAGTAGCTCTGTCAAAACAAAGTAAAAAAATAATATTTTTGTAGCGACAAAATCGACAGACGTTTTGGTAATGATCCCAGATGCTACTATAAGTGCATATATTATAGTGCAGAACCGATCAGCGTGGAGATTCTTGGAGTAGTGTAGGTACGTCCAGCAGTGTAGGTACCTCTATTGAAATGATGAACTTTCGTGGCGTAAATATTATTCTATCAAATGACATATCACTTGAGATATATTTAAATTACATATCTCGACCCTTTGTAACTTTGAATATATTTCTAGTTGTTTGAAGGAATGAAAGCGTACCGAGGCAAAGACGACAAGATCCGGTTGTTCCGGCCGGAGCTAAACATGCACAGGATGAACCTGGCGGCGCAGCGGTCCAGCCTGCCCATGTTCGACGGAGAGGAACTCATCAAGTGCATATCGCGGCTGGTACAAATAGACCAAGAGTGGGTGCCGCACTCCGAGCAATCCACGCTTTACATACGACCTACTCTAATAGGCATAGAGGTGAGGTTTTTTATGTGATATGTTGACAAACAGACTACCCACCTGATGGTATGTGGATACCGACCGTATCCACTTACCATAACATAAGCATACCTATAGCATAAGAGCTTACCGTGAAATTCACAGCATATCTGTAACGCCACATAAACTACAGCAGTTACGTGCGCTGTGGTTTAAGTGGCGTTATGTTACCACATATGATGTAAAGTCACAGTAGTCAGTAATTTTACTGCCTCTCTTACTCTTCACGTCGAAACATGCAATGCGAACACTGCTATTTTGCAGCAGAAATAGGAAAAACGGGTGTACACAAGTAGACAAGACTGTCCCTCCGGTCAAAATCTTTTTATAGTTCTATACCTACTAATAAGCATTAGGCAGTTAACGGTTACTCACATTTACTTCACGCGGTTTTTGTGAGCTTTTGCAGCTAAAAAAAGTACCAGAAGCACCACAGTGTACGTCACCAACTTGTGGAATTAGATGTAGTCACGATATCCAGTAGTTCCACTAACATATCCTAGTCTACAAAAAGGAATACAACCGCGGGTGTTGCTGCTTTGTGACAGAAATAGATTACTTGTCCGAAAATCGGTTGACCAACATTAGTTGCCCACTGTTCATTTTGATTGAATAGAATATTTGTATAGTGTGTATCATTTTGCTACAAATATTCATTTCACGTTCATTAAAAACAGTATTGATCGAAGTAATTATGCCAGGTGCTAATGACGAGTTTGTTTTAAAATCAATGTGATTTAAATTACATTCCTTTGTTTTTTAGGCGATACCGTTAGAATTGTTAAATGCATCGATAGTATATACCTACCGTAAGATCGACACGTAATGTAGTTCATTTATATCTCAAAACTAAACTTCTTACAAATAGTAAAAATCTAAGTTGTGTTAGTAATAAAGGCGATAAAGAATTAATCTAAATATTTTTATCTGCCATGTTCATTTATCTAATACCACGTAATCTATACTAATATAATAAAGCTGAAGAGTTTGTTTGTTTGTTTGTTTGTTTGTTTGTTTGAACGCGCTAATCTCGAAACTACTGGTGCGATTTGAATAATTCTTTTTTTGTTGGATAGTCCATTTATCGAGGAAGGCTATAGGCTAAATAACATTACGCTATGACCAATAGGAGCAAAGACAGAGCGGTAAATGTGTAAAAAACGGGGAAAATTATTCATTTTTGAAGGCTTTCTTTGCGTGCGCTGCGAAAACGGTTCAAGATACACAAAAAATATGTATGAAAGAATTATTCCTCTATACATGATCTAAAAAAAAGTCCGCGACGGCATATGTCTATCTTTTAAGGTTTAGTCACAATGACCGTTTTTATGGTACCAAATTTGGTCGATATAATTTGTTTAAGTTGTATCAACATAATAATACTAAAAATTCTGCGGAAACTCGACCATTCCGAAAATCCCGCAAGAACGGGAACTATGTGGGAAAAACCAAAAATCTGCCGGAAGTCACTATTCCACGCGGACGAAGTCGCGGGCAAAAGCTAGTACATTATATTATTGTTTCTAAAGTTGCCTAATATTTTATTTATTATATAATCGGTACGTTTTTCGTGAATGGCGATCTGCAATAATACATAATAATGTTGATAATAACAAGATACAAATAGCGATGATTCTCGACACGGCACTTATTGACGATAACCACCGGTACCCAGCTTGGTCCTTGCCCTAGCATACTAGGTTTAAATTTCATATAATAATTATTTTAGTTATTAGAATAAGAATGACATGGACACATTCTGTTACACTTTCAGTGAATTCACAAGACTAAAAATTAATAATAGAATTCATATTATTATATAATCTGCTGTAAAATAGTTTTAGTTAATGACCAAACTGAGAGTATAGAGCCATTTGTAGGGACTGATCAAATTCTACTCTAGCTCTAGTTTATCCCAACATTTTTTTATGTTCCATAGTTTAGCTCATCTACATATTATAAATTACACTATAATGAAGTGTGTTACAATGAAATATATTAGCTGACTCCGCAAACTTCAAACTTATATGTTTTTCGTAAATATTTTAGAAAGACATTTTGAAAGAGGGAATTAAGGTAGTATTTAGACATATTCATCACAACAATATCTGTTAATTAACAATAAATACTGAGTTAGTGATTGCAATCCGGCGTCATTTTCAGTCCGGCCGGATACGACCGGATTCCCATCAATCCGGCCGGATCCGACCGGATTAAATCAAGATGATTTTCGCTTTTTAGTACAAAATAAGAGAGTTAATAAAGTGTCACTGCACTTACATATGTATGTAGTTTATAAAAAATAAATCACAAATATATAAAATCGACTTTATTTCCTAACCAATGTTAAGAGAAATAGACAACAAGAAAACAATTAAAATTTAGTAGTGTAGGTAACTAGTAATAATTTTACGACGTAACGAGTAGCTCAGTCTTTCTAGATTTCACTTTCACAGATAGATCAATTTATACTGAAATGAGATCAAAATCATTATTAAAGTATTTGAGAATGCTAACAAACAAGTCTTATAGGTATTTATGATTATGACAGATACCATCATGATTACTGCCTGCCAGCAACGGATCCGGTCTTCGGATCCGGTAAATGATGCCGGATCCGTTTTTCCGGATTGCAATTCCTATACTGAGTTGTGTATGCGATTCCAGCCAGCGTTTGGAGTGCAGGCGTCCGATTCGGCGCTGCTGTTCGTGATCCTGAGTCCGGTGAGCTCGTACTACAAGGCGAGCAGCGACGGCGCCGTGTCCATCTACGCGGACCCCAGCGTGGTGCGCGCCTTCCCCGGCGGCGTCGGCAACAGGAAGGTGGGCTCCAACTACGGCCCTACCATCGGTGAGTCCTCACACTCGCAAACAAGTGCGAACCTGCGAACCTCAACTGGCACGGCATATTATTCGCAACAATGACGGTCGTTGGTGAGGAAGCCCTCGAGTAGCAGGATTTGTAGACCAGGAGACTGTTTTTTTGTTCCCCTGAGGAAAATGCATCAAATTGCATACCCCGGCTGTTGGCGAGTCGGCGGTTATGTGGGGTTCTCCTCTCCAGAAGGGGGAGGCCTACCAACTAAAACCTCAGGGATGGCCTTCTTCAGGCATGTAGGAAGCCCCCGGGGACGCGAAGTGACTTCCGGGAACCCCCAGCCTCCGCTCCCTACCTAGGGGTGCCCTCCTCAGGGGAGGCTACTACTTCCACCGATCTCCTTCACCGACGACGCCCCCCGGCCGATGTGACTAATAATCAAACAACGTATGTTTTGAATTAAGAACACACATACTCGGCCCATTCTTCTTAAAGATTAAAGGAGTTTACTGCAATTATCTTCATCTCTGTAAAGGTAACCTAGAATCAAAACCTGTTTACCTGAATGTACTCGGCCAATCACTTCAATGTTACATTAGAATTCAGGTCACAACGCTTGCGTATTGCGAGTTCAATCCTTCAACTTTTGCTTAGTAACAACGCACTGATTACTTATCTGTGACGACAGTGTTTACCACGCTTAATAATCTCAATGGCGCTATAAATCGATGTTTAATAAATAATCTGTTATCTTCAGTTGACGATCGGAACTTTTCATGAGTCATTTATTTTTGGATATAGCAAAACATGATAGAAAGTAAAGTTGCTTGTATTTCTAATACATCCCATGGTAACTTATTTTGTGCTGTTAAAATTCATAAGAATAGTTTTAATACCTCTTAAAATCAAGGAAGATAAACTCCAACAGTAACATCTTGATAACCTAATGGGTCACTTTAACAATATGACAAAAATATTTACGAGCTGCATGTACAAACAATATGCACATTGTCCGAACTAATCCATGATACATGTACAGGAGCTAGTATTTTTAAAATGCCACAATAACTTTTATTTTAAGTTGTTACATTACAGTTATTTAATTCATAGCACCAATTTAAAACGTTTCATTTTATAGGTTTTTGTTAAAGTTAATGTTATTTTACAGAGACTACGTCGAAGGCGTCGAAGCTAGGCCACCACCAGGTGCTGTGGCTGTTCGGGCCGGACCACCAGCTCACGGAGGTCGGCGCGATGAATATATTCATGGTCTATGTCAATGAAAATGGAGGTAATGCTCATCTTCATCCCATTATCACCCTCCTTATAGCTATTTCAGTAATTAACAATTTTGCGTAATTGGTAGTGATGTGCCGAGTCGCTGTTTTGATAGATCGAGTCGATTCCAGTTAGTTTATACGGTATTCGAATCAAGACTCGATTCCCTGATTCGAGCCCAGTACTCGAATTCTATGTTTGGTATTCGAATATTTCCAGAGTCGAGTCCGATTCCTAGACTCGAGTCTATAAATCGAGTCTGGAAATTCTAGTCCAGTCCAGAACTAGAGTCTGATTTTAGAACAAAAAGGAAAAATGGAAAGGAGTTAGCTTCAAACAGCGTGTAGGTTAAGCACAATAACACAAAAATAATAATACTGTAATTTTTATTAAAAGATGATAAACATCGAATCAAGACAGAGCATATGAGTTTATGTAAACAGTTTGCAAGTATAAGCGAGTTAACCATACTCGAATACTAGACTCGAGTCAGTAGGACTCGTATAAATAGAAACTAATTAGAGAGTAGGAACCGATTCTTCCTAACTCGAGTACCTGAATCGAGTCCGGCATACTCGAATCAAAATAGTGTTCGAGTAGGCGAGTCCAAAGCAGGAATCGAGTCTGACTCGAGTGAAACCGTACTCGGCACATCGCTAGTAATTGGGTATTAAAATTTTATCATATGCTATATAAATATTGAGAGTATACTAATATTAAAGAATTTTTGTAGGAATAACATCGTATCTGCGATTATTACGTATGAAGATACAGTATCAAGTTTGCGGCGTTGTCGCGTTCATTGAATTTGCGAATAACTGCAACATTAAGTGCCAAAGTCGCCTAATTTGTACGAGCTAACATTAGTTTAATAACTGTAATCAAAATATTGTAGAGATTTTGATTTTTTATATAGCTACTAATTATTTATGTCCAGAAGTGGCCGCCTATTGAGCAAAATAATAATTATGTGTATTTTAATCCTGGAACTTCTCAACGTAATCAGATAAAAGTAAAGATTAGAGAATGCTCCGATACGACTGGGCGATGTCATAGGAACGTGTTTCCATATTATCTAAGAAAATATTCCTTGTGTTGCAGTATACGACAAATTTAACCCAATTGTTGTACTTGAAGCATTAAGGGCTATTTTCGTTCTTTAAGAAACATTGTAAACTGAGCTTTAAGTATTGCAAGTTAGAATTGGCTTGACAATTCAGTTATCGTACGTGACTAATAGCTTATATATGAAATTTTATTTGTCGCCTTGTTAATAACAAGTGATTCGGTTTGATCTGGAAACGAGCTGTCAACTAGATAACGTGCAGTTAGTGCCCGATATTGTTCTGTTATCCGGTCGTGTAGCCTCTCTGACCCATGACCGGTGAATTCTACTGTCGTATCTGAAGCAATAGCTATGATCAATAACATCACTAGATTGTCTATAGGCGCCGAATAGAATAACAAAAATGTTAGATATGATTTAATAATTTTTATTGCAAATTAGTTTCTGTTCTCTCTTTATTTTAAAAGGACTGTTATCCAAATGGATATGTCAGCCCTATCGGAACATACATTATCATACACAATACGGAACATATACCTACAATCACAGTTAATCTCAAGGTAGTCGCGGCGGGCACAGTACATTGTATAACATATGGGCCTCTTTGGAAGTTGGCTGGGCCAGAATACTGTGGAACATACCAACATCCATAATATTATATCGCAAATTAGTTGTGCATGCGACTTCGTGCAAATGAAATAGATTTTTTTTATACAAACTTTAATCTCCTATTTTTATTTTATTCTCTTAAAAGTTCTGCGATTAAATCTGTAGTAATCGCCATAGAGTAGAGAGGAGACAAACAAATAATGAACCCGCTACAGTGTGTACTTATTACACGTGTCATTGACTGATATGACTTGACCGAATTTTCTTTTATTGTTATCGCCAAAAAGCAATGCCTGCTCAGGGTTACATATATTATTCAATCTATACCTAATACCCCTATAATAAGGGTTTTTATGGCAGGGTCGTTTATTTGATACCTCTTACCCGTATTTGCATGTATCACGACTTATCACTTATGTCACAAGTGAGTAACGTTCACTTTGGGTTCTGAGGGGGTTGCAAATTTGCTGAAATCTTACAAGTACCAAATGTGTCCATTTCGGTAGTCCTTTTTACCGAAAGTGGACTACCGAAATGGAACCGAAAACCATAAATTGTATTAATTTCAGACAAACAACTCAGCACGCCTCCGCTAAACGGGCTGATACTGCCAGGCGTCACGCGGCGCTCCATCCTCGAACTGGCCAGCCAGTGGGAGGACCTCACCGTCAAAGAAGAGATCATCACCATGCAGCGGGTGATAGAGCTCAACAAACAAGGAAGGGTGAGTAGCTCATTGTCGCGGAACGATAAGTTTTTCCACTGTTTACAGAATAGAGCGCGTATAAACAATCTCGAAAGGAGATAAGAGAATACATGTTAGATTATCACTAAAAACATTAATTAAGCGCAATGAGGTCATTTTTATTCATTTTCAAACTTTGGAAAATATATTATTTTGAATTCTTTGTCTGGACCGATTTATATAACTCGTGAGAATTCATTGGTTGATAACAAAATGAACATTCTGATAATATAGTTTTAAAAAACTCATAGCAATATGATAGCTAAAAAGATTAAGAACTATTAAGAACATGTATTTAATTATAGTCTCATCGCGTAGTGAATTTTGCCTTTAAACTACTCGAGTTATCTGGGGTCGGCGCAGTAGATCTTTTTCTTCCATTCCTCTCTATCAGCCGTCATTTCCATGCTTACTCCTTTCATTCTTATATCATTCTTCACACAATCGATCCATCTTTTATTCGGCCTTCCTCTGCCCATGTATCCCTCCACTTTCATATTCAAAATTTTACTAAATATATACTTTATACGTATATAGTAAGAAGGTCCTTTTATCGGCAGCTTCTGGAGATGTTCGGGGCGGGTACGGCGGTGGTCATCAGTCCTATAAGCCGAGTGTCATTTTTAGACACGAACATCCACATCCCCACTATGAAGCAAGCGCAGCCCTTGCACCAACGCATCAAGGAAACGCTCCTGGCTATCCAGTACGGCCACATAGAGCACCCCTACGCGAGGATCATCTTATGAGTGTGGCCCGGCCAGGGTGCCAGAGGTATCGTAGCGATAAACTGTTCTTTTACGTGCACAAACATCGAAATGATATCGCTTATCTGTGGGGCGGAAGCGGAATGTACTACTTGTTTTTACGATAAGTAATCTGGAAATTTCCTCGTCCAACAAGATCTATTTTCGATTGATCTAATGTTTATTGAAGTCGATATCGTCCATGGAGTGAAAGTGACTTGAAAGTGTGTTGAGTGCCATAGATGTTGTGCAGAAAATGTGGCGGAGTTAATAAAATTATCATTATAAACTGATACGTGAAAATGTGAAAATATGTGTAACTCACGATCCTACGGTATCGTCAAAGCAGTCTTGATGTGAATATGTAAATAATGAACGTTTTTAAACACAAGGACTTGATTTTATTGTAAAATACTAGAATAGTGAAAAAACTCATGGTATTTCATAAGGCTAGTATGTAAAGATAATTAATATTTACTATGTATGTTAGTCATATGCTAAATGCTCATATAGAAAATATATATATAAAGGTTAGTGGACGGAAAAAAGTATGGCTTAGAATTAGATGGACCAATCTAATATTTGAGGACAATGGCCACCTTTCTCTGAACAATAATTAAGATCGCTTGTAACAGTATTCAAATAATATCGAAATAAAAACATCACTATTGCATCGTATAACGGCTTTAACGCAGTAGTCAGCGATTCCCAGATCGATTGGAAAATTACACTGTAAATTAGAGTAAATTTGCAGGTTTTTTATCGAATAACCGTAAATAATTAGATAATATATTCATGATATTAATATTCATGAATACCGCACATGTCTGTTATTGTTTCCAAAGGGTTTAAGGTTGAATATCTTTTTGCTCAGAATAGAACAAGAACACTTTTTGCGTTTTTTACGTTAGTTTGTTTGCTCAATAAGGTGTCAAGCGTTTTAAACGAAAGAAACAGTTACGACGCATTTCGCATAAAATAAAGCGCAGTGCGATTACTGCTTCAAAACATGTACTTAAAAATATTTGGTTCAAGGTATTTCGCATAATTCTAATAAGATAATGTTATCATCATAGTATTTTTAAGTAATGCTGTCGTTTGTTCTTATTACTCGTTATTTAATCTCCAGTTTCATATTAGAACACATAAGGATTCCAAATACAACAGAATGAATATTGAGTTATTGTGCTTTGAGCGCTAATAGTAAGGTTAACCGTATATCAAGCTATCTGTACTTTTTTTAACTGATTTTCAATGTAATATACAACGTATTGTGATACATTTTGTAGTAGTTAGATGTGCTATTATAATGTTAACCGCTCGGTTATATAATGAGAAAATGTTTCTCATCGATTTAGATTTTTTCAATCGATTTAGTATGAATACGATTTCCGCATGTTAGTACAAAGAAATTTCTACCTTTATCTAGTTGTAATTAAAGATAGCTCTGACATACGACGCGTCATATTGTATATAACACAGAAATATCCGACCCGACGGTCTTGTAAAACTGATTTTTCTAAATACAATCTTTTGTATTGAATTTCTAAAGACTGTGGAAATTCTTTGTTTAATTACTGTATCGAAGATAAGTCATCACATAAATGATAATGTTACTATTAGATTTAGTATTTGCCAAGCATATTTCCTAGTGTTTGTTTAAGATGTACCAAGGCCTTGATGGAGATTCATTAAATATTGGTTTTTTATTTACACAACTCATAGGAAAACAATTTAACGTTCTTATCACGTTATATTATACTGATTCAAACTTATTCTAGCGGTTACTTACATATCATCTTATATCAGCATTAACAATCTAATTGATTGGGATCCGATTTGAAATCATTTAACATTTAAATTTAAGGTAAATAAATACGAAGCTTCCCACAAATAGTATTCTTCGTTTCGGTTTCGTTTACAGCAGATTAAAATAAACGAGATGAATAGTAACATGATTATATTAAAAAAACTGTTTTTTTTTACTCTTAACTAATAATCAATATTAATTAGTTTTATTGTGCATGGGAAAATGTAAATGTGATACTAATTAAGAAAAAATATCATTATAATTTAGGGTAATTAAATTATTTCTTAATTAATTGTGAATATGACGTAATTATTTTAAATGTAACTTACTAAATATATTGCAACTGCGGGATACACTTTGTAAACTATATAACAGAATAGATATCTAAAATGTAAAGTTACCTGTCATAAAGTCAATTAATTAAGCTCCGAGTTCAAAAATGCAGTTTTTAAATCTATATTTTTGATACTATTATGGAAATGTTTTACTGACTCTTTTATACGCGAAGTTTTTATTATTATTATAGAAATGTCAATTTAATAACATTTTAAGTCGAAATACGAATAGCGATAAAAACTACTGGTATATTATATTAATAAATCTAAATAGGCAACGCCATTTCTATTTGTGACTGATACGTTACCGAATGTATATTGCGACCGCAGTATTTGTCCTAATAATAATAAAAGCTCCGCATTTTGTGTTCTAGTCAGTAAGAATCTAAGTTGTTAAATATTTATGTTTTTGTTGTAAATAAACTTTTAGTACCTATCTATAATGGTAAATAAATTTTTTTATGTTTCTTTTTTATTTTTAATCTTTCAATTATTCGTTATATATGTATTTCTTTTACAATACTGGTAATGCTTATCATAGTCAAATATGAGGAAATATGGACAAGATAAAAGAGATATTTGGTTTACTCCGGTGGTAGAGGTAGCTCTTCATCAAATTCTTCGACGGTCTTCTTTTTCCCCGCGGATCGACTCAGTGAACGAGTTCCAAGCGGCGCACTTTCTAAAGATGTGTCGCCGGAAAATCTGGAATGAATTCATCGAAACTGTGATATGTCCAGACCATATGAAGTTTGTTAACTGGTCGCCTCCTAATCAAACCTGATTGCACCACTTTCCATAATAACACTGATCTTTTGTATGAAATAGACTTTAATCTCCAAATGGAACTTATATAGTTATATCATAAAAATTGCAAGTTTAATCTTTTAGATATATGGCTAGAGTCAACAATTAAACAAAGTGCTTTTTGAAAGGGTGTACTATTTGCTTCTTGTACGAATCTAAATTGTTAGTTCGACGTATCACAAAATACCCGGAATTGTGGCTAACTATTTAAGCTGTTCAAGCTGCTTGGTAAAAATCAAGCAAGCCTGCTATTATACATCTGCATCAGCGGGGGCTCCATTCTAACGCTGTGCGTAGACTTATCAAAATCAAAATAATATTTATTTAAAATAGACCTTTACAGGCACTTATTGACGTCGAAACAAACAAAACAAAAAAAAAGAAAAGCTTAAAAAACAAAAACCTTGTGCGTCCGTACGAACAAGGGAAAAAAATCTAATTCCTAATTGGTTAAAACATTAACCCTACTTAAGGCCTACTGGGGCGTGGCCCGGTGCTGAGAATTCAAGCCTAACACTAAACTGGTCAGTCGGAAATCTACTAGTAGGTACTACGAAAGTACTAGTAACTAAACTAGTACTATGAAACTTGTTAATTTTGATAATTGTTCGACAACAACAATCAACTTTGTGCTAATTTTACTTAACTTTAATACATTTCTAATATGTGTATTCTTCTCCATTTAATAAAATTATAACATAGTGTGAACTTTACCATGTTTCTAATAGCCGGCCGTTTTTATACTATAATTATCTGATTTGAGCAATTTATATCTAATGAAAGTATGTCAATACAGAAATTTCAGTTTAATTATTAATTTATATTGTTTTTAGATTCCTAAAAAATGAGCAATTATTATTTACGTAATTCTAATGAAACGTACAAATAACAAAGTTATTTTAAAATTTGTTTATACGCTCATACAAATTAGGCGGGTTTACTTAGTTATGACGTCACGATTGCAGTGTTTTTAGTATGGAGCGTTTTTGAGCGACCCGCGACAGCGCCGCATACATGTCGATGTATCTTCAAAAGTAATAAGTGCAAGTGTACTGTTGGTTCTACAATATTTCTCACTTAAAAGAGTACTCTTATTATGTATAGAATTTTAAAAACATGTCGTCTACCCAATTCTAACCGTACTATTCTGCATTCAGATTAAATTAAATCGTTCCAAAGGTTACAATGTTAATTTGGTTAAAGTGCGAGATACAGTGCGTAAAAATCCGTGACGGATACATAAATCGCGGTGATTAGTGAATGAATCCGGATCAATATTCAGTGTGTTGACCCGCGCCGCGGCCTGTGCGGCGGCGGCGGCGGCGGCGGCGGCGGCGTGCGCGTGTTAATGAACCTGCCGCCAATGTCAACCGACGCGCGGACACAATGTTAGTCCATCCGATTTATACATACTTATATACAAATGTTGCATTAGAAATCGTTCTACTATGTGAAATTTAAATTACATTTATTCTCCCAGACCGAATTTCAGTGATTGACCGTAAGGTAGCGACCCAATCAAACTTTTTAATACTTACCATACTGTTTTCGCATATTTTATGCATTATACGTAAAAAATTAAATAAATAGGGTAAGTGGAAGATGTCCAACACTTATTGGTGGAATGTGTCCGTTATCAAAATGCTAGCAGAGATTTGATTAACAGATTAAAAATTAATATTATGGATGTTGGTATGTTCCACAGTATTTTAGCCCAGCCAACTTTCAAAGAGGCCCATTTGTAATACAATGTACTATGCCCCCCGCGACTACCTTGCGATTAACTGTGATTGTATATGTTCCGTATCGTGTATAATAATTAGAGATCGGATAATCGGATGCATATTTACCTAAAGTTAATTTTTTGCTCACAAATTATGGAAGCGGCTTTTTAAAATACATTTTGTTAAATAAAAATCCCGGGAAAATACGGAACTGCAAATTTAACGTAGTGATATTGTTTGAAAATTACTAAATTAGCACGTGGTATTTATTTTCAAAAGACCGAGACTCCGGGTTCATTTATACAACTATGCATACGTATTTACATGAAGTTTAGTTTCAGTTCCCCGTGCGATTTATGAATGTACGATTTATTACATGAAGAGTGTTATACGAAAGTAGTGAGCTAGTTTAACTAAAACAATAATCAATTAAATAAATTAGGTAAATAAATAAACATCCGGCTATCCAATTCCGTAATCCCGGGATTTTTATTTAACAAAACAATAAAAAGCCGTTTCCATACTTTGTCTTAAACTAACTTTAGGTAAATATGCATCCGATCTCTAATGATAATGTATATCCATTTGGATAAAAGTCCTTTTAAAATAAAGAGAAAAAAAATTGGGTAAGAATAAATAAGAGACAGTTCAGACCAATTTTACCAAATAATATCATCACACTACTTATAAAGTTCTTTTTCCCTTTATTAATAGACTTTTGTACAATTTTGTTTAATATCTATGCAGCAGCCGGTATTTTAAGTACAGCTACGTCATAAGGTCTGCACGTACTAGAATCAATAGGGAATTAATCTCTTTTTTGAAAAGAATCTTGATTTGATCCTTGCGTGTCAGTAAACCATATACTAAAAATATAAAAAATTTATACACTCGTTAAGTACTATAAAAATTGCATTAAAATTTAATATTTTCAAATTTCGCGCGTAATTAGACGAAGGCGCCGCACGAGTTGTTACTCTGTACCAATGACGTCAATACGGCATGTAAATAATAAACAAAGCTCTATCTTTGATGCTATATATTATTATATTCATAATTTAAAAATGAGTTATTATCTTTTATATATAAACAACTAATAAAGGAATATTAATAAAAAAGTAATACTGACATCGATGTTTTAATACTCCGTAACTCGGTAGAACAAAGGTCGGGATTTGCAGCAAAGAATTTTCCGACCATATTAATACATTTATTTTTGGTATATTCGTACTATCTCCTTTTACAACACTGCTTTCCATAGTGTGATTCACGTGCGACTTCAATTTAACTTACGTATTTATAACGTTCTCTTACATTGAAAAAGCAACCTACAAACTTGTTTTTTTATTGTTTTGCGGCTTTATACGTACTATGATTCAAAATGACATTGACACGAAGTTTACAGTACCTTATGACGTCACGACATGGCGGCCTGTTTCGCTCTTGTTTTACGTATAGATTAAAAAAGTGAATACTTTGAAACTAATTTTTATATTATTTTTGTTATTTTATGTACTTAAACATGATGGTTCCGACTATTTAATGCATAAGCTATCATAGTTATATGCTTTTAGATCTTTTCTAATATAGAGGGAAGTACCCTATTGGATGTCCCGCTGTACTATACCATCTTTCTATTATTCTCATGAGCATTTACTATAAAATAACATACTATAATCCGGAATGAGACTGAATGGAATTATTTACCATCCTCTGTATTCCTGCTACACTACAATCCGATATTATTTAAGTTGAGATTGAATAGGCTTTCGATTAACAATCACACTGCACCTCGAGCTTAATGTGTGTTTGTCATCAGGTCAGACAAAGTCAATCGCTTAAACGTAATAAAAACAAATCATTAATCAAACCCCACGACTCACTCACCATCAGCATGGTTGGCATAATGGGACGCTCATGATAAAAATGAGATGCAGCGATCAATAAATCAAACAATCAAAATAATATTTATTAAATATAAACCTTAACAGGCAGTAATTAAAGTCAAAACCAGTGCAAAAATAAGAGTATACTAAGAGATTCGTGGCGTCCGGAGTAGATACTGCCATGTAACAATGTATTTTTCGAATTTAATATACAGGGTGTATTTTTGAAACGGGGCAGTAAGGGCAAGTACCTTAACCGTTGCAGTTACAGCAAAACGTTCTTAGAAGACCTTCCCTAACTTTTTGACATATTTTGAACTGCATTCACAGATTTTGTAAAAAACTTACAGTTGGCAAAAAAAATGCAAAGAGTCCAAAAATTTATGCCAATCGATTCTATTTCATGTGGGAATCAAAAAACTCTATGGGACCATTTTAGCTTTCAGTACTAGGAAAGACAGAAATCGCCAAAAACGTTTCCCATACATTTCGGCATCAGAAACAAAAATCTACGATGGTCAAACTTTTTGTTATGGCCAGGAAGTGGGTAGAATTGACTGTAAAGTAAATAAAAAGAATTTTTACCCTCAAATTTCGAATTTGATTAGAAAATCTGTCAATAATCTAATATGAGTTATTAATTAAGGATTTTCTGTCTTCTAATTGTGAAAAAATTTACTTATTAGAAGTGTATTTTGTCAATAATCGAAATGCGGGAGCTGCATTAGTGTGGTACCGCAATAAGTATGCGTTGCGGTATGTACCAACAAGAAAGGTTTTTAGGATTATTACAAATCTTTTGAAAAACCTGGAATTGCAGGGTTCTTTCAAAAGAAAGCGGCAGCCTCGTGTGGACATGGACACGGAGATTGCGGTTCTGACTTATGTCGAAGCATATCCAGAGGTATCGTCCAGGCAAGTCGCCCTTGAAGTAGGTGTATCCCACTCCCTTGTGATAAAGATATGGAAGAAATACGGCTATAAATGCTATCGATATGGGCGCATAGTTCAAGTGGTACATCCAGGTGATGATGTTCGAAGGCTTACTTTTTGCAAGTTGGCTAAGAGGGAAAATAAGCAGAGATCATGAATTTTTAAATTACATACTGTGGTCAGATGAAACGAATTTTTCCAATAACGGTATGTACAACAGAAAAAATCACCACTATTGGTCGAAAGAAAATCCACTAAGAGTTACGACAAGTCATAATCAGGTTCGCTTCTTATTCAACTGTTGGTGTGGTATAATGTCCAATCGAGTAATAATGGTGGAATTTTATGAAGGGAAACTGAATTCTGCCATGTATAATGAAGTCATTTTACACCATCTTGAAAACGAGATGGACGAATGGCCCCTGTCAGAATTGCGAAAAGTTCATTTTCAACAAGATGGTGCTCCGCCACATAAGTCACCTTTCACGTTCCAATTTGAGCCGCCTATTCGGTACACAGTGGATCCACATGGTCCAACACAGTGGCCACCTCGTAGCCCCGATCTAACACCACATGATTTTTTTTTATGGGGCTTCGTGAAAAACGAGGTGTATAAGACGACGTACGCCAGTGTTCAAGAGCTCAAGGATGCATTAATGAACATTTTACGTAATATTCATCCCAGAACATTATTAGCCGCCATTCATTCAGTGCAAAAAAGGATAGACTTATGTATTCGTAAAAATGGAAATCATTTTGAGCAATTTATTTCATAAACCAATTTCTTAAATGTTTAAATGATTTTTTTTATTTAAAAAAGTTCAAAATTTTACCTGACCTATGAGTTTCGAGTTGATTTATCATATTTCCGTACGAAATGTATGGGAAACGTTTTTGGCGATTTCTGTCTTTTATAGTACTGAAAGCTAAAATGGTCCCATAGAGTTTTTTGATCCCCACATGAAATAGAATCGATTGGCATAAAAAAAATTTTGGACTTTTTGCATTTGTTTTTTGCCAACTGTAAGTTTTTTACAAAATCTGTGAAAGCAGTTCAAAATATGTCAAAAAGTTAGGGAAGGTCTTCTAAGAACGTTTTGCTGTAACTGCAACGGTTAAGGTACTTGCCCTTACTGCCCTGTTTCAAAAATACAGCCTGTATAGTACTTTTTATCGGACGCTCCTACTAAACAAGTAGAGTCCTAGTAAAGGCAATATGTATGTCGTAACATCTATGCAGACTGAACACTAATAGAACGGCCAATTTATCGAATACGATACGTCATAATATTAGCAAGAATCTAAGTGCTCAAGAGCCCAAACTCAGCTCAGTTTTATATGACGGGATTTCTGATTAAGAAATTGATCCTATGCTAGAAATTGTAACAGTTTTTTTTTAAAACGTACTAGATCACCATTTAAACACGCACTCACGCGCATTAACGCACAAGTTCATCATTTACCCAAACATATTGAAAACATATACAGTTAGTAATCCGTTAAACTTTACATTTGGGCAACCAAAACTGTTACTGCCCCAATTTCAACAAGTAAAGAGTGACTTTTATGACATGACTTTTATATATTCACGAATGCCTAATAAATATATTGAACTATTACGTGTTATCCCGTGAGATGGTGTCTCGAAGTGGCCCAGACATCGAAGTTGTGGGCAGGTCACGCACCGCACTACTGCCTCTTGACCCACCTGCAAATAAAACTACCATTTGAAACATTTTTCGACATACCTTGTTTTTGTAGAATTTGTGCGTTTTTGCACGAACACATTAGTTTTAGATTATTATTAGATTAATTTTAAATTAATTGAACATAGTACACTCTTTATTAAAATCCATAATAAATCCTTTGCAAACTATAATTAATTGCCTATAAACCTGACCCAAATAATTTGGTCTGCGAATTACCGAAATTCTGGTTATCTCTGTGGTAACCGGAAATAATTTTAAAAATATAACACGGATCACGCTGAGGCATGTGCGTGTCACCTCCGTGTAACAATCGTTTAGATAAAAAGTTCGTCGTGATATGAACTAGCCCAATTTTGTTTTATTGCTTTTATTTATACTTTTCGTATAAACATTAGTGCACAGAGGTCTGGCACTAATGTTTATACACTTCGTTTGAAACACCAGGTTTCTACCAGGTTACCGGGATACAATTTTCATTGCCTAAAACTTTCATTAAATAAATACATAATCTTTTTAAAGCTAAGCTTGCTTAGATAGTGTTTTACATGATAAGGAATAGAATTTCATGATACAAATCATAAAAATGCAATAATGAATCGTATCAATTATTATGGGAGGTATATAGGTACTGAAAATGGGCACTAAAGTAGGCAACTAGATGTATCGGGTTAGTAAGAACCCAAAATAGAGTCAATAAGGCTCTTATATCGCTGCACTGCCGTATGTATAACGATTTTAAATACAGTCAGAATGATCAAGACAGGTTCGTATTTCCCGATAAAATTGTTTAAAAGTTAGTACATTTACTAGTAAGTAGCAGTACAGGCCTTCTTTTATTTCTTTAACGGTATAGTCCTTCAAATTCCAATGGCCGGGGTGCTATGCGTGCAGATGTAAATCAGAATGATAGATTAATATTCTCAGTTTAATTACCGTTTTCGAGAATTTATTTTCCATTACACATTTGACTTTCTGATGCTAAAAAGAGGAATTAATGCTAAAAGGGTTCACTTAGAACACAGAATGACGGTAAGTTTGGCCGCAGTGCTTTATTTAAATTAAATATTTGCTTGGATTCAGTTTATTTACTATTTAAACGTCGCCAGTGGTAGTCATCTAACATTTAACTCTGTATCTTAACACCCTGGTGTCTTAAATGGATATAAGGTTCTTATATTAGTACACTATTTACGTAAACTAATCTAAAACGTCACGTAGTTACGTTATGAGTGAAAATAAACAGTTGTAGTCAGTCATATATAGTATATATGGTATTTGCAAATATTATCCCAACTAATATTATAAATGCGAAAGTGTGTTTGTTTGTTTGTTTGTTTATTTGTTTGTTTGTTTGTTTGTTTGTTACCTCTTCACGCTTAAACTACTGGACCGATTTCAAAAATTCTTTCACCTTTGGAAAGCTACATTCTCCCCGAGTAACATAGGCTACTTTTTATCCCGGAAAAATCGACAGATCCCACGGGATGCGCAATAAAGGGCTTCGCTCAAAAACTACTGCACAGAATTTTTATGCGGTTTTCATCAATAGATAGAGTGATTCTTGAGGAGTTTTGCGGCATTTTTTATCTCGGAAAAACGGATAGTCCCACGGGAAGCGCGATAAAATCTTCGCAGCATAAACCGACTTCCGCGTATATTAGCCGTGGGCAAAAGCTATGACCCTTAACCCTCTATACACCCAATCCGAAATCCACGCGGGCGAAGCCGCGGGCAGAAAGCTAGTCTAATAATATATTTTCAAATTCCATTCCATAACACATTCAAGATAAAATAATCAAAACAAAATATTGCATCATTACTACCGAAAGTGACGCAATGTTTGCCTCAGTTACAGTTATTATAAGTAAAAAGTTCTTTGTGTACAAGTCTGCGTGATAATCTTGTTGTAATATACTTAATCCTCAAATAAGGAACATCTCCCGAACTATTATGATATTAGAATTACGAAGATAAGTTACTTTAACGAACTTGAAAAAATAAAGGTATGGTCGATTTTGAGTAACATACTTTAAGTTAATAGGACTTTCTATACATATTATTAGAATTGATTTGTCGAAAATTATGTTGACTACATAGCAGTTGTAGTTTTGTCCTGTTTCATGCGGTTAATGTTATAAATATGCCAAATTATCGACCACGAATATAATCAATGAGTTCAGAGCCCACATAAACAATCTTATCGGATCTCATATTTTAGACTTGGTAGTAAGTTAATATGAATGTAAATACTTCATTATCATCTAATATTAACATTAATTATTATTATATAATAATTATTATGTGCCGTTTATTTTATTTATAAGACGTGCGTGGAGATTTTGATCAAATATGTAGGGGCAATTTCAGCAAACTTTTTAAAATGTCCGGAGTGACGTACTGACCTGACGCTAATCTCTATTTGCACAATGAGAAGTGCGTCTAAAGACACCTCGTATCGACATAGTTCGTAATCGCGCAGCCTTTATCTTAGGTCGACTATTTCATCTCATTAGGAAGCGAAGTAAAATGTCTCTTAGAAATAAGATGACATTATACAAAGCTTGTATACGCCCGATCCTAACCTACGCGTCCGTAGTGTTTGCTCACATCCCTAAGTGCCGGTTGCACAAACTCCAGGTAGTTCAAAACCAATTCATACGTATGTCGCGCCCTGGGTGCCCCGTGGTATTCACGTAGCAGACTTGTATTACGATCTAGACCTTCCATCGATCGAATACCACATAATAGCGTCTCGGCTAGTGCCCGCCGCCTTAAAAACATTTTATCCGTCCCGTCTGACCCAATCACTCGCGCAAACGAATACCTTCCGCCGGCCACCAACCGCGTCGTCCCTCACGCACACACCCACGTCTCTCGCTCACTCACCCGAAGACCCGGGCTACACATCCGTCAAACATATACCCGGTACTGTCACGTATCGGGTAGATTCTCACCCTTCACTACACGGCGATCTTGAGCGTTCGAGCGCTCAAGTTGCGTCGACACCTTTGCTTCTACCCTAACGACTCCGGAACGGTCGCCGGTGTCGTTAGTCGGCTAGGCGTCGAACCTTCTGTTCGTGCGCCTTCCACAAACACACTCATTGCAAAGCTGAACATCGCCATCTGAGACTTCAGCATAAGTCCGTCCAAAAAAAAAATGCGGCTAAAGAAGTATATCCATGTGTGTCCAACTGTATTTTACAAGACAATAAGGACGGTCAGGGGTGTTGTAATTTCTGTCGATATGAGAATTGGAAAATGGTATTTAACCAGCCACCATCTCTGGTGCGTAAATATGCGTATAACGGAACGCATATGTCAACATTTTTTATCGAGGGTAAAACAATTACAACTATATTCCCTACCTACCCTAATCCTATCCTTATTGGGACTGATTTGACATTCACACTTCTTCGCGTGCGGACTTCCGATCGGCATCTCGGGTCGAGCATCTCAACCGCGAACCTATCGTCGAAGTTACCAATCAGCCGCGATCTACGCGCTATCGTATTCGCGTATCGCGCATAAAACAAGAAGACGAACATGGAAAAGGAACATTTAAGAGCAATCGAGGACGAGCGTCTATTAAATCTAGCACGCAGGGCGACGTGAACCAGGTCGGTCCCAATTGCTTTCTTCTTTACTTGTTTTTCCCCGTCAATCTCTATCAATTTAAATATTTTTTTTACTCACAAAATGAACCAAGAAGGAAAGGCAAATACTGGTGCGAAAAAGAGCAATATTGGTGTGAGGCGGCCGGCCGGCAAAGATCTACCGGCATTTTTGATCTTCTCGGCTCTTGTGACACCATTTTCGCCGGCGGCCGACTGATTCAAGACAGAGTCAGCACGAGAATGCATCGAGAAAAGATGCGTCGCTACCGGACAAGGTCATGGGAATTCGATATTTTTTGTTGTGTTATAACTAAAACTAAAACGCGTCAATATTTCCAAAAAATTAGTTATAGCGTGTTACTGGTTGTGTTTTAATTTAATCATTTTGTAAATTAGAAAGTCGATTATGTTTTTGGTGTAGCATTCTTAAATTGATAAAATTTAATACTAATGTCTATAATTTAATAAGACTATAACGATCTTTATACAGCTAAAAATAACACTAATCTATTTTTTCTACAACATATTGTCCTATAAAATGTTTTATTCTTGCCATTTATGTTTATTACGAATAGGTTCTTATCAAAATCGATTAAATATGTATGAAATATGCAAAGATTTTAACCTCTCTTTTGAAATATCATTTGTTTCTGTTAGTTACAATTTGATTTTAGGCCTAGCTTATTTATCATTTCCATAGTATCCATTTTGACAACTTCCGTAAGAGGTTCCGGGTTCGAGTCCTGGTGTGGCAGATATTTATGTAATGAATGCGAGCATTTGTGCCTAAGTTATAATTATTAACATATATTTCTATGAAAAATATTTCTATATGTATGATATATGTAAGTCTAACCGTTACCCTAGATAACACAAGTTTTACAGTTAAGTAGGCTAGGATAAGTGGTGTGAATGTAAGAAATATTGTTTTATAGTCAAACAGATGTCCTTTATTCGAATATTGTATTATATATGTATATTTATATTAATATCAACATAGCATTATACTGTCATTTTGTACTGCATATTCTTTTCAGGTATTTCGGGTGATTGGTTGACGGGGAAATGATATTTTTAAATAAATGAAGTATTATATTAGAAATAAGATGGTTAAAACAGTCATACCTCTAACTTGATCGATTGGCGATTGGCTGGCACCAGATGATCCACTACCGGCGGATGTCATGGACACTAAAATTTGGATAAAATAATGTTACGACATATGCATCTAGTTTTTATAAAAAATACATTCATAGATAAATAAAAATATATAGAATTGTGTGTGTAATGTTTAAGTGATATTTTCAGTGCAGTATTTGAGTTCCCACCAAGGAAGTGAAGTTTATGCTAACCAAGTTCCTATATTTAACCACATTGTTCCAGTGTGGGTCTGTCGACTTCATGTTATCTATTGAAATGAATCTATGGAAATTGGTGCATGAAAGTTACCTGATGATATTTTCCTTTACTGTCAGACCATCGGATTATGTACATATGAAGTTTTAAAATCCAACAAAAACATTAATAAGTCCGCCCACACACTATAGATACTACATAATTGCACAAACATGAATAGAGAAATCATTTGGATACATAACTCTCCAAATATAATAACAAAATAAGAACCTCGCTCTTGCTGTTTTATCCGTGCTTGTGCTCGTTGCAGCTCCTTGGTCCACGCGCTGGTCTCCGAGAGACCCTGATCACCACATAACTTCACAATAAGCTTTAAGCCTGAAATGACAGTTCTTTGGTATCATAACTTCAAGATAGATGAGGAGACGATCGCGATTAATTGATAAAATATCGAGTCGCAGGAGATAGAATGTATAGATTGAATAAACGAGTGACAATATTGATTTTATTTATTATGATATGGAGCAGAACCAATAGTGCAAGCATGGAATACTCGATAAACAAATTTGAGAGCTAAGATCTCTCTGAATAGGGTGGGTGCTTTTGCTGATCTTTTTATTTATACTCGTACAGATGTTTTTCGATATCGGTTTGAAGTTTCGATATAATCGTGTCTGTTTCACTACTAATGATTGTAGCTTGTATATCGATTGGATGATTATACGTTAAGAACATCCATAAGCTACGATTAAGTATGAAAACTTAAGGTTTAAATTACTAATTTCAAAAAATGACTTACATTGAACGTTGTCAGGGAAGCGCGCATTCATTTTCTTGTAGAGGCTCAGAGCCTCCTGGTATCGGCCGTTGGCGCGCAGGCACCCCCCCATTAGCAAGCCCCATCTTGGCTACCGGAGAATGTGATATTTATTTGCATAAATGGCAGAATCAATGCCATATATGACTTTCTATTATTCAATTGTATTAAATAAATCTATACTAATATTATAAAGCTGAAGAGTTTGTTTGTTTGAACGCGCTAATCTCTGGAACTCCTGGTTTGAATTGAAAAAATATTTTCTTTTTGAATAGCCCATTTATCGAGGAAGGCTTTAGACTACATAACATCACGCTGCGACTAATAGGAGCGAAGAAATAATGGAAAATGTGGAAAAAACGGGGAAAATTATTCATCTTTGAGGGCTTCCGTTGCATGCGCTGCGAAAACGGTTGTAGATACAAAAAAAATATGTATGAAAGAATTATTCCTTTTTAAAATGATCTAAAAAAATGTCCGCGACAGTATATGTTTATCTTTTAATGTCAACTCACTGGAATCGTTTTTATGGTGATCAAATTTGGATATGTCATGTTGTCAAGATCGGGTAACAGCTGAGGTGGTTGTTTGCAAAAATAAATATGATGCTCAAAATAACTATTCCACGCGGACGAAGTCGCTGGCACAGCTAGTCACGTATAAAATAGAATAATCATAAACAAATCAAATCGCTGGTTACTAAAAACTGACTTGAATAAATCTATTTGCCTGTTTCTTGGAAAAATGAGTGCAAGGCGCACTATTCCTGGAAAAAGGAAGTAAGTGATTTTCACCTACTTTTCAGGAGCTTAAAAAATTATCCTATATTTTTATTATGAGGTCTAGAGAAAAGTTTTAAAGTAATAATCGCAGGTCACAATTGCCTTCAACTACACGTGTTTTTAATTTAGGAACAGATTGATGTATTTCGAGATAATCTAAAAAAACACGGTTATTTTTTTATTCCACGAAACACATCGCATATTTGCAGGGGTAAGTACAATTATTGCTTTTTAGTTATGAATTTTAAAATATATGAACTAATTTAACTCTACTTTTATACTCTCTTATATTTCATTACTAGCGACCCGCCCGGCTTCGCACGGGTGCAGTGAAAAAATGGTTATGGTGGGTTATCCCTAAGAGATAGACATATACCATCGCGGACTTTATTGTGGATTTTTGTAAGTTGTACAATACTGCAGTACATTATTTTAGTCTATCTCGTAGGGTTCAGCCAGCGTTTGCAATATAAGCGCAAAAAAACGTGCTTATTTACGACATCACATTAGAAACCTTTAAATTTATCAGTGTTTCTCTACTATATTATGCATTTATGGGTTATCCCTAAGAGATAGACATATACCATCGCGGACTTTATTGTGGATTTTTGTAAGTTGTACAATACTGTAGTACATTATTTTGGTCTATCTCGTAGGGTTCAGCCAGCGTTTGCAATATAAGCGCAAAAAAACGTGCTTATTTACAACATCACATTAGAAACCTTTAAATTTATCAGTGTTTCTCTACTATATTATGCATTTATTATACATACAAACCTTCCTTAAGAATCACTCTATCTATTAAAAAAAACCGCGTCAACATCCGTTTGCGTAGTTTTAAAGATCGAAGCATACATACGGACATACAGCGAAAGCGACTTTGTTTTATACTATGTATTGATAATCTAGAGTTGTAAGTATAATCACGTTGTTATTTAACGGAAAATCCTTTTTTGTACAGAGAGTAATTATAATTACACAATAGTCCTAGATTGTAAAATACAGGAACAAGTAATTATGTATATTTGCACTATAGATTTTCTTGTAAATCTTCTTTTAAAATTTACGTAAACATAATTATGATTTTATCAGCGGGATAATTCTAGAACGAATAAATGTAAATATGCATACCCTTATTTTATGCTGGAATTTTATGTTTTTAAAGTCGCAAAATTATTGTATTTTTGCATTTATTCCTCATTTTTGTAAATAGCTTCACGAGATTTTGACAGAAGATGTAAACCATGATGCTCGCTTTATTTACGTAATAAAACATTTTCGACGCTAGTTTAGTTACGACTTTTTTTACACGGGTAGTGCGAAGTGTATTTTGTCAGTGGAGAGTTTTTAAAATTCTAAGATTTATATTCAATAAATTGAGATGCACGAGTAAAATTAAAAACAATTACATCAGCAGGATTGACGCGAGCCGCGCGCCTGTAGTATTGCAAGGCGTCTTCGGGCGCCGCCTCGTTCGCCAAGAACTCCAGTGCGGCAAGTTCACACGGCCATACAGCCTCTACCTACAACATACGAAGCTTCAATGAGAGTTCATTTCTTTAAAAAAAAACATTAAAATGTAAAAATATTAAAAGAAAAATACTTATAGCTATAAAACGCGTCAAAAACAAATATGTGAAACGCCTATACACGTTGTTGAGACTCCAAAGTATAAACAGTATTAAAAAAAATTATTAGTCTCGAAATTAATATTAATTAATAATTATTGAATTTCGACTATAAAGATTGAGCTGATGAATAGTTACAATTTTAAAAAAGGCCTTTGTCTGGACATGTACAGTCCGTATGTGACCGTAAAAATACAAACGTTCTACGTACATCTTGATAGTAGTGCTTTGCCGTTTGGATGTCACCCATCTCGCTGTGTAGTTGTGCCTGGGCACATGTCACTCCTACGTCCCAGCTCCCGATCATGCTGTACCTGTAGGATATTATTACATATCTATTACAATTAACAAGCGGTTCACATAAGAGTAGTAATGGCAATAACGACTGTTTTGTAATAACGAATAACACTGTTGTGTTATTTTCCTATAACTGTTATTGTAAACTGTTGTCTGTTATCCTGTTACATTACTGTTTTGACAAATGTTGTCGAGTACGATTGTTATTGTTATTATAGCTAACTTATTATAGCTAGTTATTCTTAACAATGAACTTTCCTTCATACTTTTTCAGGCTTAGGACTGTCAGAATATTAGGCAGTAATTTAAATAACTTAAAACTAATTAATCAATATAATATTCTGGTGTATGTATATAAAGTTCATTGATTCATTATTTACATACAATATTTGCAATATTCTTCCATTTCCATTTATTTACAATATCTACTCTAATTATTTATTAGTTACTTCCAAAGTACACGACACTAATTATTGCCCAGCCCGCGCAGCGTGGGCCCCGCGCCCGCCGCGCCGCGCCAGGCTCAAGGGTGGGCCAGTACCAGTGGTCGGCGGCGGGCCCGCTGGTGTGGCGGGCGAGGCGCGCCAGGCCGGCGGCGGCCAGCCCGCGCAGCGTGGGCCCCGCGCCCGCCGTGCCGCGCCAGGCTCAAGGGTGGGCCAGTACCAGTGGTCGGCGGCGGGCCCGCTGGTGTGGCGGGCGAGGCGCGCCAGGCCGGCGGCGGCCAGCCCGCGCAGCGTGGGCCCCGCGCCAGGCTCAAGGGTGGGCCAGTACCAGTGGTCGGCGGCGGGCCCGCTGGTGTGGCGGGCGAGGCGCGCCAGGCCGGCGGCGGCCAGCCCGCGCAGCGTGGGCCCCGCGCCAGGCTCAAGGGTGGGCCAGTACCAGTGGTCGGCGGCGGGCCCGCTGGTGTGGCGGGCGAGGCGCGCCAGGCCGGCGGCGGCCAGCCCGCGCAGCGTGGGCCCCGCGCCCACCGTGCCGCGCCAGGCTCAAGGGTGGGCCAGTACCAGTGGTCGGCGGCGGGCCCGCTGGTGTGGCGGGCGAGGCGCGCCAGGCCGGCGGCGGCCAGCCCGCGCAGCGTGGGCCCCGCGCCCACCGTGCCGCGCCAGGCTCAAGGGTGGGCCAGTACCAGTGGTCGGCGGCGGGCCCGCTGGTGTGGCGGGCGAGGCGCGCCAGGCCGGCGGCGGCCAGCCCGCGCAGCGTGGGCCCCGCGCCCACCGTGCCGCGCCAGGCTCAAGGGTGGGCCAGTACCAGTGGTCGGCGGCGGGCCCGCTGGTGTGGCGGGCGAGGCGCGCCAGGCCGGCGGCGGCCAGCCCGCGCAGCGTGGGCCCCGCGCCCACCGTGCCGCGCCAGGCTCAAGGGTGGGCCAGTACCAGTGGTCGGCGGCGGGCCCGCTGGTGTGGCGGGCGAGGCGCGCCAGGCCGGCGGCGGCCAGCCCGCGCAGCGTGGGCCCCGCGCGCACCGTGCCGCGCCAGGCTCAAGGGTGGGCCAGTACCTGTGGTCGGCGGCGGGCCCGCTGGTGTGGCGGGCGAGGCGCGTCAGGCCGGCGGCGGCCAGCCCGCGCAGCGTGGGCCCCGCGCCAGGCTCAAGGGTGGGCCAGTACCAGTGGTCGGCGGCGGGCCCGCTGGTGTGGCGGGCGAGGCGCGCCAGGCCGGCGGCGGCCAGCCCGCGCAGCGTGGGCCCCGCGCCAGGCTCAAGGGTGGGCCAGTACCAGTGGTCGGCGGCGGGCCCGCTGGAGTGGCGGGCGAGGCGCGCCAGGCCGGCGGCGGCCAGCCCGCGCAGCGTGGGCCCCGCGCCCGCCGCACCGCGCACGCGCACCCAGCGAGCCTCCGCCCCCGCCGCACTTTCCTCCTCGCCGCTCTTTTCTAACGCCAACGCTATTTATGAAAACAAATCGGCCACACATTAAAATATTAATTTAAAATGATTAATCTTATTACTATTATCGTAATTTAACTAATTTCCTACGGTGGTGCCTTCTAATAAGTATTTAGATATTATTTTTTGGGTAATCCGAGAAATTATTCTCAACGACACTTCTACAGATTTTAAGAAAACATATGCCGTCTGACAAAGCTTATGTCAAGTATACTCGTTTATTTTTAAATTGAATGTTTGAAGGGATTATGGCACCACTACCTGCCACTAGTATTGAACGAGATTGCGGCAGTGCGCGGCGGAGTGGGGTAGTATCGAGCGAGGTAGTGCGCTAGGTCGAGATGCTCGGCTCCAGGCGGAGCGCCACTGACCGAGGTCGTGCGCGGCCACGAGGTGCGTGGGGTCGAGGTGCGAGGCGGCGGCGAGCGCGTGCGCGGCGCGGCGCCACTGCTGCGGGCACTCGTCGCCGCGCGCCGCCGCCACGGCGCCGCACACGCGCGCCGCGCACGAGTACGGGTCGTCCTGCGATGCCTGCTCCGCCAACGCGCAAGCCTCCGACCAGTTACCGAGCTACCATTAACAGAAATATAATATTCAGACGTTGACTGTAAAGACAACCAAACACATCAATAAGAGCTTGGAAATAAATTGAGTTTTACACTCAGAAAAACGTCGTAAAACAGCTGGTAAGTAATATTGTTGAAAGGTTGTAAAGAATCGAATGCATCAGTTTTTTTTCCTCAGAAGAGGAAGGCTGAGAATCCATCATAAGGAGCAGGAAACGTGCCTAGGATTCCCTCGTAACGGCAAGTGTCACGAGGGTTATGTTAGACTCCACACGACCTGAGCGGTCCGATCGCGTGACCTACCAACTAAACTCATTGGCCATAAGGGCCCTATGGCTTGAATGGTGTGCATCAGAGATGTTACTTTTTTTGTTATAAACTTGTGAATTATTAGGCATCAATTAATACACAGCAATTAATAGGTATCAATTAATATAGTGCAAGCGATGGTTCCTTGAAGTACAATATAAAGCGGCGAGAATATTGTATAATTTATAAATATTATATATTCTAATGTATTAGCTATTATTATGTACCTTTTATTTAATATTGTGCATTGTATAACTCTGATTTATTTTATTTTTATATTTCTATTTTATGTGCTTTGAGTTCCTCAAATGTTACATTCTGGCTTGCTGTAGTCCTGTTTTGCGATATCTTTAGCTATGAGGCTATGGCAGAATATCAGCGACAGTTGTACATTCAACTGTCATATGCTGAGCCATATGCCTTTTGTTCCAGAAGACCTTTTGTAACTAGCATTTAGTTCATCTATTGTGATTTGGAGCTAATAAACAGTATTATTATTATTATATTCCTTTATTTTGTTTTATTCCTGTTTTAGAGAGTTTACACCAGATACGCCGGTCAAAGCCAAGCGTATAAGGGATTAAATGAAATAAGTTGAGTTGAGTGTTGACGCACTTAGAAACTTGCGTGTAATACGGCATGTATTGAGAATGACTATTATTATACCGCTTAAAGTGAACACTGACCGCGGCGGAGAGGAAAGCAGCGTCGGCGTTAGCCTCAGCCCGCAGCACGCGGTCGGCGGCGTGCGCCCGCGCCACCGCCTTGAGCCGCTGCAGCAGCCGCTGCGCCGCCGCCGCCGCGCCGGCGGTGCGCAGCCCCCGCAGCGCCGCCAGCGCGCCGCCCAGCTCCAAGCGCGCGCCCGCGCCGCCGCTACCGCCGCCGCTGTACCCGCGCAGCGCCTCCACGCACCAAGACATACCTCTGACATGCCACACAATATTACTGTACGAGCTAGCTACGTACAACGCATTTTCCTATGTCATCACATTTTTGTATTGACCTCAATTAGCACTGCTGCACGAAATTATATTGCGCATATGTCAGTTCGCATTAACCAACCATACCAGTCGCGCGTACTCAAACCCCATTAATTTTAGTTAATCAGTTAATTTTGGATTTTTATATAATATACCAGTTACCACATTAATACCAATTTCATTTGTCGGGGCAACCCGAACATTGGTCCTTCGAGCCGGCGTTGTACTTACACAACATTATAACAAAAATTTTACTGATACATATTTATATTATTTAAAGAGTGGTAAGTGAATTTTAAGACTAGAAATCACATTATTACATTAAAGATTAATTAAAGACCATAGGACAACAAAGCAGATGTAATTATATTTTTCTATTATTTTCGTTTTTTTACGGGTAAGCCCTTTCGAGTTCCGTTTGCATCACGAGAACAGACGCTGTTACTATGAAATAAATCAGAGTTCATTTAGTTTCCGGTGAGTTTCATCTTATATTATTCTTAGTCATTTGGACTTTAAAAATATCTATTTATATAAAGTTACAGAAAAGATATAAATTAAAGTAAATTAGAAATTGTAAGCTTGCAATTTATTAAAATAAAATAATAAAACAGGTTCTTCATACATAAGGAGATGACGGCATTATCAATAATAATTTATCAATAATAATTAATGGTTTTTACAAATGAACCCTTTGTATTATTTATATTTTCCTTGTGTTGCGTGGGTTCTTTCGTATCAAAATCAACTCTTCATCAAAGTTTAGTGTACCGTCACGTACGTTTGACTTTCGACCTAGATGTTACCCAGTTTCGTCGTCCCTGGAGGTGGGGCTGACGAGGGCGGCCGCGGCCAGCGTGAGGCAGCGCTCTGCGTGGGAGGCGGCGCGCCGCGACCACCGCGACAGCCGGTCCCCGCGCAGGACATCGCGCAGCACGCATTCGTATGCGTCGTTCTCCTGATATCATCATAAGATAATCTCATAAAAATATTTGTTTTTACAGTATAATCGTTGTCTATAATTCAAATTGTTTTAATTTCACATCGACGTGAAAAGGAAATGTTTTTTAGAAATTAATATACACAGGGAACTATGAAAAGAGCCTTGTAATAAGCAGTGGTGTACTATCCGCAGGTCGCCGGCGGGCGCGAGGAAGTTGCGCCCGCGGATATGGCGACCCGGGATGGACCACGCCCCTTCCGTGGCCGGGAGGCGTCGGTGGAGGAGATCGGGGGAGGTCTCCCCCGAGGAGGGCTCCCCTGTAGGCAGGGGAGCGGAGGCTGGGGGTTCCCGGAAGTCGCTTTGCATTCCCGGGGGCTCCCTACATGCCTGAAGAAGGCCTCAGGGGAACAAAAAAATAGTGGTGTACTATAGACTAGATATAAAACTATACAGAGTAAATTCTTCACTTCGGTTAAATAACCATACCCGCAACTATAAGGAACAGCGATAGATTCTCAAATGCTTTTAATGAAAACTACGTAATATAAAATGCGGTCCAACCCAGAATCAGAGGTTAGATAAAATGTGGTCGAATTTTCAACTGTTGTAAATAAATCTAATAACGTTGTGTCCTTGCGATATAGAGAAGGGATTATGCACTCGATAGAAAGAAATTAACGCAACACGACAGACAGTAAAATGCGGCTGCCAACTCACGGTACTGGCAATAAGCTACTCCATGTTCATGAGACCAATTCATTAATTTGACAAATAGAACGACATAAAAGAAGACTAAATTATTTTAACTTACGTCGTCTATTCCAATGTCCTGATGACACGACGGAGGCTCAACATCAAGCATGGCATGAAATGCTGCTTTCCCGCCTTCTGCATCATTCAACGCAACAGAGCACAATACCAAATGAAGACCTGGAAAATATATCAAAGTATTAATTACCTATTTACAACTAATGTCAAAGGAAGCGGTTACCAGAGTAAATCACAATTTGATGCTTTAATTTTACATATGCAATGCTGGAATTGGATGATGGGATAATTAATTATGAGCGCTTATTACAATTGTTATAAAGAAGATAATGGCAACTACAGCTCTCATAACTCTATCAGTAGAAGATATAGATGAATGTTGACGCCTACATGTACATTCCCAGCAAAACCACAGAAGTGCTACTGCGGAATCAACCGTGATCGAGATCTTAATTTTTTATTCGTTAACCTACAATTAAATTATATTATTCGGCTATCGACCGCGATCTTTGCTCGTAATTTCATTTTACTATTTAACCTTTTAAAGCAATAAAATCATCAAAATAATATGTTTACGTGTTTTAATGAGGAAAATTAAAGCCTAAACATAAGTGGCGACCGTGGACAAGAACGCAATTTTTGGAAAATACACAAAACTAAGATCGTCGTGTCGACTGAATGACAAAGCAACATTTATATTTTATCTAAGGAGAATAAGCCATTGCAGCCCATACCGGTCCATGATCAGCAATCAGCATCAACCGCAGTTTGGCCAATGCAGCTAAGTGTTCTTCCTTCCATAATTTCCTATCATTTACCAACTCAAAGTACAATTTACTAAGTCAAAGTACAGTTCAAAGGCTGTCTATGTTAGTGTTTTACTTGCAGCATAATTGTGTTTTTCTAATTAATTTTCGTGATTCTACAACTATAATAATAAAATTATATACAACTCATATCTATTAAGTAAATATAAAAGGTGATATTTGATGTTAATACTGAGATTTCCCAGGTACTTTCAGATTCATAATTTCATTCATATTTTTGTTTAACTTTAATAAATTAGTCTGAAGTCATTGCATATTACATTATTTCCTACATAATAATAATTAAAGAATTTCGTTACAACTTTTCTTTTACGCTTAGTTGTCATTAAATAATTATTTACCGTTTTTTGTAATAAAACATTCCAGGTTCACCAACACCTCGGGAAACTTATTTCACTAATAAGGAAATTGGAAAGTGGATAATAATATTCAAAATTAACCTATTACTGGATTCAGGTGACGTCACAACGAGGAGTGTAAGACAAATTAAATATTTTCTTTTTCTTGGACAACATTTTTACAATTTGTTTTTGATTTTATAATTTTGATTTTGAAAGTGAATAAGATATTTTAGTACAATGGGAAAAGAAAAGGATTTTGAATGTGAGAGTGGTGAAAGTGATTTGCAAATTTTAATGATTAAGCGTAGTTCAGTTAAGGGTCAAATAACTAAATTTAAAAACTTTTTACAACAATTTAATGATAGAGATGACTACACTTCTTTGGAAATCTCCGAGTTAAATATTCGGTTAAATAAGTTTCAATTACTTTCAAATAAATTCGAGGACTTGCAAAATAATATAGAGGTTTTAAACTCCAATAATTTGAGTCGTGAAATTGATGAAAGAGAGGAAATCGACCAATTGTTTTCTTCTAACATTGCTAAGGCGCAATGTATAATACAAACTTACCAATCGTGTAACGACCATGATCAAAGATTAAACAAAGATTTGAATTGTAGTACTCTTTCACATACTAACGTAGAACATCACGATGGTCTAAGTTTTAGATTGCCCCAGATACAAATAAACAAATTTGACGGTTCATACTTCCGTTGGCTCGAATTTCGCGACACATTTTCGTCGATTGTTCATAATAATGATCGAATTGCCCCTATTCATAAGTTCCACTATCTCACGTCGTATTTGACGGGAGAAGCGGCACGTATCATATCCAACTTAGAAATATCTTCTTCTAATTACAATAATGCTTGGAAAATATTATGTGATCGTTATGATAATAAGCGACAGTTGATCACACATCATTTAAATTCACTTTTAAATATAAAAGAAATATCACGTGAAACTGACAGATCACTTAGGTTTCTAGTAGATCATGTTACTAAGAATTTGAGAGCTTTGGCCAGCTTGGGCCAGCCTACTAATAAATGGGATGTATTAATAATACACATCATGAGTGCTAAATTAGACAGTAATACACGTATCAAGTGGGAGGAATGGCGTGGAACGTTTGATGACATTCCAAATTTAGAACAATTTTACAAATTTCTTATTGACAGGGCAGATGTTTTAGAAACTATAACTCGTAATGCTGGCACAACTCATCGGATAAATCCTACATCTTCTAAAATAAACACAATTTATAGCTCTAAACCCGATAGTAAGCCATACACAAAATCTTTTGCAGTTACTAATGAAAAAGGTACTGTAACATTGTTGTCGTGTGTAATATGCCGCGGTGAACATAGAATCTATAATTGTTCTGCTTTTAATTCTATGAGTGTTGAGAACCGCATTGCAGAAGTTCATAGATTAAGACTGTGTATTAATTGCCTAAGGGGTGGTCATACCGTTCGCGAGTGTCGTATGGGTCCTTGTCGTATATGCAAGGCCAGGCATAACACTCTCCTACATAAATCTGATGCTACTCAATGCGATACTGTAGTAACTAACACATTAAGTGAAAATCCTGATAGGACAATAGCAAATTTTTCAAGTGAAAGTTCAAAATTTGTATTACTGTGTACAGCTATTGTTGAAGTATTAAATCCAGCAACTAATAATATGGAAAAGGTTCGTGCCTTGTTGGATTGTGGCAGTCAATCATCATTTATAACATTATCACTTAAAAATAAATTAAAACTGCACTCTAACTCTAATATTGCTATAAATGTATTTGGTATAGGAAATACTAATACAAACCAAGTCAAAGAGTACTGTGTTGCTCAATTGAAATCACTATATAATAATTTCAATATTACTTCATCGTTTTTAGTTTTACCCACCATTACTGATGTTCTTCCAAAAAGGGCATTAAATTTAGAACATCATCAATTCAATATACCCGATGATATTCATCTTGCTGACCCTAACTTTCACCTACCTGCTCCGATTGAATTATTAATCGGTGCCGATTTGTTTTGGAATATTCTTGGCAATGAACAACGTTCATTAGGCCCTAGTAACCCTAAATTGAGAAGTTCCAAATTAGGTTGGTTGATTTCTGGTCCCATTTATTCTTACAATAATAAACTACAAAATACTAAAAATATTCTAAGCAATCAATCAATTTTATCTAATACAATAACAGTTGAGAATATCAACCAAGCACTTACCAAGTTTTGGGAATTGGAAGAAGTTCCCCAACAATATAAATTAAGTCATAGCGAAAAGGCATGTGAGATTCATTTTATGTCTCACACTATGCGCCTAAATACTGGTAGATTCTCAGTGAGTCTGCCACTAAAGGATTCTCCTGATTGTCTCGGTGAATCATATGCTTTAGCCAAACGTCGATTGTTACTTTTAGAAAAACGGTTTAAAAAACAACCCCAAGTGAAGACCCAATATGTCGAATTCATTCGAGAGTACCAGGCTCTTGGTCACCTTTCAAGATGTACCGTAGAGAAATATAAACCTGATACCTCCTATTTTCTTTGTCATCATGCCGTGTTTAAAAATAGCAGTGAATCAACAAAAATTAGAGTAGTATTTGATGGTTCTGCTCCTAGTTCGTCAGGCTATTCTGTTAATGATATTTTGTTAGTAGGTGCCAATATGCAAGACTCACTTTTTTCCATACTAGTGCGAGCTCGGCAGTACAAATATCTCCTGACTGGTGACATCGAGAAGATGTATCGCCAAGTCCAAGTTAATGAGACGGACAGAGATCTGCAGCTCATATTGTGGAGAGAAGAGGAGTCGCAGCCCATTCAAACATTACGTTTAAATACTGTTACTTACGGAATGGCAAGTTCCAGCTATTTGAGCACTAGATGTCTGTGGCAAATTGGTGAAGAATGTACCGATTCAACTATAAAATCTATAATTCAGCATGATTTTTATATAGATGATCTTTTAACAGGGGCAGACCATGAGCATGCGCTACTTTATATTCAAAGGGAGGTTACAAAAGCCCTTAAAAGTGGCTGTTTTAATTTAAGGAAATTCAAGTCCAATTTATCTTCTATATTGAATTCAGCATTGGCTGATTCCAATGACAATTTAATAATTAGCGAGTCTTCTAACACTTTAGGCATGGGTTGGAATCCATCTACAGACACTTTACACTTTCCTATAAAACTTCCTAACATTGCAAACCAAAATAATGTTACTAAACGAATTCTGTTATCATCACTTTTCTCAATTTTTGATCCTTTGGGACTTTTGAGCCCCTGTGTAATTTTAGCTAAAATTATCTTACAAAAGTTATGGCATCATAAATTAGCATGGGATGATACAGTTCCCGATGATATTCAACAAAGCTGGAATAAATTTTGTCTTGCTTTACCATCCATTTTAGATTTTCAAATTCCTAGACGTACACTATGTGACGATCCAGTTAGTATTGAGTTGCACTCTTTTAGTGATGCCTCTCAAAATGCATTCGGAGCTTGTATATATTTACGATCCATCCATGCTTCAGGCCAAGTCAGTGTGGTACTAGTTTGTTCTAAGTCTAGAGTAGCTCCTATAAAGTTTACAACAATACCACGACTTGAGCTGTGCGCTGCTTTAACTTCGGCGAAATTGTACCAAGCAGTTAAACTTTCTTTAAGATGCAACATTACACGATCGATACATTGGTGTGACTCTTCAGTTGTTTTGGCATGGTTACAAAGCAGTTCTAGCAGTCTCAAAACATTTGTGGCTAATAGAGTATCTGAAATCTGTGAGTTGACAGATCCATTATCTTGGCGCTATGTACCAACTTCAATTAATCCAGCAGATCTAATATCTAGAGGCATACCACCTGAACAACTTTCTTCTTGTAGACTTTGGTGGAATGGTCCATTGTTTCTTATGGACTTGGAAACTAACTGGCCGGAATTACCTAAACCTATAAAGTTAGAAAATATACCTGAACTAAAAGCGACTAGTATTGTAACTGTTAGTACTACGTCAAAACTAAATAATTCTATTTTAAATTTTACCGATTACTCCTCTCTAATGAAATTAAAAAGATCATTCGCCTATATTTTAAGATTTATATACAACACTCGTAATCCAAATACTCGTATCTCTGGTCCTTTAACAAGTAATGAATTATATAAATCATTTATTAATCTATGTCGTTTGTCGCAATTAGAATCTTTTTCTTTACAATACAAATTATTATACAACAATAAATCTTTAAGTCCTAAATGCAATATTTTATCTTTGAATCCCTTTTTTGGTGATGAGCAAGTTATACGAGTGGGTGGTAGATTGTGTAGATCAGATTTTGAGTTTGACAAAAAATACCCAATATTGTTGCATGCTTCGCATCACTTTACAAAATTAATTTTTGACTACGAACATAAACGAGGTTTTCATGCTGGTCCTCTGTTGTTATTGGCTACAATCCGCGAATATGTATGGCCTATCAACGGTAGACTTTTAGCTCGGCGCACAGTACGTAACTGTGTTGTCTGCAGACGATTACAAGGTAAAACTGTACAACCCATAATGGGACATTTGCCACCACAGCGTATCACGCCAAACTTTCCATTTGAAACGGTAGGGATTGATTTTGCAGGACCGTTTTCAATTATTAACAAAAGGGGCCGCGGTGCTACATTGATTAAGTGCTACTTATGTTTATTTGTATGTATGCGATACAAGTGCTTACACCTAGAAGCGGTTAGTGACATGTCCAAAGACGCTTTTATTATGACCTTTCAAAGATTTGTCGCTCGTCGGGGTAGACCAACGGAAGTGTTTTGTGATAATGGGCGCAATTTTGTAGCGGGAGCTAAAGAAATCAATAATTTTTTTAAAATTAATGCCAACTCTCTATCGGATTTTGCAAGTAACGAAGGAATTAAATTTAAGTTTTCCCCAACTTATGCTCCTCATTTTGGCGGAATCTGGGAAGCCGGTGTAAAATCTGCCAAACACCACTTAAAACGTATCATGGAAATTCTCACCTTACTTTTGAAGAACTTTCAACTATTTTTGCGCAAGTAGAAGCTATTTTAAATAGCCGTCCCCTATGTCCTTTGTCATCCTCTCCTAACGATCTTCAATGTTTAACCCCTGGACACTTTCTCATTGGTCGGGCTCTCAACGCTTTACCAACACCCAATGCACTAGAGGACCGCAATCCAAACAATTTACACCGCTATGTCAGACTAATGCAAATTCACCAGCACTTTTGGCGTCGTTGGCAACAAGAATGTGTCTCCGAGATGCAGCATCGTCAGAAGTGGAGAGTGAACAAGCACAAACTTGCTATAGGAGACATGGTACTGATACAGGAAGACAATACTCCTCCACTTTATTGGAAACTTGGACGTGTGCTAAGATTGTTTCCCGGTCCAGACGGAATATCACGAGTAGCAGACGTACACACTACAAAGGGATGCATTCGTCGCCCATTGATTCGCCTCTGCCCTCTACCTACAGCTGAGGAACTAGAACGTTGAAATTCAAGGATTTTCAACGGGGGGAGGATGTTGACGCCTACATGTACATTCCCAGCAAAACCACAGAAGTGCTACTGCGGAATCAACCGTGATCGAGATCTTAATTTTTTATTCGTTAACCTACAATTAAATTATATTATTCGGCTATCGACCGCGATCTTTGCTCGTAATTTCATTTTACTATTTAACCTTTTAAAGCAATAAAATCATCAAAATAATATGTTTACGTGTTTTAATGAGGAAATTTAAAGCCTAAACAATGAATAATATGAATAAGCAGATTATGAGGTTGTTTTTGGGGTGGAAATAAAGAAATGATGGGTATAGATGTGAAGAAACAATAGCGATTCATAGATATGAAGAAGGTACCTGTTTGAAAATCGCCTTGCTCGTGCATTATGTGTTGAAAATTGGTTACGGCGTCCCGAAACTTCCCCATACGCACTAGCAGTAATCCGATGTTATGCATCACCTTCATTCTGTGGTTATATATAACATTATATCAACGCGATTACATGGATAACACTTATGTGCATTTAATGTTTACCTTAAATCCTTTTCAGCAGTAGGGGTTTGATCCAAAGCCATTCTGTACAATTTCAAAGCCTTAGGATGTTCACCCATTTTAAAATATATATTACCCATGTTCACCTAAATTAAAAAATATATATTAACGTCCGAATTAGTTAAACTACTTTTTTAAATTTTGTTAATAAAAAATATTATATTTATAACCTTGAGTCTATTTGCGTGTGGAAATAGTTTATTTCTCGTAAGCAATTGGTAAGTGTTCAACGCTTCTGTGTACATTTCATTCAGAGCATATTGTCCAGCGAGATTGCACAAAACCTGGAATAAGATTGTAGTTGATAAAACATACCTCGCTATTTTTAACCGACTTCAAAAAAGGAGGAGGTTCTCAATTCGTCTGTATGTATAATATTTTTTTTTTTTTATGTATGTTCACCGATATTTTCGTCAATTATAGACGGATTTCAAAAAAATTTTTTTTAATGGATAGAGTTTACTTCTGAGGTGGTCCCATTTTCACCAGTCCAGGATCTGATGATGGGATCCAGGAGAAATCGAGGGCAATCACCGAAAATTGTATGCTCGTATGGTGTTTTTGTTACGTAATCACATCTTACTCAGGTATATGCTTCAGGGTGTCAACATCTGATGGTGCTGTGCTGATGATGAAGCTACAGTACTCCTCAACGGTTAGGAGTTTGAAGGCAGTACTGCAATTGGTCGATGGAAACTATTTAGTAGTATGTAGGGCTAACATGTTGCTTGTGAGGTATGCTTGAATCAACATCTGATGCTGCTGTGCTGATGATGAAGCTACAGTACTCCTCAACGGTTAGGAGTTGGGAGCAGTACTGCAATTGGTTGATCGAATGTATGTAGGGCTAACGGGATACTTGTAAAGGCGCATCCAGATTCACGCCGAGAACACGCGAGCACCTTGAATGAGATTCATTGCTCGCCGTCTTGTTCTCGTGGTCGCCTATTCTCGGATCGGTGGCGGTATTTTGGCCCGAGTCAGAGTGTTTCGGGTGAGAAAAGAGAAGCGTATCACATTCTCGTTCGGTCTCAACTCAGATCAACGCATGTACTCGTAAACCCTAACCCTAAGTAAATGAACTAGCATCTATTTTTAGTTCAAAACGCATTAACACAACTAAAAATCGAGAAATAAATGGACTTTTTAAAAAAAAATCAAACGACTTCAAAAAAAAAAACACAAACGACAAAAACAGACAATAGCAGTACTTACATAACTAAAAAGCGATAAATAACCTAATTTATTCACTTAATGCATATTATATATCTACAATTATTTAAATATTTACAACTTAATACCTAATACTTTAATAAAGTCTTCTTTAACTATTTAAATATTTACAGTTATCACTTTTTTTGAAGTCGGTGCCAGCCAAACAAATAAATGTAATTAAGAAAACTGACCGACATTAAAATTCAAAGCAAAACTAAGAATAGGAAATTGCATAAGCGCGCTGAAATAATTTATTAATGGAAGCGACCGTCAACGACGTCTGCCCTCACGCGTCTGCCCGCGTTCGGGTGGCACACTCAACCGGCTGACCCCGCGCCCCAGGCGCACCTTCTCCTTGGTGTGTGTGGTTTTGCGTTTGCTTACCGGCCCGGGGCCGCGCGCCTCAGTCAAACAGCACCACAGATATACTAACGGACTACGTTACCTAGGCTGCAGGCTGGCACCGACTCCAAAAATAAGTGATAACTGTAAATATTTAAATAGTTAAAGAAGACTTTGTTAAAGTATTAGGTATTAAGTTGTAAATATTTAAATAATTGTAGATATATAATATGCATTAAGTGAATAAATTAGGTTATTTATCGCTTTTTAGTTATGTAAGTACTGCTATTGTCTGTTTTTGTCGTTTGTGTTTTTTTTTTTGAAGTCGGTTTGATTTTTTTTACAACTATATTCCGCTTGTCACAGTTTAGTAGCTTCATATATCGTATAAGATGATAGAATGGTTTTTCTGCTCACTAAGGGACATTAACAACTTACACAATGCTACAATTGTTATGCTTATGTTAAGACAACAAGCTTGTAAGATTACAGCAGATTCCGTCAGAGAATTTGGTATAAAACTATTTATTGTGAACCTCGTATCCCGTGGTTCAATAAAGTATACTAAAAAAAATTCTAGTTAACACCCACAGACTTGGATCTGAATAAGTTTAATTAATTGATAAAGAAAGTTGACCCATCTAATACAAAATCGTAGAAAAAAATATTTATATTCTATTATATATCATTTTATAGGTCCATGTATGTATTAGATAACAAGATAGAACTAATAGTTTTGATATTTGTCTTTGCCAAACACAGTTCTTTGTAACTAGCCACTCGGTTGACTGGTAGAAAATGCCCTGTTGCATTAAGTTCGCCCTTTGTAGTATATTTATATGTATATTGTGCAATAAAGATTAAAATGATTAAATAAATAAAGCTTTAAAGTGTAACTCGTTTTATAGGACTCATGTAATTCTCTAAAAATCGTTATATAATAAAGAATAAGAGACGAAAAAAAATCGTAGCGTATTAAATTTGTAATATGATAACGAAAACAATCTCACCGCAAAAGTTAAGTCCAAGTTATGGGTGTCTCCGAGATTGGCCTGCTCCTGCATGCGAATCAGTTGTCTCTCCAGCGCTGATGCTTCTTGGGCTTTTGATAGTGCCTGTCGACGTGGCATTATTTCACCAGTAAATGATCTAATTTATAATATGATTCACTTAGATTTTAATTTCGATGATTAATAATCCAGTTTTCATTAAAAGAGCTTCCGGTATTCCATTTTAACTGCGACAGATTTTAAATGTTTTTGTCGGGTTATAAAAATGTTTCTACCTATTCCATTATTTTAGTCGAATGATGATAACTGCTCGACACAGATCTCCCCCAAAGCTTTCCACATCCATAGGCCCTGCACTACTATCGTTCACTTGAGGAAATTTCTGCCCCAACGGGCAGTCAGTCGGTGTCAGACGGTGTCAGTTCTGTAAAGAACGAACGGCGAAAGGCGGTGTGGGCCACAGCCCACGGCCTTGCGGTGCAAAAGACCTCGCGCCTCACAGCCGAAAATATATTTGAAAAAGTGTGGAAAATCTTATTTTATATTCCCTTCTTGCACCAACAGAGGGCCTCGCAAAATGTACCATGCCCACATTAAGTTTAGGTCTTGCGCCGCCACTGCCTGGCAGCATGCACAGTTCTGCGGATTTTATCATTTCTGATAAAATTATACAGAGAAAACCAGGAATATATATTTCTCAATCGCTCTTTGGGCAACTTTAAGGCTTATAAAGCGTAATGTCGTGGTCAGGTTTCGGTAACAATATCCACCCCAACGCTGCCTAGCCATGTGGGATCTATCAATGGATTATTAATACAACGTGTTAATAAAATACCGCAATACCTCTGACCTTCAAGTGAGATGAGGTGCCAACTCTAACGCAATAAAAAAGATACCGATTTCAGTCTCATTTATGAACTAGTTAATTCTAGATTTTTATTTTTAGAAGCGCAAATTCATTAACACGTTGGGTTGACTGGTAATACATAAAAATGGTATAATTCGAGTGACACCTGTCCTAAATCAAAGTCCCTCTTAATCGCAGTATCGTCGTCGGGTTCTGGGCGAGCACTCAACATACACGATTCTTCCACCAGTGTCATTATGCGAGTTTCCATCTGTTTGACTTTGTCTTCAATGCTGCAAGCACAATAAAAGAAAGTTATTAAGCATAAAGTAATCACATTATACACAAGGATATAAAAAAAAATATTATTGTGTCTTAATGAAAGTCGAGGAAGCATGGGAAGTTTGTTTGGATCGTAGCAAGTGGAAAACTGTGATCTCTACCTACCCCCTTGGGAAAGAGGCGTGAGTACAAGTATAATAGTACAAGTAAAATAAAACCTATGAATATGCGAAAAAATTCAAAGGTGTTAAAGGTTAAACTGAAACCAGAAAAGGCCTACGAAGAGTTCTTTTTGAGCTTAAGCTGTTAACCGCAGACGGTATGCAGCGTCACGTTGACTTAGTCTGGAATAGGCAAAAATTATGGTAAATTATGATGACAAGGATTGAAGCAACATGACTGCGCTGCTCGAGGCTCGGATGTTCACTATCTACTGGAGGGTGAGGAGAAACGATCTAGTACGAACCGGAAATATCATATAATACGAAGACCGGTCTTCAATCGCACTTATTGTACGAGTGTGGTGTGTCGAATTAATGCGTGATTTCACTCATTAAAGATTCTGTTAATAGATTGAAGATTAGGAGTAAAAGTAGGTAACGCTAGGATTATTTTCAAATTTAAGTGTTCTATATGAGGACATGAGTGAACTGATGATACAGTAGAAAAGTAGGTAGTCAAAGTTATGAACTACACGCCTGTCCTCCTTGTGGTCTTCCTTGACGGGCGTGTCCCTGTTAGAACGTGTGAAGCCAGCAGCGCGCACTGCGGTCACCGGCCGCCCGGCCGTGCCCGCGCGTGAGGTTAACCCACGCCCGCTCACGGTGCCCACACGAAACATCTGAAATTTCTCACGAATACAATACATACTGACTGAGTGACTTATTTCAATACACATTGAGCCCGCCGGGCCGCCGACATATGTCGGCAACTTTTTGGCGAAGGTCTAGTTGGCAGCTTGAGATGAGAACTTTTTTTTCTCTCTATAATACTGACTTGCTAATTGATTATGTTTTTAATTTTTCTTTCTATTTCTAATACATTTGTATTAAAATGTTTGCTATTTCACCAATGAGTCGAAACGCTTTGGTCGACTTGTATGATCTCGGTGTTTTCGATTCCACAAAACCTCTTTCTCGTGATAATGATTAATTAACGTAAGACATTGTTCGTCGTCCCACTCCATGTCGTAAAAAAAATACAAACATGTCACTACAGGTCGAGCGTCGCCGGGCAACTGAGAGCAGCGTACCCAAGCCGCCAACATGTCGGCGGGTAACACGCGCGGGCGCATGTTGCCGACATGATTCTTTTCATACAGGCCGCCAGGTTGTGTCGCCGGGCTTTGTCGGCGGCCTGGCGGGCTCAGTGTGTATTGCGCTTTAAGGAGAGTTTGATCTATATATATTTGCAAACAGCAATAAAAGTTTACATGGCTGTTATATTGAATTCTTCGTTTTATTTATTCGTTATTTCAATATCTAAGGGCAACAAATTGTTGGAACCATTCACGAAGGCGAAAAATATAAATATATTTTTAATTTATAATTATATATCAGACTTAAACATTCAAATTCCTCAAGTTTATCAGCCACAAATAGCGTTTGCCTTAGTAGGAGAAGGAGAGAATTATGGATGTATTAAAATATAGTTCCGCACACCGAAATTAAAACAACACTTACCCCAGTGCCCATTCGACTAGGAATTTTCCTTCCGATACCAGCAGTTTTGAGCGTCTCCTGGAACGCTTGATCTTCGCGTAAATTACGGGTATCCAATGCCGGCGCTACCTCATTGAATCCACTATACAGGTCGTCATCCTCGTCTACCACTATAGCAGTACGGGGCTTTGAATCTGTTCCGAGACGGGACGCACTGTAATACCGCGAACTTAACATACTCCAAACAACTAGGAGTTTCGAGCACAAATAAGAGGTTTACTATACTTGTTGTTAAATTTTATTTAATGAAAAATCGCGTTTTTGATTTTCGTTATGACAATTACAAATTGTTATACAAACTGTAATATTTGTTTTGTTTTGTTGTGACGCTGTAACCATGGAAATCGGATTGAGGTCGCGCCATAGATTAAAACCATAGAATAATGTACGATATGTGTTGTATTGCAAAATGTATGTAGAAATAAATCGATGTATCCTCAGAGAGGTGGATGGAGTTAGGTCTAAACTAGTAGGTACTGTTTTATCTCATTTATTTACTTATATTTAAAAGAATCCCCCACGATTCCGGAGTACCCTGGAGGGTGTCACAGTACCTAAGATCTGTCTTAGATGCCGTTAAATACTAGTAGCATACCGCCATCTATCATCCCAAGTATTATTTTAGTCTTAATGTATAGTATGCAAGGGCGGATTTGCCTTGAAATGCCACGACATGATAAAATAAAATTATATAATCCAAACAATGTTAAAAAATATTCTGTTTCGGTTAGATAAAAAGGAATAAGATAAATTGTTATTTAATAATAGTATTCGGTTATATAACGCCAATACGAGAAATGCGATCTAGTGTGACTTTTAACCATAGTAACTCACACAAGGAGTTGGTAATAAGATAATTTACCAATGTTATTATTTATTCATATATATTAGTATGTTTCTGAGAAATGCATTTTTATTATTCGTACCTGTGGTTAGTGGTTCAGAATGTGAGGGACTTTCTTCTTCATTTAATTTACGAGGATCTATTTCCCAAATCAAATTCTCCATTGGGTAAACAGTAAACCATCTTGATCGAGCCATACACATGGCTTATGGCTTACTAAATAATGACATCGTGGAAAGCGCAGTTAATCCCTAGAGGAGTATTAAGTTACTTGTGCATTGTACCTTGAGTGTTTCTATTGAAGTCTGTCACTGTTCTTCGTATAGATCCAAGTGCGTCTTTACATTTCAAATTAACATAAAAAAATGTAGATAAGTAATAGTCGAACGTTTATTTGTTGAATGAATAAAACGCCAATATAAAATCACTTTTTAATACATAATTCCTATCCAATACAATCAAATCCATCGTTAACGTCACTCCAAATGAAATAACAAAATTAAAAACAACTGACTGGAAAAATGACATCACAATTAAAAATCAAGGCATTTCTATTCATAGAACAGTGTTATTGGAAGACACTGATAACATGTAAAACACTTGTTCGACTACACACAAAAATATAGTTGAAAACGTCACTTAAAAATTATCTTAATCTATAAACAATATAGTGTAAATCGTCTTAATATTGCGTCTCCAAAACCTTTCAATTCAAAATACCATCTACATGATCATTCAAAACATTGGATATAAAAATAAATGTTCTAAATTCCTTGCATCTTTTTAAATCAATAACAATGATTATTATTTTATTTACATTCTCACGAAAACTATGCATGTGATTTAATAAAAGACATAATTCCGAAAAAAAAATATTCGTGACCCTAAAAGACTAGTTAGAAATGCAAGTATTTTATATATTTTTGTACATTTTTCCCTTAATATTAAGATAACACCTGATAAATATAATAGAAAATACTCTATTTACGGCGATATGACTTAGATGTAAACAATCAACAGATTCTATTCACCAGTTGCTCATATAAATTTATATATATACACAAATATAACATCTGTCACTGTATTCATACAATATATTACACATCATTCAATTTAAGCCAGACACACATTACAAAGATATAATTATGAAACTTGAAAGTCATATTACTATTCTATAAAAACCTGATAATAGTTGGCAATATCCGCGATCACAACCTGTTATTTGTCATGTCTTAATATATACTTGTATCAATAAACTTTTAACAAATTCCTGAAAGTTGTACAATAATATTATAAACAGTCAAAAATTGCCCCTCATAGAAGAAATTTTTGTGATCGTTACAAATCAATCGTATATGCAAAATATACTAACAGTACGTTCTGTTTGGCGCCAACAACTCTCCAATATTTCTACTATAAGAGTAACTCACAAATCATTTTTGAATTGGTGTTAGCGATTTAACTATAATACTGTTTAACGTCAGTACCTCTGTCAAATCGGTCTTTTTCATCATCGTTGTTATGATGTACGTCCATACGTTATACGTCCGCACCGAGGGGCACTAGTTTACCTTATGTTAGGGCGATTAGGCCTTAGTCAACCACACTGACCCAAAGCGGATTCGTTAACTACATATACTTTGTAGGTGTATGCAGGTTGCCTGAAGATGTTTTTTGGTCGTGGGGCGGTAAATAGTACGTATGAAATTGTAAAAAACACATTGTTACACGGTAGGACTGACCCCGGACTCCCCGAATCATCCGATTCGTAGTCCAGTGCCGAGGCCATTGCACCCCCGATGCTCTGACGTTTTACTTCAGGCTTTTAAAACAGTGAAACGTTGTTAATATTTGATTTAAACATAAAAATAATTTTAGACATAAAAATGATAAAAAAGACGAATAGGGAATATTTTTATTTTTGTGCTCATTTTAAAAAATGAAAAGACTGTATATTACTGAAAAAAATGCGGGTTAAAATAGTTAATTTAAATTTTCGCGCGAAAACGGGCATATAGTTCGTATGACGTCACTCCTATCTGTCATTGTCACTGGCTCACTGATCTCGTGTCATTGCTGACTTTAGTTGTTTTTGCATTTATCTCGACTTTCAAGGTATTATTTTGTAAAAATATACAATGGACTATCCATCAACATCTGGTGATCATAACTATGCCATTGATACACCGAAAAAAAAGCCGTATGGACGTATGTTTTGTGCTAATGTGTCCATCTACTTCAAATAAGTTTCCTAATAAATTGTTTTTGACTGGCCCTTCTGACCCAAAACTGAGAAAACTCTGGTTTCAAGCGGCGAAGAGGAATGAGATTTATTCACCAAAGACTATCATTCGATGCTGTGAAGACCACTTTGACGTAAGTCGGTGGATATTTATTGTAAACTTAGTTAATCTGCTTGTAGACAAAAGGAACAGTTACCTACCCAACACTTACCCAAACCTTCACTTTCAACAAAAAATGTCACGACCATGTCAACATTAAATTTTGGCAGTCCTAGAATCTGCTTTGGCAAACCCAACTTTCATTTTTATTCAAAAAATGCAATTAATTTTGGTTTAATTGTTCACTTTTACTACAACTTATAATCTCAAATAAGTTGTCATAACAGAAGTGACGTCACTGAACGCCGATTAGTGTTTTAAATCCGTTCCGCTTCACGTTACTTTTGATTCGTAATTATTGTTAAAAAACAACATTATTTTAAATATTAAAATGCTAAAAAAATAAAAAAGTAGGGCCACCTACTTTTTTATTTTTTTTGCATTTTAATAACAACATTTTCATAATTATTTCGGGAATCACAACTTCAGAGTGTCAGAAGACTATATCTTCTGAAGATCTGTCTGCAGACTCACATAGACGTTCTGTCAGGTCTGTTCTTCTAAGAACCAGACCCTACGGAATAAGCGCACTTTGCCCTCACCGACTCCCTGTGCCCTCAACCAACAAGCTCCTTTGCCAGACGAGCCACCTCTTTCAAGAAGCCAAGGCTCAAGGCTCAACCAATTGTTCAATATTAGGCAACTTACTCTTCGCCAGGCGAGATTGAAATTAAAGGCAGAGCTTCTTTCTTGAACATATGAGCAATCAGAGCGCGTGTTGGCGCGCTTTGAATAACCGGTCTTTGTGTGTTCTTGTAGTTGTTTTTTTTTATTGTTTAGTTTTCCTTGTTAATTTATTATTATTTTTTCTTTTGTTTGTTATAGCGCAATGGTTCTTTTTTAATTTTTATTTTTTATTTTCCTTTTGTATTCTTTGCGCCGGTACCGCATTCCAGTGCCCTTTCAACAAAGTTGTGAAAACTCCCACAGGACAGGTATAGCCTAGTGTGGGGGTTTTTCTTTAAACCACAATTTGTACATCTATTTGAAATAAAGTATTATTATTATAAATATTATAATTGCGTGTTCCCCATTGACAGCCATTTATTAATTTAAATGTAGAACAGTACGTTCTTTAATTTATTATTATGACTATTCATTCATTTTCTAGCTTCTAACACTAATTCGAAACATGTTAATGATATTCGTTATTGACGCAAAACGGAACGTATGCAAAAGACTGGAAAAACAAATTTGAATAATACCATAGGTGAAACAATATGTATACTTAGTTGCGATCGTAATCGAGAAAATAGACTTACACTTACATAAAAATGACAAAGTTATTCAAATAAGTAGAAGTCAAACACAATACTTATCTAGCCTCATTTTAGTGTATACAACACTCCTTACTGCGATTCAAAATAGTACTGTTGTTATAAATACTTTTTTTTATCGAAACTTTGTTTTTTTTTTCATATTATATTAATTGCACATACATATATGATTGTAATTATAAATTTCTATGTCATTCTATAACCATAAAGTTACAATACACAAAACAAAATATTCTACAATTGCTGCCATCACAAGTCTATATTATGTCAAAACAGAATTAGGGTCACCGTTAACAATCACAAATGAAAAGCACCAATGTGTGGCCTGACTACCCGTTCACTCGTACATATGGATACACCATGCACAACTTAATGACGTACAGTTAATATTAGAAGACTATCATCTTCCACACCCTATGTTTACTTTCACGTTACATGCCGGACTGAATGAACATGAATTACAAATCTTTATTTATGTTGATATTTTTTTGGCAACAACTCTACCTTTTGATGCATCACATGGTGTTTTCAAATATGCGCTTAATACATAAAATTTTCAAAACCGTTGCTCGGAAGTTGTATGTTACTTGTACTATAATGATATTAGTTTTTTAATGAACCTTATTGCCAAGTAATAACAACGTGTTGCTGATATACACATTAATACACGCTGATGTAATAAAAATTAATTCTCGCGTAATATAAAAAAGAACCACGGTTAGATCTTATGAAAAAAGTACAATGAGATTTTATATCACGCAATTTGTCAAGGTAAATACTTGCACTATGACAACTTTTATTGTATTGTAATATTGAACTGTACACAGTTTGTAACTTCTGTATTGAAAATCTCTATTTTATCAAATGGTATATAATTAATTAATACAAATTTCAACTAAAATCTACATGAGCATATAAATATATTAAACTTTATATTGGCTGTATAGCTGTTATACCTTGGTCTGACGCATGCACAAAAAACTGAGAGCCATTTATAAATTAAAAACTTTTTCTATGTGTGCCACTTATTGAATATTTTATGTTATTATCTCACTTCGGATTATTTAGTTTAAAATAACATCAAACAAAGAAATATACTGTAACCTAAGAAAGATATATTTCATTACAAACAACAGTGTTCAAAAAATATTATTAAAATAACTTAATTTATCAATTAATTTATTGGGTTAGTTACAAATCCTGCGTATCGTAAGATGTTTGTTTACAAACAAAATAACTTTATTTATGACAAGTCAAAACATATCAATCAATAAATCAATATAAAGCAAATATTCCCAAAAAAATATTTCACACCCATATTTATTTATTAGTGGTGTGTGTGGTTAAAAAGGTTCTATGTAATTCAACATTTTAAAATATTATATATTAATCCATACTGCTAGTACAATAAAAACACTTTAAATTTTGTCATGTACAAATCTTATTTATTGAAAATAATCGCGAGCAACCAACACAACAACTGCAAAAAATAAATTAAAAATTTTTATTGCCTTTTTGTAGATTACCTTTCATATTGCATATTGCCCAACACGGTAAACTGAAATGTTGTGTTTCGCTTAGCAGCAAGTTAGTCCGCATCCAAATAATAAATATAGACATTCGTATGAAACAACTATTAAATTGCACATCTTAATAATTAGTTTTATTATAAAATAACTAGTATAATTTTTAGCACATTCAAATTTATTTATACGCCACTAAAGACAATTGACATCAAAGCCGACAAGGACATAAGTAAATTGTTGACATAATATTTTAAAAAAATGTATGTTGTAAATGTAAAAAAATAAGATCATCATATTATTATTACTTGGGAGAATTATTACTGCGATCGGTGAGCGCCAATTTCGATTCTAAAATAGCTAACAATAATACCTAGTGCTTCTTAATACGCTATACGCTAAAGACGGGCTTGTGTTCCGTTAGGTCGTGCACGTCTTGCACCATTGCTATTAAGCTGCACCAGTGGCACTAATAAGACTGTTGTAAACCAGCTGTAGCGGGTAAATTGTTCGCGTACGTTGAGCACGAGTTCAAATTGGGTAAATGCCACTGCTCAGTTTCGTTTTAGTTGTAATTTATTTGTTCTCTGATAAATTAATGTGAAAAGTAAACATAGAGCATGTGTAAATGGTTCATGAATCTTACGGGGTGGTGGAGAAACGCGACGAGCCTAGATTTGCGTAGAGAAGCGCGGGCGCGGCAAGTCGAACACGTCGTTGTGTACCGACCGCGCCAACGCCTTTATGCTGGCAGCGATATCCGTTGGCTCGTCCTGGTAAACATATAGTTCGTTTTAGTTTCTGACTTCATCTCGTAAATAGTACATTATTTGCCAAGGGGTAAGTGACAATTTATAAGCCGAGAGTGTTTTTTTAATTTATTAACTTAGGAATTCAAATAAGAATACAAATCGTGCGCGAAATTATTTTCTACTGCTTACAATTTTACAGATTTTTGAATCACTCGAACTCAGTGTTGTCATTAAAAACAAATTCTCAATTAAATTCCGTTTCACGCAGAAAAATTCGAAACCACATCAACAAAAACAAAAATTCGGCGATGACTCGTCACGACACGTGAAACGGATCACTGTCAAGGTCACGTCAGCGTTGTATATTCTACTAGTAGAAATCAAAAACGAGTGGCTTGAACCACTCGTTACACAACGCACGAAATGAAAATACAGTAATAGTGAATTCGGTAATTCGTATACGAATCTCACGATTTCGAATGCGAATTGGTTTTCTATTGTTTCAAAAATTCGTCTCCAGAGCAAAACGAAGAAAGTTCTCAAGATAAAAATAGTGTTACTTCTGAGGTGAACACTCTCCTTTTTATTACCCTCTATGAGAAAATAATGAAATAGGTATTTGTAATAAAACACTAATTCCCCTGTGATGATTCCCCTGTTACTGCTTGAAAATTAACATAAATCAAACAAATCCGAAGGGGCACTTACAATTGCACTTCGAGCGTTTTTAATAATTTACTTTTCACTTTTTTATTTGGTTCGCGGTTTTTATCATACAGCCGAACTCCTTGGTGAACAATTGGTCATAATCAACTCAACATATTCCGATTAATATTCACGTGCCGAATTCAAATCACCGACCTTAAAAATTGAATAGATTTTAGTTCCTGTGTTATTAAAAAAAAATAGTTATTACTGAGCTGATCTCTAGCTCAGCTCTCTAGAGCTTCGTGCCGATCGGTTTTTCGTTATGGGCTATAATATATCCCGAAATACTGCCGAATAAAGGCGTAAGACGGTAAAGAGGATAATAAAAATGCTAAGAAACTTCACACTGTTTTTTTAATTTATTGGCATTTAATGGTAAGCGGAAATAGCCCAAATACGAAGATAGGAAATGTTAGATATATTTATTTATTTACCAACACGTTATAGATAAACACGGGGTCGAAAACTCATACCTATACGGCGCGATGTTTGTAAAGGAAATTACATAGATTAAAACAGCATTTATAAAATTGCATAGATTCAGTAAAGTAAATGTAACATTAAATAATTATTATTGTACTAGCTTTTGCCCGCGACTTCGTCCGCGTGGAATAGTGACTTCCGGCAGATTTTTGGTTTTTCCCACATAGTTCCCGTTCTTGCGGGATTTTCGGAATGGTCGAGTTTCCGCAGAATTTTTAGTATTATTATGTTGATACAACTTAAACAAATTATTTCGACCAAATTTGGTACCATAAAAACGGTCATTGTGACTAAACCTTAAAAGATAGACATATGCCGTCGCGGACTTTTTTTTAGATCATGTATAGAGGAATAATTCTTTCATACATATTTTTTGTGTATCTTGAACCGTTTTCGCAGCGCACGCAAAGAAAGCCTTCAAAAATGAATAATTTTCCCCGTTTTTTACACATTTACCGCTCTGTCTTTGCTCCTATTGGTCATAGCGTAATGTTATTTAGCCTATAGCCTTCCTCGATAAATGGACTATCCAACAAAAAAAGAATTATTCAAATCGCACCAGTAGTTTCGGAGATTAGCGCGATCAAACAAACAAACAAACAAACAAACTCTTCACCTTTATTATATTAGTATAGATATATTTTAAATATTTGTATACTACAGAATATAGAGAAATAGTTTTAAGAATAAAATTTGTGATTTTAAGCATTTATTACCTTGCCTAAACATTTATTGTTTAAAATCACTGGGATTTTGAAAGGGTTGTTTTGTTTACTACAATAGTCAACATAATTTATACTTTCCTTTTAAAAATTGGTAACCTGACTAATCAGCGAACATATAATCTATTTTAAATTGATGTCGGAAAATTCCTCTAATATTACATATATTATATAACATATATTACAATATATGTAAGATACGAGTATATTATATAAACACATAAAAATGAAAAGACGCGGTAATTTTAATATTCGTCCCGGGCCGGGTTCAGTCATAGCTGTTTCTTCAACTCTGTGCTATTGACGTCAATGTGTTTATGTATGGCTAACAAGTGATCTTGTTAGTAAGCATGTTACTGTACTTGTTAATAGACATGAGTGGATTGAACAACTGTGAAAACAAAAATATCTATATAATTCCTTTTCCTATATTTTCTTAATATTGCTATAATTAAATAGGAGATCATTAAAATCGGTTCGGTATTCTTGTTGTGTTAGATGTGATATAACTAACATGACTTTGTTTTATACCATAACATTTACATACATTTATGGGAATGATCTTACGGTACAACATTGGATAGATTGCTAGTGCACCGACAGATCGTCACTCGCTCGTTAGCCATCATTTGTTGTCATATGCATGATTGCATTAATACTGAAATATACTGCCTTATTATAAAAAATGCAATTTAGAATGAACCATTAATTACATGTTTGTATAGTACTTGTGTAAATTCAGACACAGTAAGAGTGAATACAATAGCAAAAACTACAATGCTGCCTCTGTCTCTTACTATACTAGCTTCCGCCCGCAGCTTTGCCAGTGTGAAATTAGTTTTTGTCAATCCTGGTCCCTTATGTCTAAGGTACCAAGATTCATGGTCTTGGTACCTTCTATCTTCAATTCAACCCCTATTTCAACCCTATTACAATGGTTCAAAATGCTAGAACTAACAATTTTTTGTTTCTTATGAAGTGATATTTGACAAACTTGCATACTAACTTTCAACCCTTATTTCACCCCCTAGCTGGTCGTAATTCCAAAAATGCTAGAACAAATATTTAATGATTTCTTATCAAGTGCTTAAATATACAGTTTCATGGTTTTATCTTTTGAAATTAAGAAATCCCATACAAACTTTCAACCCCTTCATCCCTTTTTTTCGAAATAAAAAATAGCCTATATTCTGTCTCAGGGTCTAAAGATTGTCTGTACCAAATTTCATTAAAATCGGTTGCGAGGCTTAAGCGGGAAAGCGTAACAGACAGACAGAGTTACTTTCGCATTTATAATATTAGTTGGAATTCTTAGTCTGTTCTGTGTTATTTCTGATCTTTAAACCTAAGTCTGCAGATTTTTGAGATGGCAATAAATATATTATTTTCTATACATTATTTGGTTTTCTAAGTCGCAAGTCAGGGGTTCGATTTGGCAATGTTAAAATAGTTTTGCGTTATTTGAATTACAAATGTATGTATTAATGTAATTGTTACAAATGCTGTATTCACCTACATAATAAACTTGAAAGTGTGTGAAGTCATCAAACTGAACTGAGGTAAAGTGCTTGACAAATGCCTAATTACCCTAACTTAGTTAGGGTAACGTTGTGCCCATGGTGGGCATGTCGATGCAGTGATGACAGTGAAGTAAATATAGGAGATTACAAAAGCCCAGTACAAAATATTAGGAAGAATCAAGCTCGATTTTTTTTATGGAAGCTTCACTTCTAGATACACAACATCAACATATTCACTAGAAGTGCTCACACAAAGTGCAAATGGACACACAATCCTCCAATTTCTTGGAGTATTTGGTCCAATGTTGATGTGAGCGCTTACAACTTTTGCTAGTGCCATCAAACATTGAACTCAATTAGAATTTGAGCCTAATGACTGTTTAATCTGTCACGTTGGAAAAAGCTGCTTTGCATAGACACTTAAGTACAAACCAAACAAACCTTTTTAACTATACCATCAAATAGGCTAGTTATAGTCTCTGTTAAGTAATCTTAAAGATGTCGACTATGAGTTAATGATAAGTATATTTACTTACATCATCATCTAACTCCTTGTGCGTTGGCCGTTCATTGGCAAACGGCATACTTATTGGTAGAGAGCGCGCTATGTCTGCTACGGCTCCACCCCGAGGTCGTGATATCTGAATGCCTTCATCATTGCTACCTTCTTCTGTAATACAACACCATATAATTGAAAAATAATGAATTGATATCTATTCTGTTTTGAGTGTTAATGATTTCAGATTTATTCATGGTGGCCTTCATATAGTATGCAAAAATAAATAATGCAAAACTTGATTCATTATTGATAAGGTACTTTGCATTTACTGTAATTTAACATAGCGCAATATTTTAAATAATACCAAAATAGAAGAATTAGGTCCAGCATAGATAAGTTATGAATAAGTTTATGTCCTGAACAAATGTAAATTGTTTTGGGTATCTAATAATGTTTAATAATCAATTAATTTTGTATGGTGTCAAATTTGAATCTAAGATACGGTCTACTGTAACAATAATGATGATGTTCTGATTAATAATTATAAAAGTTAGACAATACTATAGCTCGAGTTTGATCTTAATATTTTAATAGGGCATATAATTGTATGACAAATGTATTTAAATACTGACATCCGCTTTAGCCAGTGCAATTGCATATTTTCTCATAGTAAACAAAAGATTTTCACATGATGAAAATACTTCCCCACATCTCAAATTACGCTACATTCAATTTAATCAAATTGCATCAATAATGCACCGGATTACCAAATCATCCAAGCTCAAAACATTATGGATTTAAATGAATATTAAAAACAATAAAAATTATCATTTACTTGACACTTACGATCTGAATCATAGTCATCTTGATCAGATCCCATATTGTTGTGTGACTCCATACCTTCTAAATCAAAAAGATCTTCAGCATCCAAGGAATCATCCTCCGAAGGCAAGTTCCTTCTACCCTGAAAGACAATATAATTGTGAACATCATGAAATGCTACAATTTGTGCAATATAAATTTATACAATAGTTATTTAATTATAATTTAAATCACACTAATTTAATTGAAAAGGCACTTTGAGTTTTTAAAATGAGAAACGTTGTTGTTGACTGTGTGATGAGCAATAATGCAATTTCTTACAGCATTATGGACATGTGTGGATTTGATGAATTAAAAATAAATACATTATTTTATTACTTTGTATAAAACTATTTGTATAGTACATGATCAGGTAACAGCTCTCAAGCCAAAGTACAGCATGCATCACATTGTATTCTGGTGTTTACTAATAACTGAAACTTCTTTTCTTTCTGAAAACTGTTATGCATTTTACTTCGTGTAATGATTTTCTTTATTTTATTTTTATTATGTATGCACATAAAAGGTTATGTATCTCTTAAGTTTTCATGTCCTTTTAATTTTATATTTGTTTGACATCAATAAGTATATGAGTCATATAATAACAAAGGCGGCAATATCCCCAAAATGTCAAAAATGAACTTTGAATGTAGTTTTATTTATCTGTGGACATAGTATATGTAGGTAAATACATTATGCATCAAAAACGCCATTATCTTGTATAAAACACAGTTTCAAATTTCGAGTTCGTAACAAACCCGGCATTGTTCCATACCGTTGAATTCAAAGACGGCAATATCCGTAACGACCAATCAGAGTACAGCATTTATAAGGGACATGGCAACCAAAGAGCGTGGAGCAGTCTAGCTGTTTTTAATTATTTTCGTAGATTTCGTGCCATTTTCTTTAAAGTTTTATTGTAAAGGACTTCCGGTTGATCGTCAGCTTGCGTGGTCGTGTTTTCTGTCACGGAAAAATATTTTTATTTAAATATTATAGAATATATTAAGTATTATAGTTCATGTGGTTAAGTGAGATTGTGTAATTAGTCATTTCATTGTAGTTATCATTTTTGGTGAGTATTTCGTGTATTTTGTATATATATCTGTGTATCGTCTTTTGTTTTTTCATTTTGGAATGTAATAAACTTTTGTTATGGCGGCTGTTTCTGGAGGCAAGGAGCCCCCTGACAGAGGTATTGATGATATAGATGAGGCTTCAGTTCCTTCACCTGGTGGTTATGTATCCGTGTGTGATGATGGATCATCGTCCAGTAGTGACAACAAGGTAGTTGTATCATATCATGATTTTACATTAGCACAATCCAAGAAGCGAAAATCTTCTGCTAAACGAAGGCGTCATGAATTCAAAAGAACCCAACGATTGACTACTGATACTGATCAGTCTCAAATTCCATTGGGTCAAATACCTCAGCCTGCACTAACTACACTTACGGATACATTTCCACTAGGTCAAAATATAAATTCTCAAGGTGCTGATTTAAATTTATCTAGAATAACGGATTCTCTGGTGACTCCTGATCATTCCATATCCCAGACAGCCTCTATGCCTTTGCGTACTCCATTAGGAAGACAAGAATATTTACAGTCTGATAAGGGTCCTTATGTTGTACATGTACAAAAAATTGTTGGTGAGACACCTGCTTCATATCTTCATCCAGTAAACTTTGGTCGGTTTATTTCAAACAATGATTTTACTGGCATTATTAATGGCAGTATTCAAAGTATAGGACGAAACAGGATAACCTTGACGTTTTCTAGTGCTAATTTGGCCAACAACTTTGTTAAAAACAAGATAATACTGGATAATGGATACAAGGCTTTTATTCCTTCATTTAGTACTCTCCGGCTTGGTCTTGTCAAAGGTATTCCAACTGATTGGAGTGAAGAGGAAATAATTGACAATGTTAAGGTTCCAGATGGTTGTGGTCCAGTTGTTAAGGTCAGACGATTAAATTTTAAGGTTATGGTTGAGGGGTCTCCAGTGTGGAAACCTTCTCAGTCATGTGTGTTGTCTTTTGATGGTCAATTTCTCCCTCCTAGAATATTCATTTGTTATAATTCTTTAAGTGTAGAAAAATATTACTATCCCTCAGTACAATGCTACAATTGCTGTCGTTTTGGCCATGTTGTTTCAAATTGCAGATCTAAACATAGATGCTACAAATGTGGAGTTGAGGGTCATGCAGGAAATATATGTAAAATAGAAAAAAATGAAGCCTTTTGTTTGTTGTGTGAAGGTGCCCACTTTGCAATTGATAAAGTATGCCCAGAATATGCAAGGCAGAGAGCCATAAAAGTTACTATGGCAGAAAAAAATATATCCTATGGAGAGGCCTCTGGCCTACACGGTCCAGTTAAAAAATCTTTCAGGGATGCAATCATTTCCAGTCCAACTCCAGTCTCAACTCTGCCTGTGTCTACTTCTTATAAAAAGACTTATTTTTCAAAATCAAAACCTCCTCCCTTGCCTAGTATAGGTTATGATAGAATTTCTCATAATAGCATTGTAAAGGCACCTGTTCTGCCAAACATTAAAGGTAATATATCTGCCCCTGATCATTCTTTATTTACATCTTCTCTTACTGAAATTATACTAGCTCTTTCTAATCTTTTACAAACCTATTCCATACCGTCCAACGTTGCCAATAATTTAAGTCATTCTCTACATTCTCATAATGGACCAAGCGATTCAATGGAATTGTCAAAGTGTCCAGGCAAAGAAAATTGATTTTTTATTTATTTTAAAAAAATATACTCCTTCTATCGTTGCCATCTCTGAAACTAGATTAAAACCGGAATCTTCTTTGAGGGTCCCTGGTTATCTTTGCTTCAGAGATGATAAACCGGATGGGCAAGGCGGGTCTGCCTTGCTCATAAACACTTCAATATCATCGTCATCTGTCAGGATCAATATCAATAAGTCTGATTTTTCAATTGTTATTGTTAAAGTTAAGAATATTTTTTTTATCTCATTGTACATACCTCACCCAACATCTAGCGTAATTCATCATTTAAATAGACTTTTATCTGAATTACCAGGTCCCTATATCATAATGGGTGATTTTAATATTCATCATCCAGCTTGGGGATGTGATAAAACAGATACTCTTGCAAACCAAATTTTTGTAATGATGGATAGTTTTAATTTATGTTTCTTAAATGATGGTAACCCAACTCGACGCACTAAGCCTCATGAAAGAGCTAGTGCAATTGATCTGACTTTTGCCTCTGCTAGTTTAGTACCATCTATGTATTGGTCAGTATGCGATAGTTCCTATGGAAGTGACCATTTCCCAATTTTGATACATTTACCTTTTTCTAAACAAATGATAAAAACCACTAGTCCATTACTAAAATATAAACTATCTGAAAAAGCTTCATGGGATAATTACACAAAAATTATAGATTCATTAGTAAAATCCCTTCCGCATCCTAGCCCTAATAACTTTGAAGATTGTTTTAATTCTTTTAAAGATTCCATTAGTTATGCTGCTGATCAGTCTTTTCCACTCAAATCTACCACACATCAAAGACCTTCTCCCCCATGGTGGGATAGTGAATGCTCCAAAGCAGTTAAAAATAGAAAGTTGGCTGAGAAGACCTACAAGCGGAATATGACTGACCAGAACTTTTTAGCTTTACAGTCTATAATTGTATGCACTAAAAACCTGCTACATTTTAAAAAAACGACAAGGTTGGCAAAAGTTCTGTGAATCTGTCTCCCCAGAGGTAAAACCATCAGTTGTCTGGGATAAAATTAGGGTATATCGTGGGTCTTTTAAAAATTCAGTTTCTCATTGTCCATTAGACTCTGCATGGGCGGAAGAATTCATTGACAAATTAGCTCCATCATTTGCACCAAATCTTAGTGACATATCTCCAATATTGACTTTTGATAATAACATTCTGGATCCGTTTACTATAGAAGAGTTACAATTAGTTTTACCATATTTAAAAGATTCATCTCCAGGTCTGGATGGATTCCCTTATTCCTTTTTGGTACAATCTGGACACAGTTGCCAACTTTATCTTTTAAATCTAATAAATGTATGTATAAATATAGGTCAGATTCCAGACTCACTCAAGTCTCAAATAGTCATCCCTATTTTAAAGCCAGGGAAAGATGCTGCAAATGTTGACAGCTATAGACCGATTGCTATGTCCTCTGTACTCACCAAAGTTGCTGAACATCTTGTAAAGAATAGACTTGAATGGTTTATTGAGAGTAATGGGATCCTTCCAAATTGTCAGTATGGTTTTCGAAAAGGCAAAAGTACTCTTGATAACCTTGCTATATTCATTACAGATACAAGGTTAGCATTTTCAAGGAATGAGTCTAATGTTGCAGCCTTTTTAGATATATCTGCTGCTTATGACAATGTCTGTTTACAAATTTTAAAGACAAAATTAGTCCACATAAATTTACATCCAAAGTTAATTAATTTTATTTTTAATTTACTCTCAGGGCGACATATTTATCTGAGGTTAGATGGTGAATTAAAAGCATCCAGAACCTTGTTTAAGGGTCTTCCTCAGGGTTCAGTCTTGAGCCCAATTTTGTTTAATATATACACTTTAGATCTTTACAATTCTGTGTCCCCTTTTTGTAGGATTTTACAATATGCTGATGACTTGGTGGTTTATTCTTCAAATAAGAATATAGTTACTGCTTCTGATGCTATTTCACAAGGTATTGCTTCATTGGGAGAGTGGTTGAATATCAACGGCCTAACTCTTTCACCAAAAAAGAGTTGTATTGTGATTTTCACTAGGAAGCGACTTAAACCTCGTATAGATATATATGTGGATGGAATCAGAGTCCCAGTCGGTAATGAAATAAAATTCTTAGGGGTAGTTTTAGACCATAAACTTTCTTTTGTTTCTCATCTTGAATATATTTCTGCAAAGTGTGAGAAAAATTTAAACTTGTTGAGATGTCTAGCTGGAGTTTGGTGGGGTGCTCATCCTTATTATTTAAAACTGCTGTATAATGCTATTATACGTAGTGTGCTTGATTATGCTTCCTTCCTTTTAGAACCTGCTTCCCGCAGAATGCTGTTTAGACTGGATGGTATTCAGGCTAGAGCATTGCGAATCATTTGTGGTGCGATGCGATCTTCTCCAATTAATGCATTGCAGGTAGAATGTGTCGAACCACCTTTGGACTTAAGGAGACAGTACCTGTCTGACAAGTTTTTATATAGATGTTTTTTGACTATGTACCATCCACTTCTTCCTAAACTTAAGCTACTTTCTAATTTCACTACCACTTTGGCATTCTGGAGACATAAAAAAGTTCCCTGTTTAGTTAAAAGTTATCAAAATCTACAACAACTAAAATATCCAGTAAATAGGATGAGTAAAATTCCAGTTTTTGAATTTGACTATAAAGTGCTTTTGTATAAACCTGCTGTTTGTATGTCCTTGGGGTTGGTTAAAGGGGGCATCATGACTTCCACAATTTTCTTACAATCAAAGATTCAGTACTGGGCAGGGTGGAATTATTTGTATTCTGATGCCTCCAAAGAAAGTTCTTTAGGTTGTGTAGGGGTTAGTGTGTATCATGAAAACTATGACATTATTCAAAAAATAAGATGTCCTCCAGGGACTTCTATATTCACGGGAGAGTGTAGAGGTCTGTTGGAGGCTGTGAAGTATATTTTGTTAATGAGGTTACAAAGGTCAGTAATATTTTCAGATTGTTTAAATGCATTAAAGTTACTTGTCGGTAATCCATTTAAAACTTGTCACAGAAATGAGCTTATATTAGAATGCAGGCAATTGTTATTTCAATGTTTTCAAATTGGCTATGTTGTGGAACTCGCCTGGATTCCTAGCCATAGTGGTATATATGGCAATGAAAGAGCAGATGTTGCTGCTAAACAAGCCATTACATGTGGGGACAAAGTACATTTTAAAATTTATCCACTGGACCTGTTATCATTGCCCTCAGAATCTTTAAAGGCAAAGTGGGCTCAGAGATGGGCAAACAGCAGTAAAGGTAAGGGCTCTTACTATGCTAAACTACAACCTGAAGTGCCAAGAAGGCCATGGTTCTTTAAAATTTGGATTGGTCGAAAACTTTCATCTGTTATCACTAGACTTCGTCTTGGTCATTGCTGTCTTCCATTTCATCTTAAAAAATTACGAATTTTGAATTCATCATTATGTGAGTGTGGGTTGGGTGAGGCAGATGTAAATCATATATTTTTTGTATGCAAAAAATATAATCATAACAGTTTTTTTGAAACCCTCATTAGCTGTAAATATCCATTACCCACTAATATAGATGTAATATTATCTAGAATAGATTCATTTGCAATAAAAGTAATATCTTCTTTTGTCACAACTAATGATATAAACATTTAAAGTGGTTTATTAATTATTTCATGAGTTTTTTTTTTTTGTTTTTAATTCATTAAGAGTTATGTTGGTCAATGTAAATATGTAATTATATAATTATTGTTTGTAGTTAGGAATATGTAGATGTAGTTAATATTATCAATATTTTTCCTTTGTTTCAGGCTGGAGTACCTTGGTTCTCGGTAGAGTGCCCTGGTTCTCAATGGAATGCCTATTCTCTTAAGTCGCGTTCGAATTTTTGTTTATTATATAAAGCTGACGTGATGCTGGCAAAATGTTTTTATAAAAAAACGATTGCCATTAACAAATTGAATTGAATTGAATTGAATTTTATTGTAAAGACTATAATATGGAGTGTCACGTATCGCCTAGTGTATCAAATAAGACGCAAAAATGTAGGGCTAGACCAGAAACATGAAGCAAAATATAGCAAAACGGCAGCGGTAAGTACTCGTAGCTTGCATGAATTTGATACTTGATTTAATTTTTATTTAATAATATTTTTAAATTATTATTTTACTTCGTTTATGTGTTAATTAATGTGTGGTTTTCTGAATTCCATGGCAAACTATTCTATATAGCTTTGCGTTGTATGTATATTATATTGGATACTTGACGGCAAGTCAAGTATTTGCACTTTTTATGAATTGTCAAAAACGAGATCGCAGTATGTAGTTTGTATGAAATATAACAATGTGGCATCATCAATTTTTGTAGTTATCTGAATATTTATTTGTATATTCTGTTTTAAACTTAACACATCATGTTAGAAGTCACCTAGTATATTGTGTTATTTTTTTTTTCTTATAGGTATTCCCCTAAAGGAGCTCCAGAAAAACTGTCATAAGAAGGGAGCGAACATAGGAACATAGGAAGGGAGTTTACAGTTGCGCATTATTATCTATGCGCGATATTCTTAACTTCCATACAGCATTTTACAAAAATCTAGAAAAAGAAAAGCATATTGTTCCAAAAAGGAATGTGCCTAAAAACTTAATACAAAATTCTTCATTAAAGTGTCTCACATAAAAAAAAAATACTTCTTTAAAGTAAAAAAAGGTGACTTCAGAAAATTTTCGCATAAAGTATCAAGATCCTTAAAGCTAGTACAGTTTAATGTACGTTTGTAACAAACATGGCTATGTCCACGCCCGTCTAAATCAAAGTTGGCAATATCCAAGTGTTTCTAACAAAGTCGGTAATCTCCAACAGTTTTACGTAAATTCTGCTTTATACAGGCCATATTTGTTTAACGATATAGTTGAAAACGATTTTTGTTATTGCTAGTTTGATATTTAAAATATATCTTAACCAAAGAAGTTAATAAATTTCACAATATTATATTTTTTCACTTATCTCAAAATCCAACATTGTGGACATTGCCGCCTTTGATATTATATGACTCATATATAAAGGCCTATTCAAATAAAGATTATCTTCATTAGTTTTCAAGGCATCATCATATGTGTGTTCAATAAAGTTTATGTGCACAGCTTTAAATAAGCAACAATGTTACTGATATATCAAGCAAGATTGTTTACTGGTAACATTGACTTTACTCACTACTTTAAATAAGATTAATTAATTTTCAGTGAGATTCCCAGGTAACATTCAAATTAACATTGATATTCGGGTTCATTGAACCAAATTATTAGGCTATTATATTTCATAACTGATTGACCAGTACTATTGTTTTTCTATATAAAAAGTATAAATTATCTTATAATATAAGTAATATTTTTTATAGTTACACATTAATAGTTATTTCTAACTTTAGTTAGAAATAACATATTATAGCTAAGTGGTGGTAAGCTAGTATTACGATTTTGCAGTTGAGAAGCATTATATAATGAAAAATATTCCCAATTTTCAGAAGAAGTACAAAAAGGTGAAGTCGAGAAAACTGTAAGATTCACAGGAAATCAGCAAGCCCCTCAAGAACCACAGTGTATGTTGCAAACTTGTGACAAGATGTACATTCACAGTAAATTCACTGCAGCAGAATTAAATAAGGCAAGAATGATATGGCACCTAAGTGAACTCTAAAGGTGATAGTCTTTTGTGTTATATTGATGCCACACTATAGTTCCTCTCCAACTGTCCTAAATAAAGACCTGAATATATGAATCCTATCAATTTGCATTCATTATTAATAATCTATACCTTTGATATAGTCTGATTAAACTTTTTGGCATCTTTGATAGAGGACAGTCTCCTTCTCTGCAAAGGAGGAAGTTGTGGAGATGGAGGTCCATTGTCCAAACTTGAGTCCACCTTCCAGCCATCATTATCAACATTGCCACGAGCTTTGCTTATGATACTGAAAGTAATTCTTAGCTGTGATAACTTCCTTATTATAAATTCAAATCATACTTTAAATTATTATAGTCACAATAAATTACCTAGCTAATATCTTATGGTCACGTTGTGCTCTATCTTTGTATGCCTCAAATTCTGCATATTTTTGGTCTCTGAATTGTCTGACAGAATCCTCAACTGCTTCAAGCCTTGACTGCAGTATTTTCGTTAATTGTTTGCCTAGTGTACCAATGACATGTTGTGCAGGGCCCCAAACTTTTTTATCATTCAAAAAAAAATTATTTGAATCTATATTTTCTTTCATTTCAATGTCATGGGTAATTTCTGGTACCAATAAATTAAAAACAGGAGAGAAATTACTTGATTTCTTCAGACTGGTCACCTGATCTATTGTGGTCTATATGAAAAGAAATATACACATTTATGAATAATCTTAATTATAAAATAAATAATTTTAAGAGTAATATAACATACTTGTATATACAAATATAATGATAAATAGATGTTTTATTACTGACTACTCTTTTATAACCAATTTCACATTATATTAAGTGATACAATAATAGTCAATTACATATTGCTATATTACAATTAGTGAGAAAGATGATGAACATACATATGCAAATTATTGAAAATCCGCAAGAACAGGATAATACAATTGCTAGTAAACACAAAAGAGATATATACAGATTATGGACTTCCATAATATATATATTAACACCAGGCGACTAACTCGGTATTGTATAAGATCAGAAAAACTTTCAGAAACATCATACATATCTATAAACACAAGTACTTTGAAAAACAACTAATATAAAGTAGCTAACAATAGTTGCTAATGAATATATATACAGATTTGAAACACAACAATTATATTACAAAATGTATTATGTTATATGAAAATATATTAATTTGTAAAAACTTACAAGATTAGATTTTGGAATAAGTGCTTGCTTTAGTCCATTAACACTGTTCTGGGAAACAGCATGAGTGGTTTTACCACAGGCAAGACAGGAATGCAATGTCCAGTTGCCTGCAATAATCTCTTTCAGTAATGCTGGCTGAGCTACACTTGTTTTAAATGAGTTTACAGAAGTCGCCAATAATTTCTGAAATACCATATTTTAGTTTTGAGAAATTATAGAAAAGAATTAATGTTTTGAGAATTCTAACTTTCATTAAAGTAAATAAAATATTTATGAATAAACATCTTTCTATAATGGTAAAGAATAAGTTGCTGTTTATTATTATCAAACTTTAATTAAGTAGCACAACCAAAGATATATTAATAACCTCTTCTACATTATCAAGTAAATAACCAAAAATTGCGGCGAACGCACATGTATTGCTATATTTATCTGCTTTTTTTAATGGAACATAGTTTTAAGAAAGGTATTACGAATTGCTTTTTACTTAAATAAATTTTAGGAAGTAAACAGTCCCTTCTGTGAGTCAAGGTCAAGACATGTTTACCGACTATACCTCACTGAAAAAGTTGTCCCTTTGTTCTGTGGATGTTAATTCCAGTTTCCCGATTTCTACATTATCTTCTATTTTGTCACATTCCAACATCACATTTAGGCATTTACAAACACAGAGAGCCATCGCTACTTCGCAATGTGCTTTTTATTTGATCAAAACAATATTCAATCGCAATCAAAATAATCCTGAGCACTTTGTGATAGTATCTATACCTATTTATAACTCTATGATTGAGTGTGTGTTGTTTGGATTCGGATCGCGATCAAGATTCTACGTTCGTCTCACTTTGTCGATTTATTTATATATGTCTCTCTTTCTAACTGCGAATACACCTATCTGAATAGCATAGATAGATATGAATGTATATCAGCCGGCTGATTGCGTTGTGACATATGACATTTGCCGCGGTCCAGATGTGGGATTTTCTGACAGACAATTAAAAAAAGATATTTGTTGGCTTAATATAATACAGGATAGTGCTTCTTTATCAATATAAGTATATGAAACTATGTTTATTTGTCACGAAAAAATATTTTCTTAACCTTTCTTTATTAAGTACAATACACATGTATTGTACATAATCTATAGAAACTGACAAATACTCATCTGTGAACTGATAGACGTTTTTAATTTATGAAATGTGTGTTGAATATAAGTACAAAGTGATCGACTTAACTACGAGGTATATGGCCATAAAATAAAGAATTAAAAAATAAGTAACTACAAACATAACGACTTCTACATAGAAGTCGTTATTTACGAGATGGAAATCTCGTTAATTTGTCACTTGGAAAATTCTTTATTGAGCTGATATTGGTACTTAGAGATAGCATGTGTCGTTGTTCAAATTAAACGAACAACTTAAATTATTATTAGCGCAAATGTAGCGGACCAAATCTATACAAATAAATAAAATTGGAGTGTCTGTTTGTAATATTAAATTAACCGCTTTCTACTACATGCATATGAATGTATATACGCTACACATACCATAATATATATTTTAAAAAAATTTGTCTGTCTGTTTGTTCCGGCTAATCTCTGCAACGGCTAGACCGATTTGGACGGGACTTTCACTGGCAGATAGCTTATGTAATAAGGATTAACTAAGGCTAATATACCTGAAAACTGCACCATGATTAAGGACCAAGCGCCTTATCATTCAATACAAATTGACAGGCGTTATTATTATTATGAATATACATTCAGAGTTTCTTGCTTGTTAGTTTCTGAAATGCTCTTCCAATTTCTGTACAGGTTTAGAGTAAAGATTTTAGAGCATATAATGGTTTATATCTTCACTTCTTCGGCTAAGCACTATATTTTAACATGATTTAATTAATTTCATTTGCAAGGATATTTAAGAAAGAAACATAAACGTACTGATATAATTTTGCAAATTTCATAAGACTTTCAATGTAGTCCAATTTTATAGCTTAAAATCGAGCTTTATAGAAATAAATCTATTGGAAATTATCGCGCTTTCAAGGTTTTATAAGTACCAGGTTAGAAAGTAATCGTAATATTACAGTAAGATTACCCACCTCTCGTATAGAATGTCTAAGAATTAGGAATAAATTCTCAATTTAAATTGGTTAATTTAAATTGGTGTAAGTGTAACAAATATTTATTATTATTATTATTTATTTTATTATTTATAATTTCGTCGGCTTGTGGCTTCAACCTAAATTCAAAGATGATTTCTTCTCTTTGTGATTGTTTTCATTCATTAGCGGGATATAAATATGCATCAAATAATATGATAAATAGTTTTTACTGTTTCTAGAAAATTAATTAAAAATAAATCACAATTTGTATTTATGATAGTACATATTTTATTTAATCTTATGACGTAATGAAATGTTCAATTCGATTGCTGAATGGACTATATAGTTGAATCACCATGTTTGCTATCAAATGAAACTCGCGCAGCTAGTTTATATCACATAAAAAAAATATTACAAAGAAGGAAACTTTGTCAATATGGGCTGGACATTAATATGTGAGTTACGTCAGAAATTCGCTGTGTTTGTTTGTGTTTAATAGCAGTTTCAAGCCTCGGGTTGAAAGCTTTGATTGGACCACGTGCAATGAGTGTCGTCCGTCACCTTTAGTACAAACAAATACTTGATCTGTGGTCGTCACTGCACAGAGTACTTTATATATACTGAAACGTCACTGCTGAGTGGTGGTAGCAATCAGTCAGTGTCACTGTCACTTGTGTGTACAATTTTTGAGAAAAGGAATGATTAATCTTAATTTTCTTTTGAAATAATTACGTGGCACTCAGTGCTAAAATTCGTGAATATTTAAATTTCTGTATGCCTTTTATCATTAATAATAATATTGTGACATCATCTTGATTTTTGAGCAGTTTTTGGTTATTAATTTGAGCCGGTAGAAATAATGTCCAAAAGAAATCAGCCAATTTGGGTACCACCTCAAACCTGTAATATAAGACCTGTTTTGAAATTATACAATAGCTTAACACGGCAGAAAGAAGAATTTATTTGTGCTAGTGGAAATAGAGTTAATTGGTATAGCTGTGGTCCCACAGTCTATGATGCCTCTCACATGGGCCATGCTAGGTAATTTTTATAGTATATATAACTGTGCAATCATTACTAGATTATTTTGATTTTAAATAATTGAATATATTTTCAATAAATAGATTTATAGTAAAAATATCTTAGCTCTGTATAAGTTTCAGTGAAAAAGTAACCTCAATAGTTTATTGTTTTTTTTTTTCTGTATTTTCAAGTTAATGTATGAGGTAAATGATTTATTAATAATTATCTTTGACCTTATGAGCTTTTATTCCAGATCATATATATCTTTTGATATATTAAGAAGAATCTTAAGTAATTATTTTGGATATGATGTATTATATGTAATGAATATAACTGATATTGATGACAAAATTATTAAAAGAGCTCGACAGAATTATTTATATGAAAAGTATATTAACAACTCTAAAGCTCTCAATGAGTCTATTGATGATGCATTGGCTGTAGTAAATTACTATGACTCTATTGTCAAACAAACTCTTGATCCAGATAAAAAAAATGCCATGCAAAAAATGTTAGACAAGTGAGTACTAATAATATATACCTATATATATAATTTGTAATGTACTGATATCAATGGGTGCCAGTATAATCTTACTTAAATAAAGTTTTGTATTTGATTTAGAAATGCACTATATATGTTAATTGTTGTAAAAGTTTGCATTAAAGTTGCTGTATATATATACTGAAAGATAGGAATATTTTATATGTAAAGTAGTTAGAAACATCAAACTTCTTTCTAATATTTAAGGTGACTTGATACTAGATTTGTGCTTGTATACTTCCATCATTATCTATTTCTATCGCAACACAAACATTGCTCTGTACCAGGTTGATGGGTAAGCAAGTAGAGCAAGTATCCAGTGAGTCATGTCATATAATAATATCCACTTGATAACTGGTGTGCTATATGTACAACTAAAAAAAATACAAAATGTCTTACTACAATGTCCATTTAACAAATTTTTGGCTGTTGGTCAATTTTAATATAGTTTTTATAGAGTACAAGTGTCTTTGCTACAAGTCCTTTAGTACCATATAATATCTATTGTATAGTTCATTGGAACAGTTGACCATCTCAAACAGTCTAATTAAGCGCAGACCCTAAAGCTAAACAGTTTTTAAACATTTTTACACATTTTGTAATCCAGCATAGGTTATACTTTGCTCAAACCATACTTAGCTGGGTGTATAAATAATACATATTAAGCTGTACATAATCTATCACAATACATAACTAACATCATGTTTTCATGGTTGGACTTATATGAAAGTTATTTCATTTAGTTTTGTTCATTTTATATCCACATGTAAAAATATTATTTTATAGTGTTGCATCTGCTGTAAAAAAACTACAATTAGCAGTTCAAGAAGACGATGATGAAAGAATCAAAATGGCTAGGTGTGAAATGTTGAAGTCGGCTAGAGATCCAATATCTGAGTGGCTTGATTATAAATTTGGTGCTACAGTAACTGATAATGTTATATTTACATCATTACCAAGATACTGGGAGAATGAATTTCATAAAGATATGAAAGCTTTAAATGTAGGTTGTATAAACATTTTCATTTTATACTGTACTACAATTTTTATTGTTTAATTCCTTGTAACTCTTATAGACTATATTTACAATTTATGTTACATTTGATATTACACTTTTGAAATTAATTATATTACATGGAACTGGAGCATGAAGGCCCATTATTTACAGTGGATATTATCATTGTAAGGGGGCGTCTTTTTTTCTGTATAATATAAAATTTTCTGTATTTTTATATACCATTTCTTACTACATATGTTATTTCTCAAATGAGGCATGACCACAAATAATGTATTAATTGGAAAAATAATGTCTGTTTTTAAACTAATTAATTCATTGTTTGTGTCTTTATGTCACCCTGTTTTTCCTATGATATCATTAAATATCAGTTTATTTAAGCTTGGTAAAAATTCCTAAAAATAGAAAAGTAAATAAAATTATTAGTCACACCAACATAAAGATTTAAGTAATCATACTCATCTGGAGGTTTGGTTGTTAATCTGTCATATTATTTTAGGTATTACCACCTGATGTGTTGACTAGAGTCAGTGAATATGTGCCACAAATCATAAAATTTATAGAAAAAATTATTCAGAATGGGTTAGCATATGAATCAAATGGTTCCGTTTATTTCAATGTAAGTGAATTTGATAGCAGAGAAAATCATCACTACGCTAGACTTGTACCAGAAGCTTATGGAGATACAAAGTCTTTACAAGAGGGAGAAGGTATGTAATTTCCTAATAATTTTTAATCAAGCTATCAAATTGTAAGCAATATGCTAGTCTCTGTATCGGATATCAACTAAGCGCATTGGTGTAATAAAAAGGCATATAGTATAGAACAAGCATCTTCTTCAAAGAAGGAGGGCAACTGCAGTATATGTCCCTCAAAGAAGAACAGACGTACGAAAAAAGGGTGTTCCGAATGCCAAAAGTTACTGTGCAACAAACATTGCATATACCTTTGCGAAGATTATTTTAATAAAGCATATCCTGTTGAATTAGAAAATATATGAATTTGTTGCTTTTTTTTTTCATTTTGAAAGTATTATATGTATAGGATTACGTATGATAAGGGAAAAAAAGTCAATTAAAATATTAAGTTTCCTAAAGTCTTTTGTAAACCAAAGTTTTTAAAACAGAGTTTAATAAATGTGTTGATTTATTCATATTTATTAGTGTGTTATTTAAACCACGAGAATTTTTTTTATTAAATTGCTGTACTCCCAGTTAAAATCGACAAAGAAATGGGGCGGCAAAATGCTCTACACGCGCCCACTGACGTTTCGCAAAAAGGCGCGCCTAGGGTTAATCAGGTTTTAGTGTTGTAGAGTGGAAAATGACCCTTTCAACAAAACTCATATAGTGTGATGCTAAAGCCTACATGAGACAAAAGCTAATGCCAGATCTATATTACTGACTTAACTTATAACGAAATTAATCACACCTAATCTTAGACAATCAACAATAACAAGACAAGTTTAATCGATAGACAACTTGTGTGAATGTTAGTGCAGTAAGTTCAATTGCTTAAGCTTTATTAAGTAAGATTGACACAAAATGGACTACTTGTGCATACAAAAATTTGTTATAAATATTGAATAATATTGTTAACAAACTAATATTTGTATGTTTAGGTGATTTGAGTGATGATACTATAGAGAAACGATCACCAAATGATTTTGCACTATGGAAGCGCAGCAAAGTGGGAGAGCCGTCGTGGCCGTCGCCCTGGGGCGCCGGCAGGCCGGGCTGGCACATCGAGTGCTCCGCTATGGCGTCAGACATTTGTGGCTCGAAGTTAGATATTCATACTGGCGGTGTGGATTTGAAGTTTCCACATCACGATAATGAATTGGCTCAAAGTGAAGTAAGTTTAAAGTATTTATTTTTACAAACTTGACTTTAACTAACTTGATCATAAATAAGCATAAGATTTATCACAGATTAAGGTATGTTTTGTCTAGTTGGTGGAATATAACAAACCTATTAGAAGGGTAGGTTCGTCAATTCAACCAAACAGGAAACAAACTCCAGACTGCCTATTTCACACTCGGTGGTTTCTCCTACTAAACTAGTTCCTAGTCTCCTAGCTCCTAGTCTCCTACTAAACTCCTACTAAAGTATACTTTACGTACAGTAATGGACATAGTTTAATATGCATAGTTTTAATTATAATAGTGAATATGCATTAAGTTAAGATGTTTATTTTAAAGCCTTGTAACATAGTTTTTCCAGAGTGAAAAAAATAGTGCGTTTTGCTGGTGCAATAGAAAGTTGATTCTAAGACGATCTAAAAATGTGTGAATATTCTTTGTTTTGCTTAAATACTCTCCTAGGTGATATTTTCTTCTACTGTTTATATGTTTATGAATCTGTCAATGCACGGATATAATTTTATATATAATTTTTTACATAAAGTTTGGTTGTCAATTAAGTTTGTTTTCAATAATATAGGCGCACTTCGATCAACCAGGCTGGGTGAACTACTTCCTACACACTGGTCACCTAACAATTGCTGGCTGTAAAATGTCAAAATCGTTGAAGAACTTCGTGACGATATCGGATGCTCTAAAGCGACACACGTCGAGACAGCTGCGGTTTGCCTTCTTACTGCATGGCTGGAAGGACACCCTCGATTACTCTGAAAATACCATGGAAATGGCTATACAGACTGAAAAGCAATTTAATGTATGTATACTTTAATGTAATCTTTTCTGTACACCATCCATCTACACTAACACTATAAACTAGAAATTTGTGTTTTTATGTATTTCTAACGAATAAGCCACTGTTATGAAATTTGATAGTATGAGACTAAGAAAAGAAGATAGGATAATTTTTACTGATTATCTTTGTTATGTGAAAATAACTTTAAAAATGAATCTGAGAGATCGTTGGACTTGAACTTGATGAACAATAGAGATTTGTGACACTAGTCTAATATGAGTACATTAACTAACTTCTAAAAGTTTACCAAGCACCGCAGTGATCCAGTTGATAGTAAAACTGGCTGGTTATAATTAACCGAACTTTCATTGCTCCACCCCTTGTTTTACATGAAATATAATGTTATTTTACAATAACAGATTAATGGAACATCTATTAAACTGAAACATAATTTTCAATAAAAATACTTCAAAAGAATATATTTATAACCTTGGTCAATTTAAGGATAACTATCAATATAACTCAGAAATCGATACTTTTTTTACCTCTGTATTGATAACTCTGCATCTGCAGCTGTAAGTTAACTACATTATATATTTTCAACATTCTAATCTTAGTATTAGGCACCAAACATAATTATTATATAACTAAGTATATAACTAAATAATATTAATGTAATTATTATATAAAGTAATTATAAAACTACATTTTCCATACATACTCATTTCATCATACGAAATCACTATAGATAACTAATATTTGATGACAATAATTTATTTAGTTATACCAATAGGATACATACACAATACAGATATAGTTGGTACTTCAGCTGTTATGCTGAACTATATTATAATCACAACATCACAACTAATTCACATAAGCTCACAAAATGCCTTACAAACATTAAATATATTATACATTATATCAAATATTACATTTTTATCATATTTTAAATGTTTAGTTTTATAACAGCCAAGTCATCAATTACTTATATATTTATTTGTATATAAGTTCACGAAAGCAGAACAATAATTGAACATTGTTTGATGACAATAATATGTATATTTCATTTCATAAATTATTTTATTTAATGTTATTTTATCTATTTAGCTTATCATTTTACTATATTAACCATAATTACACTAACAGTAGTAACTACATACTACATTTTACTATAGTAAATATTAATTGTGTTGTAACAACAACATTCAATGACTACAAAAGTATTATTGAGCATAAAGTTGATAGGCGCCCTATTAATTCATTAGACTATTATGTGTGAAAACAATAATAATGGTTATAAGAAGCTGCATTAATTACTCTCTATTATCAACTATTGTGAAAACTGATGATTTGAACTAAGTTTTAATGACGACGTCCATAGTCGAGTGGTTAGTACACCGGTTTCAAGGTGTCGCCATCTCTGAGGTCCCGGGTTCGAATCTTGGTGGGGGCAGATGTTTGTGTGATGAATGCCTGCATTTGTACCTTATTCATGGTTGTTGATATATATGTTACCGGCCAAACCCGATTTCAGGACAAACCGAAATAACGAATAGTCTACAAAATTACGAATTAGTGTACAATTTATTGTTCTTATTTCAAAATTTTTGCGATCTGGTGGTGAAAATGTCCTTGCATGAGAATGTCCTTTTTTTGAAATTCATAAAATCACGCGTTTGTATGATATAATGATCATAATATCATTGAGTGTTTTAATGTCGGCAATAAGCTTATTGTTATAGGTTCTTTTTTAGAGGATTAATATCATGATAGTAGATAAAAGTTATTTATTGCAATGGACTCAATCTATATATTATTATAATACTACTATTGGTTTAAGTAATTGATGTTATATGGCTTAGATTGTATTACATTATGATGAAAATATGACTAAATATTTAATTACTAAATTAATGTATTCTTCTTAAAATTTTTTTGCTTACTTATAATTAACAAATCTTTGAACAATACAGAAGAGATTCAAACTTGTGTTTGGAGTTACTAATTAATCATATGTTTTATTTAAACATTTTCAGGAGTTCTTTTTAACAGTGAAAGATGCGTTAAGGAGCGGCTTTGATGAAGGATGCGGGGGTTCGTGGGGACCCGAAGAGCAACTACTGTCGGCCAAACTCAGTTCTGTTAAAGAGCAAGTGCACGCTGCGTTTTGCGGTTTGTATTAAATCTTACTATATGACGGTAGTGTCATATATAGCAGAAAATTTGCAATCCGTATAAGAACCACAGTACTGATTGGCAATTGATACATAAAAATCACACTGTACTTTGTAACTCACTGCCATATCTAAGTTTTTTAACTAGAACAGAATTGCAAGTACTGCGACTTTGCGGTAGAAAAAAGTAAGTTTAATTTTTTTTAATATTACTGTTGTAGATAACATAGACACACGCGGCGCGATTGACAGCCTGCGTGAGTTGGTAGGCGCGTGCCACGTGTACATTCGGCGTGTGACCGCGCGGCCGTCGCCGCTGCTGGCCGCTGCGGCGCGGTACGTCACCGACGTGCTGCACGTGTGCGGCGCAGTGGGCGGCCCGCGCGGCGGCATCGGCTTCCCGCTCGCCGACGGAGACGGCGTCAACGTGAGTAGGGCTCGGGTCACGTCGCTCCGGCACCGACGTGCTGCACGTGTGCGGCGCAGTGGGCGGCCCGCGCGGCGGCATCGGCTTCCCGCTCGCCGACGGAGACGGCCTCAACGTGAGTAGGGCTCGGGTCACGTCGCTCCGGCACCGACGTGCTGCACGTGTGCGGCGCAGTGGGCGGCCCGCGCGGTGGCATCGGCGTTCCGCTCGTCGACGGAGACGGCCTCACCGTGAGTAGGGCTCGGGTCACGTCGCTCCGGCACCGACGTGCTGCACGTGTGCGGCGCAGTGGGCGGCCCGCGCGGTTGCATCCGCGTTCCGCTCGTCGACGGAGACGGCCTCAACTTGAGTAGGGCTCGGGTCACGTCGCTCCGGCACCGACGTGCTGCACGTGTGCGGCGCAGTGGGCGGCCCGCGCGGCGGCATCGGCTTCCCGCTCGCCGACGGAGACGGCCTCAACGTGAGTAGGGCTCGGGTCACGTCGCTCCGGCACCGACGTGCTGCACGTGTGCGGCGCAGTGGGCGGCCCGCGCGGCGGCATCGGCTTCCCGCTCGCCGACGGAGACGGCCTCAACGTGAGTAGGGCTCGGGTCACGTCGCTCCGGCACCGACGTGCTGCACGTGTGCGGCGCAGTGGGCGGCCGCGCGGCGGTATCGGCTTCCCGCTCGCCGACGGAGACGGCCTTAACGTCAGTAGGGCTCGAGTCACGTCGCTCCGGCACCGACGTGCTGCACGTGTGCGGCGCAGTGGGCGGCCCGCGCGGCGGCATCGGCTTCCCGCTCGCCGACGGAGACGGCCTCAACGTCAGTAGGGCTCGAGTCACGTCGCTCCGGCACCGACGTGCTGCACGTGTGCGGCGCAGTGGGCGGCCCGCGCGGCGGTATCGGCTTCCCGCTCGCCGACGGAGACGGCCTCAACGTCAGTAGGGCTCGAGTCACGTCGCTCCGGCACCGACGTGCTGCACGTGTGCGGCGCAGTGGGCGGCCCGCGCGGCGGCATCGGCTTCCCGCTCGCCGACGGAGACGGCCTCAACTTGAGTAGGGCTCGGGTCACGTCGCTCCGGCACCGACGTGCTGCACGTGTGCGGCGCGGGGGGCGTTTCCTGGAGAGGTCACTCCGCGCAATAGTCCTCTTGTGTAGGTGCCATGTTATTCACTAGGACAATCTTGTGATAACTATTTTTTATTCATATTCTCATTTCTCGACAAATTGACTCCACAAAATAATAAGAAATCGGAATCCATATTTTCGATTAGTGTCTATGCAAATACACGGCAGATCTGAAATTTCCTTCACCTTTTTATAAGCCGATTTTCGTATTTGATATCGATAAATTTAAATTAGTTTTATGAAGTACATGAAATAATTAATAGAATTATTGGTATAGGAAGAGTTATTCTCGTCACAAACACCCAACACAATAAAATATCCGGACTGCGATGTACGATTGTTCCAGTTGGAAGCGGCGGTGATGCCGTACTTGGAAGCCTTGAGCGCGTTCCGCGGCCAGGTGCGGGACGCGGCGCGGGCCGCGCGCGCCTCCGAAGTGCTAGCATTGTGCGATGACTTAAGGGACGTAGTACTGCCAGAGCTGGGCGTTCGGCTTGAGGATTTGCCTGGTAAGTGGAAGGAACGTGAAGGAAACTTGATATCGTACTTAAAGCGTTAGTGTTCGGTTACGTTCGCGTTGTATCGGAATCGGTATTAGACTTGTGAGTTGTGCTTCAATTCTCATCCTTTTTACTGTTTACCTAGAATCATAATAGTTATCAGGAAACAATGTCATGTAGAGTAAAGGAAAAAAAAACTTAAAATAATAGTTGCAACACAAACAATAGTTATTTTTTGTACTATAAGTATATTTGTGGAACCCTTGTTTCGCGAGTTCGACTCACACTTAGCCGCATTGTTATAAATAACGCATTCATTCTTATTTCTGCATAAGAAACTTAAAAAATTAGTTGTAATTTTTAGATCGCACCGTTGTGAAATTAGTCAGCAAAGAGGAGTTACTTAAAGAGAAGGAAGAAAAGAAGCGTATGGAAGCTGAGAAGCTGAAGAAGAAGCAAGAGCTCTTGGAGGCGCAACGCGCCAAAGACGAGCAGAGGAAAATACCCCCCAGTGAGATGTTCAAGCGGGAGACTGATAAATATTCTCAGTTTGATGATAAGGTACCAATCTTTTTTTTTGTTAAAAATATATGAGTAATATTTTTAATTTATACCTGTAAAACCTTGCGTATATGATCACGACGTCATAATGGTATATAAACGGAGCGGCGTCGGTGATTAGCACCCTTAATGGCTTAATTTGATAAAGACCGCTATTCGATAATGCGTTTTCTGTAATTTATGTAAGACAATCAACATCTATTCGACAAAGGTCATGTTTCACTTTTAGTGTTTTATGAACTACAAAAGTATTAAAACATTTTAAAGGGAATTTCAATACTTACAAAGATGTTCAATGTTCCGAAATTTTTAAGAATTTTTGCATATTACTTTAAAAAAACCGGTTTGCATGGAGTGATTTGCTTGGGATTGTATGACATAGAGCTAGGGAAGCTCGTGATTCAGGCACATGATATACATATTAAAAATATTGAGATTGAATTATAATATAATTTAATATAACATCATATGTATTTACGATACAACATTATGTTATCTATGTTTATTACTTTTTTCACACCTCTTTCTCATGGGGGTTAAAAGATTGTATTTTACCACTTGGTACGATCCAATTATCCTACCCTAGCTACTGCATCTTCCATACACGCTCGTCGATTACTCTTAAAATTGGCTATTTCAGGATATCTGCTATTTGGTTAAGTAAGTTATCCCCTACTAACTTGCGCTTGGCTGTTTGCCCGATAAATTTCTTTTGTCACTCGTCATTTGTCAAACCTTTCTACGTGTACAAACTATTTAAGCATTCTCTTTTTGATTTTCGTCTATATCACTATATCTTTCACAGCAAAAATTTTCTTTATCGCACTATTTCTCTTGTCTCTGTAAATATCATCACTTTCGTTTTGCTTACATTTAATTTCATTCCCTTTCTTTCAAATGCGCGTCAGGCTGCCTCATACTCCATACACGCTTACCACACATTTATATGTTTACCACAATTAATTTATCTCCCCACACTTTTACTAAGCTTTTTCAAATCCATAAACACACAATAAATAACCTTTTCAACACACGTTCTCATAACGGGGCTGTTTCATGCGTGTTTTTAATCTCAAAAACTCAAAATATTTATAACCCGATAAAATTCGGTTGTTCCCTGTTACAAGACGTTTTTATATACGTACAATGCATTCTTATTTTAGTCTGGTAGCACTTTCTTTTTCTCGAACAAATGTATTCTAATGTTTAATAGAAATTTTGTCATGAACCGCAACCGTCGACTTCACGCGACGTTGGTTATTTGGATCATCGTCTGTCTATTGGCGACGAATCTTTCAATGAAATTGTAAATTTCCATGAAAATGTGTCAGCATCGCCGACATTTACCCAAGAGAATGAAGACATTATTCAAACTACTAATACCAACAGTACTATATCTCAAACCGTAAAAATGCCCGCAAAATCTGTACAGTATCACTTCGCAAATTGTACATTTACTAATTGTTTTAATAAATAAAAATTTGCATTTTATTAGCTTTTTTCCTCAACTTGTGTTGAAAAACGTCGTATAAAACTCGTGAGCATTGTTAATTGCATCCTCGGCTAAATTGTCGCGCTCACCTTACGGCTCGCGCGACCAATACCGCCTCGTATGCACTGAACAACTTTGCACACTAGTATCATAATGTACTATTTCGATGTTTTGCCAAACATTTTTCGACTATTGCACTTTTATAATTAAATTAATTAAAGTATTATTAGTAAACATATGAAATAGGCATCCTAATGACGTAGATAATAAAAAGGTTTACATTTACAGTCTTTGAAAATAAAAGTGTAAAAAGAGTCCTGTAAGCTCCAGTAGTTCCGAGAGATTTTTAAACCCCACTTAACCCAGTTTTGCTAATGGCTGCTACAAAAGTAGAAATGACATAATTCAGACGCCATGTTCCCGAACATGTTCTTTTTAATTAATGTGGTAAAAATACCCGACTGTGACTTGTGAACACAAAGGCACGTGAGATAAAGTATGCCCCACTCGTCATTATCAATGGTCATTTTGTAATTACCTTTTCAGCAGTCGTAATTAGCCTTTTGTTTTTATAGTTTTTATCAATACCAGTAGGGAATTTGGGATAATTTGGGAGTAATTTTGTAGTACCATTATGAAGTACCCTTTTGATATACGATTGGTTTTATGATAACTAAAAGATACTTAAAAGCAATGGAGATTGGGCATTTATGGTATCACATTTTGACACTTATGTTCATATAAGTAAATGTATAATTAATTATTATTATTATTGTGATTGTTTTTTAAATTAGAATAATTAAAATTACTTGTGGGCTATATATTTTAAATCTAATTATTATTGTGCATAAAAACAAAAAAAGAAAAAAAATGTTATTAATTTTATATTTATGTACATAAATATAAAATACTGCTAAAATTTCATTATAATAAAAAAATTATCTAAGATTTATATTCAATTATATTTTCAATTACAAATATTCAAAAATATTTGTTTTGGTATAATAGTAATGTAATACAAGTTTTAATTTAAAGAAATTAAAACCTTTATTTGTTGTTTGTTTTACATAAATCGTCTCTTATTCGCAGTTTTAGCAGTTCAATAACGCCAGGCTCAGACACATTCACTTACACACAGACACTACACATACAACTAGTTTAACATTCGACGAGGCTGATCTATATAGGTTACTGAACTCTTCAAAGTGATATTCCGCTGGTGAATTTATTATGGGTTATGGTTTCAGCAAGACGGTGTATGGCCACTTTATCATCGCGAGTCTTTCCATTCGCTATAACAAAAACTATGATGGTTTTTGTTGTGTAATAAATTTCAATAACTTTCGCCCGTGAGTCAGCTTTAATAAACTATAGGATTGATGATGTTATCGTTCGATGATAAGCATAGGAAATACTGTAAATGTTAATTATGTTGGTTAAAAAAACTTATTCGGATGAAATGCTATTCGGCGATGAAGAACGATCGGATTTCTTAAAACTCTCATAAAATATGCACCAACTATCATGACGATATTCACGACATATAAATTGATAAGCCAATGATATCATTACTAGCATGTCACAGATCACTTCAAGGCGCCCGCGCGTATCTTTTGACAACTAGTAGATTAGATCACGGTGCCGTACTCCCGCACCTCGAAGCTTGGCTCCACGGGAAGGAGGAGGTCACCTTCGGTTTCGGTTTCGGTTCGGCTTCGGTGAGTATCTGTGTCGAATAGGACGGGAGGGATCGACACATTGCCACCACTGCGCATCCGACCTCGACTCGGCCCAGCACACGCTGGCGGAGTGCCCCGCGTGGCCCTCCGAGCGCCGAGTCTTGGTCGCAGAGATCGGGCGAGATCTGTCTCCGCCAGCATTGATTGCGGCAATGCTGGCGGATGAGGGAGGTTGGAGGGCTGTGGCCTCCTTCTGTGAAGCAGTGATGCTCCAGAAGGAGGCCGCCGAGCGGGGTCGGGAGATGGCCGATCCGCTCGAAGGAGGCGGCGCCGGGCTCGGTAGCACAGCTGCGGCGCCGCCGCGGGTCGCCGGCGGGCGCGAGGCAGTCGCGCCCGCGGATACGGTGACCCGGGAGGGACCACGCTCCTCCCGTGGCCGGGGGGCGTTGTCGGTGGAGGAGATCGGGGAGGTATTGTCACCTCCCCTGTATTAGCAGGAGAGCGGAGGCTAGAGGTTCCCGGATGTCGCTTGGCGTTCCCGGGGCTCCCTACATGCCTGAGGAAGGCCATCCCTGAGGTTTTTAGTGGGTAGGGGAACAAAAAAAAATAGATCACGGTTAAATAGCAACTGAACTGGGTTGATGGTGCGGGTAAGGCAGTGGGTGCGCAAGGCCGAGGCCATCACCGCTAGGAATACTTTCTAAGCGTATGTAGTGTGCATGCGCATTGATGCGAGTTCATCTATCAACGTAATTGAAATATGTTATTGATAGGTATTTGAGACTGTAGTGAACATTGAGATTTACCTTTATTAAATATATTAAAGAGATAATTTTTTCACGTTTTGTTTTTCATTTAAACTAAATTGTTTCCGTAGTCAATACTGTTAATGTGGAATTTTGTTTTGGTAATTTTATTTTAACCTTGTTTAACTATTCAATAGTTTTATCGGTAGGCAACTTATGCATGTTATTAATTGTTCGTAAAATTACAAATTCCCAATAAGGATAATTCTTACAGAACGTATAAAAATGTTGGGCTTAATAGATCGCACGTGGCGTTTGCTAAAACGTGTCGAACATATTATGAATTAATCTATTGTTAATATATTTAAACGTAAAGCAATGTATCTAAATAATGGTTACCGCAACACAATAACGTAATGAAAATTTCAATTCAACATTTTTACTTAAAAAATTGAAATTATCACAGTATTGATAATTTAAATATTTAAAACATGGAATAGTTTTATTTTAATCTGTGAAGTATTATTGGAACCGCCCACCGTCATGAATGTGAACTGTCTTGAAATATTCATTCTCAGCGGTAGCATTATCGAAAGCTTATTTACAAGGATATTTTGTTTGAAATATAACGGCGAGCGAGTATTTTTTCGAGACGTATACCTAAAACAATCAAAGCATGTAAAAATTGGAAAATGGTAAAATTTTAAGTAGGTGACAATCATTGAAAAATATGTTTTTGAATGTTTCTCTTGTGGATGTAGAGATGCGAAAATAACTCGATTTGTTGAGTCACATTACTATGTAAACATGTATAATAAAGACCATAGTATGCAAACGCAAACAAGTAATAAACTGTTTATTAAAAAAAAATATACTATTATAAAATATCGGTTGTATAAAATATTATTCTTGATACACTATAGAGGTAGATACAGATAGAACATATCTGAATTTGACTTCTACTGAGCACGATTATCTTGTTTATTTTTTTATTTCACAAATAACGTGAAAAGTTTCATCATTAGAAGCCTTAAATGTTCGTTATTGAAACAGAATAAAGTCAATCTTCCTGATACGTAGTAATGAATTCCTTGATTTTGATAAATAACTTAATTGATTGTACAAACTGTTTATCCCCGATTGTTTCCACAGGGCCTGCCAACTCACGATCATGAAGGCAAGGAACTAAGTAAAGGCCTCGTCAAGAAACTTGTGAAGTTACAACAGGCGCAGGAGAAAAAATACAAAGAGTATTTGGCCACTATCAACACATGCTGACCCGACCTTTTTTCCAAGTCTACGAGTTTTTGTATTATGTTAAGATAAAATAGATTTTTATTATTTAACACAGATAATGTATGACTGTAAGACTTAAATTGTAAGTTAAATATAAGCTTTTATTTGTTAAATTATTTTACTAGTAGATGTTTCTCTTTCGCCATAAGTTTTGAATTGCTTCAAGCAGTATTGCTCCTTTGTTCAAAACAGCTTTCTTATTTATGAATAATATTTATGATACCATTTACCTTCTGACCTTGTTAAACAATCGAATAAATGTCATCAACGATTAGCAAATGTGTTTTAAACGAAAGCTTTAATAACTACCTTACTGGTCCTGATCCTAAATAACGATAGATAAGTCTTTCAATTAAAAAGAATCTTTATACACTAAAGAAGTAAAAAAGTATGTGAATTGCACGTCGGGCACGTGAAGATTACAAAATAAGGAAGTTTGTACCACCAGAACAAGTAACAACCTTTTTTTTTCGTTCACATACATCCAAACCGGAAGAAAATTCTGTAGGTCATACAAAATATTTATTCCGTGCGGGAATAAATATTTTGGTTGCTTTTTATTCATGAAATATTATTAAAACAACAATCAAATTAGTCGACCAGCTTTAAGTCATGATTATATGATGTCACTAAATAAAATAAAAGAAATTAATTGCTAAGAAAATTACTACCCTTATACTATCACGTTGACGTTGACATTTCAAGGTATATATAGTATTAGTATAAACCACAGATTAGATATAGGTTTCTTCGTAATAATAATTACGAAGTAACCTATATGTAATCTGTGGTTTATTGGCGTAACTTTGCGTAAGCTGGCTGGCAAGTGGGTAGAATCAACTGCAATTAGGGTTTCTCAATTCTCGAGCTTTTTTATTTCTCGGAGCACGAGCATTCTCGATCACTATTTCTCGAGAATTCTCGGGTTGTCGAGATATATGGAAATTTTTAAAAATATGTGTGCTTTAACAATAAAACTACGCTTTTTATGCAATATTCAACAACATTTATTATTAGTTTCAATTGACTTTAACTTAAGTAAGTATATAAAATTTTTATTAAACGAAATAAAATCTAGCGAGATCTTTTGTCATTATTTCTACACACAATTTTAGGACTAAATAGTCTTCATCTTTGAGAAAAACAAATAAAATATCTTCTAAAAACAATGCCATCATGTCACCAAAACATAATGTAGTACCTTACATTACATACTATATAATTTACTTTAGTCTGTCTGTATTTTTCTATTAAAATGTATAATTAAAACGACAGTTTTTGAATTAGGTATAAAAATCAAACAATGGAGACTAGCTTCATAATTACAATGAATAACAATAAGGTACAGGTAACTTATTTTAGTCCAACTTTTCAATATAAATTTTCAATATTTTGTATAGACTTTTTTGTTACGTAAGTATACTTAATAATCTAATAAATAATTAATAATCAGACTAATTATAATCACAAATTAAAAAGGAAACTGCTCCAAAAGCTAGCCCACTAGGTATTTTTATTATTTAGCAAATAAGCTTTCAAAAATACGAGGGCATTTCAATCATTATGTGATAGACGGTTTCGTAATAAGTTTTAAAAATTTTTGACTTAATTTCTCGATTTCTCGACCACTTTTTTCTCGTCTCGAGTAAGGCAAAATTTCTCGGGAATTCTCGATTCGAGAATTCTCGCAGAGAATCTCTAACTACAATGCGTGGTGTTTTATACAGCTTGCACATGCTTTGTCATCTTATGACATTAGGTGTTTGACATATTATCCAGTAACATCACGTTGGCTTAATCCTTGTGACAGCAGCTTATACCCTTAAACTAACTAGATGTGTTAGGACGATTAAGTTTTAGTCATTCACGCTAGTCCAGTATGAATTGGTTGATAAAAATGAAATGAAAATCTCAAAGTTGTATTCCATATAAACCTTTGACATTTTTGCAGTTGCATGCAAATTGCTTTAACATATTTTCCTAGACCGTAGGGATGTTATACGAAATTCAAATAACGGAAATCATATTGGTGTATTGGAGTCGAGGGTCGATCCTTGGACTTGTCGTTTGGACTACAACGTATCTAACGTTCTTATATGTCCAAGTTTGATGAATAAAGTGGATTCCTTTTGGTTGCCGGCGTCGGCCTTCCAAGATCAACTAAGAATTTATTTTCTGCAGACTTTATTAGCATGCCTAGTTAATTTTAAAATCGAAACATTTTTGAAGAATACATAATATGTGTTATTCACAGATGTCGGAATTAGGTAGAGTTGTCACCGTAAGCCTGTGAGCCTCCGACGAGCTCTGCTTTACGGCAATCAAAATACAGAAAAATGTACTACCTCCGTTCAAATTTGATTGTCCGTTTTGGTGAATTTTTTTGTTCAATAATGATTGTCTCGTTAGTTTCAATATCGCTTAGACAACTTTTTTATTTATGAAATAAATATTTTATTACAAACTGTGTTCTTATATTATTTTAAATATCTCGTAATACATTACGAGCAGTTTCAATTGCTTCCAAATTACATGTTAATGTTTCTGGTAGTTGATTCTTTCTGCGCAATGATTCTTTCCCAATATGTGTAGTTGGTAGTTATTGTTAGATCGCACTAGAAGTGTTTGCAAAATGGCATTTTTCTTCTCGTTACTTAATTTTTTTGACTTTACTCCAGAATGTTGGATTTCCATAATTTAAGGGTATTTGGACCTCGTAGAAAATAATAGCGACTTATTTTTGTATAGCGTTAAAATTACCAATTTCAGACACTGATGGTTATTGGTGAAATTATTATAAACTAAATTTTTACTTATCAAAAAGTACTATTCTATGATTCTACTCTGCGTACGGTTCATACACAAATGTCAAATTGACAGCTTATATTGTTAAGTTGGCAAAATGTTTCAAATGAGGCAATCATTTTTGAACGGAGGTAGTAATATATATTATATTATTATTAAATATTCTTTACAAATTTTGAATTACACAACCAAAAAGCTCTCAGGTCTCTCAGTCAGGACACCGTTCAAAGTATCTTTAAATAGCCATAAAGAACAAAATGCGACCTATAACGGTGTTCGTGTTACAGTTATTTATGTACTTGCATCGAAATGTTGATATTAATGTGGATCTTCCCGGGATTTCTAATGGACAATCCCGTGCGGCCAACAATGTTACAAATAAATAATAATTAAAACCTCAGAGATTGACAAATAAAACAAAGATAAATAACATAAAATTTTATTTAGTTTACATTAATTCACAATACTAATTGTCGATAGTCTTAAGCAAATTCTCATACGCATATTTCGCCTTTTTTATAAATACGAGCGAATACTTTTGCTTCTAGCCTAGACTCGTGAGGTTATTCAAACGGCCCATCAGAATCACTTTCCTTGTCCGATTCATTATCAGTAAGATTTAAAGTGTTCGCTTCCGACATTACTGTATTACTTTTGTGAGAATTAAAATATATAACCATTAGCTTTTAAATATTTTCTGGATTCTATGAATTTCTCCGAACGTCTAAAATAACTTTATATTTAAAAAATCACGGGATTTTTTCTGCTCTTTAAAATTAATCTCGGAATTTGAGGCATATCCATTTTATTCTTTCGCTGTATGAAATCAGTGTAAGTACATGAATAACTCTTACCTAATTCCGACCTCTGTTTATTAAGTATTGTGATAGTAAGTAGGCAATGCTTTCAGCAACCAGTAATTCCGTCCCTATCCCGTCCTATTCGACACAGATACCGAAGCAGCCGTGCCCGGTGAGTATCTGAGTCAATCGGTAGGTCAATAGGACTATGTTTTAAAATTTTGTTGAAGCTTACCAGAATGGGCTAGAACATTAAAAAACTGTGAAATTTTCATATCCAAAATCTTTTGAGTACACTCACATTAGTCAGTTTGTTAATATATAGGAACTCATTTCAGTTGCAAATATGTATGAAAAAATCGGGTGGGGCTGTGCCGGGGCACACGGCCGTTGGTTTTAACGTGAAACGTCTATGTTAGGGAATCGCTTTCAAAGTAAAATATTAAAATAAAAACAAGATTGACGGTGTTTTAAGTATTTTAATAAAAAACTCAATGTCACAACAGCGAGCTGACTATATAAGTCAAATATTCACACCACATTTTTGTTTCTAAGACTAATAGTTTTTTTAATTATTAAGGTACGATGATATAGACCTTTTCGTTACGGTCCACTTTTTAAACCTGGTACCCGTATGTTTCGGCGCGATTTTAAAGACGTTTCACGTCAAAAAATTTGTATATGGTTATATTGACTTTGAAAATCCACTGGCGTGGCAAAAATTAAGAAAGTTTTAATTTTATATATTTTTTTAAGAGATATGGAATGTTAGTTTATAATGCACAATATATTATAATAATTCAGATTAGATATAGAACCACATATACTAGTACCAGTATTCTTTGTGAAATACACAAAAAGCGGCTCTGATGGCGGCTGTACACATTAAGTCAAACGTTGGCCCAACACGTTGCACCAATAAAGAAGCTGCTATTCAAAATCCTTTCATGAGACGTAATACTGACACTATTCGGTTGGCCGGCAAACATCGTCATAAGTGTTGCTCTACACGTTGGCCTAACTCTGTGCCAAAGCATTCGACAAATGTATACAGTCGGTTTTACAGGATATAACTTTTTGCTACATTTGGCGGTTTATTACACTTCCTAATTACTACTTTTCGAATTAATTAGTAAGTGGGTATACAAAAATGATGTGAACTTAAAATGTTTTGATTGTAATCAGTTTTATATTGTCTCTAATTCGCATTCGCAGCTATGGGTGGTGCAGACAACATATCTTTTAATTAGCTTTATGGATTAGTATAATCAACGGAGATTCTTGGGAGAGGTCTATGTCCTCCTATGTGGCCTGGCCTATGTCTGTCGGCTGAAATAAATAAAAATATACCAACGGATTATATTGATGATTTCTATATAAGCACCATATTGTTAGAAGTAATCGCGACGTTCCCAATTGTTTTGTCATTTATTTTATAGTATAATTTTAACAACCAAGTCTATCAAATACATCGAAAATTGACAAATTATTACATAATAATCATCAACTATTTAGTCAAGTGTCAAACAATTTTTTTTGAAATGATATATATTGATGTTTATGATAATTATTAATTTCAAAACATAATACGATCGAATGCAATGAAGCCATCAATGTTTACAACCGAGTGCACCGCTTAGTTATTGAGCAGAAATCAATCACATCACCGACTATTATTCCATAAAGATGAGTTCTGACAAATTAAGATACAAAGGAGGGTCGCATTGAATCCACCGATTATCTACATTTAACTAAACATTAAAAAAGAATTATTCCTGCGCTTATTATAACAATGGAGAGTCGTGCGCTTCAATGAAATCTTTTCAAGGGTGGTCGCCGCGTGTGCCGATATAAAAGTTCCTAAAAAACCTGAACAGAAGTTGTAAAAAAGGTAAAAAGTGGAGTAAACAATTTGTGGGCTTTTTTACGGCGGCGATGTTTTGGCAGGGGCGCCGGCGCCGGGCCGCGGCGCGGGCGCAGCACGCGCGCACTGCGACATCTGCAGCGCGCCACCCTGTAGTTTGGCAGGTTAAATTTATTTTTCACAATATTATATCATTTGTGCAGTAACAAATTCAGAATACTTGTATCACCGCACCCTTTCTTCCTGCCATTGCTGTAGGAGATGGCAACGTTATTTTGCGTAATTATATAATTGTGAAGTAACAGGCAATACGCTTCCCAGTAATTACGTAGTTAAAAACTAATCAAGTGTCGGTGTTCTGTCATACATTTATTCTGTTTGTACGGAAATAACTATTATTTATATGTACTGTCAGCAACAAGTCAAGCTTTACATTTGCACTACGAAAGCTGCTGTTATTACGAGTGACATAAGAGCTATTATATAGTCAACGCGTAATGTTCGACGTGTTGCTGTATGTACCTATAAAATTCAATATTGAAACTGAAGAGTTTCTATGTTTGTTTGGCTGAATCGTTAATCACAAGAACTACTAGACTGATTTAAAAATATATCTTAGTGTTACATAGCTTACTTATATATAAAACTCATCTATATATAGAAAACCGCGCGGAGTGAGTTTCCATTCCAGCGTGCACTTTGTAAACATTAAGTTTCGAAAAAATCTAAAATAACAGAACTTTTGTACGTATAGGTTACGGGTAAAATCTTGTTTATGTTATAATGTAGAATATGATTATTATTACGAATATTACGGTTATAAAAATTATTACAAAGGTAAAGGAGTTTGCCTATTTGTTTGAACGAGTGAAGCTCTTGAGCTACCGTTTAAAATTGAAAAAATATTATTGTGTTAGATATTGCATTTGTTGAGGAAGACTGTAGGTTAACACTTAAAATTATTCAGATTTCTTGAAAATTAGTTCAGAAATAAGGCAAGCGTGCAAACAAAACTTAAGATTGGAATATATGGCGCTCGGGGGCCGAGTGGTTAAGGCTATCCTCTGGCTGTCCTTGGCTTTTTTTTTATAGGATAGGGCAGCAAACGAGCAAACGGATCACCTGATGGTAAGCGATAACTGTTGCCCATGGCCACCCGCAACACCAGAGGAGTTACAGATGTGTTGCCGGCCTTTTAAAAGGGAATAAGGGGGGAAGGGGGGGTTGGGCCTCCGGTACCCTCACTTACTCGGCGAAACACAGAGCAAGCGCTATTTTACGCCGGTTTTCTGTGAGGCCGTGGTATCACTCCGGTCGAGCCGGCCCAATTCGTGCCGAAGCATGGCTCTCCCACGGTAAAAACGGCTGGCACCAACTCTAAATAATACCATTAATATCGATAATTAGAATAATATAATAATAAGCATTTATTCGCTGAGAAGATTTACATAATTATTAATACTTATTATCACTATAAGTTATCAAACGAAACTAATAATAACAGTTGATTAAAGAATATTGCCAATATTTCTAATGTATTTAGTTCAAAAATTAGATGAATAATTTTCTTAGTGTCAATAATTTTTCTTAATTTAAACTTAGTTTTATGTTTACTATAGGTATACTCGTAATTGTGAAGTCGGGTTTTTCTAACATTTAAATAATTATTCTTTGAGACTTAACATATGGGTGATAATTTAAATTGTTATATGCGATGAAACTAATCACGACTTTTTTTTGTATGTGGATTATTGATATCTCATAATATAAGTCACATCACAACGTAACAACGATGTAACAACCTCACACTTACGGGTATGTGGAGGGACTCATTGGTGGGTGTGGGTATTTGATATCATCACAAAGTTGTCACAATGTCAGTGGTGTTATAGTCACGACGGTAGCTTTTTTATCAGGAAGTCTGGGTTCGATTCTGTCGTGTACTTATGTGGTTTTCGTTCTTCTAATATCATATGCAGTCTTTTCTTGGCGTAATGAAATGTCAAATATGTAATTAAGTTATCCAGCCCCCATTGAGTAGAGAAACAGGATATGATAAAGGGTTTATTTATTATATGACATAACAGCGACCTTGGAATTCATCATTTTTACTTTGACAGTTCAAAATGTTATGTTCAATCAATTGCATTACAGGTAGCATGACCACCGAAACCAGCCCTGTACTGGATAAATAAAAACGTGGTGATATTAAAGTTGTCCTGTAATTTATGGTTTTTTAATTAAGTCAATAACTTCATTAACTTTCCTCTTGACGCACTTCATTATAGTAATTATTTAACTATTTAATTTATAGAGAGGTTAGGTCTTGATTACTTTTGAGTTTACTTATTAGTTAATGAATACAAGGAAATCAATGTACTTAAGTACCTAAAACTTTACTGTTTGGAATTATCTAATATATAATATCCGCTCTGCAATTAAGCTTAGCTTTAGCCAGAGCAGGTGAATCCACGGCGCTATGACTGCGCGTCTTGCTGTCTACCACGTCTACTGCTGCTTAAAATATCAACTAGCGAATATTATAAATACTTACGCAAGTTGATTAGCCGCGCGTTACAAATGGCGGATGTCCGAGACAGCAGGTATCTGGGATATATGTACTGCGTTGATTGATTGCCACTCGTCATTAAATTTAATTGAAATGGAATTATGGTCATCATATGTAGATATTGTTAGGTTCTATTTGGTTGAATTAGAAGAAAATTCTAAGTGCATAAAAATAATGATGTCAAGCTGACAACTTAATAAACTGATGAATAATAAATGGTCGGTTAATTTCGTGTCTAACGGAGTTTTCCTTTTCTATATTTTTTTTTTGGTGCAACCGCTTGTTTGTAGTAAACGCAAGTCTTTGCGTTATCGTATCTAATAAAGAAATCCTTGTCCTGAAACCGTTTACGTAATTACTAGACATATTCGTATAGCATCTTAAACATGTTTGGTAAATCATATATTAAAAACTATACTCACTATTTCAAGGAGGAAAGAATTGTTACAAGTTCAGCTTCCGGCACTCCGCCCCGCTATTACCTCCGTATATTAATCAATTATCACATAATTATCTTATTATAAATTATAAAACTAATCTAAAGCCAATACTGACAGCCGTAATCAAATTTTTAATCATAATCTTAATATACTGAAAATGCCACTTCCGGTTTACGGAACCTAATTTAATTTAAAAATCTATACAATGTTTAACTATATAATTATACTGCTTAGTAATAATTTTGATGCAAATTAATAACTATTGTTGTATTGCATTGTATTAATATTGTTATAAATCGATTAATAAGTTGCTTGTGTAAAAGTATAAAAGCCAGTGTCCGCCATTTTTAGAGCATTATTAAACTGTCTGCTGATAACTTAACATCGCAACGTTTATTTATCCCTGTGCCGTGTACAGAATTGTTTGTTTGTATTGAAGAGGCTCCGAAAATACTGAACCGATTTTGATGAAAGTTGGTATAGGGTTAGTTTACCACGGAAAAAAAATCTTATGGGAAAACTGCACTAAAATTCATCTTGAGTCAAAGACAACATTTTGATGAAGTTCTACTCATCGAGATAAAATTCTCGCGGTTCACATGCTATTCGTGTTGCTTTCATCTAACAATTTAGCTTTGTTGTCAAAGATACGCATATAAATCAATTTTATTTAGCTTGCTCTTGTATTATCCTTCAATCAAGATCAATCAGATATCAAACCAACGGAAATTCTCCGGACCATTGAGGTAAAATTTTTTGAAATAAATGAATAAAATTTGACTAGTTACTACATTTGGTCGCAATCTTACGTGGTCATATGTCACAATTGATTGGCAACAGAGTTGAGGGCATGCTGGGGTGCGGCGGGCCGCGACTGCGCCGGTGACCGCCCGGAGAGATGTCAATCATTTGAATACACCCATCGGAAACATATTGTTACTTCTTACCAGAACCAGTAAGATTTTACGATAACGTAATTTTGTTATAATGAGCCCAACCAACTGTAAATAGCACATTTGAGCAAGAATTTCACTTTTTCAATGTTCCATCATGATCGTCCACACGGAAATTAATTCTTAACGGTCATACTATTCAAATAATTCTTATGTAAATTTTCATACAACTCCCGGATTCGGTACAATTTCAAGATAAAATCAGACTTCCTTCGCAGACAGAATTGCGGGCCTATTGATGGTAGATTAATTATAAAAAAATAACGCTTCATGGGTTTGTGGGAAAGTTATATTTGACATATGAAGTAATCCAATCATAGACCAGAAAAGTTTTCCTATTTACAAGAACAGTTTTTTTACTTTATCAATATTTAAAATGAATCAGTCTATTTTATACAGCAAATACCTAAACTTATTAAATAATTTGATCATTTTATATCTCAACTACATAATTTTGGATATAATGTTACTCGGTTCCAGTAAATGAGATACATTATATGCAGCCTATTTATTTTTTCTTAAAACAAAAAATTTGTTTTTGGTAAAAATCCTACGAATCATATCATTTATGTAAAACAATTCTAGAATTTACACCAAATGAGATAGATTGCCAAAACTATATCAAATTCTAAGTGGCGATGACTCTCGACGATTTAATTTATGAAGAGACCAGATTGTTCCTCCCTCGTTGTGCGGTGGTAATATTTTTATGAACGCAGTGTCCCGTCGGACGCCGTTGCAATTATGGCTTGTTTTTCATCGCAACCCCAGGCTGCGGTAGTCGTCGCTGAAAAAAGAAACCAATTTTGCACGCTCATTAATTATTTAAATCTCATTAAACAGCCGCAAGTTTCCCTCTCTTGTTTTTTAACTTTGCGACGCTTGAACAGCTAATTCAAGCTCCTGGACACCGGGGCAATGAAAACTTACAACTAGATAAATAATATTTCTTATTATTTTAAATATTTTATAAGGTACCAAAGTAATCAAACTTTAATTCTATGAGCTATCAAAGTTCGTAGAAAAAATTGTAGCCCTCGAGACGACTTTCATGAAATATTTTTTAATCGAAATTGCTTCATCAATTACTAAAATTGATATATTAAATATCAAATATGATTAAATAAAAATTACGTAGACATTATCACTTTATTCAAAAGTACACATTTGTTATGTAACTTAGGTAAAGTTTAATTTTGGTTTTTTATTATGTCACTTAACATTCACTTTTGGAGAAGCGCGTAGAAGTCTTTTTATTAATACTTCGATGATACACCCTCTTTAGATTATTTATCGATCATTCTCAAACATTAGCAATTTACGTAATTTTTGACGTAAAATGAATGAAGAGGCGTTCAAGCAGTGTACTTGAGTAGATTAAATTCAAAGGAACCAAATAAAAATCCATTTACAACCTTCAAAGTCATTTAGTTGAACAGGAAATTGTTCAGCGTTGTTGTAGGACTTCTAATACAGAAACAAGACACAAACACTTGAATGTTCGAGATGATGCTCGCTTCCGATTTGATAATAAAGTCGGAACATCTTGTTTCGCTGAATATTTGGAGATTAGGAAATTAAGTACTGGCACATGAAAGGTGCGGAAACTTCGCGTCGTTGGCTCTATTTGGTGTCACTCTTTATATTCGGATATGTCATTAATAAAATGATATGACAAGCAAGATTGGTTCATTATTGAAAACTTATACAGTATGTCTATAGTGGATTCAATATATTTTTAATTTATTATGTTTTATTGAACGCATTTTGTTTTTATTATATTTCATATCAGATTTTCAGTCAACTGATAATCAAATCCTCTGGGTTACTGGTTTACTTCAGAAATTCTCCTTAAAGGTCTTTCGCTGTTCTTCCACTATAAGTCAATTTTAATCTTTATATTAAATCAACTGTATGACTTAACTTGATAGAAAATATTTTAGCTAGGAATCTGTCTGGACTATTTATAGCATTATAATATGAATAGCATAACTGTGGTTAAACAATAATACAAAACTTGCCAAGTACTTAGCTCAACGAAGTCAATCTGAATAAACCACACCAATTTAAAATCGGAACGAATCTGTTCCAATGTTGTAAATTGACAAACCTCACAATTATTCTAGTTTAGCACCGCAGAGGATTTCCGATCCTAATTCGTCGTTATTGGATGGTTGTCTTTGCACGATGTAAGCACATATTCATAACGCAAATATGATTCCAAAGCTATTATTCGGTTTAGTTGCCCATTATGGTCTAAAAAGCAACCTTGTGTAATACGGATTGACATGTGAAGTGTACATCTGGGGTGTTTGATGAAACATAATATAAATCGCTCGTTAAGTTTGACTAACGGTCAAATAACGGTCGGATAGATGTGTCACCGCTCCCTTTCATACTGTTTAAGTCGTAAGATCCGACTAGGAGAGCTGAGAGCAGTTACACATCCGTAAAAAAGAAACCTTGAAAATCGTAGTGGAATAGTTGTAAATAAATCAGTCTGATCGCTGTGGTTTAAGACTCTTTCCTCCTGGTGGTGGAGACTGGTATTGGTCAATGATGAAAAGTACATGATGTACTCTTGGAAGTAACTTGTATTCCCTTCTATGTTGTTTTATTAGCAGCCCTTGCTTACTTTGTTTGCTCATGTACTAAACAAAACCCCTTGGATCCATTCGTTCATTCAGGGGAATATTCAATATTTTATCACACATGCGAGAATAAAGTTCTCGCATGTGTGATTATGTTAGAGGATTATAGTTAATTGTAAAAGAATTGGGTAAGTTTTTAGCAGGAACTTACAAGAAGTCATTATAACAACTTACAAAACAACAAAAAATGTATATTATATGAATTTTGGTACAAATACACACCGACGGTTCATTAAAAATATCTGTTTACCCAATTTTTAAATCATATTTAATAGATTTCCGTCATCATTTCTGATATCCGTCCCAACTGAGGAGTGAAAGCCTGCTTTAAATGAGGACAATTAGGCTTAGTCTACAACGTTGGCTCCTTTTGAATTTTTCTGTAGATATATGCAAGTTACCATGTTTTTCAGCACTGTATGAGCGTAGGATAAGTGTACATATTATTACAACATTCGTAAGAGGAATACGATAGTGGTGCTTACAGGATCGAACTCCGGACCTTTTGTTTAGAAGCCAGTGCCAAGGGCACAGTGCCATCGACAACTTATGTATACGAACATGCCAGTATTATCAATTTCTAAGTTAGTTTTAGTTTTTGACAACAGTTTAATTGCGAGGGCCTTTTGAAAAAAAACATAATTGAACTTATTTCGGTATCATAATATAAATTTGGTCCCTTTTGATACAATTTACTATTACATTTTGCTCATTTTCATAGCCTGAGTAATGAAACTAGTATGTTGTAAATTGTGTTCCTATGCTTATTTTCGTTTAAGTCTTACCTAATATCTATTAGGTTCTTCATTTTATTTTATTATTCGATTATTATGGGTTAGATTTATGACTTACGACAGTTAAAGTAATGTACGTACAGTTAGTTATAGATCAAATAAGTCTAGACGACGTGTCTCACTAAGTGGGCACAAAAAGTAAATAGTTTTAATTATAAAACAAATGACGATTATATAAGTCAAGCTCTAAGCAATGTACGTGCTTTACTTTCTATTTATCACCCACGCCTATTTTTAAGCAGCCATTTGCAAATTATAAACCAAAAGAAAATTAATTATAGTTAATATAGTCCGATAAACAGAAGAGAATTTTACTTCGTTTTCAGTTTATTCTAAATTGGTTGTTTATTATCATATTTGTTGGTTTGTAAAGATATTTGTTACAGTTTAATTTCTAATATTCTCTCGGACGAGTTTTGTTTGTCGAAACAGGTTTAATATACTACGTGATTACTTTATAAGGTAGTAAAAAAATATTGTAACATATATTTGATCGAATCTGTATTTTACTGTGTAATTCTTACTCAAATTTTTCTCTGGCAAGTATAAAGCTATTTAAATTTGTTATAATAAATATTTTTAGGGACATTTAAACATTTTTCACTTTATGTTAACTCTGCGATACTCAATCACATAAATATTAGATGATTCTTAAAATAAATTAGAAGCACATAGATATTTATGTGTATTTAGTGGATCGAGCAGATCCCGCGATCGCGAGGACAGGGCGGCTGCCCCCGGGGGCGGGCGGGCGACGGGTGAGATCACTCGCCCGTGCTTTAATTGCTTTTCACTTAGCAACCGCTCATGAACACAGAACATTCGCGAAAATGAAGAAAAAATCATTACATCAACATCTTTTAGAGATTGCCCAGATTTAGGACGTGCGGAGACAGCGGCCTTCTTTCTTATATAACGCTTTCCTCTTTCTTGTTTTTCCAGCGCGCCTCATTTCCGGAAGGGGCGCCGGGTGCGGGCGCGGGTGGCGAGGGGTCTAAGTAATTTCGCTTAAGAACTCTAAACGTAATTAGTGTAGGGCGTGCAAAGGGAAGGGCTTGAAACTTGGAGAGGGTTGCGGGCGCGTAGCTGCGCCGGTTGAATATTTGATCGCGGCCCCGTCGCGCCGCGGCCCGTCGCACGATTATATTTGTCGGAGCAGATTTCCGTAAACATCAACACATTTGTCTACCTAGTCATACTTATCAGTATTGCGCACATCCGTCTTTTCAAAAATATCTTGCTTTTAATTGGCGTTTATATTTATAAATAGAACCCTGATAGAATTAAAATCGTCCGCTACGCCGCTCCTCAATAGGTGTCTACACAAAATGTTTTATAATGTTATTAAGTTTTTTATGATTTTTCCTTTTAAGTAAAATCCCCTTTGTGGGACTTCAAACGCATTTACAGCATCTATTGCTTTGATGATAAAAATTATTAATATCCTCTTTGCTCTCTTACCTGATGTCTTAGATGATAATATCATCTAAGATACGATCCGATACGTAAAAAATTCGTGGAATATAAATAATTGAAAATAAAAAACGAATGTCTTTTAACGCTTAAGAAAATACCTATATAGGTAATATTAATGTTGTTCACGTTCTTTGTAGTATCGTTGATAAGATCTGAAGATCGTGACTTATTTAGAGTAGAACCATATATCGATAAGGGAGTAAACCACAGTAAAAAGTAAATGTGTCACTTCTGCTTAACTAATTAAAGGTTTTTTTTATTTTGTTTACTTAAATTTTTATTTTATTTAGTTTGTCCGTAATAATATATGTTAACAAGAAATATATATAAAGAACAACCGATGATAATTTGCAGCCTTAATGTTAAGGTAGCAATTTTAATTAGGCAAATTGTGCAACTGATGATGTGTAAACGAATAATTACGATAGGTAAGACGCTAATTTAATACGGTTATACACAAAAGCTTAGCGAAATCTATAATTACAAGTAGTTTAAAGTTACATTCTACATGGGGATGCATTCATTATTTTGAAATGTGGTGTACGTGAAACATGTTGGGTAAGTTTTATACGTGGATTTTGATATGTAGGTGCCGCTGTGATCTCGGTACTTGGTTTTTATTCGAAAGGTCAGGGGTACACTTACTGTGTGTCAGACTTTATAGGTTAATCTTGCGACAGCTCTTATGTCTATCATCATAAAAGTGGTTTCCGTAGTGAAAGGTTGGACGTATTGCAGAACCTACATTTAATCGACGGTATAACGGTTTATGAAAATACTGTGAGGCTACCCGCGAAGAAATTAAAAGGGTATGTGATGTCGACCAATCCGCACTAATACAGCGTATTTGATAAAGACCTAGGCACCTTAAGTTAGTTAAGGTGGACACGTACCTGTTGGTGGGAATGAATATGAGCTGTGAAGATGGTGATGATATTTTTGAGGATTATAGGAGTATACGTATTGATCCTTACTGAGCAGCCTCAGTGAGCATTAATACGTTAGTAGAGTTACTAGCCATCAAAACTTTGAACTATTTATATCTGATGATTCTTCCAATGAATCTAAAGTTTATCGAATATAATTGGACAGTGAACAGGAAAAGAATCGCTCAAGCCATAAATGCTGCGAGAGACTGCTTTTTATGATAGAGAGTCTCCGTATTGTCGTCAGCTTAGGATTCGCAAGACAACGATAGCCAATTCGTAAATGTTGCCATAACTTAGGTTAATTCCCCTCTTGTTTTACAACATGCCATGTCAAGGTCCAAACTTATAAATTTAATAACGTTCTCTGAAGATATTGTATTTACTGTACTGATATGTAGATAGATTTGCAAACTTTACAACATTGAGTATTTATAATGGATCCATGCGTTGGATACTATAGAGTGTATCTATAGTGTTTGTCTGGTGGCATTACGGAAAAAGCCATACAACTAGTAACGATAGCATTTTTACTCACAGGATATATGAAAAGTCGTATACTAAACCTATTTAAAGTAAAACAGTTAATATACATCAAATAAAAATTATGTTTACACCTTATAGAATAGAAAATGTAATATATAATTTAGAAAAATAATTAATTGAAATTTTATATAATATATTTTATATACCTTAGTCAGTATTATATACCTTTAAATATCTACCTGATTTACTAGTCCGGTATGTTGTCATTTTTGTTGTATTAAGGACATCTCTAATAATTTGTTATGTCACGCATGAGCCGCAGCACTGAGGCGAGAAGTTCACATAGAATGAGTTTTGGTATTCCACAAACATTTGTTACTCCTCATTGTTCTCTACACTAAACAAATATTTTGTTATTTCACACTGTGCGAAAAATAAAGACACGGTCGAGTTCCACTTGCCAGTTAAGTTTTCTCACGACATCCACCGTTACCACAATTTGACTAAATTACTTACTCGTAACCGTATGGTAGCGTTTGGTTCGCTCCCGTTGTGGTATTAGTACTTGAATTCTAAATGGAAGTGACGGAGTTAGAAATTGTGCATGCATAAAACTTGGCGATGTACGAGTGTTTATAATAACACCTCTAATTAATCCTTTAGGGAGAAGACGTGATTACTTGAATGTACATGTACTCGTACATCTGTGATATGCTTCAGCAGTAAAGGAATAAACTGCAACATGCGATAAACTCCAAGGTATATGCGAACCGCACTGAGCTAATGTAGATAGAGGCCTCGGTTCAGGCTTTGGCCTTTATCTAATTGCTATGGTGTTGAGAATTTAGCTTCTTGGGTTTCTCGGCGTGAAGAATTATATGAGCTGGAATGTTCATAATATGATATATGGTAGATAAGAACAGTATGAATTTCAAACATTTTATTTATAAATAATCAGTAGATATCGTAAGCAATTAATAAGTTGTCATTTTGTTGTTTATAATAATTAAATTTTTATAATCGTTTATTTTTCACACAGGTTTACTACTGCCAGTACAATCAATATTCGCCCCGAAAGGTGAAGTAGATGTGTAACTAAACACCCATACTTTGCTTTTTTATTTTCATCTTATTTAATATATTGTGTTTTGCCATTATATTTCCATTTTTATAATTATATAAAAATGGCAATATATTGGCAAAACAATATATTAAATGGTGATTATATATATTCATATTTAATCATATTAATATAATTGCAGTAAATTCCACTAGTTTACTAGTATCACTCCCATAGGAGGAAAAAGAATGGTGTCACATGCATTCTTATTTTATCATCGTACTGACAAGACGGTCTGGAATATTCTTATAACTATCCAAAAAAATGTGTAGTATCAATATGTAAATCTTTGATATTTTGAATAAATAGAAGCTGCCCGTCAAAAATGTTATTTATCGTCACACTTTGAGAGGGGAACGCGTGTCTATCAAGTTGATGCTCTTCAAGCGCTTCTGTGTATCGGTTTCAATCACAGTAATTTTGATGAATGATAATCAGCCAATTTTTTACATTACTTAAATTGAGATTATGTGTTTTAGAAATTATGGAACATTCATTTAAACGCACATATTCATGCTATGGTCAGACGTATCGTAACTCTTGGGTATCTAGGCTTGGAAGAATGGTTTCTATTAATGAAATATTAAGTATCCGTGAGAGATATATCCTAGATATCCTTAATTCAAATATTCGTGATTTGTGCGATGTTTCTGTTTTTTACGGTAATAGTTTTCAGTTACATAGTTGTATAATAACATTTGATGACATTTATTTTATTTAATGTCTTTGAGTTGTGGCGCTGGTGGCGTTGTGATCTCCGTAATCGTCTTTGAATCCCGAAAATCAAGAGACCCGAGATCGATTCCGTCGTATACCAATAACATTATCGTTTTCCGAATTCCATATGGTACTTACAGTTACTATCTGACACTTCTTTGATGAAGGAATACATCGTGATGCAACCAGCATACATCTCCGCAAATTTAAAGCTGTATTTTGCAGCAGTTGATTAATCCGCACTGGAGCAGCATTGTTGGTTAAGGCCTAATCATTCTGGTTCAGTTGGGTAGACTCGTGTCTCTCAGCGAGGATATGAACTGTGATGGAGAACTGAATAGCAACGTTTGTATAGTAATTTAGGTGAGAAACAAGTCCTAGATGTCTTGGATTCAAATCTTCTTAATTTTAAGTTACAAGATCTCTGAGAAATAACTCCGCTTCTGAACTAAATTACTTTTATCTATCTATTGTGTATGTTTACTGTGTTCATTATTTATTTATTTGGAATGTATATGACATTTGTTTAAATTTGTTTTAATATTAATTTCTCTGTTAGTTGACACGAGAAACATAAACCTAAATCTAACAGGAAAGGTTGTGATATTAAGTGGACGGCAAAGTCGCCCTATTCAATTTTGTCGTATGTTTCTCTCTTTTTTATTTGTGATTATAACAAATATGTATATGAAAAATTTATGTCTAAACGGTGAAAATAATATTAATTTTATTGTTATTTGACGAGAATATTTGTTATTGCGAATAACAGTTTCAATAACATTTTTAAAATCATTAAATATATTTGAACATTACAGACATATATTTTTCGACTTAATTATGAATAATTTATTACAACAGGTACACGTATTTTAAACCACTACTAAATCAAGATTTAGTAGTGTTTTTTCAAGGCACAGTTCTGTCGTTTAGTAGTCTTTTCGCAATAAGGGGCCTCTAGCGAACGGAAATTCATTTGATGATAGCCTGAAGAGGAGAAGGCAATAATTTACAAATTCAAAAGGCCTGTGAAACAAGAGAGCGAATTAGAATTTCTAATTAGTCCGTAGCAGCCCCGAGGCTACTGCCACGACATTTGATTAGCAATTATGCTAATTTGACTTAGAGTAGGGTAAAGATTTCTAGTAATTTGTTAGTTAAATCATCGTTTTAATTGCTGAGAGGTAATTTCTGTATGTATACAAAAATCTTAATAATTACAATATGTATTCGCTGATAGAGTGTAGGCTACGTGTAATATAAATAACATAGTAATAACAAATTTATGTATGTGTCAAAATAGTATGTTTGAGTCTGAGTACCCCTATTGAACGATTTGAGATTTGTGTAGTATATACATTTCTACAGGTTAAATTAATAATTTAATTAGTAGTTAAATTAATAAATTCTATTTGGTTTCTTAAATTAATTGAAATACTCATGGAAAAATCTTATCTGATGAGAATCCTAATACACAAAGCTAGAGGAATCGGCTCACTGAGATTAATTGTGTAATTACCAAATGTATCGGCGACAGTCGCGGGTGCGCGGGTACGTTCGCGTAGGGTGACGCGCGGGCCCAAGCTTTTTTCTTAGCTTCGCTACGCACGGTGCAATTTAATTATCGGAGCGAGCAAGCGCTTTACCCTTTTGTATCTTAGCCCCCGGATGAAAAAATACTCTCCCATAAAATAGAGGACGGGTACGAAAAAAAGGAGCGTATGCAAATTCAGGATAAAATATAGCCCGTAAATGCCACCGTTTCTAAAAGAATATTAGAGACGTTTTTCAGTGGGTGGTTGGGGGCGCTACTTTATACTGTGTCTCCTCGCGCTAAGTACTGCAGCTTCGGTGTCCGCGCCGGAATCCGCTTTAATTTGCGACTGTTGTTCAGCAATAAATCAACGTGCGAGCTCCAATATGTCTGCCGAGGTGCGCGACACCGTTTTACATTTTGTAGCATCATCTTACTTAGACGATATTTTGAGGTCCATCAGTAGGTTTTTGTCTTGGTCAATATTATAACTTAAATTGAATTTAGATACTTAAATAATTGTGACGTCGCTGCTGCAATCTTAGTTCGTAAGATTATTAGAATTCTTTATAACGTGTCCTTTTAAGAATTCATTATCTTACTAAGTTACACGTGTCAGTTGAGTTAGCCTTGGTCATTATAAATAGACATTAAGTATTGGAAATTATAACAAATTAGATGAAGCCTTAATTAGAGACGTTTCAGTATGGTGCGACGAGATTAGAAGCTTTTTTATTCGGTAAGTAACGAGGGGTCACCTGAAGAGGAATGAGTTAATAGGCGTTTTAATTATTGAGGACGCGGCGGGCGGCGGGCGGCGGCGGCGGCGGCGGCGGGCGGCGAAAGCACAAGAACGAGACAACATCAAATATTTAGCGCGTAATGCCGGCCGCTCTCTCGCTTGTAATTAAAGCGTCCTTTCCTTTTTTCAGCGGCCTGATACAATATTCAGCATGAGAAGGAAGCGCTTCGGTGGCGGGGTGGCGCCTCCATTGTATTCGCTAAGGAAGATAAATTAAAAAATATAATTACAAGGCGGCCGCCATAATTCTCGGCGGGCGGGTCGGGGTGGCGCGCGGCCGGGGGATAGTGGAGGAGCGGGTGCTCCCGGAGGAGGCTTCTTAAATATTTGGGGATAGCGCGTACCTACGCATTACGCAAATTAATGACACGGATTCGAGGAAGGATGGCGCCCGCGCCCGCGCTCTCCGCGCCGCTGTTTGTTTTGTTTTAATGTGCGTTGTTAACGATCTTATTAGACGCAAATTATAAAACGTGAACCACTCTCGGTTCCGGACCCTCCGTCCCGAATGATTGGACTAATGACTCCTTTTATGCGTATTATTACGCTACAAATCCATCTTACGGATTTCCGCTGATTTCTCATTTATCTTTTGTGAAATAGAAGCGCTCCATCATTAAATACCTACTTTCATTTATATCGTAAATCTTTTTAATAATATCCAATAAGAAAAAAATAATGACCTATACTTTATAAAAGTATTGTTTATATTTATGTAGATAAAATATTGTGCGTGCCTACGAATTTTATATTATTAAGTGACGATATTGGTACACGAGTCATCTAATAGTATATATATATATATAAGATGATTTAGCAGGCATGTTTGTAGATTAAGCAAATTTTATAATTATTCAGTGACTGGTGTAATATATACCAAATAAAATGTTCATGCATCGTACCGCTGCGCTGTCAGCTGAGAGCAGCCCGCGTGTGTGTCGTGTGTGTGAACGCGCATGCCCACACATCGGCTCAACAAGTGGCCGCATATGCTCTCGCGGACACGAACCGACAAGGTGAAGACGAGTCACTAAACGCTATCGCTTAATGTGCGTCTACCAGTTGAGGACGTTGTAACGCACGGTTGTATGAGATGAACTGACGTATACTAATATTGTAATGGAATTCGGGCTCAAACTTTTGTTCTGAAGTTATCTTCAACTGACACATAAATATGTTTGTATCAAATGAGTATTATGATATTGTATATGACAATGAGGGGGGAATAAATAGATATTCAGAGTTTCTTGCTTATATTCCTAGGGTGCTTTCTAACATGAAACGAGTTGTCTGCAATGTTATTTAAATTGCATATATAATAAAGACATATATTACTGAAAAGGAGAAAGTTCGGAATTAAAGACAGAAAATAGGTAATGAAGGTATTTTAGTAAGATGATTGTGCTATTACAATACATCGTGGATTTTACATATAAGTGGTTAAACCTAATGAAAAGCGCAGATAAATGAGTAGTATATAGTTTTTTGTCGATAATGATTAAAAATAAATAAATATATAAATAATCGCATTTAGCGCATTTTAAATCGATTTTAAAATCTTATTCGATTTTCCATGCTATGGAATACTTTTTTTTGTTTCATTGTTCTACATTCAATGCCTACATAAATTTAAACTAGCTTAGATGTTCATATAGGTGTAGATTAAATTTCTTCCTCGTACGTGTGCATGTATAATGTTAAGTTGTTTTTTTTTATTCTGATGTCAATAATTACCTATGTGGACCTATAAAGTCACATCAAATAAATGTTATTTTGATATTGACCGTATCACTCATCAGCCTTCTACAATGAACAGTTAAATGTATAATATCTAAATCATTTTATAATTGACAGTGCCCAAAGTCTATTAGTCAGTGTCTATTAGTATCATAGAGTAACTTATATATACTGAGATTAGTATCTACTAATATTGCAATAATATTGAATGCCGAAAGCTTATATAGTGTAAAGCTCAATCAAAAGTTTTTAAGAATAACATATAGTATAGCTTAGAAGATATAAATTGTATAGGCGTAAGAATAATTAATGGTTGTACCTCTCTATTACAAGAGAAAAGAAAACGTTCGAAGATTGTATTTGCAGCTCAGTGTAATATTTTTTTTAGTATTGAGTAATTTACCTTCAATGGCAATCGATATTTGTGATAGATTAGTTGCTGACGATCAGCCAACTGGCGTAATAGGAGCTACACACGTGTGGAGACGACAGTGTTGCATACTGATAGTTTGCCCGTTAATAGGTGCCCAGTAATACTTGATATTTCTGTATGATCGTACTAAACTGGAATTTTCGATCTAAATGCATTGTCAGTGTCTGTCTATTTCAATAAAATGGTTTGGAATTTCAATTTCTCGAATGGTCAAAAATACGTATGTTGTTATTTAATAATTATAATAACAGGTATACCAGGTAACCATAATAATATCAAAAGAAAATAAGGTATCACTTAATCTTAACAGAAAGTCAACTTACATCAACATAACTTTAAGTACCTATAAATTGTATTGAGAGTTAATTCTATACCGAGTTTCACGTTCACAAGTCTCAATACCAGCGAGCGCATAATACTTATAGGTATTCATCGAACGCCGTAGTGGTAAGGACCCTCAAAAGAAAACTTATTAATTTTCGTCATTATGAATTCCGCGGGCGAAACTCGAACGTCTAATTTCAACCCTAACTTATCAAGACGCGAATAAAAAAGTTCACCCCCGAACACCCCACGCTCACCCCCTTGTTTAAAACGCCGGCGAAAAAAGAAGCACATAAAAATGCATGAGGCCTTCCTCGTTATAAGGAAAGGGTAGCACCCCCCACCCCACGGGAGGTAGCTGTAAAAATCGTCTCTAATTTAAATTTGGGAAGTTTCGCGTGGCGCGAGCAACGTTGATGTCTTGATAAATGTGAGCGTATTCCACTAATTTCTCGTCTTCAGCGTTGGGAACTTTTAATTGGGCTCGCATAAATCGCGTCGGAGTAATGGAGGCGGCATTAATTTCATCTCGCGACAAAATGGCAAGCTGAGTAGGTACATTTAGATAAGCATCGCTCATTGTCTCGGCAGCTCGCGCAGATAATGCCAGCTCAGATGAGAAGTCACCTCGCATTGCTGCCAAACCACCTCGCCTGCTCTGAACATTAATCAGCCTATAATCATTACCAATTAATCAGATATTATATAACGGAAACAGATTATCGTATTTACTCATCGTAGAGATTATCCTTTAGATTAAATTACTTTTCTAAAATAACTAGCTGACCCGACTTATAGTGCCTAACAGTCAAAATATAGATGTGAGCTGTCAACTGCGGAAGATGGCAGTATTCAATAACGTTAAATAAAAATATTATAAAACTATAATTCTTCATAATCCTTTTTTCACAAAACCACGAAATAGTCGAGTAGAAAAATCGGTTCAGCCAGTCTTGAGATCTGTTTGATGTATTTACGTCGGCAGCTTGTCATAGTTGTGGAGTTAACTACAAAAGCAGCTACTGTTACATAGGGAATAGAAGCGGTCCCTAGGTCAATATGTGTAATCAGATATGTAGCCTTGTGTAACTAACACGACTTCGTTATATGTATATGAGAAAGATACAATATTAAAGATCCTACTCCTTAATAATATTCAGAAATCTTAGCCAATGCTACGAACACGGTCTACAAATATACCTACTACGGAACTGAGGCGGTCCGTAGTTCGTAGTGTTTGTAAACATCTCAAGCGAACATGAATGAGCGGTACGTGTAGCAGGCCGCATCAAGAATACTCACCTCACTGATTTATTATTTTCGAAAGAAATATTTTGTTTTGTGACTCGACAAGTTTATCTATATTTTCCATTGAAAAAAGTTCTTTCAGCTATGCTTTTCACTTGAAATAATTAGAACACAGGCGGTTTATTTAGAGTGAACAATTAGCGTAGCTAGTATCGCGTTCTTCTTCCTCATTAAATCGGGACAAAGCGGTCGCGGCCGAACTTCGACGGGTGTAATGTTATTCATTTGGTAAAGTCAAAGGTTGTATTTACAAAAAAAAAGTTGGCGGAGAGCGGACGGTGGCATTTTTTCCATTCGGCGCGTTCCATTAGCGAGCCTTTGTTTGGCGGGAGCGCGCAAATTAATTTAGCTCTCCCGCCATTTCCCCGCGCCTCTGCCCGCGCGTCGCCCGCAACCCCGCGAGGCCCTTTTTTGGCTACGCCTTGCTCTACGTATCGTTTTCTTCTTTATGGCTCATTAGGCAACATTGTCGCCATTGTTGTTTTTTCGCCTAACCCGCAAGATCTAATTAGTACGATCAGCGAATCCTACATGAACCGATATTCGACGTCGTAGATAACTGTATCGTTATTTGTCAAACGTTACACGTGAACTGTATAGTTCACGTGTAACATTACGATCGATAGTATTATAGTCACAAGTGGATAATT